>LR738712.1:500512029-500587939 GCA_902687465.1 Secale cereale
CCGCCCCGCCGCCGATAGCAGCAGCAGCCGCCGCCATCGCCGCCGCTGCAGCCCCGCCACGCCACGCCGCCCCGCCGTCGCACTGGAACCCCGCCGGAGCCCCGCCGGAGCCGAGCCGAGGTAGCCGCCCCGCCGCCCCAGTTTTCTAAAGAAACTGATCTTGTTTTTTTGAAAACCCTAGATTCATTATTTTAGAATTAGATTGGTTTTACTTTTTTTCCGGTTTATTTTTTTTAGCGAGCGTTCGCCCGTTCGTTCATTTTGACGGACGAATTCACCGTTTTGTTTCAGTTAACGAACGTTCGATCGTTAATCTGTTCGTCGGTTTTTTCTTTTTCTCAGATTTTCCGCGGTTATTTCTGATCACGATTTCCGATCCGATTTTCGTTCTAGTATAACTTTTCGCTCGTTTATCGGAAGCAGGCGATTCAAGTGCCTAGAGTTTTGTCTCGGAACCCTCTTTCCCTTTAATCTACTTAAACAAGTTTTTGCTTCTGTAAAATTTGACTTAGATCCAGATTAGTAAACGGAGTTTGGTTCTTTCGCCGTTTGACTTTCGTTGCTTCGTTCGAATTGATTCTTTTTGCAAACCGGGGTTCTTAAGTTGAACTTTCTGGTTAGATCTCTTATTTGAGTTTTACCCGTGCATTAGATGAGTACTTATTGTATGCTTGTTTGTTTGTGATAGAGTACCCGGAGTGCACCGCTTGCTACTTTAAATCTCTAGGTTTCGCGGATCATCAGCAAGGCAAGTAACACTTTGATCATACTTTCCAATACCCAGTATTCATTGCATTAGTTATATCCTCAAACACTTGCATGAGTAGTATCTCTTAACTTATGGGTCTGGGAAGTAGATGAGGTAGTACCTATTACCTGTTTTAACATCAAACCCTTGGGAGTTACTTCTACGTTTGCTTGTTATGCCATGCTATGCTAGTAGACGTGGATTGGGTGAGTGTATCCATGACAGATGTGAGATTGTTAAATTAATGGTTTATTTAAGGTGGCAACTTAAACACACATCTGGGTGGATTGAGGCACCTGGGTATTCCAGCTATTGCCTGTTTTTCTTTATGGACCGCCACCCAGGCTCAAAGGGATCATGAGATTATTCATACTAGAAACTTCCGTGTGCAGCCACAAGCTACTATGGGCTCTAGCATAGTTGATTAAGTCGTGCGAACTCTTACAGTGGTAGACTAGCAGATGTAGGGGATGTAGGTTGGTACTGTCTACCCGGTCGTAAGGTGCTAGCGCTTCTGAAAGACTATGTCTCGGTCATCCGTTTCTCAAACATCATGTAGTGCGAGAATCCCAACGGAGGAGATCGAGTCTTGTGGGGAAAAGTGCACAAACCTCTGCAGAGTGTATAAACTAATCATGGTTAGCCGTGTCCCCGGTTATGGACGTTTTGAGTATCTAGTACTTGGATTATCATGTGAATTTCATCATGTTACTTTAATTAATATTGTTGGGTTTTAATGATAATGCTTAATTGGGATTGAGAGGATGTCTATGTTCTCAATGTTCAACGACCACCATGATAGTTAAATAAAAATGTATTCCTTTGCAGTACGGAAAAATTGGCTTTATGCAAAAACTGTAACCATAGAGCTTTCCACTAGCCATATATGCATGTAGTATAGCTTTATTCCTTCATTACTCTCTATGTGTTACATTGCCAGCATATTCCATGTGTTGGCCCGTTTTCGGCCTGCAACGTTCATGTTGCGGAATTTTCAGACGACGAGTAACGTGCCCTTAGGTCGTGGTTCTATACTCAGTGATGCCGTTGGAGTTGATGGACTCACTTATCTTCCAAGCCTTCCGTTGTTATCGTTGTTAGATTGCCTTAAGCCATATCTATTGTAATAAGTTCTCTTTTGAGACATTCGATGTAATAAGTGTGTGATTGTTACTCTGTTATAAATCCTTCAAGTACTATGCATGTCAGCATTACTGATCCAGGGATGACACTAAAGCACAGAGATCAGACTGTTTGAGGTCTGGTCGCTACACACTTGCATGAGTAGGACTGGTTGCTTAATATGATGCTTTGTAGTTCATGAGGTAGGAACCCAATGACTTGAGATTAAACCAAGGGAATATACACTTTGTTACTTATTGCTTAGCCATGCTTGTAGACGTGGATTGGTATGAGTGATTTCATGAAAGTTGTGAGTGTAATTACGACTAAGGTTTTCTTTAAGGTGGATTTTAATACACATCTGGGTGGATTGGTTGTGGCACCCTGGGGATGTACTAGTGGATGTCAGGGCACCTGGGGATTTACTAGTGTTGTCCAAGGAATGCCACCCAGGCTCAAAGGGATCATATAGCATTCATGCCTAGAAATTTCCGTGTGCAGCCACAATGCCATTATGGGCTCTGGCATAGTGGAGTATGTTGTGTGACCTCTTTCAATGGTAGACTAGCAGATGTAGCAGATGTAGGTGGTACGGTCTACCCAGGGTAAAGAGTTAATGCATATGAAAAACTATGTCTCGGTCATCCGTTTCTCAAACACCATGAAGTGCGAGAAATCAAACGGAGGAGATTGAGTCATGTGGGGAAAAGTGCACAAACCTCTGCACAGTGTACAAACTATTCATGAGTAGCCGTGTCCCCGGTTATGGACATCTTTGAGTATCTTGGTATTTGAATTATGGACTGATCTCATCACTTTACTAATTTGATTGGGTTAATAATGACTTGGTTTTGGGATTGAGATGGGGGTACCATTTCTCAATCGTACATGCTCTAATTTAACAAAGTAGTAAATAAATGTATTCCTTCGTTGTAGGGAAACATTAGCTTTGTGTAAAAATAAACTCTACAGCCTCCACCAGCCAAATATGCATGTAGTTGTAGGACTTGCTCTTTATCTTTACAGTGTGTTCTTGCCAGCATATTGTAACGCCCCGGACACACCCGCCGGTGGTCGTTACTCCTGGCGGGATCTAGACTGGCCTCACATATCAATACTAGTCTTTTCTGCGCACTTTGTCCTCACTCGTGCGCACCCGGGAGCAACTTCCCGGTCGGTCACCCATCCTGAAACTACTCCAAGCTGAGCACGCTTAACTTTGGAGTTCTATCCGAATGGGCTCCCGGAAAAGAAGGAATTCCTTATTAATATGAGTAGTCTATCATCCCTAATAAGCCAGGCCATCACATACACCCTCACTCAGAGGAACCGACATCCTCGTCGGGCCACAGAAACGTTCCCTCTTGGCACAACCGTCTGTGCTTCCAGGACAGCACATGTGCCATGCCGTGTGCCACAACGGGTCACAAACGTCATGCACAACATGACTGCAAACTGTCCGCAAACATCCGTGTAACCGCGAGGGTCGACTCTGATACCAACTTGTAACGCCCCGGACACACCCGCCGGTGGTCGTTACTCCTGGCGGGATCTAGACTGGCCTCACATATCAATACTAGTCTTTTCTGCGCACTTTGTCCTCACTCGTGCGCACCCGGGAGCAACTTCCCGGTCGGTCACCCATCCTGAAACTACTCCAAGCTGAGCATGCTTAACTTTGGAGTTCTATCCGAATGGGCTCCCGGAAAAGAAGGAATTCCTTATTGATATGAGTAGTCTATCATCCCTAATAAGCCAGGCCATCACACATATTCAATGTGCTGGACTACATGGCTGCAACGTATCATGTTGCGGAGTTTTCAGACGAGGATTAAGGTGCGATAGGTCATTGTCATGCACTCAATGTTTGCCGTGGAGTTGTATGGACTCAACTACTCTTCATAGCTTCCGCAATTTATTATTTTGAATGGCCTTCAGCCATTATCGTGTATTGGATATTGCCTCTTCGAGGATCTTCGATGTAATAAAGTGTGATTGAACCTCTGTTATAAATCCTCGAGTACTATGTGTGTCAGCATACCGATCCAGGGATGACACTAAGCACAGACACTTCGGTCCATTCGGATCGTGGTCGCTACATGATAGGTGCTCTTTGATTGATTGTATTTCTTTGTTGCAATCCATGATTAATTCACCCCATGCCTATGAACAAAATAAAGCTTTTACTGAACATATTGTTGATGCCATGATGAAATCTTTAGAAGATAAGTTGGAATTAGAAGTATAAATTCATAGAAAGTTGCATGATGAATGCGAACCTTCTATAAAAAATAAAAATAAAAATTATGAGTGATTTGCTTTATGTGATTTGGGTGCTAGTGTTTCCACAATTCATAAATCTCTTTGTGATGTTCTTGGTCTTACCAATATTGAAGATTGCTCTCTTAATTTGCATTTGGCAGATTCTACTATTAAAAAGCCATTGGGAAGGATCAATGATGTTCTTATTCTTGCAAATAGGAACTATGTACCAATAGACTTTTTTGTTCTTCACATCGGTTGCAATCCGTCTTGCCCTATTATACTTGGTAGACCATTTTGCGCACTATTGGCGCGGTGATTGATATTGAAAGAAGGGAATATTAAATTCCAATTGGGCAAGGAACACTTCCCTATAACCAAGATCAAATTGCCTTATGAATCTATAATGAGTGCAACTTATGGGACATCCAACAAGGATGACAACACTTGAAATCTTGGTATCATGCCTAGCTAAGGGCGTAAAACGACAGCGCTCGTTGGGAGGTAACCCAACTTGTATCTTTTTGATTTTCTTGTTGTTTTCAATAAAATACCCATTAATACCTCTGTTTAGATGTGTTTTTGTGGTTTGAATAAATGTTTGTGCCAAGCCAAGCCTTTAGGATCATGTTGGGTGTTAGTAGATTTGATCTTGCTAAAAAACAGAAACTTTTGCACTCACCAAAAAATTCTCATTTTTAACAAAAGAGTGTTTTTGAGTTGATTGTTTTTGTAGAAGATCAATATGCAAATTGTTCACATGGTCCTAATTTTTCAAAAAAAATAGAGTTACAGAAGTATTCAAAATTTCCAGATTGCTACACACTGTTCTATTTTTTGAAAGATTATGTTTTCTTTGCGTCGTGTGCTTGTTTTGATGATTCTATGGTTTTCTTTGGTGAGTTTTTTCCAAGGAAAAGTTGGAATACAGTAGATATAATGGAAGAATAAAATTTGAATTGGTTTGCTAGAGTACTTATAGTAGTGATTTGCTTTCTTATACTAACGGATCTCACGAAGGTTTTTGTTGAGTTTTGTGTGATTGAAGTTTTCAATTTTTAGGTGATGTTATGATGGGTGAAGGAATAAGGAGTAAGAAGAGTCTAATCATGGGGATGCCCATGGCATCCCAAGCTATTATCCAAATATAAGAAAGCAACTAAGCTTGGGTATGCCCCGAGTGGCATCCCCTCTGTCTTCTAATGACCAGCGGTATTTTACTTGAAGCTATATTTTTATTCGTCAGATACTATGTGTTTTGCTTGGAGCATCTTATATGATATGAGTCTTTGTCGGGGGAAACTGTCCGCCACGAGCACCTATGGGACCGGAGCCCCTTGTACGTTGCGGTAAGGGAGCGGAGGGAGCAAGAAGAGCGGATCGAGGAACGCACGCGGGCAGTTTACCCAGGTTCGGGCCGCGCGGACGCGTAAAACCCTACTCCTGCTTGGATTGTATTGAGTTCTTGAGCTCGGGAGCTTGAAGAGCTAGCTACACCGAGCAAGAGAGCTATCTAGGTTCCGAACCCTTTCTACGTTGTGCATGGGCCTCCTTTTATAGCTCAAGGGGTCACCGACAGGTGTCAACGTAGAGGAGAGTAAAAACGTAACTTTGGTGGTAGTTGTAACAGTGCAGGAACAGTGGATGAACAGTGGTCTTCACCTAACTTTGACAGTGGGGGACAAGGGCATTAAATGCCCGTCGCCGTCGACCCCAAAAGCGCCCGTCCATGCTTCTCCGTTCGCCACGGCGGTAGCCTCGTCACCGTGGCGTGCCACCGTGTCCCCCAGGCTGCACAACCATCCGCCACGCGTCCCTGGAAGGGGCCCAGGGCGACGCGTGGGCCGATGAGCTGGAGCGCGGGCACACAGCGCAGGCTTCCCCCGGCAAGAACCTTGCCGGGGTCTTGATCTTGCCGGGCCCGGAAGCTTGTCGCTCCCCGGGTCCTGCCGGGGCGCAGGGTGCGCCGAGGCATGTCTTCTGAGATGCAGTCTTCTGGTCTTCCTGGCAAGCTCCTCTTGCCAGGGTCTTGTGTTAATGTGATAATCTTGAGCCTGGCACGGCCTTCCCAGCAAGCTCCACTTGCCGGTGTCTTGATCTTCTGTCTTGTATACTTTGTTTTTGAATGGCCTCATCGGGACCGGGAAGGTTTCCGGCGAGCACGCGGTGAGCCCTGCCGCGGGAAGCTGCTACTGCCCGTGCACAAGTTGGGGTACTAAGGTACCCCTATCTTAGTACACCGACAGGAGCCCCCGGGCCTGGGCCACACACGGTGCCGAGCGCTGTTGGGCCAGGCCCAAAATAGTGCACGGGCACACGCAGCCCACGGCGCGCCGTATCTCCTTCCGGATCCGCCGCGTCCCTCCCTAACGGCACGCGTCGATTGCGGCGTCGTGGGAGAGATCGTGGCCTCGTTCTTTAATGGGAAATGCGGAGCGTCCCCCACTTCCCCCTTAAAAGCAGAGGAAGCAGGGGCAGTTTCCCTCCTTCGTCTTCATTGCGTTTTCATCCTCCAGAAATCCTCCGCTGCTCTTTGCCTCCACCCCTCCTCCGCCGTCTTCCGCATCCGCGGCGCCGTCGAGCTCTTCGCCTCTTCCCTCGCCGCCTCCGCCATGGCTCCGAAGTGCGAGAAGGCGAAGGCGGACAAGGCCAAGAAGGAGAAATCCGAGCAGGCGGCGAAGCTTGCCGCCCTGCGGAAGAGGAACGTGGTCTTCGCGCCGAGGCTCAGCGCGAAGGAGCTGCGGAACAAGTACTATCTCTTCTGGTCCGGGGAGACCAAAGCTCATCCCCGCACCAGAGCCTTCCCTGCCGTCGCCAGAGATTTGTTCCCCGGCGGGTATTTCTTCTTCGCTGCTTTCTTTCACTATGGATTGTGCCCTCCGTACTCGGAGTTTTTCTGTGACATTATGAACACATATGGCCTCCACCTCCTAGACTTTACCCCCAACGCCATCCTTACTATGGCTGTTTTCGCACATCTGTGCGAAAACTATGTAGGGATCCATCCAAACGTAGCACTCTTTCGCCATTTCTTTATGCCTAGAGTAGAGGCTGGCGCTCCCCTTTCCGGCGGCATCTCCTGGATCTTCCGGTTGAATAAGAAGGATTCATACCTGAAGGGAGAACTCCGCGGCAAGTGGGAAGAATGGCGTGCAGATTGGTGCTGGGTAGTAGAGGACAAGCCGGAGCCTTTCACTGCGCCGCGCACATCAGCCATAGTGCGCGGCAGGAATTGGAGCGAATTAGCCCCGGAGGACAACAAGCTCAGTATTGCCCTCGTCAGGATCATCCGTCTCCGGGTAGCTAATCTGACCATCGGAGAGGTTGGGGCAGATTTCCTCCGCCGCCGCATCGCCCCTCTACAAGAGAGGAAGAGGGCCGCATGGGAATTTGGCAATGCGGCGGATATCATGAGGCTGCGCCCAGGATTAAACTTCAATTTCACCGCTTTGGAGCTGAAAGGAATGGTCCGAGAGCTCTTCAAGCACGACCCGGCCCATCCGGAGTGGTTCAGACCCGCCGAGGGAGTAGTGCCACTGTGAAACAGCACCGCCTGTGACTCCTTGCGCGCAATGATGCCGGAGTGAGACTCCCATGGCATCGTCCCCACTTGGATCGAGCCGCCGCCGGATACAGTGCTGAGCTTCTTCGACAATCTGGTCGAGGTGCCCAAGAACCCCGAGGAGAACAGGGGCCTTACCCGGGCCACTACGGCCCGGGATATCGCTTATATTGCTTCCCGGATGGAAGAGGCCGCCGCAGCTGCAGCGGCGGGAGATTTTGGATGCACGGTGGACGGCGCAGAGGCCGCGGACGTGGCGTGCCAAGCAGAGGAGACAGAAATCCGCAGGCTGCTCAAGCTTCCGCCCGAAGAGTTTGCCGGGGTCCCCTCCCTGAGGCTTTCCGGGATACCCGGGGTTGTGAGCGAGGTCGCCGCAGGGAGCGGGGTTGCCGGAGGGAGCGGAGCCGCCGGGCAAGGTGCTGGGCCCAGCGGGCCTGCCGGGGAGGAGGAGGAGGAGGACGTCGAGGCCGATGAAGACACCGGCGGATCTCTGGGGCTTGACGACGACGCCTCCTCGTCCTCAGAGAATTCCCCGCCTCCGGCAAGTCCTAAGCAAACACCGAGGAAGCGCCTCCGCAAGGTGGCTACAGTGACGAGGCCGCAGGCGCCTAGACAGCAGCCTGCGCGCCGGGCGACGCGCGCTACCAGGGCGAGCCAAGCCACGACGGAGGCGCCCCGCGCACCGGCGCCAAGCGGAGGGGGATCCTCCCGGAGCGAAACGGCCGCTCCGCCTGCTCCTCGGGCCTCGGCATCAACGGAGGCTGGGTCTTCGCAGCCCCCAGCCCCGGAGACCGCCAAGCGCCCGAGGGAGCCTTCTCCTCCTACTCCTCGCGCGGGAGCATCTCAGGTGGAGTTCGACTTCTCCGCCCTCAGCTCCGACGATGACGAGGAAGAGGAGTAAGTACTCGCAACTTGTAATTTCTTTGATTCTGTCTTGATTTTCCTTGTTGATTCTGATCTTGTTTTTGCTTTGCTTTCAGGTCTCTGGCCCAGCGGATGGCGAAGAGGGCCAAGATCCCCGTGGTCGAGGTTGAAGACGACTCGCCCGCCGCGGCGACTGGGGACGTGCCGGCGGCGAACTTGCCGGATCAACCCGCTGCTCCGAGGAGCAGCCCCCAGCGCAGCCCCCAGCGTAAGTCTGGTCTTCAGTTTTCTGTTCGTCGGGCGCGCTTGAGGTTGTTGCTTGCACTAACATCTTGTTGCTTCGTTTGTCTTTGTGCAGAAGTGGAGCCGCAGCCGCGGGAGCAACCGGAGGTCACTCCCGAGGAGCTGTCTGTTCCACCCTCCCCGCCAAGGGCGAGTTCCCCGGCGAGGGAGAATGCTCCACCAAGGACGGGCACCCCGCCAAGGGTGAGCAGCCCGACAAGGGTGAGCACCCCGCCAAGGGAGGACGCGGGCGGCCCTCCGCCAGCAGGGGCCACCACTCCGCCGCCAAGGATGGACTCCCCGGCGAGGGAGCCCGTCGTCGAAGAAGTCCTCGAAGGTAAGTCTTGTAGCTTTTTCCTCTTGGACTTGTCTTTTTGGATATTTGCTTGATCTTTTCTTTTCTTTCTCTTCTGCTAGATCCTCCCGCCCCAGAGCGGATGGAGACGGAGGCCACCGTTGAGGAGGAGGTGTGCGGCGACGGCGGCGACGCCACTGCCACTGAGGGCATGGCTGGAGCCGACGAGCCCGCCGCTGAGGAGACCGCCCCGACCCCAGACGCCGCGGGCGGAGAAGGGACCGGCGACCGCACTGCTGGCCCGGAGGCAGCAGGAGCGTCAAGCGCTGCGCCGACCGCCGACCCCTCCGCGTCCACGGAGCGGTCGGGCGTCTATCTTGAAGCCCCCAACGGGATCTTTATACAAGTCTCGTGGGCGTCCTCGTCGCGAGCCCCCGTGGAGGGAGAGACCTATGACGGAGAGGTCCTCGCCTCCGCGGGTTTGAAGGTCGTTGAAGCACTTGGTGGTGGAGACGAGCCCGAAGAGGAGAAGCTCCTTCGCCGGCTCCTGGCCCTTTACCGGGCCAGGCAAGCGAAGCTGGACTCCCGGGAAGCTCTTGCCGCCAAGGCTGGAGTTGACTTGGAGAAGCACGCCGCGGAGCTCCGCGCCGCCAACTAGGCAGCCCTCCGCCAATTGGCGGAGGAGCGGGAAGAGCTTGCCGGGGAGCAGTAAGCCTTCCTCCTGGAGAAGGCTGAGGCAGAAGAGCGGCAGCGGCTGGCCGCCGAGGAGCTGTCTCGGCGGGAGGGGGCGCTCAACCAGCGGAAGGTCGAGCTCGACGCCCATGACGACGAGCTCACCGCCCGGGAGCAGGCCATTGGCGGGGCCCTGAAGGAGGCAAAGGATGCCGCGGCCGCCGCGGAAACCGCCAAGAAGGACCTGGAGCTTAAGGTTGATCAGCTGGAGCGGTACCTGAAGGCAAGTGAGGACAAAGTCACCGCGCTCAACGTAGAGCGGGAGAAGGACGCCCACACCAACTCTGACTTGCAGGTACGCCTCTCCAAGAAGGGCGACGAGCTTACTGCCGCCAAAGATTCAATCGCTGACTTGGAGTTGAAGGTCTCCACTCTGACCGATTCGCTCGACGCCGCCCGGGACCGCGAGTCGAAGCTGAAGGACGAGCTCCGCATGGAGCGGAACTTGGTGGAGAGCGCCGCCGTCTTAGCGAACAACTTCAGCCGGGCGGTGGAGCAGTGGACTGACGATCTGGTCGCTTCCGCCGCCAACATTGACAAGGAACTGATGGCGCTGAGGGTGGAGCACCTTGTGTACTCTCCGGACGAGAATCTCCCCCACGGCGCCAAGTTAAGTCTCTTCTTCAGGGGAATCGCGCCGGCGCTTGCACGGCTGCAGGAGAAGCTCCCCGCGCAGCTGGCCGACGAGTCGCGTCAGCTCTGCGCGGGCACTCTGGAGCGCGTCTTGACGAAGATCGTCTACCGCAATCCCGGCATCAACCTCACCAACGTCCTCCGCTCCTTGCCGGACGACGCTGACCAGGAGGCGTTGAAGGCGCGGGTCGCCCACATCGTCGCCAAGGTGAACAAGATCTCGAGGCGTGAAGGCGACCGCGTAGATTAGGTTTCTTCTTCTCTGTTTCTTTTGCCGCTGCAAATTATGTTACGGACATGAATCGATTAGTTATTGCGGCAAGTTATCTTTGTAATATACAGTCTTATTTTGATCAATCAGTGCAGTGTTATCTCCCTTGCTTTGGTCCTTTACTTTGTATGCTTTTTACCCTACGCCTTTTAGGGAACTTGCCGGCAAGGGGCCCTTGCCGCGAGCGCTGAGTGCTAGACTCTGAGCAGCCTGCTGGCAAAGGACCTTGTCGGCAAGCAACCTTGCCGCAGCTAGTCGCAACACACTTAGCTTGCTGAGCGAACTCGAAAATGAGGTAAGGGGGCGACACTTGTCGCAGCTCTCTTAAGTCGTTGAGCGTGCTCGGAAACAAAGTAAGGGTGCGGCTAGCCACGGGTAGGTTCCTCCGCGCACAGGTTTTCCATACAAAGTGTGGTTGTTCAAGGAAGACAACTAAAATTTAAAAATTTGAACTGCACAAATTCTGGTGACTTAGCTTTCATAGGTTGCTTGTCCTCCGACAAGGCTTTTCTTTCTTGAACAGCACTTGGTTCATTCTCCACCTCCTTCCCCCCCGGCAAACTTGTGCGCGAGGGATGTTCCTTCTGCTTAAGAGGGAAAGAAAAAGAGGAGGGAAAACAAGTATATAGCCTCACGGCTTGCTAGTGCTTACCGGGGATGTGCGTTGCACAGAGTGCCAAGCAATGTATGCAAATAACAAAGAAATGCATGGAAATGGCAAATAGTGCGAAACACAAAAGCTTTACTGATGCACGGGATCTGCGCCCGGCTTTGTACAAAGATTTACATGCAACAGCGGCAAGACTCGTACAAAAGGTGGTTGCCGGAGCGGATCACGGCAACCGCGCCTTATGGGTGAAACTTGCGAAGATGCTCTATGTTCCAGGAATTGCTCACCGGTAAGCCTTCTTCGGTCTCAAGGCGGACAGCTCCGGGCCTTGTGACTTGTCTCACCCGATAAGGGCCTTCCCACTTCGGCGTCAACTTGTTGGAATTCTTGGCGGATTGAACACGCCGAAGAACAAGGTCGCCTTCCTCGAGACTCCTGGCCTTGACCTTGCGGCTATGATAGCGGTGCAAGGCCTGCTGGTATCGAGCAGCTCGCACAGCAGCCTGGAGACGTTCCTCCTCAAGGAGCAATGCATCATCTTGTCGCAGTTGCTCTTGCTCGAGCTCATCATAAGCGAGCACTCGAGGAGATCCGTATACGAGTTCCGTGGGGAGAACTGCCTCTGCTCCATAGACGAGAGCAAAGGGTGTCTGTCCGGTGGCTCGACTTGGTGTCGTTCTGATTGACCAAAGAGCCGCCGGCAACTCCTCTATCCAGTTTCTTCCGCACTTGCGCAGCCTATCGAAGGTTCTTGTCTTGAGTCCGCGCAGCACTTCAGCATTGGCCCTCTCCGCTTGACCATTGCTCCTCGGGTGAGCAACAGAAGCGAAACAAACCTTGGCGACAAGGTCTTGGACGTACTGCATGAAGGTGCGACTTGTGAACTGTGTGCCGTTGTCGGTGATGATCCTGTTAGGGATTCCGAAACGGCAAACAATTGACCTGAAGAACCTGACTGCTGACTGTGCTGTCACCTTTCTCACTGGTTCCACTTCTGGCCACTTTGTGAACTTGTCGATTGCTACGTACAAGTATTCAAAGCCCCCGACAGCGCGGGGAAAGGGGCCGAGGATATCGAGCCCCCAGACCGAGAAGGGCCAGGATAAAGGAATCGTCTGGAGAGCTTGAGCTGGCTGGTGAATTTGTTTGGCATGGAACTGGCACGCTTCACACTTGGTTACTTGTGCAGTTGCATCTTGGAGGGCTTCTTGCCAAAAGAACCCTTGCTGGAACGCCTTCCCGGCAAGTGACCTTGCGCCAATGTGGTGGCCACATATGCCTCCATGTATCTCTGCCAACAGCTTTTGTCCATCTTCTCTGGAAATGCACTTCAACCTGACACCATTGAGTCTTCTTCTGTACAGTTCGTTGTCCACGAACTGGTACATACTTGACTGCCTGGTTATTTTCTCTATTTCTTCTGGCTCGTCGGGAAGTTCTCCAGTTTGCAGAAAACGGACGATTTTCTGCGCCCATGCCGGAGCTCGAGGCTCAATGGCAAGGACTAAAGGCATGAGGGCCGCTGCGGGAACCCCAGCTTCTACGGCAAGGACCTCTGGTTCTGCCGGAGCTGATGGTCCCCCGACAAGCCCGCCGGGGCAAGGCTTGTCGGGAACGCTTGCTTCAACTGTACAGACCCTTGGGTCTGCAGGAGCAAACTGTTCCTCAGCATTTTGGTTGTTGATCTTGGGGACCTTGGCGGCGGCTTCAGGGAGATTCGCGGGCAAGTAGTCGCCGGAGACCAACTTTCTCTTCTTGTTCTGCCCAATTGATGGTGTAACGGATGGCTGAGTTAGCTTGAGCAGGAAGGTCCCTGGTTCCACAGGTAACTTCATCGCAGCACACTTTGAGAGGCCATCTGCAATATCATTCTGAGCTCTCGGGACGTGCTCCATTTGCAGACCTTCAAAGTGCTCTTCAAGCTTCCTCACTTCATCTGCATAAGCTTCCATCAAAGGGCTCTGGTAACTCTTATTCACTTGTCGGACCACCAACTGTGAATCTCCCCGCACAATCAACTTCTTGATCCCAAGCTCGGCTGCAATCCTGAGGCCGGCAAGCAAGCCTTCATACTCAGCAGTATTGTTTGTTGCTTGTTCCTTGGGAAAGTGCATCTGGACAACATACTTGAGGTGCTCTCCGGTGGGCGCTATGAGTACCACGCCGGCACCGGCGCCTTGCAGCGAGAAAGCACCATCAAAGTACATTACCCATTCGCTGGTCGCTTCTTGTACGGGGACGCTTGTCTCTGGAACTTCTTCATCTGGTGTTGGGGTCCACTCAGCTATGAATTCTGCCAAAGCTCTGCTCTGTATAGTTAAAGTACTCTCAAATTTGAGACCAAAGCTCGGCAGCTCCAGTGCCCACTCGACGATCCTGCCTGTTGCTTCGGGATTTTGCAATATCCTTTTCAACGGAAAGCGAGTGACCACTGTTATCTCATGTGCTTGGAAGTAATGGCGCAGCTTTCTTGAGGCCATGAGGAGACCGAAAAGCAACTTCTGCACCCCAGAGTATCTTGATCTAGCCCCCTGCAAGAGGGAACTTACAAAATACACCGGGCGCTGCACCATCTTCCTTCGCACTTCTCCTTGCTCCTGCGCAGAGTTGTCCTCGTCGGGGCCAGAGCTTGCCGGTGGAGCCTCCTGCTTGTCGCTGGATTCGCTTGCCGGAGGTGTGGGCTCTTCCTCTGCCTCCCTTTCCGCTACCAACGCAGCACTAACCACTTGATTGGTTGCCGCTAAGTACAGCAGCAACTTCTCTTGTGGCCTAGGTGCGACAAGTATTGGAGTGGAGGACAGGTATCCTTTCAAATCCTGCAGCGCTGCCTCCGCTTCCGGAGTCCATATCATAGGACCTGCCTTCTTTAAAATTTTAAAGAAAGGCAAGGCGCGTTCTGCGGATTTTGAAATGAACCTGCTGAGGGCAGCCACACAACCAGCAAGTCTCCTTACGTCCTTGACGCGCTTCGGGGCTTCGATCTGCTCGATGGCTTTTATCTTGTCGGGATTGGCTTCAATCCCCCTCTGAGACACAAAGAACCCGAGAAGCTTGCCGGAGAGGACTCCGAAGACGCACTTCTCGGGGTTCAACTTGAGCTGGATCTTGCGCAAATTTGCAAATGTTTCTTCCAAGTCTTGGATCAGGGTATCTTTGCTCTTGCTCTTGACCACTATGTCATCCATGTAAGCTTCTACATTTCTGTGGATCTGTGGCTCAAAAGTAGTGTGCACCACCCTTGCAAATGTTGAGCCTGCATTCTTCAATCCAAAGGGCATGCGTATGAAGCAATAGGTGCCACATGGAGTAATGAATGCAGTCTTCTCTTCATCTTCCTTGGCCATGAATATCTGGTGGTAACCTGAGTATGCATCAAGGAAGGAAAGCAGCTCACATCCAGCGGTGGAGTCAACAATCTGGTCGATACGCGGCAAGGGAAATGGATCCTTGGGACATGCTTTATTCACATCAGTGAAGTCTATACAAAGTCTCCACTTCCCGTTGGCCTTGCGTACGACAACTGGATTGGCCAACGACGTAGGATGGATCACGCCTCTAACCAGGCCTGCTGCTTCTAGCTTCTTTATCTCTTCGGCGATGAATTCTTGGCGCTCCACGGCTTGCTTCCTGACCTTCTGCTTGACGGGCCGCGCATGAGGACAAACATCAAGCTTGTGCTCAATTACCTTCCTGGGAACGCCGGGGATGTCAGATGGTTGCCATGCAAACACATCGACATTCGCCCGCAGGAAGGCAACGAGCGCGCTTTCCTATTTGTTGTCAAGTGTAGCACTGATGGTGAAGGTACCACCAGTGCCGTCCTCCTTGGCGGACACCTTCTTGGTTGCCGGTGGAGCGGCCATCCCTTTCTTGCACTTGCCGGTGGAGCTCGATGGAACGTCCTCGACGGCGGCGCAGCACTCCGAAGAGGTGCGTTTGCCGGAGTGGGCCCCAGGGCTCTTGCCGGACTTGGTCTTGGTCTTCCCCCCGGGAGCTTCAGCGGCAAGTGTGTTGCTTTCTGCTGCGGCTGCTGCATCCCGGTATATCTTGTCGGCGCAGATAAGCGCGTCCTTCTTGTCGCCAGGGACAGAGATGACGCTTATCGGCCCCGGCATCTTGAGTACGTTATAGGCATAGTGGGAAGCTGCCATGAACTTGGCGAGGGCAGGACGTCCAAGTATCCCATTGTATGGCAATGGGATATCGGCCACGTCAAAGGTTATCCTCTCTGTCCTGAAGTTGAGCTCCCCGCCAAAGGTCACTGGCAGAGTGATCTTCCCCTTCGGCTTGCTCCTCCCTGGGTTTATTCCTTGGAACGAACCGGTTTCTTCGAGCTCGCCGTCTGGGATCTGGAGTTTCTTGATCACAGCCGAGGAGATCAAGTTCAGGCCGGCCCCGCCGTCAACCAACATTTTGGTGACCTTGAGGTTGCGGATGGTTGGTGAGACCAACATCGGCAAGCACCCGGCTGCAGTTGTGCGGTCAGGGTGATCCTCAAGATCAAAAATGATGGGCGTGCTGGACCACTTTAGCAGCCTGCGTGACTCGACGGGCGGCTCAGCTGCGTTTACTTCCCGCACCCACTGCTTGAGTTGGCGGTGGGAAGTATGCAGAGAGGCGCCTCCGTCGACACACAGAACTTCTGTGGCCTTCTGGAACTCCTGCTCGCTGTTATCTCCTTCCTCCATGTCGTCGTCGTCGTCTTCTTCCTCATCCTTGTCGTGGCCCCGGGGAGGTCGATCACCTTGCCGCTGCTTGGCCTTGCCGCGGCGTCCTCCCCGGCCATTGAATGGCCGCTTCTTGCTTGGCTCTCCTCCGCCACCTTGGGCCTTCTCCTTGTCGCGACGCTCGTATTCAGCCTTCTGCTGTTCTACGAGGTACTCGACTCGCTTGCAGTTCGAAAGGTCGTGGCCCTTGGTGCGGTGGATCTTGCAGTATT
The DNA here is from genome assembly GCA_902687465.1 of Secale cereale. NCBI lineage: Eukaryota > Viridiplantae > Streptophyta > Magnoliopsida > Poales > Poaceae > Secale > Secale cereale. The sequence goes on from LR738712.1 coordinate 500,528,350, forward strand.
GCTTGTCGGAGCCGTCCTGCTTGTCGGCTGCCGCTACAGGGGCAGGTTCCTTGCCGAAACCGCCAGCCTGTGCTGTCTTGGCGGGAGCCTCCTTGCCGGACTGCTCGACGACCAGCACTTCCTTGCTCTTCTTTCTTCTGTTGTTTCGCCGCCGGCTCTTCTTTGTCGGGGCGGCGTCCTCGCTGTCGCTTCCTCCTGCGCCAGCATCCTCTCCGGGGAGTCTCCTCCCCTCTTCGGCGCGCGCGCACTTGTCAGCTAGAGCGTAGAGCTCGCTGACATCCCGAATCTTGGTCATGGCCATCTCTTCCCTCATGCGACGGTTACGCACGTTCTGGTGGAACGCGCTGATAACCGCGGCGGGGTGGACATCGGGAATATTGTGCTGCACGCGGCTGAATCGTTGAATGTACTTGCGCAGGGATTCTCCTTCCTTCTGGGCCAAGATGTGGAGATCACTCTCCTGGCCGTGGGGTTTGTGGCCGCCCGTGAAGGCGCCAACAAATTGGTGGCACAGATCTGCCCACGAAGAAATGGAGCCTTCCGGCAAGTGCATAAGCCAAGAACGGACGTTTGGCTTAAGCACCAGCGGGAAGTAGTTGGCCAGTATCTTCTCGTCGCGTCCCCCGGCAGCCTGCACCGCGATGGTGTAGATGCTGAGGAACTCCGAGGGGTGCGTCTTGCCGTCGTACTTCTCGGGTACGTCGGGCTTGAAGTTTTTCATGCTGGGCCACTGGACTCGCCGCAGCTCACGGGTGAACGCGGGGCAACCTGCCGCGTACGGCAAGTCGCCTGGTTCACCGGGCGCGTACGTGTCGACAGCGGTCCCAGCGCGCTAATCCGATTGTCGCCGGGTTTCTCGTCGGCGCTCGATGCGCGTTCGAGCGTCTTCTTGCCGCCGATCGTCAAGGACTTGGCGCTGGTCCCGACGAGCCCGCGGATCCGACGACGCCGTGGAGTCGTCGTCGACGTTAATCCGGCGGGGTGGCGTCTTCTGCTTCCGCGGCGGGGAGTGCACGGTGGTTGCACCCCCGGCGGTCTTGTCGCCGTCGGCCTTCGCCTGGTCGACTTGCCGTGGCCGCGATGTCGCCGGCTGCTGCGGCGTGTCGTTGTTGGCGAAGGCGATGAGGCTTTGGATCATCGCCCTCCAGTCCTCGGCCTTGTCTGCCGCTGGAGGGAAATCGAGGAGTAGCTGTGCTCTTGCTAGAGCTTCTGCCGGAGAGGAGGGGAGCGGCGGCGAGCGGTGCGAGGAGCGAGATATGCTCGGACCTCTAACGGGGTTAGAAGGAGCAGTATCTCGCCCTGGCGACTGCGCCTTGCTCGTGCCAGGACGATGGCCTTGAGCATCCCGCGAGCCTCCGGCTTGTCCTAGCCCCAGCAAGCGTATGGTACCTCATGTACCACGGCGCTGCTGGCCTGGCGTCTGATGAGAGAGACGTGATGCATCTACGGACACCGAGGCCTTGGAATTGGCCCGGTCGTCCGTCTTGTCCTTGGATTTGGTGGCGCTGTGAGTTTCCTCGCCGGCGACCACCCTTCCGCCGGCGTCTCCTCCACCCACCGTTGGTTCTGGTGGCGGTGGAATCGACGCAGACGGGCCTCCGACCTCCGAAGCCTTCTTCTTCGGGGCCATAATGTTGTTGCTGACGAAGTTGATGAAGCTGGAGAGGTTGATGAAGAATGCGCCCGCGTGAGCGCCGGATCAGGTTCGCACAACCTCGACGCCCCCTACCTGGCGCGCCAAAGATGTCGGGGGAAACTGTCCGCCACGAGCACCTATGGGACCGGAGCCCCTTGTACGTTGCGGTAAGGGAGCGGAGGGAGCACGAAGAGCGGATCGAGGAACGCACGCGGGCAGTTTACCCAGGTTCGGGCCGCGCGGACGCGTAAAACCCTACTCCTGCTTGGATTGTATTGAGTTCTTGAGCTCGGGAGCTTGAAGAGCTAGCTACACCGAGCAAGAGAGCTATCTAGGTTCCGAACCCTTTCTACGTTGTGCATGGGCCTCCTTTTATAGCTCAAGGGGTCACCGACAGGTGTCAACGTAGAGGAGGGTAAAAACGTAACTTTGGTGGTAGTTGTAACAGTGCGGGAACAGTGAATGAACAGTGGTCTTCACCTAACTTTGACAGTGGGGGACAAGGGCATTAAATGCCCGTCGCCGTCGACCCCAAAAGCGCCCGTCCATGCTTCTCCGTTCGCCACGGCGGTAGCCTCGTCACCGTGGCGTGCCACCGTGTCCCCCAGGCTGCACAGCCATCCGCCACGCGTCCCTGGAAGGGCCCCAGGGCGACGCGTGGGCCGATGAGCTGGAGCGCGGGCACACAGCGCAGGCTTCCCCCGGCAAGCACCTTGCCGGGGTCTTGATCTTGCCGGGCCCGGAAGCTTGTCGCTCCCCGGGTCCTGCCGGGGCGCAGGGTGCGCCGAGGCATGTCTTCTGAGATGTAGTCTTCTGGTCTTCCTGGCAAGCTCCTCTTGCCAGGGTCTTGTGTTAATGTGATAATCTTGAGCCTGGCACGGCCTTCCCGGCAAGCTCCACTTGCCGGGGTCTTGATCTTCTGTCTTGTATACTTTGTTTTTGAATGGCCTCATCGGGACCGGGAAGGTTTTCGGCGAGCACGCGGTGAGCCCTGCCGCGGGAAGCTGCTACTGCCCGTGCACAAGTTGGGGTACTAAGGTACCCCTATCTTAGTACACCGACAGTCTTTTCTTGTTTTGTTTTGCTTTTTAAGTCTTGAATCCTTGCTGGACACACCCATTTGAGAGAGCCATAATTATGCCATGACTTGTTAGAATAGCTCTCTTTGCTTCACTTCAATTTTTATGAGCTATGGATTTCCTCTAGTCCTTCACTTATATCTTTTTTTAGCATGGTGTGCTTTAATATTTTTGAAGAAATACTCTTTTGCTTCACTTAGATTTATTTGAGAGTTAGTATTTTTTTAAGAAATTCTCTCTTGCTTCACTTAAATTAATTTTAGAGAAAGAAAAAATTATGCTCATGATCTTCACTTATATTTGTTTGATATTATCAAAAGCAACACATGAAAATTAGTCCCAAAGTGATAGATATCCAGGAAGGATATAATAAAAACTTTCATGAAGATCATTGGACAAAATAAACTTAATTCATTGTAATAGTTTTGAGATATGATGATGTGATATGTGAGTAATGTTGATGAGTAATTATGCATTAGTAAGAATATTGGTGTTGAGGTTTGTGATTCCCTATGCAAGCGTGAAAGTCAATAGTCATGCAATGAAATTACATCCTACTTGTGGTGCATTATTCGATATTAATTATGCTAAATGCTCGCTTATGAGATTAGTTGTTTCTTGGTTGGTCGCTTCCCAATCTTTTGCTAGCCTTTATTTTGCACTAAGTATGATCACTACTTGTGCATCCAAAATCCTTCAAACCATTTTTGCCACATGGGTCCACCATACCTACCTATATGCGTTATTCTTTTGTCGTTCTAAACAAATTTGTATGTGTCATCTCTAATATTCAAAGTAAATTTCTCTTTTGTGTGCTCGTACCGCTCGCGAGGCGGTGAGGGGTGGCTAATATTTTCCATGCTAGATGTGTTATTCTCACGATGAGTGTTTATTCACTTGTCATTGCACGAGAGTAAGGCAAAGGTATTTGGGATGCCCAGACCCGAAATGAAAAATGAATTTACTTTATGTTGTCAAATAATAAATTCCTTGGACAGTGTTGGTATGGAAGGCACCCGTGGATACGGTTAGCCATGGCTTGTGAAAGTTTGGTGGAAAAAGGAATAAACTTTATTTTTTGTTTGGGAACCGTCTATGATATATCTAGCATGGAAAGTGTTGGGAACTCTAAGTCATTTTCGTTGGTGGGAAAAGTATGCCACCCAAAATAATTTTATCTCTCAATTTAAGCTTTGAGCTCTAGCACCTCTACAAATCCCTACATCCCTCTGCAAAGGGCCTTTTTTTACTTTATGCAATTTTTATTTTGAAATTGAGTCTCCATCTTCTCTTATAAAGCACCAACTAGGAGGCAATATGGTCGTACTGGAGTATTGAGTGTAGTTAATATGCGAGTGTGTTTCATGAATGGATCAATGGTTGAGCATGATGGGGTAGGGATAACTTATTTTAGCATTGATATTTGGAAAGACATGAGTGCTTGTTGATATGCTGGAGTATTCAAATCACATGTCAAAAGTAGACTAGTGCTTTGAACCATATAAAAGTCCAAATGTCCATGCTATAAAGAAGAGAATATGATATGGCATGATAGGTAACATTCCACAACAAAAATTCTGTTTTTATCATTTACCTACTCGAGGACGAGGAGGAATTAAGCTTGGGGATGCTGATACGTCTCCAACATATCTATAATGTTTAATTGTTCCATGCTATTATATTATCATTCTTGGATGTTTTATAATCATTTTATATCATTTTTTGGTACTAACCTATTGACATAGTGCCAAGTGCTAGTTGTTGTTTTCTACATGTTTTCTACATCACATGAAATCAATACCAAACAGAGCAAAACTTTTTGTGAATGTTTTTTGGACCAGAAGACATCCAATGGGATGGAGAAGCACCTGGGGGGTGCTCCGAGGGGAGCACAACCCACCAGGGTGCGCCAGGAGGCTCATGCGCGCCCTGGTGGGTTCTGCCCACCTCGGGTGCCCTCCGAACCGCCTTTTTGCTCTATAAATACCCAAATATTCCAGAAACCCTAGGCGAGTCGACGAAAATCAATTCCAGCCGCCGCAAGTTCCAGAACCACCAGATCCAATCTAGACACCATCACGGAGGGGTTCACCACTTCCATTGGTGCCTCTTCGATGATGCGTGAGTAGTTCTTTGTCGACCTACGGGTCCGTAGTTAGTGTCTAGATGGATTCCTCTCTCTCGTTTGATTATCAATACAATGGTCTCTTGGAGTTCCATATGATGCAACTCTTTTTGCAGTGTGTTTGTTGGATCCGATGAACTTTGAGTTTATAATTAGATCTATCTTTTCATCCATGGAAGTTATTTGAGTCTTCTTTGATCTCTTATATGCATGATTGCTTATAGTCTCGTATTTCTTCTCCGATATCTGGGTTTTGTTTGGCCAACTTGATCTATTTATCTTGCAATGGGAAGAGGTGCTTTGTAGTGGGTTCGATCTTACAGTGCTTGATCCCAGTGACAGAAGGGGAACCAACACGTATGTATCGTTGCTACTAAGGATAAAACGAAGGGGTCTATTTCTAAATAAATAGATCTTGTCTACATCATGTCATCATTCTTATTGCATTACTCTGTTTTTCCATGAACTTAATACACTAGATGCATGCTGGATAGCGGTCGATGTGTGGAGTAATAGTAGTAGATGCAGCCAAGAGTCGGTGTACTAATCTTGGATGTGATGCCTATATAATGATCATTGCCTGGATATCGTCAAGATTATTTGAAGTTCTATCAATTTCCCAACAGTAATTTCTTCACCCACCGTTTGCTATTTTCTCGAGAGAAGCCACTAGTGAAATCTACGGCCCCGGGCCTCTTTCTCATATTATTTGCCTTTGCGATCTACTTTTCCATTGTTTTTATTTTCAGATCTATTAAACCAAAAATACAAAAATACCTTGCTGCAATTTATCTTATTCGGCATTCGACCTATCAATATTTACAACTCTCTCATGTCCGTTACCCTAAAGGGATTGGCAACCCCTTTTACACGTCGGGTTGCGAGTATTTGTTATTTGTGTGCAGGTGCCGTTTACATTGTGTTGCTTGATTCTCCTACTGGTTTGATAACCTTGGTCTCATAACTGAGGGAAATACCTACCGTTGTTGTGCTGCATCATCCCTTCCTCTTTCGGGAAATACCGATGTAGTTCTAGCAAGATATCAGCAGGCAGGAGTCGGTCTACTAATCTTGGACGTGATGCCTTTATACACGATCATTGTCTTGGATATCGTCATACTTATTTGCTTTTCTATCAATTGCCCAACAGTAATTTGTCTACCCACCGTATGTTATTTTCTCGAGCGAAGCCACTAATGAAATCTATGGCCCCCGGTTCTATTTTCCTACCATATACTTTTAGATCTATATTGCCATTTGCCTTTTCCTTTATTTGCAACTTTTATTTTCATATCTATATTATCAAAAACACCTTGCTGCGTTTTATTTGCTTTTATTTGCATCTTTCAAACTACTACAATGTTATTCCATCAACACGTCAATTTCTAGCATCGTTACCCGAAAGGGATTGACAGCCCCTTTAACGGGTCGGGTTGCAAGTATTTTTTATTTTGGTGCAGGGACCATTTACATAGTGTTGCGTGGTTCTCCTACTGGTTTGATAACCTTGGTTTCATAACTAAGGGAAATACTTACCGTCGCTGTGCTGCATCATCCCTTCCTCTTTGGGGAAATACCGACGCATCTCAAGCGCACATCACTACTTCACAACTTGTTCTTGTAGACTCGTGTTGGGCCTCCAAGCGTAGAGTTTGTAGGACTGTAGCAAATTTCCCTCAAGTGGATGACCTAAGGTTTATCAATACGTGGGAGGCGTAGGATGAAGATGGTCTCTCTCAAACAACCCTACAACCAAATAACAAAGAGTCTCTTGTGTCGCCAACACACCCAATACAATGGCAAATTGTATTGGTGCACTAGTTCGGCGAAGAGATGGTGATAAAAGTGTAATATGGATAGTAGATATTTATTTTTGTAATAGGAACAATAAAAACAGCAAGGTAGCAAGTAACAAAAGTGAACACAAACAGTATTGCAATGTTTGAAAATGAGACCTAGGGTTTATACTTTCACTAGTGCAATCTATCAACAATGCTAACATAGTTAGATCATATGGCAATCCCTCAACGTGCGATAAAGAATCACTCCAAAGTTCTTATCTAGCAGAGAACATAAGGCAAAATTGTTGGTAGGGCACTGATACGTCTCCAACGTATCTATAATTTTTGATTGGTCCATGCTATTATATTATCATTTTTGGGACTAACCTATTAACCTAGTGCCTAGTGCTAGTTTCTATTTTTTTCCTTGTTTTTGGCTTTTACAGAAAAAGGAATATCATACAGAGTCCAAACAGAATAAAACTTTACGATGGTTTTTCTTGGACTAGAAGACACCTACGAGACTTGGAGAAGAGGCCAGAAGACCCACGAGGCGGCTACAAGCGTCTAGGGCGCGCCGAGGGGGGCGTCCCTTGGGATTGTGGGCCCCTCATGACTCCTCCAACCCTAACCGTCGCTCTATAAATACCCAAATATGCCCCTACGTTAGAAGAGTCATAAAAAATACTTTTCCACAGCCGCAAATTTCTCTTCCCACGAGATCCATCTTGGGGCCTTTTTCGGTACTCCACCGGAGGGGGATTCGATAACGGAGGGCTTCTGCATCAATCTTACCGCCCATCCGATGATGCATGAGTAGTTTACCATAGACCTATGGGTCCATAGGTAGTAGCAAGATGGCTTATTCTCTCTTTGATCTTCAATACAATGTTCTCCTCGATGTTCTTGGAGATCTATAATCTTATTTTGTGGTGTGTTTGTTGAGATCCGATGAATCGTGGATTTATGATCAGATTATCTATGAATATTATTTGAGTATTCTCTGGACTATTTTATGCATGATTAAGATAGCTTTGTATCTCTCTCCGATCTATCAATTTGGTTTGGCCAACTAGATTGGTTTTTCTTGCAATGGGAGAGGTGCTTTGTGATGGGTTCAATCTTGCTGTGTCCTCACCCAGTGACAGAAGGGGCAGCGAGGCACGTATTATATTTTTGCCATTAAGAATAACAAGATGGGGTTTATTTCATATTGCTTGAGATTATCACTCTACACCATGTAATCTTGCTTAAAGCATTGCTCTATTCTTATGAACCTAATACACTAGATGCTTGCAGGAGTCAGTAGATTTGTGGAGTAATAGTAGTAGATGCAGGCAGGAGTCGGTCCAATTGTCACAGACGTGATGCCTATATTCATGATCATTTCCTTAAATGTCGTCATAATTTTGTGTTTTTCTATCAATTGCTCAACAGTAATTTGTTTAGCCACTGTATGGTTTCTTTGAGAGAGAAGCCTCTAGTGAAACCTATGGCCCCGGGTCTATTTTCCATCATATATTTTTAGATCTATAAAAATAAAAACCCAAAAATACCTTGATGTAATTTATTTGTGTTTACTTTATTTTGCCTACTTATATTTTAAATCTATCTCAATTAGATCTCACTCTTGCTAGTGATTGTGAAGGGATTGACAACCCCTTTTTTGCGTTGTGTGCAACTGTTTGTTAGTTTGTGCAGGTGCATATATTGGGGACTTGCTTGTGCCTGATGGAAATATGCCCTAGAGGCAATAATAAAGTTATTATTATTTTATATTTCCTTATTCATGATAAAGGTTTATTATTTATGCTTGAATTGTATTGACTAGAAACCCAAATACATGTGTGAATACATAAACAAATATCGTGTCCCTAGTAAGTCTCTACTAGACTAGCTCGTTGATCAAAGATGGTTAAGGTTTCATAACCATGGACATGATTTTTCATTTGATAACGGGATCACATCATTATGAGAATGATGTGATGGACAAGACCCACCTGTTAGCTTAGCATTTGATCATACGGTTTGTTGCTACTGCTTTCATGTATGTCAAATACATATTCATTTGACTATGAGATCATGCAATTCCCAGATATTGGAGGAATGCCTTGTGTGCTATCAAATGTCACAACATAATAGGGTGATTATAAATATGCTCTACAGGTATCTCCGAAGGTGTTTTGTTGGGTTGGCGTGAAACGAGATTAGGATTTGTCACTCTGAGTATCGGAGAGATATCTCTGGGCCCTCTCAGTAATACACATCATAATAAGCCTTGCAAGAAAATGACTAATGAGTTAGTCATGGGATGATGTAATATAGAACGAGTAAAAAGACTTGTCGGTAACGAGATTGAACTAGGTATAGAGATACCGACGATCGAATCTCGGGCAAGTACCATACTGACGGACAAAGGGAATTGTGTATGTTGTCATAACGGTTCGACCGATAAAGATCTTTATATGAGTTATGTGATTTGGTGACCGAATGTTGTTCAGAGTCTCGAATGAGATCACATACATGACGAGGAGTATCAAAATAGTCGAGAGGTAAAGACTGATATATAGGACGATGGTATTCGAACACCAAAAGTGTTTTGGAGGGTATCAGGTACTTACCGGGTCACCTGAAGGTGTTTCGGGTACCCATGACAATCCTATGGGCCATATGGGCCATGTGAAGGAACACACTAGCCCAAAGGGGCTGGTGCACCCTATAGGGCCGGCCATAGGGGGGAAGGAAAGGAAAGTGTGGATTAGGTTTCCCACTTCCTTCGCTCTCCCCCCTCTTTCCTTCCCCCTTGTGCATACATGGAAAGGGGGGCAGTGCAAGGCAGGCCCCCTAGGGGGCGGGGGCCAAGCCCTAGGGCGCCCTGGATGCCTCCCCTCCCCTCCCACCTATATATATGTGGGGAGGGGGCACCACACAAGGAGACACAAAATTGTCTTAGCCGTGTGCGGCGCCCCCATCCTTCGTTTACTCCCCCAATCATATTTTCGTAGTGCTTAGGCGAAGCCCTGTGTAAATCACTTCACAATCAATGTCTCCATGCCGTCGTGCTGACGGAACTCATCTACTACCTCGGAGTCTTGCTAGATCAAGAAGGCGAGGGACTTCACCGAGTTGAACGTGTGCAGAACACGGAGCTATCATTCGTTCGGTACTTGATCGGTTGAAGCACTAAGAAGTTCAACTACATCAACCGCATTGTGAAACACTTCCGCTTATAGTCTAGGAGGGTACGTAGACACACTCTCCCCCTCGTTGATATGCATCTCCACGGATAGATCATTGTGTGTGCGTAGATTTTTTTTTTCATGCAACATTTCCCAACAGCGGCATCATGAGCCAGGTCTATGCGTAGATGTTTTGCACGAATAGAACACAAAGAGTTGTGGGCGGTGATCGTCATACTGCTTACCACCAACGTCTTATTTTGATTCGGCAGCACTGTAAGATGAAGCGGCCCAGACCAACCTTACATGTCGACGTACATAAGACTAGTTCCACCGATAGAAATGCAACTTGTTTTGCATAAAGGTGGCTGACGGGTGTCTGTTTCTCCTGCTTTAGTTGAATAGAATTTGACTGCGGTCGGTCCTTGTTGAAGGCTAAAACAACAAACTTGATAAATCACCATTGTGATTTTGTGCCGTAGGTAAGAACGGTTCTTGCTAGAAGCCCGTAGCAGCCACGTAAAACTTGCAACAATAAAGTAGAGGACGTCTAACTTGTTTTTGCAGGGCATGTTGTGATGGTGATATGGTCAAGACGTGATGAGTTATACGTTATTGTATGAGATGGTCATGTTTTGTAAATTATCGGCAACCGACAGGAGCCTTATGATTGTCTCTTTATTGTATGAAATGCATATGCCATGTAATTGCTTTACTTTATCACTATGAGTTAGCAATAGTCGTACAAGAAATAGTTGGCGAGACGACCACGACGCTATGATGGAGATCAAGGTGTCGAGCCGGTGACGATGGAGATCATAATGATGCTTTGGAGATGGAGATCAAAAGCAAAAGATGATGATGGTCATATCATGTCACATATTTTGATTGCATGTGATGATTATCCTTTATGCATATTATTTTGCTTAGATCGGTACCATTATAAGATGATCCCTTCACTAAATTTTAAGATAATAGTGTTCTCCCCGAGTGTGCAACGTTGCTACAGTTTGTCGTTTCGAGACACCACGTGATGATCGGGTGTGATAGAATCTACGTTCGCATACAACGGGTGAAAGACAGTTTTACACACGCGAAATACTTGGGTTAAACTTGAAGAGCCTAGCATGTACATACATGGCCTAGAACACTAGAGACCGAAAGGTCGAACATGGGTCATATAGTAGATATGATCAACATAGAGATGTTTACCATTGATGACTACTCCATCTCTCATGATGATCGGACATGGTTTAGTTGATTTGGATCATGTATCACTTAGTTAACCTGAGGGATGTTAATTTAAGTGGGAGTTCATTAGTAATTTGATTAATTAAACTTAATTTATCATGAACTTAGTCCTGATGGTATTTGCATATCTATGTTGTATATCAATGGCTCGTGCTACCATTCCCTTGAATTTTAATGCGTTCCTAGAGAAAGCTAAGTTAAAAGATGATGGTAGCAACTACATGGACTGGGTCCATAACTTGAGGATTATCCTCATTGCTGCACAGAAGAATTATGTCCTTGATGCACCGCTAGGTGACCCACCCGCTCCCGCTAACCTGGTTGCTATGAAGATCTGGCAAGCGCAAAGTGATGACTACTCTATAGTTCAGTGTGCCATGCTTTACGGCTTAGAACCGGGACTTCAAAGACGTTTTGAACGTCATGGAGCATATGAGATGTTCCAAGAGCTGAAATTGATATTTCAAGCTAATGCTCGGGTTGAGAGATATGAAGTCAAAAACAAGTTCTATAGCTGCAAGATGGAGGAGAATAGTTCTGTCAGTGAACACATACACAAAATGTCTAAGTATCATAATCACTTGACTCAGTTGGGAATTTCCCTTCCACCCGAGAGTGTTATTGACAGAGTTCTTCAAAAACTGCCACCAAGCTACAAAAGATTCATGATGAACAATAATATGCAAAGGATGGAGAAATCAATTCCCAAGCTCTTCGCGATGCTGGAATCGGCAGAGGTAGAAATCAAGAAGGAGCATCAAGTGTTGATGGTTAACAAGACCACTAGTTTCAAGAAAAAAAGGCAAAGGAAAGAAAGGGAACTTCAAGAAGAACGGCAAACAGGTTGCCACTCCCACAAAGTAAACCAAAGTTGGCCCTAAGCCTGAAACTGAGTGCTTCTACTGCAAAAGGGAGTGATCACTGGAAGAGGAACCGCCCCAAGTATTTGGCAGATAAGAAGGATGGCAAAGTGAACAAAGGTATATTTGATATACATGTTATTGATGTGTTCCTTACTAGTGCTCGCAGCAGCACCTGGGTATTTGATACTGGTTTGGTTGCTCATATTTGTTACTCGAAACAGGAGCTGCGGATTAAACGAAGATTGGCCAAGGACGAGGTGACAATGTGTGTCGAGAATGGTTCCAAGGTCGATGTAATCGCCGTCGGCACGCTACCTCTACATCTGCCTTCGGGATTAGTTTCATACCTAAATAATTGTTATTTGGTGCCTATGTTGAGCATGAACATTATATCTGGATCTTGTTTAATGCGAGACGGTTATTCATTTAAGTCAAGGAATAATGGTTGTTCTATTTATATGAGTGATATCTTTTATGGTCATGCACCCTTGATGAATGGTCTATTCTTGTTGAATCTTGATTGTAGTGATACACATATTCATAATATTGATGCCAAAAGATGCAAAGTTGACAATTATTGTGCAACATACTTGTGGCACTGCTGTTTAGGTCATATTGGTGTAAAGTGCATGAAGAAACTCCATGCTGATGGACTTTTGGAATCACTTGATTATGAATCATTTGATACTTGCGAACCATGCCTCATGGGCAAGATAACTAAAACTCCGTTCTCCGGAACAATGGAGCGAGCTAATGACTTATTGAAAATAATACATACCGATGTATGTGGTCCAATGAGTGTTGAAGCACGCGGCGGGTATCGTTATTTTCTCACCTTCACAGATGATTTGAGTAAATATGGGTATATCCACTTGATGAAACACAAATCTGAAACATTTGAAAAGTTCAAAGAATTTCAAAGTGAAGTAGAGAATCATTGTAACAAGAAAATAAAGTTTCTACGATCCGATCGTGGAGGAGAATATTTGAGTTACGAGTTTGGTCTTCATTTGAAACAATGTGAAATAGTTTCACAGCTCACGCCACCTGGAACACCACAACGTAATGGTGTGTTCGAACGTCCTAACCGTACTATATTAGCTAGATAAGGTGCGTTCTGTGATGTCTCTTACCGATTTTCCTTTATCGTTTTGGGGTTATGCATTAAAGACAGCTGCATTCACGTTAAATAAGGCGTCATCTAAATCCGTTGGGATGACACCATATGAACTATGGTTTGGCAAGAAACCAAAGCCGTCGTTTTCTTGAAGTTTGGGGTTGCGATGCTTATGTCAAAAAGCTTTAGCCTGATAAGCTCGAACCCAAATCGGAGAAGTGTGTCTTCATCGGATACCCAAAAGATACTGCTGGGTACACCTTCTACAACAAATCCAAAGGAAATATTTTTATTGCCAAAAATGGGTCCTTTCTAGAGAACGAGTTTCTCTCGAAAGAAGTGAGTGGGAGGAAAGTAGAACTTGATGAGGTAATTGTACCTTCGCTCGAATTGGAAAGTAGATCATCACAGAAGACCATTCCCGTGATATCTACTCCAACTAGAGAAGTAGCTAATGATAATGATCATGAAACTTCGGATCAAGTTACTACTGAACCTCAAAGGTTGACCACAACACGTACCGCACCAGAGTGGTACGATAACCCTTTCCTGGAAGTCATGTTGTTAGACAACGGTGAACCCTCAAACTATGAAGAAGCTATGATGAGCCCAGATTCTGAAAAATGGCTTGAGGCCATGAAATCTGAGATAGGATGCATGTATGAGAACAAAGTATGGACTTTGGTGGACTTGCCCGATGATCGGGAAGCCATAGAGAATAAATGGATCTTCAAGAAGAAGACTGCAGCTGATGGAAATGTTACTGTCTACAAAGCTTGACTTGTCGCAAAAGGTTTTCGACAAGTTCAAGGTGTTGACTACGATGAGACTTTCTCACCCATAGCGATGCTTAAGTTTGTCCGAATCATGTTAGCAATTGCCGCATTTTATGATTATGAAATTTGGCAAACGGGTGTCAAAACTTTATTCCTTAATGGATTTCTGAACGAAGAGTTGTATATGATCCAACCAGAAGGTTTTGTCGATCCTAAAGATGCTAAAAAAGTGTGCAAGCTCCGGCGATCCGTCTATGGACTGGTGCAAGCATCTCGAAGTTGGAATATATGCTTTGATGAGGTGATCAAAGCATATGGTTTTATACAGACTTACAGTGAAGCATGTATTTACATGAAAGTGAGTGGGAACTCTTTAGCATTTATGATATTATATGTGGATGACATATTGTTGATTGGAAATGATGTAAAATTTCTGGATAGCATAAAAGGATACTTGAATAAGAATTTTTTAATGAAAGACTCTGGTGAAGCTGCTTATATATTGGGCATCAAGATCTATAGAGATAGATCAAGATGCTTAATAGGACTTTTACAAAGCACATACATTGACAAAGTTTTGTAGAAGTTCAAAATGGATCAGTCGAAGAAAGGGTTCTTGCATGTGTTACAAGGTGTTAAACTGAGTAAGACTCAATCCCCGAGCACTGCAGAAGATAGAGATAAAATGAAAGTCATTCCCTATGCCTCAGCCATAGGTTCTATCATGTATGCTATGTTGTGTACCAGACCTGATGTGTGCCTTGCCATAAGTTTGGCAGGGAAGTACCAAAGTAATCCATGAGTGGATCACTGGACAGCGGTCAAGAACATCCTGAAGTACCTGAAAAGGACGAAGGATATGTTTCTCGTTTATTGAGGTGATGAAGAGCTCATCATAAAGGGTTACCTCGATGCTAGCTTCGACACAGATTCGGACGACTCTAAGTCACAAACCATATACGTATTTATATTGAGTGGTGGAGCTGTCAGTTGGTGCAGTTCCGAGCAGATGGTCGTGGCAGGATCTACGTGTGAAGAGGAGTACATAGCTGCTTCGGAAGCAGCACATGAAGGAGTTCATATTCGATCTAGGTGTAATACCTAGTGCATCGGATCCAATGACAATCTTTTGTGACAAAACTGGAGCAATTGCCTTGGCGAAGGAATCCAGGTTTCACAAGAGAACAAAACACATCAAGAGACACTTCAACTCCATTTGTGAAAAGGTCAAGGATGGAGACATAGAAATTTGCAATGTACATACGGATTTGAATGTTTCAGACCCATTAACTAAGCCTCTTCCACGGGCAAAGCATGATCAATACCAAGGCTCCATGGGTGTTATATTCATTACAATGTAATCTAGATTATTGACTCTAATGCAAGTGGGAGACTGATGGAAATATGCCCTAGAGGCAATAATAAAGTTGTTATTGTTTTATATTTCCTTATTCATGATAAAGGTTTATTATTTATGCTAGAATTGTATTGACCGGAAACCTAAATACATGTGTGAATACATAAACAAATACCGTGTCCCTAGTAAGCCTCTACTAGACTAACTCGTTCATCAAATATGGTTAAGGTTTCATAACCATGGACATGAGTTGTCATTTGATAACAGGATCACATCATTATGAGAATGATGTGATGGACAAGACCCATCCATTATCTTAGCATTTGATCGTACAGTTTATTGCTACTAGTTTCATGTATGTCAAATAAATATTCCTTTGACTATGAGATCATGCAACTCCCGGATACCGGAGGAATTCCTTGTGTGGTAAATGTCACAACATAACTAGGTGATTATAAAGATGCTCTACAGGTATCTCTGAAGGTGTTTTGTTGGGTTGGCGTGAATCGAGATTAGGATTTGTAACTCCGAGTATCGGAGAGGTATCTTTGGGCCCTCTCGGTAATACACATCATAATAATCCTTGCAAGCAAATGACTAATGAGTTAGTCACGGGATTATGTATTACGGAACGAGTAAAGAGACTTGCGGGTAACGAGATTGAACTAGGTATAGAGATACCGACAATTGAATCCCGGGCAAGTAACATACCGACGAACAAAGGGAATTGTGTATGTTGTCGTAATGGTTCGACCGATAAAGATCTTCGTAGAATATGTTGGAGCCAATAGGGGCATCCAGGTTCCACTATTGGTTATTGACCTGAGAGGTGTCTCGGTCATGTCTACATAGTTCTCGAACACGTAGGGTCCGCACGCTTAATGTTCATTGATGGTATAGCGATATATGAGTTATGTGATTTGGTGACCGAATGTTATTCAGTGTCTCGAGTGAGATCACGGACATGACGAGGAGTCTCGAAATGGTGGAGAGGTAAAGATTTATATATAGGATGATGGTATTCTGAAACCGGAAGTGTTCTGGAGGGCATCGGGTACTTATCGGGTCACTGGAAGGTGTTTCGGGTACCCCCGGCAATCTTATGGGCCATGTGAAGGAACACACCAGCCCACAAGGGGCTGGTGCACCCTATAGGGCCAACCACAGGAGGAGGAGAAGGAAATGGAGAAAGGGAAAGGAAAGTGTGGATTAGTATTCCCACTTCCTCCCCCCCCCTCTTTCCTTTGCCCTTGTGCATACATGGAAAGGGGCGGGGCAGGGCAAGGCAGGGCCCCTAGGGGCGGCGCCCAAGACCTAGAGCGCCCTGGATGCCTCCCCTCCCCTCCCACCTATATATATGCGGGAGGGGGCGCCACACAAGGTGACACAACATTGTCTTAGCCGTGTGCGGCGCCCCCGTCCACCGTTTATTCCCCAGGTCATATTTTCGTAGTGCTTAGGCGAAGCCCTGTTGAGATCACTTCACCATCACCGTCACCATGTCGTTGTGTTGACGGAACTCATCTACTACATCGACGTCTTGCTGGATAAAGAAGGCGAGGGATGTCACCGAGCTGAACGTGTGCAGAACGCGGAGGTGCCGTGCGTTCGGTACTTGGTCGGTTGAAGCACGAAGAAGTTCGACTACATCAACCGCGTCGTGAAACGCTTCCGCTTACGGTCTACGAGGGTACGTAGACACACTCTCCCCCTAGTTGCTATGCATCTCCATGGATAGATCATTGTGTGTGCGTAGAATTTTTTTGGTTTCGCAAGCAACGTTTCCCAACAGTGCCTCCTACTGGATTGATACCTTGGTTCTTTACTGAGGGAAATACTTATCTCTACTTTGGTGCATCATCCTTTTCTCTTCTAGGGAAAAATCAACGCAAGATCAAGAAGTAGCAGGTACGAAACCACCTCAATGTTATTCATTCTGATCAATCTTCCCAAGAGTGTGTACTAAAATAACACCAAGTTATTCTTTCTGATCGATCTATCCAAGAGTTTGTACTAAAATAACACCAACTTAACTGATACGTCTCCATCGTATCTACAATTTTTTATTGTTCTATGCCAATATTATTCAACTTTTACATACTTTTGGCAACAATTTATATGATTTATTTGGACTAACTTACTGATCCAGTGTCGAGTGCTAGTTCATGTTTTTGCATGTTTTTTGTTTCGCAAAATATCCATATCAAACGAAGTCCAAATGCGATAAAAATTTACGGAGAATTATATTGGAATATATGTGTTTTTTAGATGTTGGAATCAACGCAAACGGGGGCCCACAGTGACCACAACCCACCAGGGCGTGCCAAGGGGTGCCCGACGCGCCCTGGTATCTTATGCCCTCCTTGAACATCAATTGGGGCCCTTCTTCTGGCGCAGGAAAGCTAATTTATGGAACAAAATCATGTTAAAATTTCAGCGCAATTAGAGTTACGGATCTCTGGGAATTTAAGAAACGTTGAAGGGCCAGAAAATAGGAGCGCGGGCTCTCGCCCCTCCGCCGCCATGAAAGCCGTGGACTAGAGGGGGAACCCTCCTCCCACCTAGGGAGGAGGCCAAGGAAGAAGAAGAAGGAGGGGGCTCTCTCCCCCTCTCTCCCGGTGGCGCCAGAGTGCCGCCGGGGCTAGGATCGTGACGGTGATCTACATCAACAATCTTGCTACCGTAAAAATCAACTTTATCCCCCTCTATGCAGCGGTGTAACGTCTCTATTCCCGTTGTAATTCTCTACTTAAACATGGTGCTCAACTCCATATATTATTTCCCAATGATATTTGGCTACCCTATGATGTTTGAGTAGATTCGTTTTATCCTATGGCATAATCGTGATCTTGGTTGGTATGATTGTATATTTTATTTTGGTGTTGTCCTACAATGCCCTCTGTTCTCGCGCAAACGTGAGGGGCCCCTGCTATAGGGTGTTGCAATATGTTCATGGTTCGCTTATGGTGGATTGGTGGAGTGACAGAAGCTTAAACCCAAGTAAGGGGGGTATGACGTATGGGAGTAAAGAGGACTTGATACTTAGTGCTATCGTTGGGTTTCACAACCTTAATGATCCTTAGTAGTTGTGGATGCTTGCTAGAGTTCCAATCATAAGTGCTTATGATGCAAGCACGGAAAGTGTGTTAGCTCATGCCTCTCCCTCATAATAAAATTGCAAGAATGATTACCGGTCTTGTTATCGACTATGTAGGGACAAATCGTTCTCTTGTGTTGAAAAAGTTTGCTACTACACTACTTTTATTGTCTTGCAATTTATTTCAAGATTTATCCCCACTCAGTACTTCTAGTTTTATCCTTGTTTTAGATAAAGCAGACGTTAAGTGTGCGTAGAGTTGTATCGGTGGTCGATAGAACTTGAGGGAATATTTGTTCTACCTCTAGCTCCTCGTTGGGTTCGACACTCTTACTTATCAAAAAAGGCTACAAACAATCCCCTACACTTGTGGGTTATCAAGACCTTTTTTGGCGCTGTTGCGGGGAAGCAATAGCGTGGGGTGAATATTCTCGTGTATGCTTGTTTTCTTTATCACTGAGCAGTTTTTATTTTCTGTTCTAAGTTGTTCTCTAGCTTTAGTTATGGATATGGAACATGAAACACCACAAAAATTAGTTGTACTTGCTACTCATGGAGATGGGGAACCTCCTAAAACCCTCGATGCTCATTATGTGAAAAATAGTATGCACTACTTTGATAATCCCGAGAAAACCCCATTCAACATGATAATGGGGGTAATGTTGGATCAACGTGAATATTTTAGGGATTATCGCTTGACACAAAAAGGGAAACTTTTATGGGATCAAATTAATTGGTTGCATTGGTATGCTTTGAATCTATGCTTGGAATATGATTATACTTGTTGCTCTAGGATGCAGGCTCCACACCTTCCCTTTTCATGTGAATTTAATGATAATGAAGCCTTAGCTTCTTATGCTAAAAGTGTATATGATTATTATGATGTGGAACAAATAGAAGAATTTTTTGCTTTTAAGGGTGCTTATGAAACTGAATCTCTGTTTGAAAGTATGATTATGATGATGATTTAAGGTATAGATCTGAAATTTTTGCTATCCTTAAATATTGCGATGATAATTATAAATACAATTACGATATTGATGCATTTATTGAGAGAGTCTTCGTTGTCCAAGAAGAGACTAATATTTTGCAGGAGTCTATGGAAGAAGAAATTAATGACATTGTGAGCTCATTGGATGAAAAAGATGAGGAGGAGAGAGAAGAACAAAAGGAGGAAGAGCATATTGATCACCCGCGCCCACCTTCTAATGAGAGTAACTCTTTATCCCATACATTGTTTAATTTCCCTTCGAGTTTACCGAAGGATAAATGCTATGATGATTGCTATGATCCCGTTGATTCGTTTCAAATATCCCTTTTTGATGATGGTTGCTATGCTTGTGGCCAAGATGCCAATATGAATTATGCTTATGGAGATGAACTTACTATAGTTCCTTATGTTAAACATGAGATAGTTGATATCACACCCACACATGATAGTCCTATTATCCTTTTGAATTCTCCCAACTATACTATATCGGAGAAGTTTGCACTTATTAAGGATTATATTGATGGGTTGCCTTTTACCGTTGCACATGATGATTTTGATGAATATAATATGCATGCTCTTGCTTCTCCTACTTGTAATAATTATGAGAGGGGAACTACATCTCCGCCTCTCTATGTTTCCAACACAATAGAATTGCAAGAAATTGCTTATACTATGCATTGGCCTTTACTTAATGTGCATGAATTGTTCTTTTATGACATGCCGATGCATAGGAAGAGAGTTATACTTCGTCATTGCATGACATATGTTGATTTGTGCTCACTACTAAATTCCAAATCATTGCTAATTAAAATTGGCTTTGATATACCTTGGGATCCGGGTGGATCCATTACTTGAGCACTATATTCCTAGCTTAATGGCTTTAAAGAAAGTGCTGCCAGGGAGACAACCCGGAAGTTTTAGAGAGTCATTTATTTATGTTGACTGCTTTTATAAAGTTAAAAAAATAGAGGGGAACCTAAAAACATTTTCAAAAAGAGAAGCGATTGAAAGGTGATACATTGGAGAAGTGAGGGTCGACATTGAACACTTGTGTTCATGCTCATGAAAACAATGTAGAATTTTTCATGAAAATTCTCGCAAAAATAATTATCCCATTGTACAAATCAATTGTATTAAAAAAATAATGTGCCAACATTTTCCTTTGGGATGATTAGATAGCCTATTAGTTTGTGCGGTGTAAAAACAGAAACTTTGGCCGTAGTGCGTGAATTTGCGTTTTTTACTGGAACGTCGAACGTTTGTGAATTTTTTTCATAGTCTTTCCATACAATTTTTTAATTTTTTTCCTAATTTTTCAGAATTTTTCGGGTTATAGAAGTATGGCGAATGTTCAAATCTTTACAGACTGTCATGTTTTCACAGATTGGTATTATAGCTTCATTATTTGTGTATGTTTGAATTCATGTTGAAGCCTCTTTGACTTGGTGCCATAGAATTGTGATAGCATACAGTG
Source organism: Secale cereale (assembly GCA_902687465.1). NCBI lineage: Eukaryota > Viridiplantae > Streptophyta > Magnoliopsida > Poales > Poaceae > Secale > Secale cereale. Next base: position 500,549,076 of record LR738712.1, read on the forward strand.
GGTAATGTTTGATTATAATTATACAATAATGTTATAGCAGTACATGATGAGATTTCAATGATCATATGCACTAACTCCGCCACTAAAAGTTCGGTTATGTTTTGTGTGAATGAATTGTTCAAAGATCGAGGAGGTCCCGATGTGAGGAGAAGGAGGAGAGGAAAAAGCTCAAGCTTTGGGATTCCCAAGGCACCCCAAGTAAATATTCAAGGAGACTCGAGTGCCTAAGCTTGGGGATGCCCTGGAAGGCATCCCATCTTTCTTCAACAAGTATCGGTATGTTTTTGGATTCGTTTCGTTCACATGATATGCATAAATTCTTGGAGCGTGTTTTATGTTTGTCTTTCACTTTTTATTTTGTGCACCATGCTGGTATGAGATAGTCCATGGTTAATTTATAGAACTCTCATTACACTTCACTTATATCTTTTGAGTATGGCTTTATAGAATGCTTCATGTGCTTCACTTATATAATTTGAAGTTTGGATTGCTTGTTTCTCTTCAAATAGAAAACTGATGTTCGTAGAATGCTCTTTTGCTTCACTTATATTTGTTAGAGCATGGTCTTTTGTAGAAATAATTAAACTCTCATGCTTCACTTATATCTATTTATAGAGTCAACATGAATTGGTCAATTGCATGGTTAGTCATAAAATCCTACATAAAACTTGTGGATCACTGAATATGATATGTTTGATTCCTTCCAATACTTTTGCGATATAGAGATGATAATATGTGGGAGGTACTAGTAGATGATCATGTTTAGTAAGATATCGGTGTCAAGGTCTGTGATTCCCGAAGCATGCACGTATAGTCTCTCGTTATGACGGGAAGTTGGAGCACAATTTATCCTTGATTGTCTATCTTTGTGTGAAGGTCGGGTGCACGCGATGGTTAACTCCTACCAACCTCCCCCCCCCCAAGAGCATGTGTAGTATTACTTTGCCTCGAGCGCTAATAAACTTTTGCAATAAGTATGTGAGTTCTTTAATGTGAGTTCATGGGTTATACGCAATCTCACCCTTTCATAATTGCCAGCCTCTCTCGTGCTTTGCAACTTTCACCGGTGCATAAACCTTATAATACCTTCCTCAGAACAGCCACCATACCTACCTATTATGGTATTTACATAGCCATTCCAAGATATATTGCCATGCATTTCCATCATATAGTTGACTTGAGCATTCATTTTCATATTGCTTTGCATGATCGCAAGACAGCTAGCACGATATTTCCATGGCTTGTCCGTTTTTTGATATATTTGCTATGCTAGATCATTGCACATCCTGGTACACTGCCAGAGGCATTCATATAGAGTCATACTGTGTTCTAGGTATCGAGTTATAATTTTCATTTCTTTTGAGTTACAAGTAAATAGAAGTGTGGTGACCATCATTATCCATTATTAGAGAAAGTCCCAGTGAGGAAAGGATGATGGAAACTATGATTCCCCCACAAGTCAGGATGAGGCTCCGGACAAATATAAAAAAATGAAAAAAGAAAAGGAAAAAATGAGGCCAAAAAGAGCCCAAGAAAAAAATGAGATAAAAAGAGTGAAGGGGCATTGAATTCCATACTTGTGCTTCAAAGTACACCATGTTTTTCATATAGAGAGTCTCCTATGTTGTCACTTTCATATACAAGTGGGAAATTTCCGTAGTAGAGTTTGATGCATACCCACTTAGTTTCATATTGAGCTTTCATACACTTATAGCTCTTAGTGCATCCGTTGCATGGCAATCCCTACTCCTCGCATTAATATCTATTGATGGGCATCTCCATAGCCCATTAAATTGCCTAGTTGATGTGAGACTAATCCCTTCTTTTGTCTACTACAACCCGCATTCTATTCCACCCATAGTGCTATATCCATAGCTTGCGCTCATGTATTGCATGAGAGTGAAAATGTTGAAGTGCGTTAAAAAGTATGAACCAATTGCTTGGCTAACACCGGGGTAGTTCATGATTTATACTTTGTGTTATGAAGACAGAGCATGATAAGGCTATATGATTTTGTAGGGATAACATTCTTGAGCATTTGATATTTTGAACGACGTGATTGTTTGTTGGGATGCCCGAGTATTGGTGTCTTTATGTCAAATTATAGACTATTGCTTTGAAACACTCATGTCTTAATATTCATACCATGATGAGATATATGATCAAGATTATGCTAGGTAGCATTCCACATCAAAAATTATCTTTTTTATTATTTACCTACTCGAGGACGAGCGGGAATTAAGCTTGGGGATGCTGATACGTCTCCGTCGTATCTATAATTTATATTGTTACATGCCAATATTATTCAACTTTTACATACTTTTGGCAACAATTTATATGATTTATTTGGACTAACTTACTGATCAAGTGCCCAGTGCCAGTTCTTGTTTGTTGCATGTTTTTTGGTTCGTAGAATATCCATATCAAACGAAGTCCAAACGCGATAAAAATTTACGGAGAATTATTTTGGAATATATGTGATTTTTAGGAGTTGGAATCAATGCAAATAGGGGCCCACAGGGACGACAACCCACAGGGCATGTTAGGGGGTGCTCGGCGCGCCCAGGTATCTTGTGCCCTCCTAGAACATCGGTTGTGGACATTCTTGTGGCAAAAGAAAGCTAATTTATGGGAAAAATCATGTTAAAATTTAAGCGCAATCGGAGTTACGAATCTCCGGGGAGTTAAGAAACAGTGAAGGGCCAGAAAATGGGAACACAAAATAGAATATAACAGAGGGACATATGCAATCTCGGAGGGGCTCTCGCCCCTCCACCGCCATGGAAGCCATGGACCAGAGGGGGAACTCTCCTCCCACCTAGGGCGGAGGCCAAAGGAAGAAGAAAAAGGAGGGGGGCTCTCCCCCTCTCTACCGATGGCGCTGGAGTGCCGCCGGGGCTAGGATCGTCATGACGATCTACATCAACAATCTTGCTACCGTCAACACCAACTTTCTCGCCCTCTATGCAGCGGTGTAACATCTCTATTCCCGATGTAATTCTCTACTTAAACATGGTGCTCAACTCCATATATTATTTCCCAATGATATTTGCCTACCCTATGATGTTTGAGTAGATTTGTTTTGTCCTATGGCATAATCATGATCTTAGTTGGTATGATTGTATATTTTATTTTGGTGCTGTCCTACGGTGCCCTCCGTTCTCGCGAAAATGTGAGGGGGGCCCACTGTAGGGTGTTGCAATATGTTCATGGTTCGCTTATGGTGGGCTGCTAGAGTGATAGAAGCTTACACCCGAGTAAGGGGGGATTCGACGTATGGGAGTAAAGAGGACCTGATACTTAATGCTCTGGTTGGGTTTCACGACCTTAACGATCTTTAGTAGTTGCGGATGCTTGCTAGAGTTCCAATCATAAGTGCATATGATCCAAGTACGTAAAGTGTGTTAGATCATGCCTCTCACTCATAATAAAATTGCAAGAATGATTACCGGCCTTGTTATCGACTTCCTAGGGAAAAATCATTCTCTTGTGTTAAAAAAGTTTGCTACTACACTACTTTTATTGTCTTGCAATTTATTTCAAGTTTTATTCCCGCTAAGTACTTATAGTTTTATCCTTAGCAAACGTTAAGTGTGCGTAGAGTTGTATCAGTGGTCGATAGAACTTTAGGAAATATTTGTTCTATCTTTAGCTCCTCGTTGGGATCGACACTCTTACTTATCGAAAAAGGCTACAAACGCCCCCTACACTTGTGGGTTATTATTATCCCTTCCGATCAACCTTTCAAGAGTTTGTACTAAGATAACACAAAGTTATCATTTCCGATAGATCCATCCAAGAGTTTGTACTAAGATAACACCATATGATACACATCAACCAATTCTAATGTCACCTAGATACTTCAATGTCACCACGAGTATCCATGAGTTGATTTTACGGTATGCATCAAACAACTTCAGATTCATAATACTCAATCCAACACAAAGAACCTCAAAGAGTGCCCCAAGATTTCTACCGAAGAAACAAAGACAAGAATGTGCATCAACCCCTATGCATAGATTACCCCAATGCCACCTCGGGAATCCACAAGTTGAGACCAAAAACATATATCAAGTGAATGATATCCCATTATCACTACATGTATTCATAGGAAGACGTACATCAAGTGTTCACAAATCCATAAAAGTATCCAATCCGATGAAATATCAATGGGAAAACTCAATTCATCACAACAAGATAGAGAGGGGAAAACACCATATGATCCAACTATATTAACAAAGTCGGCGATACATCAAGATTGTGCCATCTCAAGAACACAAGAGAGAGAGAGAGAGAGAGAGAGAGAGAGAGAGAGAGATTCAACACATAGCTACTGGTACAAACCCTCGGCCCCAAAGGTGGACTACTCCCTCCTCATCATGGAGACCGCCGGGATGATGAAGATGGCCTCCGATGATGATTTCCCCCTCCGGCAGGGTGCCAAAATAGGGTCTAGATTGGTTTTTCGTGGCTACAGAGGCTTGCGGCAGCAGAACTTCCGATCTTGGGTTATTTCTGATGGTTTCTGTATTATACGGTTTTTTTGCGTCGATTTCACGGTGAGATGAGCCACGAGGGGCCCATGAGACACTTGCCCACGGCCAAGGCACCAGGCGCGCCCTGGTGTCTTGTGCTCACCTCCTTCACCTTCTGGTCCTCCCATGAAGCTTCTAGTGCCTCTTTTGTTCCAAAAAAATCGTTGAAAAGATTCATTGCATTTGGAGAACTCTCATTTTTTCACACAAAAAAACACCACAGTAGTTCTGCTAAAAACAACGTCAGTACAGGTTAGTTCCATTAAAATCATACCAAAACCATATAGAATTGTTGTAAACATGACATGAATACTTCATAAATTATAGATACGTTGGAGACGTATCACTATCTTTAATGGAAATGACTACGTCTACTGGCAAGAGAGAATGGGAATCAGACTTCAAGCTATCAACACAGAAGTGTGGCTAATGGTGGAAAATGGAATCATTGTTCAGCACCCTGATGCCCCTACCTATGAAGATAAGGCTATCATGCGGTTGGATGCTCAAGTGAAAGATATCATCCGCGAAAGTATATCTAGGAGTGTTTCCCTTCGCTTCCAACAACTTGATATAGCCAAGCAACTCTGGGATGCCATCAAAATTGTTCATGAAGCATTCATTGCTAGAGCTGATCCGCACACTGATATGCTTCGTGCCATGTTTGCTGGCTTCAGAAGTCTTCGAACAGAAAGTGCCATGGAACTCACTGATCATTTGACAAATATTGTTGAAAGGCTTCATCACCGAGGAGTAGCAGATATCACTGATAGAAATGTGGTCAACAAGTTGTTGCATGATCTTGATGCAACCTTCAATCCAATCATTGCTAAAAAAACTTCACTATGTCGAGGTCATGACGTTGTTGACAACTCATGAAGAAAGAAGGAACTATTGAAAATGGTCAACCAGAATCTTCACCGGAAAATGAAGGAGAAATCCTCTCACACTATGGCAATTCACAAGAAGAAGATGTCGAAAATCAACACCCAATCACAAGGGAACTTGAGATGCTTACAGAACGACCGAGTAACCTCAAAAGACAAAATCTGGAACTCACAAATGTTGATGACGATGATGTACCTGAATCCTCAACAAGACTACCTCTGAAAGAAATAAAGTGCTACAAGTGCAAACAATTCAGACACTTCATAACCGACTGTCCTAGCTAGGAATTACGTGGAAAACCTAGCAACAGATGTATCGCTCTTCATTGCACTGGATTCACTCGAATGAACCATCATACTAAGATCATGAAGAAAAACGAACCTTGCTCATCCTCTTCGAAGAGAACAGTCGCTGATGCGCAAGCTAAAGGAACTACTGAATCCAATATGAAGAGAATATTGCAGTTGTCCAGAGTGTTTGTTGAAATAAATATGGACTCTGAAGATGAGATATTCAAATCTGAATCAAAAGAGGAAGAATCTTATTGAGGTCTACGCAGTGTAAATACATTCATTGCTTCTATTATGATTTGTCTGACCAGTTACTCGAATCAGATACTGATGATGAATCATCAAGTGATGATGAGTCGATCCCTCTCTGCCTCATGGAAAAATCCTCAAAGGGCTAGGTATCATCAAAACACCAAAAGTCATTAACTGGATTCTCTTCGGAAAATTCAGCCTATGCTAAACTTGTCAAGATTACAAAAACTCAATAAGATGAACTTGAAAAAGTTGAGAAAAACCTCAGAAAATCCGAAGGATTTCTAGTCGAAGAGATGGAGGAAAAACAAGAGTTGACCGAAGAGCACGATGCTCTTTCTTCAATTGTTGATGATCTTTCCAATCATTATAATTCTCTTGTAGTTGACTTCAAGAGCTTATCAGATGAATTCCTTAACATGAATCAGAACTTGAGTCACTGAAAGAATCTTATGACAAGCTTGTGAATGAAAAGGCTTATCTCTTTGCCAAGCAATCTAAAAAACTTCCTGATGATTTTATGCCTCCTTGTCTAGAATGATGGAGCGTAGCAATGCTAATTCCATAGCTGAAACTTCAAGTGCTATCATCGAGAATATTGCAACTGATTGAATGATGTATCTAACCCCTCCTCTAAGAAATTTGTTGCAATCTCTGATCAAAATTCCAGATTGAAGAACTTGCTAGAGAAAGGCATGCTCAGAAGCCTGAAAGGGCATTAGACTTTATGTGATGTTCTTAAGAAGGTGATACTACACAAAAAAAACCCAGAAAAGAAGGTTGGGGTTTCGAAAGGAAACTCATTGTTGATGGAACTTATTAGACTCCCAAGAAATATTCTCAAACGAGATGGGTTCATGCTAAAAGCGAAACTCTCGAACCATCCCTTTTGTCCGGATATGACTCTCCTATTCCCGTTGATGAAAGCGAGTCTGATGATTCTAACTACAAATTCTTCAAACAAAAGAATGGTAAGGTATTTTCTCGGTATGTCGGGACTAACTACAAGATAGGTTCACCCAAGAGACAAATCTAGGTGAAAATGTGCATCATTGAAAATCTATCTGACTCTGCTAAACTGACATTGTAGGATATTTCTCTTCGAAGAAATGAAAACCACCTACAGAACAACTATGTTGTACATTGGTTATACTCTCGACAAAGGGAGTACATGCGTAGCCTCTCAAATCACTATGCTTATGTCTCCAGAAAATTTTCAATGCTTACTCATATGATTACTCTCGAAATGCACAGATGAGCTTCAGAAGACAATACCATAAGAAAATCTATGGGCCTTCCAAAAATTTGAGCTCCTCACCACTCACACAAGTGTGGGTTGTGAAAATGAACTAACCCATCTTTGCAGGTCGCCTCTTAGGGTTTCTTCCTTACTGATCCTAAGCCTTGAGGTTCTTTGTTGTTGGTGTTGTGTTATTCTTAATTTCTTTGTCTGCCCTGTGTTTTGTGTTTTGTCCAATGAACAACTCACTCAGAGCTATCACTTTCTGTTTTTCCTTTAGTTGACTAAGTGTTTTGTTTCGGACCCTATTTCCTCTATATTCTCTCCCGTCCAATTCTCTGTTGTCCGTCATAAGCATGCAATTGCCCTGACAAAATTTTCCTTCCAACGTCCTTGGTCGCAAAAGAAATGGACTTTGAATGTTATCACCTTGTGGCGCAAGCCCATTTTAAACCTTTCTATCGCCCGTTCCTCTTCCTGAGTTTTTCGCAGGAAACGGCTGACATGTGCCCATGATCATGATTGTGTCCTCGTATGCGGAATGTCCGGTTTCTAAGGACCGTCGATTTCAGAGAGGTGGTTCAACCCTCCAACTATAAATACCCCTTCAGTCATCTTACTCCTTAGTTCTTCCGCCATATTTCCTTCGAGCTCTTCTTCCACTTCAGTCTAAGACCGCATTCAAAGCATATTCGCGAGAAGCTCCACCATGAAACTTCGGTGGGATCTCGTCGTCGTCCATGTCAGTACAGTAACCCTCCTCACCGCATTGTCGTAGTTGATCAACACTGCCAAGTTAGGGCGTGTAGATCCATAGCAATCCTATTTTGTTCTGACTTCATAGGTTTGTTCACACCCACACATTTTTTGTGCTCTTATTTTTACTAAAGTAGATCTTTAGGTTTCACTAGATTTTATCGAGTTCGGTTTGTAGATCTTCCACGAACTTGGTTCTTCGATCTAGGGTTCATGAGTAGTTCAGCGAGGATTAGATAGCTCTGGATTTAGTTAGGTATCTCTATATGGCTAAATTGATATCTATCAAGGATATCTTTACTAAATAGAGTGAATCCATCCCTGGAAAAAGTGTTTTTATTTCAAAATTGTATATGCATGTTTGTGACCCTACCTTGCTTTTCCTCGCATCTATTCTCTTACCATGTGGCTCATGGCTTCTAGTTCTCGAGAGAATTCTGAATGTAAGGACGGTTTGCCACTGTCTAGGTGAAAGAAGATGAGAGGAGGAGAAAACCCTTCGATGTCGCCCAAGGCTCCGAAGACGAATATGCATGTTGTGACTGATGATGTTGTAGAAGATGTCCTTGACGGTTTCACATGACTTGAATCCGTGTCCATTGTCTCGGGGTCCAGCCCCTCCTTCATCGACTTCGAGAGATCATCCCTAGCCCGAGTTCCACCATAAGTGTCCTTTGGCTGACCCTCATTGTATGCCCTAGGTTTTTTGGGAGCATCCGCGTAAAGCCGGTCCCTTAACTTTGTATTTTTCTCCTCATGTATGCCCAGCCCACACTTCTTGAACACATGACCTACTAGGCCACACACCTTACAGAACCTCGTGAGTTTCTCATAGCGGACAAGATATACCTCTCGCTCTTTTCCTCTTACAATACTTACATATTTCATCAATGGCACATGGGTATCATGTTTCACCCTCACACGGATATAGTCTCCCCTCTGAAAGTGCAACTACCCCTGGGTGGTTTTGGTAATTACTAACAACATATAGCTCAGTGAACTAATGCTCTTTCAAGATGATCATTTTAGAAAGTTCAATGATTGACATGGCGTGGATTAGGAATGTGGACCCCTCAAAATGCTAAGGACACATATTGGCTCAAGCTCAAGACTCTGCATTTTCTATTTTACTGATCCAAGATCACATTGAGTCCATAGGAAAGCCAATACTATTAAAAGGGGATGAGGTGTTGCTTAATGGGTTTCTTGCTCAAAATGCTTAGTGATATGCTCCAAAACCCTCAACCACTTTCTCACATCCACATATGTACCAAACCAAAAGTCAAACTCGGCCATACCGAAAAGTTCTATCCGGCGCAACCGAGTTCAGTTGACATAGCCACTGCCACAAACCCTAGTCACTTCGGTCTCACCGATAGGGATCTCGGTCTCACCGAGATGTGATTGCAAACTCTCTGTTTCCCTTCGTAACATTTTGTTCTAACCGAGATGAGCGGTCGGTCCCACCAAGTTCGCAATGCAAACTCTCTGTTTCCCCTTCATAATGTTTCGCTCCAACCGAAACGAGTGAATCAGTCCCACCAAGTTTGCCCGACCAACTCTCTGGTTAGCTTATTACCAAAATTGGTCCTACCGAGTTTGTGTAATCGGTCTCACCGAGATGACATTATGCCCTAACCCTAATGAAATCGGTCCTACCGAGTTGATCATGTCGGTCCCATCGAAATGCCTAACGGTCACATTATGAACTAAATCAGTCTGACCGATTTTTCTGATTTGGTCCCACCGAGTTTGGTAAATTGTGTGTAACGGTTAGATTTTGTGTGGAGGCTATATATACCCCTCCACCCACTCTTCATTCGAGGAGAGAGCCCTCATAACATACCTACACTTCCAACATATATTTTCTGAGAGAGAACCACCTACTCAAGTGTTGAGATCAAGATATTCCATTCCTACCACATAAAGCTTGTTCTCTAGCCTTCCCCAAGTTGCTTTCCACTCAATCTCTTCTTCCACCATATCCAAATCTGTGAGGAGCTGTTTGAGTGTTGGGGAGACTATCATTTGAAGCATTTGAGCAAGGAGTTCATCATCAACACACCATCTATTACCTTTTGGAGAGTGGTGTCTCCTAGATTGGTTAGGTGTCACTTGGGAGCGTCCGACAAGATTGTGGAGTTGAACCAAGGAGTTTGTACGGGCAAGGAGATCGCCTACTTCGTGAAGATCTACCCTAGTGAGGCAAGTCCTTCGTAGGAGATGGCCATGGTGGGATAGACAAGGTTGCTTCTTCGTGGGTGGAGCCCTCCGTGGACTCGCACAGTCGTTACCCTTCGTGGGTTGAAGTCTCCATCAATGTGGATGTATGATAGCACCACCTATCGGAACCACGACAAAAACATCCATGTCTACACTTGCGTTTGCAATCTCCAAACTCCTCCCTTTACCTTCATATGCAATTGTTTTACATTCCAATGTTATACTCTTAGAATTGCATGTGTAGGTTGATTGCTTGACTTGTGCTAAGTTGCTAAAATCTGCCAAGAATTAAAATTGGGAAAAAGCTAGATTTTTATTTGGTCAAGTAGTCTAATCACCCCCCCCCCCTCTAGACATACTTTCGATCCTACAAGTGGTATCAGAGCTTCGGTATCCATTTGCCTTGATTTTCATAGCTTTGGAGATCATAGCCTTGGTTTCACAACCTAGGAGAGTATGGCGTCTAGCGAGGGAAGTTACCACCGTAGTGGTCCTTACTTTGATGGTACTAATTTTGCTAGTTGGAAGCATAAGATGAAAATGCATATTCTTGGACATAAACCCGTCGTTTGGGATATTGTGTGTATTGGTTTGCAAGGTGAATTCTTCGATGGCAAGGGACCAAATCCTGAAGCTACCGCGGAAGAATTGAAGATGTTGCAATACAATGCTCAAGCTTGTGATATCCTCTTCAACGGATTGTGTCCCGAAGAATTCAACAAAATCAGCCATCTTGAGAATGCAAAGGAAATTTGGGATACTTTGATTGATATGCACGAAGGTACTGACTCCGTCAAGGAATCCAAACTGGATGTGCTTCAAAGTCAACTTGACAAGTTCAAGATGAAGGATGGTGAAGGTGTTGCTGAAATGTACTGTAGGCTTGCTCTCATCAGAAATGAGATTGCCGGATTAGGAAGCGAAGAGATGACTGACAGATTCATCATTAAGAAGATCTTAAGAGCCTTGGATGGAAAATATGATACCGTGTGCACATTGATCCAAATGATGCCCAACTACAAAGATCTCAAGCCAACGGAAATCATTGGAAGCATTGTTGCTCATGAGATGTCACTCAAAGATAAATAAGAGCTTCACAACAAGTCTAGTGGTGCTTACAAAGCCTCATGTGATGCTCCTACATCATCAAGTGAGAAGCAAGTCTTCAATGAAGAATTGAGCTTAATGGTGAAGAACTTCAAGAAGTTCTACAAGAATATAAGCAAAGAGAGAAGTTCCAACTCAAGGTCCTACAATGACAAAAGATCTTCTAGTCGTGACCGGAATTGCTACAATTGTGGTAGACCCGGACACTACTCCAATGAGTGTACGGCTCCCCACAAAAGAAGAGAAGACTCACCTAAAATGAGAAGTAGAAGAGAAGAATCACCACCAAGAGAGAGGAGTAGAGATGATCGTTATGAACGAAGACCCTCTCGTAGAAGCAAGGATTCAGAAAGGAAGGACAAATCATCAAGGATCTATACAAGATGAAGACATCAAGCTCATGTTGGTGAATGGGTATCCGGTTCCGACTCCGATGACCACTCCGAGAGAAGCTATTACTCCGACTCCGAAGATACTCAAGATGAAGGTGTTGCTATTTGACTCACCAAATGAAGGAATTGGAAGATGCTTCCCGGCTAAAGGTCCCAAGGTATCACGCCCCGAGTATCTTGATTTCGATAGTGATGAAGATGACTTGCTAGGAGATGATGATTTACTTGTTGGTAGCAATAGTGATGAAACCTATGATGAAAACTATGATGAAATTGCTATTAATCATGCTAATCAAGATAAAATGAATGACAATGATAAGAAGGAGATTGAGTGTCTAACTAAAGAACTAAACACTCTTAATTTAGCTCATGAAACTACCTTGGAAGATCATCGAGAACTTTTAAAGACTCATGAGAAGTTACGCTTTGAAAAGCTCAACCTTGAGCAAGAGCATGAGTTCTTAAAAGCAATCAATGATTATCTTCGCAAGAAAAGTTCTTCTTACATTGACAAGCGTTTACTCTTGTCTACTTACATGCCACAAGTAAAATCTAGCAACAAGAACAAGAAAGATTATTCCTCTAGTAGTAACAACAATCATGATAAATCCAATATTGTTACTTCTAGTAGTTCTCTTGATTCCACTAATGATTCTCTTAGCCAAGTTACACTTGAGCAAGAAAATAGCTCATTGAAGGGAATTATAGAGAAAGGTGTTTACAAGAGCCTTGCCGGGAGTAAGCAATTTGAGGAAATTGTACGCAAGCAAGGAAGACACCGGAAGAATCAAGGTGTTGGTTTTGAACGAAAGTTCAAAGCCAATGGAGTTGAATGGGAAGAAGATCAATACCCCAAGACGAAGTTTGTTCCTCAACAAGAGAAGTATGATCCTACTTCTTTCCAAGGAACACAAGCACAAGATGATCTTCCACCACAAGACCACAAGCTAAAGGGCAAGGAGAAGCTTCAAGAGGAGATTGATGCATTTGAAGAAACTCCCAAGGCCTTGGTCAAGTGGGTTCCCAAGACTACATCAAGTTCTACTTCATCAAGTACGACTACAACTCCAAGGATTACCACCAAGATGGTGTGGATCCCAACGAAGAAGAACTAGAGAGTTCTTGAGGGTGACTCCGCCAACATACTTCACTCATATCATTTTGGCGAGGACAAGTGCAAACAACTTCCATATCTTGCACTAGTTCAAGGAGTCACAAACCCTCTTGTTGGTAAGACAAGGGACAAGGTAACATAATGCTTTCACGGACATCATCTTGTGTGCAATTCACTCTATGTCTATGGTTATCCTTGTTTGTTCCTTGTGGAACTAACCCGTGTAGGTATTGAAAGTGCAACTCACTCCAATGAATAGCTCCAAATGATCTACATCAACATTGAGCATTTACATCTTCAACACCTACATGAAGTCATCATCGACAGAACCCAAGGTTAGTTCATCCCTCTTAGGGGGGATATCACATCTAGGGGAGCTTTACTCTAATCAATTGAGCTAAAACAACTCTAATGATGTGAACACAACAATGCTTTATGTAAAAGTGGTAACTCCACTTGTGCTTAAACGATGAGTATGAGTGTCACGCCCAAGATGCGATTCTATCCCGATCACATGAACACCTCATGATTGGGGCACAACCGCATTGCGGGCGCTTAGCAAGATGGATATCATTACATCATACCATTACATAAATAGACGGGGATACATACAAGTCATACAATTCCCACATGAATACAACAATTCATACACAAGACATCCGGCTACGGATGGAAACATGAAAAGCACAACGACGTCCATCCTGCTACCCCAGACTGCCGACCAGGAACCTATCCCAAGACTGACGAAGAAGAAGAAGAAAGAACTCCAAACAAGTAAGCATCGCTCTCACGTCAAGTCATCGGAAACCTGCACCTGCAACTGTTGTTGTAGTATCTGTGAGCCACGAGGACTCAACAATCACATAACCATGGGTATCAAGACTAGCAAAGCTTAATGGGTATGGAGAGGGTAAGTGGTGAGGTTGCAGCAGCGGCTAAGCATTATATGGTGGCTAACTTACGAGTACAAGAATAAGATGAGCATCTATGCAAACGGTCGCAAACTAGAAATGATCGCTAAGTGATCATGAACTACCTACGAGTCAAACATAACCCCACCGTGTTCTCTTCTCAAACTGAAAAGAGACGGTCACGGTTACTCACACAGTTGGTGTTAGGGATATTACTAGCAGGTATGAACCGGCCAGTATAAACCGGATTATAGTAAATATGTGTGATTGTAATATTTAGTAGAGGCTGCGGCCCATAAGATCTTAGGCCCATGTATAGAGTTATGGTTTGTAAACCGCCCGATGATGTAACTTGAGAGATAAGGAAGAAAAGAGCAGAGACCGAGGCGGACACGAGTATGAGCCGGCCTCGGGACTCTGTAAACCGGACCAGGCGTCACCTCTATATAAAGGGACGACCCGGCGACGGTTCAGGACAAGCAAGAAACAACCCGTCGAGACAGGCAAGCAAACTGCTCCCTGTTCATCGACGCCCAAGCAATACCAAACCAAACTAGACGTAGGCTTTTACCTTCATCGAAGGGGCCGAACTAGTATAAACCCTCTGTGTCCTTTGTGTGCTTTTAACCCCTTCAAGCTAACCTGTGCGATGGTTCCATCATCAAGTCCGTTAATCCGGACATCTGCCGTGTTATTTCCACGACAGTTGGCGCCCACCGTGGGGCCTCCGCACGATGGTTTCGAGTTCTTGAAGGGCAGCTTCGAAGGGCTTAAGGGCTACGCGGTCGGCCGGATGACCAAGAGTCGCCGCGGCCGGATCTACATCGACGATGCGGGTTGGGGACCGGAGGCAGATTCAATCGAATACGGGTACCGGGTTCCCTTCGGTGGCATCCACGTCTTCATCGGCGAGATCGGCGAACCGGGACCTGGGCCGGACATCTTCCCCAACATCGTCGAGCCGGCTCAGCGTGCGAGATCGGCCCGGATTCAGCCCGCCATGAAGCACATCTTCATTGGAGCAGTCCACGGGGTCCAAACCGATGACGGATCAGAATCCGGTGGCGAAACAGTTGTCTACTCCGACGATGAGTCTTCATCCGGAGAGACTGAGTCTTTGTTTCAGTTGCAGGACGGCCGGTCTGAGGGTGAGTCCGACGGAAACAGTATTCCGGACCCCTTTGATCCGCCAAACCGGGTGGCTGTCTTTATGGCCGGTTCACAACCTACGCCACAGTCCATGGTGATCGGGGCGACAGCAGAAGCTGGTGTAGGGGGGAGTGGCCAGGCCCTCTCACCCGCTGACGTTCTACCCACCTTAGTCGAGGAGTTCACAGCCCGGGCCATGGCAGAGGTAGCTCCAGCAGACAAGGCGCAACATGATGCAGAGCTCCTTCAGTTAAAGGGCCGAGTTGATCAAGCAAGGGATGATCTGAAAGCAGAGAAGGCTATGATAGCGATAAGGCAAGCAGAATTGAATGATCAGGCTTTTCACCTAAGGATGGAGCAGGCCTCTACACAGGGAGCAAGGAATCGGAAGTACCAATCTAGTCTACCGCCGGTTTATGAAGCGATGGATCTGTTCAGGACGCGAGGGGCAGGGACCAGCAATAATCCAGCTTTAAACCGGAGGGCACCCCCAGCGAGGGACGAGCCGGTTCAGCAGCCTACTGCAGAGCAAGATCGACGGATCACATCTACACCTCACGTTCCTACCCCTCCGGGTCATTATTCTAATCCTTTGGACAATATCGTTGCGGCTGCTTCACGCCTGGCCGCTTTACCCATTGAGGGGACGTCTCCGGTGGCATTGGAGGCACGCATGGGTCAAGGATCTACTCGACACGGCGTTGATACAACAGCAAGCATATTCTCATAGCAGGGAGAGGTTACATTCAACACCACGTCATAGCCGGAGTTACACTAGGCATTGGGAGGAACCAGAAGTGTCTAGTAGCGAACGCAGGCGGCATCGGCACAGACAGGATAATCCGGCAGGCGCGGATGCACAAGCTCAGGATGTAAACCGGGTTAGGTCGGTAGCCCGAGAGGAGATCCGTCAGACGACGCCGGTTCACACAACCACAGCGGAAACAGGAGTTACAACAAATTCCTTTGGTGTACAGTGTCTTATTCCCGCTTTACGGAGCGTGAAGCTGCCCAAGGATTTCAAAGGCCCACGTAAGGTGCCTAATTACACAGCAGATCTGGCTCCAGAAGCCTGGGTTGAGAGTTACGAGATGGCCATGGAGATGCTGGATGTAGATGAAGCGGCTTGTGCAAAGTATTTTACTATGATGCTCGAAGGTACAGCCCGGACCTGGCTAAAGGGTTTACCCCCAAATTCTATCGGGTCATGGGGAGAGTTACGTCGCCAGTTTATCAAAAAATTCAAGGATACGTGCAAGCAGCCGATGCCAATAGTGGATCTAGCAGCTTGTGTGCAAGGAGAGCAGGAATCTACAAGTGCATGGGTACGGCGAGTATCAGAGATCTTGCATTCTTCAAATAGTATCAATCCCAGTACGGCAATAGTGACTTTAGAGAACAATTGCCGGTTTGAGTCTCTAAAGCTAAAACTGGGACGGCTTAAGCGAGATTGTAACGATATGGGAACTCTCATGAGTGCTCTGGTGAAGTATGGGGACTCGGACAACACTAAGTACCCATAAGCGGAGGGAGACAAAGCAGGGAAAGTTAACAAACCCGGTAAACCGGCGTAGGGTAATCCGGCTACAACAAGCTTCTTGGGCAAGCGAAAGGCGGAGGGTGGCTCTGATTTCGTGGCCAATACCCAAGTTCAAGAGCGTTTCCAGCGCAATAGGGGTAAACCACCCCCACAAACCGGCGGAGGAAATGTTAGTTGGGACCAGGAGTTAAGTCAGCCGTGTCCGAAACATAGCACAAGGGGACAACTAGCGAAACACACTATAGGAGAATGCAGGCCCTTGATGGAAGCCATAGCGGGCCGCTTCAATTCTAATGACAGGCCTCCGAATGGTGGTTCAGGCCCGGGGTTCTATGGTCCGGGTCATCAGGGGAACAGCTCCGGGTCAGGATACCGGGGCAATAACAATGGTTATCATGGCCGGGCTAACAATCAATATGGTCAAGGTGGTTATAATAACCAGGGTAATCAGCCACATGGCCAGGGTGGTTACAATAACCAAGGCAGCCAACAGCAGGGCCAAGGTAATCACAATAACCAGGGTAACCAGCCGCGTCAGCAACAACAACGGCAATCCGGGTATCAGAGTAATCCGAAGGAGTTGAGTAGCGGGCAATATCATGTGTTCACCACGAGTCTGTGTAAACGAGATCAGAAGGTTTTAAAGCGGGCAGTCCACGTGGTTGAACCGGCGACGCCGCAATTCCTGCGTTGGTCAGAGCAGCCCATTGTATGGAGCAGGGAGGATCACCCGATGCGGGTGGATAATCCGGGCCACTTGGCCTTGGTGGTAGCACCACAGGTAGGAGGTTATAAATTCACGAAGGTTCTTATGGACGGCGGCAGCAGCATCAATATCTTATATTATGAGACTTTCCGTCGAATGGGCTTGATGGATAAGAAGCTGAGGCAGTCAAACACGGTGTTCCACGGGGTGGTTCCAGGTAAGACAGCTTATCCAGTTGGGAAAATTGACTTAGAAGTTACCTTTGGAGATGAGCATGATTCCAGGTCAGAGATGATAACTTTCGAAGTCGTCAAGATCCGGAGCCCTTATCACGCTCTGTTCGGGAGGACGGTTTATGCCAAGTTTATGGCCAGACCGTGTTATGTTTATCTACAGCTCAAGATGCCGGGTCACAAGGGCACAATAACGGTTCACGGAAGTCGCAAGGTTGCGTTGGAGTGTGAAGAGGGAGTCGCTGCTTACGCGGAGGCAGTGTGTGCTACCGAGGAGTTAAAATTTTATAAGGATAATGTTGATCCAGCAGATATGACCCCGTTGAAGAAGCCAACTACAGAGCATGATCCGGCGCTGAAATTTAAATCGGCAGAGGAGACCAAGCAAGTTGATTTTGTGCCGGGCGATTCATCCAAGCAGTTCATGATCAGCGCTAACCTTGATCCCAAATAGGAAAGCACGCTCATCGAGTTCATCCGTGAGAACCGGGATATCTTTGCATGGAAACCTTCTGACATGCCAGGTATACCGATGGAACTTGCTGAGCACAGTCTTAATATTGATCCAAAGTTTAAACCGATCAAGCAGTATCTGCGCCGCTTCAACGAAGAGAGGCGCAAGGCTATAGGAGAGGAGGTGGCCAGACTTTTGGCTGCAGGGTTCATAGTGGAAGTTTTTCACCCATAGTGGTTAGCTAATCCGGTGCTGGTGCTAAAGAAGAATGGAAAGTGGAGAATGTGTGTGGACTACACAGACCTCAATAAAGCTTGTCCAACAGATCCTTTTGCTCTCCCTCGCATTGATCAGATCATCGATGCCACAGTGGGATGTGAGCGGCTAAGTTTTTTAGATGCATACTCGGGATATCACCAGATCAAGATGGCGGTTAAGGACCAAGAGAAGACAGCTTTCATAACTCCTTTTGGTGCCTTTTGCTATGTATCTATGCCTTTCGGGCTCAAGAGTGCCCAAGCAACTTATCAGCGTTGCGTGCTGAACTGTCTTAAGGGGCAGATAGGAAGAAATGTTCATGCCTATGTGGATGATATCGTGGTGAAATCAAGGAAGGAAGAGACACTGATAGAGGACCTCAAGGAGACCTTTGACAATCTTTGGGCCTATAAGATGATGCTTAATCCGGAGAAGTGTGCTTTCGGTGTTCCGGCAGGCAAGATCCTTGGGTTTTTGGTGTCAAACAGAGGAATATAAGCTAATCCGGAGAAGATCAAGGCAATCACATCTTTAACAAAACCAGTTTGCATTAATGATGTTCAGCGTATCGCTGGCCGGATTACAGCATTGAGCCGGTTTATTAGCCGTTTGGGGGAGAAGGCGATTCCGCTTTATCAGATGCTGAGAAAGACGGATCGGTTTATATGGAGTGATGAGGCAAATGCTGTGTTTGAGGATTTGAAGCGACAGCTGGCAAGGCCACCGGTCCTGGCTGCCCCTGTTGATAACGAACCTTTGCTGTTATACGTCGCCGCCAACGCACGAGCAGTTAGTGTGGCGATCGTGGTGGAACGCAAGGAAGCAGGGGAAGAATATCCGGTTCAGCGTCCAGTTTATTACGTGAGTGAGGTACTCATTGAGTCTAAGCAGAGGTACCCACATTGGCAGAAGCTGGTGTATGGTGTGTTCATGGCAAACCGGAAGTTGAAGCACTATTTTCAGGGTCATCCGATAACTGTGGTTAGTTCAGCACCGTTGGGGGACATAATCCAGAACAGAGAAGCTACGGGTAGAGTGGCGAAGTGGGCCATTGAGCTCAATCCACATGAGTTGAAATATGTGCCACGCACCGCTATAAAATCTCAGGCATTGGTGGATTTCATCAATGATTGGACGGAATTACAGACACCTGAGGAGAAGCCGAATCTTACTTACTGGACGATTCACTTTGACGGTTCAAGACAGTTAGAAGGCTCGGGGGCTGGAGTTGTTTTAACTTCCCCGCGAGGTGATAAGTTTTGTTACGTCCTCCGTTTATTGTTTCCTTGTACTAATAATGCAGCGGAGTATGAAGCGTTACTTCGTGGCTTACGGATGGCAAAGGAGATGAACTTGAGCCGGGTCAAGTGCTTTAGCGATTCAGATTTGGTGGCACAGCAAGTTTCAGGCAAGTGGGATTCAAGGGATCCTCTCATGGCGGCTTACAGACGAGAAGTGGAAGCAGTGGCTGGATATTTCAAAGGGTATCAAGTGGACCACATAGACCGGTGAAAGAATGAAGCGGCTTATGCTTTAAGCCAGCTGGGTTCGCAACGTAAACCGGTACCACCAAATACTTTTTTGGATGAGTTGCACAATCCATCAGTACAAGTACCATCCGAGGAAGACCTGGATGTCCCTGATCCGGAGGCACAGTTAGTTGCGGCACTTCATATTATTCCGGATTGGACGCTGCCCTATTTGGCGTATCTGAGCCGAGGAGAGCTGCCGGATGACGAAATAGAGGCACGACAGATAGTCCGGCGTTCCAAGTCCATGAAAATTGCAAACGGGGAACTTCATCATCGCAGCGTCTCTGGAGCATTTCAGCGGTGTGTATCAGCCGAGGAAGGTTGTGAGATTCTTCGCGAGATCCATGAAGGGGATTGTGGTCATCATGCCGGTTCAAAATCGTTGGTGGCTAAAGCTTTTCGACATGGGTTGTATTGGTTAATAGCTCATGCTGATGCGGCGGATTTAGTCCGGAAGTGTGATGCTTGTCAGAAGTTTTCACGACGTGCTCTTGTTCCGACACAGGAGCTCCGGATGATACCGGTAACCTGGCCGTTTGCGACTTGGGGGCTTGATATGGTTGGACCCTTTAAGCGATCCCAAGATCAGAAAACTCATCTACTTATGGCGGTGGACAAGTTTACAAAGTGGATTGAGGCAGAGCCTGTGAGCAAGTGTGATGCAGCCACAGCGGTCAAATTCATCAAAAAGGTAATTTTCCGGTTTGGCTTTCCACACAGCATCATCACAGACAACAGCACCAATTTATCTAAGGGTGAGATGGAAGAATTTTGTCAACGAGAACATATTCGCCTAGATGTATCTTCTGTGGCCCACCCTCAAACAATGGTCAAGCTGAAAGAGCAAACCAGGAGATTTTGCGAGGTATCAAGCCCCGGCTTATGACTCCCTTACAAAGAACCCCGGGATGTTGGGTTGAGGAGTTACCGTCTATCCTTTGGAGTATCAATACTACGCCAAACCGGTCTACAGGTTACACACCTTTCTTTATGGTGTACGGTGCTGAAGCGGTCCTTCCAAGTGATATCCGTCATGACTCACCAAGGGTGACAGCCTATGTTGAAGCGGCCAACGAGCAGGCGAGACAGGACAGTTTAGACCGGCTGGATGAAGAGCGTGATATAGCAGCAGCACGGTCTGCGATTTATCAACAAGACTTGCGCAGGTATCATAGCCGCCGGATCAAGAGCAGAACGTTCCAGGAGGGAGATTTAGTACTCCGGCTCATCCAGGACCAAACAGATATGCACAAGTTATCCCCACCTCGGGAAGGGCCCTTTGTGGTCAGCAAGAATCTGCACAACGGTTCATACTACCTGGTGGACGTTCGAGAACACAAGGATTCACGGACATCGGAAGAGGAGACAAAGAGGCCGTGGAACATCGCCCTCTTACGGCCCTACTATACCTGAGCCATGAGCTCCACTGTATCCTATGTATATATTATGATTAATGAATAAACCGGCACCCTCGGTAAACCGGGGGCTCAGCCTTTTCTCCAATACAAATATCTTATGAGGACAACCATACTTATATTATTATATGTCATATTTCAAACATATCGATCGGTTTAAAACTGATTTTGCAGAATATATGCGCCCAGAAGCAATAAACTCCCCGAAGAGCGTAAAGTCATATCCGGCCCAAAGAGGACGCTTCATGGAGGCCCTCTGGATGGTAATCCATCCAGTGATTGGCTAAGGATTTACCCATGGTTCTATGGAACCATGGAGGCCCTCTAGACAGGCGACAGCCATCCAGTGATTGGCTTAAAGTTTTACCCATGGTTTCATGGAACCATGGAGGCCCTCTGGACAGGCGACAGCCATCCAATGATTGGCTTAAAGTTTTACCCATGGTTTCATGGAACCATGGAGGCCCTCTGGACATGCGACAGCCATCCAATGATTGGCTTAAAGTTTTACCCATGGTTTCATGGAACCATGGAGGCCCTCTGGAAAGGCGACAGCCATCCAGTGATTGGCTTAAAGTTTTACCCATGGTTTCATGGAACCATGGAGGCCCTCTGGACAGGCGACAGCCATCCAGTGATTGGCTTAAAGTTTTACCCATGGTTTCATGGAACCATGGAGGCCCTCTGGACAGGCGACAGCCATCCAGTGATTGGCTTAAAGTTTTTTCTTATGGTTCTTATGGATGGTACCCGCATCCATCGACCGGCCCTCTGGATGGTAAGCCCATTCCATTGATTGGCTGAACCTTGCTTTGAGCCTGGCAGCTCATAAAAAGCCTCGACTACATGGTCTTATTTGCAAAACTTGCTTTTCTGGTGTTTATGTTTTGTGATTCTCTAAACCGGAGTGGAACAGCTCCAGAAGTTGACCACATATATATATAAGGTTAAAGTCTGGGTCATGAACACCAGCATGAGTTAAAAGTCTGGGTTACAAAACACCAGCAAGAGTCAATCCGGTGTTCATCATCACCCGGAACAATCATCTCGATGTAAACCGGCAATCTTTATAAGACCCGGGATTATTAATGGGTCTATCAAAAGACTCCCTTCAAAGAGGCAAAATTCGCCGGATTAAGAGTATCAAGTATACTTGATCTCAGGTATAAAGTTATTTTTGATATAAGTATACACTTGTTTGATATGTTGTGAGAACAATTTAATGGGTCCAACGGTAAAACCGTTAGGACATATCTTCATTATCTATGCAGGAACAGATGATATATAAGATAATCCATATCAAAACAAAAGTCGCCTGTCCAAGTTGGCAATATCAAAACAAAAGCCGGAATATCCAGATCAACGCAGACAAATGTTTTCAGCTATCCTATTACAAGGCATAGCAAGCCTGACGGATTAAAAATTGTTCGGCAAAATGAGGCTGCAACTACAAAGATATGCTATGAGCTACGCTCCCTCCTGCTGCGACGGTTGGGTGTCAACTTGGTCCGGAATCTCCTCCTCTTCTTGAAGCGGCTGGAAGTCAGGGACGCACTAGTCGATTTTCGTTAAAGTACGAAAGTACATTTCTTCGTTGATGAGTTCAGATGGATCGATATCTGGAGCGAAGGTATGAGGGCGCACTGGTGGGATTAGATTGACGGTATCATAAACCGGCCGCTCCACCCGCTCGTTTTGCAAGTCATATCCCGGATGATACCTGGATAAATCTGATTCGGCCGCAAGTTTGCTGGCCAGAGGACGCATCTCCTTCGTCAAGACATGGAGATCCTTTGCGGTGAAAGCTGATCCGTCTTCTTTGGTATTTGGATACCCATTAAAAGCTTCTTCTGGATCAAAGTCTGGAACCCATGCCTTCGCTCTGGTAAGCGCCACGAGGGAACCGGCTCGAGCGGCAGACTTCTTAACTTCCTCCAAACGTACCGGCAAGACAGACAGCTTTTGCAATGTGCCTTGGATGGTAGTAGGGGCCGGTTTATTGAACGATGTTGCACTTATGATCCTTTGAGCGCCGGAATACAGCTGCTCGACCAAAGTATAACACGCCTTGAGTTTTTTCCGTAAGTCATCCCCAAGATGGGTGACGCGGCGCCCTGCATATGATTATCACAATTAAACCGGCACGGATAGAAGATTGCAAGGATGAAGGCAGGAATACAGATTAAATACTTACCGAAGATTGCAGAAGTCGTCAACTCTATTTGCCGCTTTAAACCGGATAACTCTTCAGTCACCGGATTAAGAGCTTCTTCAGCATCCTTGGCCCTTTTCTCCAGATCTTTCTTCTGAACCTCAAAGGCGGTCCGCTCTTCTTCAAGGAATTTCTTCAGCTGTTCAGCAGTCTTTAAACTCAGCTTCAAATCTTTCTTGGCTTTAGAAGCAGCAACCTCCGTTTCAGCAAGTCTGCTCTGGAGTTCACTGATTTCTTCATCTTTCCGGTTTAAATCAGCCTGCAAGGAAGATCAAGTGGTAAGCGGAAGTAATTTAAAGACAAAGTCTCAAGCACACAAACAAGTTGTTTACTTGACACTTGGGGGCTAATGGGCAGTTGAAGCAATAATCAGAAGTAATTCAAAGACAAAGTCTCAAGCACACAAACAAGTTATCTACTTGACACTTGGGGACTAATGGATAATTGAAGTATTGAGGGAAAAATCAAGTCCCAGGCACATAAACTGAGTTATGCCCCTGGCACTTGGGGGCTAATGTAAGATCGTTTGATTCATCAGGAAGTACCGGTTCACCTTCTAAACATAGCTAAACCAGAACTTGGGGGCTGATATGGTATAGACAGAAAGGCATTGAAAGTCAAAAGAAGATGCAAGGGATTACCTCATACTTGTCCTTCATCATGTTAATCAAGCCTGCTTCATAATCTCGACCAGTATGGAGCCGGTTCAAATACCCGGAATAGATCTCCTGGGTACTCATGTCAGCAAAGCTGGACAATTCAGTACTCCATTTACCCTTGTCTTTGTACAGCTTCTCCGCTTTAGCCGTATGTTTAGCTAAGACAGTGGGCTCAGCAGGAGCGGTATAAGCTGTGTGAGTTATTTCCACCTCCGGAGAAGCAGTTGTTGGTGGTGAGGTGGCAGTGTGAACCGGACTGGGAGGAGCCGGATTGGTCTGAGGAGAATTGGCTCGGGCAGGACTTGCCGGTTCACGAACATCCTCAGCATTGGGATTCTCAGGCATAGTAGTGTGATCAGCAGGAGCAGGATCTTCAAGTGGGATTGTAGGTTCGTCTTCCGGAGGGATAGCTGAGTCCGGATCAGCCGCCGGATCATCAATGGCAGTCTCAGCAGTTGGTTGGTTGACTTTTGTTTTTTTGCTAGGCTTTGGCTTGCTGAAGGAAGTTGGAAAACAAGTTAGAACTATAAGACAAAGTGCAATCATAAACCGGATAAATTTAAAGACTTACCCTGGGACAGTTTTCAGGGGTGGAAGTTGTGTGGCAGTTGATTCACCGGAAGAAGATAACGGAGTCTCCTGATAATCAGGGTCAGACGGTTTAAGAGGTTTGCGTATAAGCACGGCCTTGGGATGAAGAAGGGTTGGAGAGAGTATAACCTCAGAGCGGCGCTTCTGGGCCGGAGTAAGAGATATTCCGGATGATTCCACAGCAAGGCCGCTGTGGCGAGTGGTCCGGCGAAGAGCTTCATGTTGCTGTTTCTTCAAAAGAAAATTAGGATCCAATTGAGCATATGGGTGAGAAAACTGATATTTCCGGACTGTCCGACGACTTTTTTGTGGAAGTGGTTCTGAATCGGAAGAAAGGATAGTTACCTCAACTTCGGCCGGTTTATCTCCTTCAGCCAACTCCTGTGAAAAGTTATCATTAGATACAGATATGAGTAAAAGCGAGCAAGGTAAAGCCGGATTAATTTATACCTCAGAGTCCGGATCATCATCATCAGCATGGGAACTGGAGCCACCAGCCGCTTTTCTCTTCTTGGTAGCAAAGGTTTTCCGGCGTGTCTGTTTTCCGGTTTTCTCCTGAGGTTTCCTTTTCCAGAAAGGATCATTGGCCTGTTCAAAAGGTAAAAGATAAATTGAAAGAACCATTTAAAGGAACGGATTACAGGCATATGAAAGAAAGTAAGACATACCGCAGGCAGCTTATTTTTCTTGTAGTATGGAGCCAGTCCGGTTTGGCTACATTCTTCTAAAGTGATGTTAAACATTTTCTTGGCGGACTCGGTGACTTCTGACTCAGAAAGTTTCTCCTTAGTAAAACGTTGAGGGTCATCCGGTTTACCAGAGTATTGACACATCAAGCTTGTGCGCAGGCTCAGAGGAAGGATACTCCAAGAGAGCCAGCAGCGCATGAAATCCACACCGGTTAAACCATTAGCCATAAAGGCCTTTAACTTGGAAAGTTGAGAGGCAAACCGGGGCCGCTCTGAAGAACTGAGGCGCTGCGGCAGAGGGTGATCCTCCGGAAGACGGTGCTCGCGATAACCCGGCAATGGATTTTCCCCCGCAGGTGAAGTATCAATACAGTAAAACCAAGATTTATTCCAGTCCTTGGGATGTGTGTGGAGAGCGGCATGAGGAAAGACTGCATCTTTCCTCTTCTGAATACTGACCCCACCTAGTTCTTGATGCGGTCCACTAGTAAATTCAGTCCGCCGGTTTAGGTGGAAGAAATCCCGGAACAGGTCAACTGACGGTTCTTCTTGCAAATACACCTCAGAAAAAACTTGGAAATCACAGATGTTGGAAACAGAGTTGGGACCTATGTCCTGAGGATGAAGCTGGAAGGCAGCAAGTACATCCCGGAAAAACTTCGAACCGGGAGGAGTAAAGCCCCGAGCAATATGGTCAAAGAAGACAATAACCTCCCCCTCTTTGGGAGTGGGAGGACACTCGTTTCCTGGAGCTCGCCACTTTAAAACGGATTGAGGGCCTAAAGTGCCAATTGACACAGCTTTGGCTAAATCGTCTTCCGTAATAACGGAAGGAACCCAATTGCAAGACACAAATTGTTTGGCCATGGCAGCAGATTAGCAAGTGCTGAAAGGATAAAGTGTAAAACCGGGTTATTCGAGTACAGTGGTATAAACCGGAAGATATATGCAAGGATTACGCAACGGTTTAAGCAAGGGACTAATGATACGGATAACCCGGCAATAACAGAGGAGCTATGTTACTACCGGTTCATGACAGTAATAGAGAAAGAGCTAAACCGTCGCGTTTGTCTTTAAAATTTGTACAGAGCATGTACGTGACAGTTTAAACCGGAGTATACTTAACAGATCTACAAAGGAGAAGAAACAGGTTTTCACAGACAGCTAAGGCGGAACAGATCTGAGCGCGCAAGAAAAAGAAAAACAAATACGAGGATAAACGGGAAGAACTACAAGGGTCCTATACAGAGCGGATAAATCTACAGGTTAAATATGAATGACGAAGATCTAAAGCATACCGCAGCGGAATAGAGGTAAATTTTAAAAGGGAAAGATCTAAAGGTTATTACTGAGAACTTGGTGCCTAAGATGAATAAGGTAAAGCTTCACTGAGGTTCTAATGGCGGAGATGCGAGAAAGAACCCTAGAGGTTACGGATCTACAGTAAGGAAGAAGATGGAGTACCTGAGAAGTGGCGGCGGAGTTTTCTCTGGTCAAGCTCAGGTCGATGCAGCGGCCGGCGAGGACTTGGATTCGGCGGTCGACGGTGGCGGTTCGAGCTCGGGCGACAATGGAGTCTTGAGCTCGGGCGATGGAGGAAGAAGAACGAACGGAGGAAGATAAAGAATGGGGCGGCGGTATTTATAGAGAGGCAGATCCGAAGCGACAAGTGCGGGATTCGAGGAGGCAAAGGATTGGATAAAGATCCTCTGTCGCCTCGACTTTCGGAACAACCCTTAAACAAAGCCGATGGACAGCTCACGGCGTTAAATGCGGAAGTGATGTCACAGTCAGATTAAGTGATTCTCGAGGATGACGTCAGGGCCGGTTTACAAAAATGAGAAGACACAAGAAGGAAAAATGCAAAGACAGGGGAGATTGATGTGAACAAGTTCAAATCATTCTAGGGCCTAATGTCAGGGATATTACTAACAGGTATGAACCGGCTAGTATAAACCGGATTATAGTAAATATGTGTGATTGTAATATTTAGTAGAGGCTGCGGCCCATAAGATCTTAGGCCCATGTATAGAGTTATGGTTTGTAAACCGCCCGATGATGTAACTTGAGAGATAAGGAAGAAAAGAGCAGAGACCGAGGTGGACACGAGTATGAGCCGGCCTCGGGACTCTGTAAACCGGACCAGGCGTCACCTCTATATAAAGGGATGACCCGGCGACGGTTCAGGACAAGAAAGAAACAACCCGTCGAGACAGGCAAGCAAACTGCTCCCTGTTCATCGACTCCCAAGCAATACCAAACCAAACTAGACGTAGGCTTTTACCTTCATCGAAGGGGCCGAACTAGTATAAACCCTTTGTGTCCTTTGTGTGCTTTTAACCCCTTCAAGCTAACCTGTGCGATGGTTCCATCATCAAGTCCGTTAATCCGGACATCTGTCGTGTTATTTCCACGACAGTTGGTGTATTTTATTTCGGATCCTCTGTCAAGTTAACTACAACTGGATATTAACAAATTCCAATCTGCCACATAACCGCGGGCACGGCTTTCGAAAGATCGTAACCCTCCAGGGGTGTCCCAACTTAGCCCATCACAAGCTCTCACGATCAGCGGAGTAACAACACCAAAATTGGGAAGGCCCGAGTGTTCTCAGAATCACGTGCATAAGATATTTCAACAATAGTAAAACTAATCCAGCAAGATTGCCCGATGTGCCGACAAATCCCGGTAGGAGTCGCACGTACCTCGTTCTCGGGGCACACCGGATGGGCAAGACGTCGGGTTGGCTGAGACCCTGGTTGCCCAGGGGGCGCCGGACATCGCCCAGTTTAGACCAACACTCAGAGGAGCACTGGCCCGGGGTTGATTAAGAATCCACGAGGTCCGGAAAGTCCCTATGCAAGTTTTTTAGTTATTAGGCAAATGGAAAACCAAGGTTGGGCCTCGCTGGAAAAGCTTTAAATAAAGCGAATTATCAAGGGGTCCCATAACCCCAACCGTGTTAGGGACGCAAACTCAAGGAACATAACACCGGTTTATCGGTTTCTAAGGCGGCATGAGTGGAACAAAACACCAAGCAAAAGGTCAAGCCTTCCACCCATTGCCAAGTATATATGTGCATTAATATAGTTAAGAGATATTGTGATATTCCAAATCCAAGATCCAACATGGATCAATCTTCATCTTCACCTGCAACTAACAATGCTATAAGAGGGGCTGAGCAAGCGGTAACATAGCCAAACAATGGTCTGCTGGGATGGTGTCAAAGGTTAGAGGTTTCATGGCAACAATGAGAGGCTGACAACAAAAAGATAGGCAGCGCGACATATAGCGATAGCATCGAGACAACTAGCATGGCAATGATAGTAATGAGATCCAAGATGACGGTCATCTTGCCTGAGATCCCGGAAGGAAGAAGAACGAGTCCATGAAGAAGACAAACGATCGTGGTCGAACGAATCCTCACAACTCCAGAACGAAACCGAAGCTAACGAGAGAAGCAAACCGGAAAGAAGCAAACAACAAGGTAAACACACACATCATAGCATAAACATGGCATATGATGCGAAAACAAGTATGATGCATGTCCGGTTTAAATATGCATGACATGGCAAAGTGCACAAGCAACACTACAAGTTAAGTGGAGCTCAATATGCAACTTGTTGCATATTGACAAAACACCACATTCAAGTATTTCGTTCGCTCTCATTTATGTACCCAACAATATTAAATGTTATTAACATGGCAAGAGGTGAAGCATGAGCAAACTATCTAGGCATTTTAAATGAGGTCGAAAATAACAAACAACAATTCCGGAAAATCCCCCACATGTCATTTAGCAATTTTTAAAGCACACAACAATTTTAACCATTTAAATGTTGTTATCATGATGCGGATGACATAATAAAGTTTTATGCAATTTTATGACAAGATGGCATGTTAATGATATGGAGCATTTGTCGCCACGACAGAAAGAAAGGGGTGCCATGGTGGCGAAAACGGAAATGGTGCCACGGCAATGTTCCGGTTCCGACAACTCGTTGAGATGCCGATGCAAAAGAAGGGTGGTGTGAGCGTATCAAGCAAGATGGTGGGGTGCTCCCGGCTACCGGGTTCCCACGAGACGGTGTCAAGGAAACGAATGACAATTCGGACACGGCGCAAACACGAGCATCTCATACAGCATGCATTCGTCCACGTCGATCGTCTCGGTGGTATACCTTCGAAGCATGCATTCCAGGGGGATCGAGTCTGTCGAGGAAAGTATTCGTACACTAGTGTCGTGGGTAGTAGTCGTTCACGTTTCATAGTCGTTCACATCGGCGGTAGTCATACTCATCCCGTCGTGGAAGTAGTGGTACATGTTTTCGTAGATGTTCGGGGTCGTCGGTAGAGGAACTTGATGTCTGTATGTTCCACGGGGTCCTCAAGGGTCAACGGTAGTGGTACCCGTCATCGTGGAAGTAGTGGTTCACGCCACAGTGGTCGAACTTGGTGCTTCTAGTACACGGGTCCTCGGCGAGGGTAGTCGTAGATGTCCAAAGAGGAACTTGGCATTTCGAAGAGGCACTTGGCGAACAACGGTCGTCGTGGTACTTGGGGTCTTTGAACTTGCCGATCTCGGTTCTTGCAACGGTAGTGGTACTTGGCGTTTCGAAGAGGAAGTAGTCGTTCATGTCGTGGTACTTGGTGTTTCGAAGAGGAAGTAGTCGTTCATGTCGTGGTACTTGGCAAAAATCTCGAAGATGGCCTTGGCATTCCTGGTCTTGAGGAGGTCTTCGAAAGAGAACTTGGCGTCAGTTCCAAATATGGGGTTGTTCACCACACACAGGTGTACAGGGGGAACCATCTCGTGGTGTTGTGCATACACGATCACCAGAGGTTGGATGTCGCCAGGTCGATGTTGTCCGGCCAAGGACAAATCCGGAGGAGCTGGGAGGAACTGGGAAGCAACGGCCGCAGCAGGTCAACGCGCAGGCGCGCACGAGACAGAGGGCGTCGTCCTTCTCGGCTCGGGTAGAGGCTGGACCAGGGCGCAACAAAGCTTGGGCGGCGGGACGACGCGATGGAGGTGAGCAGAGGAGGGGGGTGGAGCAGAGGACGTCCGCAGGCATGCTCCGGCGGCCTTGGTCGCCGACAGGTGGCGAGGCAGAGCACGACAAGGCGGGGTCGAGCGAACTCGGGCGTGTGCTCCAGTGAAGGTATGGCCGGCGACGCGTCTGAGGCGGGGGAGGAGCACATGATACGCGCTTGAGGGCCGGCACGGTCGCGCTCGACGGGGCTTGAGGCAGCCATGGCGTCGGGGAGGAGCAGGGGACGGGCCTGGCCGGAGATGAGGTCAGGCGACGGGGATGAGATGGAGCGGGGCGGCGGTCCTCGCCGGCGGTGGCGAGGCGGCGGCCTAGTTCTGCGGGAGGGTCCGGTGGGGCGGCCATGGCGAGCGAACGAGCTTGAGGGCGCGGGGCTGTGTGGCGGCGCGGAGGGAACGATGTAGGGGATCGGCTGAGCGACGGGGTAGCTAGGGTTAAGTGGAGGGAGGCTGGGCCTAGGGGAGGCCCGAGTAGGTCTGGGCCAACTAGGCCGGCTGGCACAATTCTCTCTCCCTCTTTCCATTAAAAAACAGAGAATTGAAAGGAAAAGGAAAGAGAGGTTAGGATAGAAGTGGGCATGAGCTTAATTTTCTTGGACTC
Source organism: Secale cereale (assembly GCA_902687465.1). Taxonomy (NCBI): domain Eukaryota; kingdom Viridiplantae; phylum Streptophyta; class Magnoliopsida; order Poales; family Poaceae; genus Secale; species Secale cereale. The sequence goes on from LR738712.1 coordinate 500,579,873, forward strand.
ATAAAAAAATGAGCTTGATCCAAGAAAATAAAAGTGGCATGATTGGAAGATGTAATTCAAACTCATTTGAATTTTATTCAAATGGGTTTGAACTAGGACTTGCTTTTTGAAGTGTCCAAAAATGTTGATGTTTTTGGAGGAACCTCGATAAACAGAAAAGGAATTTCGAGGAAGGTTATAGAGTCAAAAATTGAAGTAGAAAAGAATTGTGGGAATATTTGCAAGTGTGTATTTGGTGATTCCAAACTAATGGAATATTTTTATAATAGCTCCCTAATATCGGGAGGATATGTTATAAAGAGAAGTCAACCTTCCCTCGATTTAAATGGACCGAAGATCCACACAATTTATTTAGTTGAGTTTTTTTGTAATGACATGATGGCATGATGCAATGCAAAAATAAATAGAGCAAGCACAAATGAAACACACGGTGATCACGAGAAATATGGAAGTCTTCTCGAGCGTCCGTCTCGGGGTGTCACAACACTCTCCTACTAACAAGAGATCTCGTCTCGAGATCTTAGGAACGAGACGGGAGAGAAATAGGAAGAACAAGTTCTTCTTGGAGAAAAGAGTGAAACAAAAAAGTCTTGAGAGGTTGAGCCACTTGAAAGGAAGAATACAACAGAGATAAATGAGATTGAGAAGCTCCGATAACAAGAGAAAACAAGGCATACGATTGATGGAATCCATTCTTACGTCACACTTGAAAAGAATATTTGGGAATAGCTCCAGAAAAAATTGGGAGAGTCAGGTAAGATCCTAGAAACAGACATGTGGGTTTTGAGCCCACAGAAGAGAAAACACCGTTGGAAAGGATTGAAAAGGAGATGATGCACCAGAACGATTGAAAAAAAATTGAATGAGGTGACAACCTCGAATTAATTAGAACACAGACGAATATCCTGAGATGTCTTCGGAACTCCGGAACAATTCAATGGCGAGAGGCGAACAAGAGAAGGGGAAACACTTTAGCCAATAAAAGAATATGAACAATTCCGAGAAATTGGAATTGGATCCACCGGAAAATAAGAAGAGAAGAAGAATGACGGACAAGACGAGAATTCTCCTGTTGAAATAATTAAGGAAAGAATGAAGAAACTTCGCACAAATAGAATGGATACTCGATTAAGGACTCCGGCTCCGAGAAGAAAAAGGGTGGGTCGGTGGGAAAAGAAATGCCACTTCGGACGGGGAAAATGACGTCGGTTGGAAATAACTGAGGACCGAACTTGCAAAAGACAAGGAGGGTCAAATCAACTCGAAGAGAAGTGCGCCGGATGAAAAGAGAAGACATCGCAACAAACGAAAACTAACCGCGTGATCCTAAAAAAATTTGAAGGGGAAGAGGAGTAATTCAAAACACCTACGTCAAGATTCCTCACCAGAGCGACGAAGGGGCTGAGGAGTAAAAAGAATTCCTACTCTTCGATATAATTAGACTCCGAAAAAGTTTCCTGCTAGACTCGACAACGGCCAAACTACGATCAATCAAGGGGGCTCCTATGATCGATCAATCAAGTTCCTCTTCGTCATGTACGACTACTTCCTATGTGATAGCCTAGCTTAATAGGGATGATAGACTACTCATATCAATAAGGAATTCCTTCTTTTCCGGTAGCCCATTCGGATAGACTCCAAAGTTAAGCGTGCTTAGCTTGGAGTAGTTTGAGGATGGGTGATCGACCGGGAAGTTGGTCCAGGGTGCGCACGAGTGAGGAAAAAGTGTGCAAAAAAGACTAGTATTGATCTGTGAGGTCAGTCTAGATCCCGCCAGGAGTAACGACCACCGGCGGGTGTGTCTGGGGTGTTACAAGTTGGTATCATAGCCAACCCTTGCGGTTACACGGATGTTTGCGGACAGGTGTGCGGCCATGTTGTGCATGACATTTGTGACCCGTCATGGCACACGGCATGGCACATGTGCCGGACTGGATGCACAGACGTATGTGCCAAGAGGGAATGTTTATGTGGCCCGACGAGGACGTCGGTTCCTCTGAGTGAGGGTGTAAGTTATAGCATGGCTTAATAGGGATGATAGACTACTCATATCAATAAGGAATTCCTTCTTTTCCGGGAGCCCATTCGGATAGAACTCCAAAGTTAAGCGTGCTCAGCTTGGAGTAGTTTGAGGATAGGTGACCGACCGGGAAGTTGGTCCCGGGTGCGCACGAGTGAGGATAAAGTGTGCAAAAAAGACTAGTATTGATCTGTGAGGTCAGTCTAGATCCTGTGAGGAGTAATGACCACCGACGAGTGTGTCTGGGGCATTACAATGACCTATGATCAAATGTTCTCATTTGACTCATAAGTCAATATACTCATATATAGATGACCTAGTCATCGCCAATTGCTTGATATATGCTAGAATGGTTGTGCATGCTTTGCCACATGTTTCATTTGCTATCTTATTGTGTGAGCATGTGGAATGCATATTTTTCTCATTCGAGGACATCCATTTGTTGTTTTGATTGTTTGGCTCTTTATATTTTGCCAAATGGATGGACATGAATGCCTAAGAACCCCCTCTAGCTATCTATGCTTTCTCGTCTCAAACTCTATTCATGCTACATCACAAAGTTTGATCAAGTCAGATTCGAACCACTCTGTGTGAGGAGCACTCGGAGTCCCCGATTCGTCATAGACTTAAAATTTCGAAACCTCTTTGTGCATTTCGGTATGACCGAGTCATCCACTTCGGTCACACCGAGTTCACTAAGTTGATCTAGGTTTTAAATCTCGGTGCAACCGATTTGAACTTTTCGGTCACACCGAGTTGCAGTAACTGCTAGTAGTTTTGCATCTCGGTGCCACCGAGTTGTTCCACTCAGCCACACCGACAGGGTCAGGTTATATATACCGTCGGGTCAAATTTTGGAAAACTTTCCAAAACCTTCTCGCCCGCGCATGACCTGCTGTGCCGTCTCGGGTCTCCGGATCATCTCCTCGCCGCCAGTGACCTCCCGCCGCTGGTCTTCGCCGCCGTCAACGGCAATCTGCTCTGCCGTTGCCGCCGTAGCGAGCTCACCGCCAAGTTAGGGCATGAGCTCGATCTATGTGCTATTCCTTAACTCTGATTCATAGCACATTACTTTGCGATGATTCTTGCCACGATTGAAATCATCCTGTCCAGCAGAAACTCCTTATAGATTAGTTTTGATTCGAAAATTTAGGGTTAGGTCTCCGCTGAACTCATGTCGGACCGATCGAGTTGTAGAAATCGGTCTCACCGATTTGGCTTAGGCCATTGCACATGAGATTTTCGGCCTGACCGAAAACTGCTAATCGGTGTGACCGAGTTCAACTCTTTGTGAAACCCTAGAAATCTCGGTGCCACCGAATTGTGACTCGGTTTGACCGAGTTCACTAGTTTAGGTTCCAAAATTGTTTCGGTATCACCAAGTTTAACAAATCGGTAGCTCCGAAATGCTTTCTGTGGAGAACTAAAACTAAGTTTTTGAGTCATCTGTTTTGCAAAAACTATGCACTTTGTGATGCTTATCCACTCTACCTCATCTACATCTATTCACAGGGTTTGCTGTCAGTGTATTTGCCAAGATGTCTGACCAGAGTGATAGCCAAAACAAGTCTGAGGAGCAAGTTAACATGAGTGAGGGCACTAGTCCCTCTAGCAGTTCTGATGAGGGTAGCAGAAGCACACCAAGCAACTTGCCTAAGGCTGCTACCAAGACAAGAAAGAAGAAAACTTTTGACAGTGATGGTGAGGACTTTGTGGCTGATGAGACCACTTCAAAGAAGAAGGTGCTCGGGAAAGAGTATGGCACAGCTGTTGCAACAAAGCCAGGTCTGGACAAGAAGGCACCTGCCAAAAGAGCTCCAATGTCAAAGGTCAGAGCATCAACTCAAGAAACAATGGTGTTCACTCTTGAAACCAGAGATGATGAGCCAGGAGGAACTAAGAAAAGAGCTAGGAAAACCATAGCCAGAGTGATTGGCAAGCCATCCATGAGACAGGATGATGATGATGAAGCTGCAGAAGAAGAAGAAAAGGATGCTGCACCAGCATCCAAAGCTCAGAAGCTTATGGGAGATGCAATCAAGTCAGGGGTTGCTCCTTCAAAGCCCAAGACTACCCCCAAAGTTGTTGCTCAAGCCACCAAGTTTGCACCCAAGAGAAGCACTAGGAACATTCAAGCTGCAGAAAAGAACAAGGCCCCTGTGCGTGAGATTGATGAAGATGTTGAGGTCCAAGTGCTCAGAAAATTGAAGCCCAAGATCCCTGATCATGATAATACTCATATTGTTGCTGAGGACATGAAGTTGAGGAATGATGCATGTCTTAGAAGATGGAGAAAATCTGATCCATATGCTGTGAGGAGAAGGACTGTTGTGGATTACAGGTTCCACACCAAAGAACAACAAGACTTCTATGAGACAGTTCTACTTGACAAGAAGCCAATGGTATGTGACATGAGATGGGTTGATTGGGAATACATCAAGGAAAATGAAGATCATTTTCCAAGTGTGCATGAAAGCTTCAAGGCTTGAGGTGTTGACAAGTTTGTGTGTCAGAAGCTGACAAAATGGAACGATGAACTCATCATGCAATTCTACTCCACAACTCACTTTTATCCAGATGGAAGAATTGTGTGGATGTCTGAAGGTACAAGGTACCAGTCAACTGTTGATGAATGGGCCAAGTTGATAAAAGCCCCTGAAGAGCATGAGGATGACTTGGATGTCTATGCCGAGAAGAAGAAAGACCACAACTCTATGGCCAACATGTACAAAGAGATCCCAGATTCAGCTTTGGAGACACACAAGTTTGGATCTGTACATTACTTGTTGTCTGGTCTTGCTACAATCAACACAATCTTGAGGCATACATTGTTGCCCAAGTCAGGAGATCATAAGATGATGAGAGGCCATTCAATAAACTTGTTGCACATTTTTGATGTGCCACAGAAGTTCAAGGTCATGAGCCTGCTTGTTGAAACAATCAAGAGGACTGCTGCAGATCAGAAGAGATCATGTGTGTATGCTCCACACATTCAGGAGCTCATCAACTCCAAGATGGGCACAGGCACATACTTGTTGGACAAGGAACATCTACCCCTATATCCAGACTTTGAGGACAACACAGTTGTGATGGATGAGAATGAACCTTCATCAGTGCAAGCACAAGATAAGAGAGCCAAAGCTAGAGCTGAGAAAGCTGCAAAGATGCCAAATATTGAATAGGCATATCAAGTGCCCCTCAAGTCAAAACAAGATCAAATGACATATCTGATTCAAGCAACTTTGAGGATTGAGAAGGGCTTGGCCACCCTGACTCAAAATCAGGAGAGCTTGGAGAGGATCATTGAAACTAAGTTCTATGATCTTGATCTGAAAGTGACTGAGATACAGACTGCAGTTGAGCGGCTCTAGGAGGAAGCAGAGGAGAGGAAAGGGCAGGCTACCACAAATGCCTTTCAGAGAGTGCCTAAAGGTCAGAGGTCTGCTGCAGTGCCTGTACCTGACACTAGAGCTACAGCATCAGCACCAGTAGCCACAACTTTAGTGCCACCTCCAGCAGCCACTCCACCAGCTCCAACTACATCTACAGATGCCTTCGTCCTTGGAGTCCTCTCAACACCACCTCCCGATGATCAAGCCTAGAGATACGCATAGCACTATGCATTTTCAAACTTTTTGGTAACTTGTTGCCAAAGGGGAGAAATATGTATAGATCATAGGCTTCGAGAGAGAGTGTTTTTGCTTTTTGTTCTCTTGCTATTTGGTTGAACTTCATTCGTGTGTTTGCTTGATACCATACGTTATGTGTGTGAGATACTTGTTTGATCATGTGATTGATCATATGCTACCTTAATGCTTGCTTAAATGATGCTATTATCTATGTCTCACATATGATCATTCACTTTGCTTGGTGATCAGTGCATGCTTTTAGTTTATATCATTTTGAGCGCTCCACCAAGATGTATGTGACATGGAAGAATAACCCATGATCCTAATCGATTGTGAATTTGCATTCAAACGCACATTTTAAATAATGCACAAATTTAGGGGGAGCTCTTGCTTATCACATACTTCTCAAAGCGACGATGTATTTAAATCTTATTATCGTTTGTCGAAGCTTTGATCTATATGTTGTCATCAATTACCAAAAAGGGGGAGATTGAAAGTGCAACTATCCCTGGGTGGTTTTGGTAATTACTAACAACTTATAGCTCATTGAACTAATGCTCTTTCAAGATGATCATTTCAGAAAGTTCAATGATTGGCATGGCGTGGATTAGGAATGTGGACCCCTCAAAATGCTAAGGACACATATTGGCTCAAGCTCAAGACTCTATATTTTCTGTTTTAGTGATCCAAGATCACATTGAGTCCATAGGAAAATCAATATTAGTTAAAAGGGGATGAGGTGTTGCTTAATGGGTTTCTTACTCAAAATGCTTAGTGATATGCTCCAAAACCCTCAACCACTTTCTCACATCCACATATGTCACAAACCAAAAGTCAAACTCGGCCCCACCAAAAAGTTCTATCAGGGGCCACCGAGTTCAGTTGACATAGCCACTACCACAAACCCTAGTCACTTCGGTCTCACCGATAGGGATCTCGGTCTCACCGAGATGGGATTGCAAACTCTCTGTTTCCCTTCATAACGTTTTGGTCTAACCTAGATGAGCGATCAGTCCCACCGAGTTCGCAATGCAAACTCTCTGTTTCCCCTTTGTAACGTTTCGATCCAACCGAAACGAGTGAATCGGTCCCACCGAGTTTGCCTGACCAACTCTCTAGTCAGCTTGTTACCAAAATCGGTCCTACCAAGTTTGTGTAATCGGTCTCACCAAGATTATGTTATGCCCTAACCCTAATGTAATCGGTCCTACCGAGTTGATCATATCGGTCCCACCGAAATGCCTAACGGTCACATTATGAACTAAATCGGTCTGACCGAGTTTTCTGATTCGGTCCCACCGAGTTTGGTAAATTGTACTCCCTCCGTCCGGTGAAAAGTGTGCATCTAGAGATTTTAGGACAAATTATGGAGTCAAGTAAAAAATGCATTGGAAAGGTGCAAGCCATCATCTCTCTCCTATTTAATTACCCAACCCCCAATGAGCTAAGTGCATGTAAAAATTAAGAAGATCATGTGTAGATTGTTATTGGTCTTGATTACCGTGTGATGAGAGAGAAGTACTTTAATGTGCATTGGGAAGTTAGAAGTACACTCTTTTGTGGACAAATTTTGAAGCTAAACGTACACTTTTCACCGGACGGAGGGAGTATGTAATGGTTAGATTTTGTGTGGAGGCTATATATACCCCTCCACCCACTCTTCATTCGTGGAGAGAGCCCTCGGAACATACCTACATTTCCAACATATATTTTCTGAGAGAGAACCACCTACTCAAGTGTTGAGATCATGATATTCCATTCCTACCACATAAATCTTGTTCTCTAGCCTTCCCCAAGTTGCTTTCCAGTCAATCTCTTCTTCCACCATATCCAAATCTGTGAGGAGCTGTTTGAGTGTTGGGGAGACTATCATTTGAAGCATTTGAGCAAGGAGTTCATCATCAACACACCGTCTATTACCTTTTGGAGAGTGGTATCTTCTAGATTGGTTAGGTGTCACTTGGGAGCCTCCGACAAGATTATGAAGTTGAACCAAGGAGTTTGTACGGGCAAGGAGATCACCTACTTCGTGAAGATCTACCATAGTGAGGCAAGTCCTTCGTGGGCGATGGCCGTGGTGGGATAGACAAGGTTGCTTCTTCGTGGACCCTTCGTGGGTGGAGCCCTCCGTGGACTCGCACAGCCGTTACCCTTTGTGGGTTGAAGTCTCCACCAACGTGGATGTATGATAGCACCATCTATCGGAACCACGACAAAAACATCCGTGTCTACACTTGCGTTTGCAGTCTCCAAATTCCTCCCTTTACCTTCATATGCAATTGTTTTACATTCCGCCGCTATACTCTTAGAATTGCATGTGTAGGTTGATTGCTTGACTTGTGCTAAGTTGCTAAAATCTTCCAAGAATTAAAATTGGGAAAAGGCTAGATTTTTATTTGGTCAAGTAGTCTAATCATC
>LR738712.1:500601974-500613971 GCA_902687465.1 Secale cereale
CCCCCCCCCCCCCCCGCGTCTGCCCGTCCCTGACTTGCGGCGGCGGCGGCCGGATCCGCCGGTTTTTTGTTCCCCGCGACCGAATCACCTCGAGGAGGGGCTCCCCCATCTATCAAACGGCCTTGGATTTGCTTCAACCATGTCTTACATCCGTAATGACCTCCTTGCTGCCATGGATTTTGGCTCGAGCTCCGCTGCCGTTCATGGCCGAAATCCCCTGGGGCGACAAGACCCTGGTGGTAGTGGACCGGTGCTGCAACGGTACTACAATCCTAGTGTGGTCTTCCAAGATGCAGCACAACATGACCGGGATGAAATTGATATGAATTCCAATTGCAAACCCTAGATCCTTTCGTTCACAGAAAAATGTTGCAACCTTTGATAGTTGTGCATGAGATGAAAAAAATATGTTGTCAAAATACTTGTGTTGATTTTTCTGAAATATTTCTGAGATGTTGTCAATTAATGCCAGTAAAAATGTTTCTTCCTACTGTATGCTAGTAAAATGTTACAAGTATGTATTGTAGTTGCTACATGTTACTACCTATATGTTACATGCTACGTCCTAAAATGCTACATGCAGGAGGAATTGTGATTGACATGATGCGTCCACTTTTTATGTTCGCGCTTTTTGCATGTTTTTTCACGCAGCAAAAAACAAAAATTGACTTGGGCGCTGATTTTGTTGCAGAATGTTGCTGTGGAGCCATCGATTGTCCTTGATGATGATCTGCAAAATGTTGCGCACCAAGGAGAAGAGGATGGCATTGATCTGAATGATACTCCAGGAACGGATGGTAACGATTCCTTGCCGCTGAACACGGATGGTGCATCTCCAAATCATGGAAATGCCCATGTTGCCAGTGAAAATACCAATGGAAATGCTGCAACACTTGTTGATGAACTGGATGAAGATATATCATCACAGCCAATTGCCCCTTTTGTTGGAATGATTTTTGACAATGTTGAATAAGGTCAACGTGTATACAATGAATATGCATCGAAGATGGGCTTTGGAACTCGCATTGTGACATCAAGGTATAGTAGGAGAACAAGGCCGGAGCAGAAGCGCATTCTAATCTATAGAGTTTTTGAGTGCATACACTCACGGAAAGATCCATCAAAGAATGTCTGTGGAAGCATTTCTGACGGCGCTGCAACAAATCAATGTGATGATGCTGACATGAGTTATGCTAGTAATAAAAAATCAGCAAGCAAACAAGTTGGCATCTATATGGATGTGAGTGACAAGAGGCAAAGAAACAGGTTGGAGCGGTACGATTGCAAGGCTCATATGGGTGTTAGCCTCAAAGACGGTAGCTGGGTCGTGACAGTTTTTGAGACCGATCACACACACCAACTGATGTTACAGAGGGGTCGTCGGAGATTTTGCCGCTCTCACAGAAAAATCCCGGATGCAGACATGCAGTACATCACTTCGTTGCACTATCGCAACATATCAACAACTAATATGATGGGCTTGCTTGGAGATGCATGGTGTTGCGATCCAAGGAGTTAGCCATATGTGAAGACGGATGTGACAAATGCAAGAGCAAAGCTGCGAAGAGGCCTGCCAGAGCATGATTTGGAGCTGACCATTGAGTACTTTAAGAGAAGACAAGTGGAGAACCCCAACTTATTTTTTTTCAAAGCTAGAAGAAGATGGAGCTGTTAGGGCGTTTTTCTGGGTTGATGATAGAACAAGGACCTTGTATCCAAAGTACAAAGTATTGGGGAACGTAGTATTTAAAAAATGTCCTATGATCACGCAAGATCTATCTACTAGATGCATAGCAATGAGAGGGGAGAGTGTGTCTACGTACCCTCGTAGACCGAAAGCGGAAGCGTCTAGTGACGCGGTTGATGTAGTCGAACGTCTTCACGATCCAACCGATCAAGCACCGAACGTACGGCACCTCCGCGTTCAGCACACGTTCAGCTTGATGACGTTCCACGAGCTCTTGATCCAGTTGAGCTTCACGGGAGAGTTTCGTCAGCACGATGGCGTGGTGATGGAGATGATGAAGCTACCGGCGCAGGGCTTCGTCTAAGCACTGCAACGGTACGACCGAGGTGTGTTTCTGTGGAGGGGGGGCACCGCACACGGCTCAAACAATGTTTCTTGTGTGTCTTTCGATGCCCCCTGCCCCTCTATATAAAGGATCAAGGGGGAAGGTGCGGCTGGCCAAGGGGCGCGTCAGGGAGTAGGATTCCTACTCCTAGTAGGAATAGGAACCCCCTTTTCCTATTCCTACTAGGAGTAGGTGCTACCTCTTGAGCTTGCGTTGTATTCCCTCGAAGAGGAAAGGGAGATGCAACACAGTAGCGTAAGTATTTCCCTCAGTTTTTGAGAACCAAGGTATCAATCCAGTAGGAGACCACGCTTCAGTCCCTCACACCTGCACAAATAAATAAGAACTTCGCAGCCAACGCAATAAGGGGTTGTCAATCCCTTTACGGTCACTTACGATAGTGAGATCTGATAGAGATGATAGTTTATATTTTTGGTATTTTTGGTTTAATAAAACAGCAAATAAACAACGGCAAAAGAAATTAACGGGAAAGTAATATGATAGTGATAGACCCGGGGGCCATAGTTTTCTATAGTGGCTTCTCTCATGATAGCGATATTCTACGACGGGTAAACAAATTACTGTCGAGCAATTGATAGAAAAGCGAATAATTATGAGACTATCTAGGCATGATCATTGTATATAGGCATCACGTCTGAGACAAGTAGACCGACTCCTGCCTGCATCTACTACTATTACTCCACACATCGACCGCTATCCAGCATGCATCTAGTGTATTGAGTTCATACGAATAGAGTAACGCCTTAAACAAGATGACATGATGTAGAGGGATAAACTCAAACAATATGATGAAAACCCCATCTTTTTATCCTCGATGGCAACAATACAATACATGCCTTGCTGCCCCTACTGTCACTGGGAAAGGACACCGCAAGATTGAACCCAAATCCAAGCACTTCTCCCATTGCAAGAACTATAGATCTAGTAGGCCAAACTAAACCAATAATTCGAAGAGACTTGCAAGGATATTATGAGCACACATAAAGAGTTAAGAGAAGAACCAAATATCTTTCATAGATAACCTTGATCATAAACTCACAATTCATCGGATCTCGACAAACACACCGCAAAAAGAGATTACATCGAATAGATCTCCTCGAAGACCGAGGAGAACTTTGTATTGAGATCCGGAGAGAGAGAAGAAGCCATCTAGATACTAGCTATGGACCCGAAGGTCTGTGGTAAACTACTCACAACTCATGGTGAGGGCGATGATGATGATGATGATGATGATGAAGGCCTCCGTGATGGATCCCCCTCCCGGAACAGGCTACAAGATGGGATCTCCACGGGAACAGCAGCTACGACGGTGGAATTAGGGTTTTCTCTCTGCGTACGGAGTTTCTGGGGTACGTAGGTATATATAGGAATAAGAGGGGCACCAGGGGCCACATGGGCTGCCCTCGAGGCAGGGGGGCGCGCCCCCACCCTCGAGGGTGGGTCCCCTGTCCTCTGGCTTGGCCCCGAAGTTTATCTTGCGTGATTTCCTCCAAAAATAACTCCTGCGAAGGTTTCATTCCGTTTGGACTCCGTTTGATATTCCTTTTCTGCAAAACCCTGAAATAGGCAAAAAAAACAACAATCTGGACTGGGCCTTTGGGTTAGTAGGTTAGTCCCAAAAATGATATAAAAGTGAATGATAAAGCCCATTAAACATCTAAGACTTCATAAATAATAGCATGGAACAATAAAAAATTATAGATATGTTGGAGACGTATCAAGCATCCCCAAGCTTAATTCCTGCTCGTCCTCGAGTTGGTAAATGATAAAGAAAGAATTTTTGATGTGGAATGCTAACCAATATAGTTTTTCAATGTAATTCTCTTAATTGTGGCATGAATGTTCAGATCTAAAGGTTTCAAGATAAAAGCCTATATTGACATAAGAAATAACAATACTTCAAGCAATACTAACAAAGCAATCACGTCTTCTCAAAATACTATGGCTAAAGAAAGTTATCCCTACAAAATCATATAGTGTTGGCTATGCTCCCTTGCTATCACACAAAATATTCATATCATGCACAACCCCGATTTCAGCCAAGCATTTCTTTTCATGCTCTATCTTTTCAAACCTTTCAACTTTCACGCAATACATGAGCGTGAGCCATGGATATAACACTATGGGTGGAATAGAGGTGGTTGTGGAGAAGACAAAAAGAGGGAGATAGTCTCACATCGACTAGGCGTATCAACGGGCTATGGAGATGCCCATCAATAGATATTAATGTGAGTGAGTAGGGATTTCCATGCAACGGATGCACTAGAGCTAAATATGAATGAAATCTCAACAAAAGAAACTAGTGGGTGTGCATCCAACTTGCTTGCTCACGAAGGCCTAGGGCATTTGAGGAAGCCCATCGTTGGAATATACAAGCCAAGTTCTATAACGAAAATTCCCACAAGTATATGAAAGTGACTAAACATGAGACTCTCTACAATGAATAACATGGTGCTACTTTGAAGCACAAGTGTGGAAAAAGATAGTAGCAATTGTCCCTTTTTCTTTTCTTTTTTTTGGGCCTTTCTTTTTTTCTTTGGCCTTTCTTCTTTTTTTTTTCTTCTTTTTTTTGCGAAGGGGCTTTATAGATTCAGCCTTTCCTCCCATGGGACAATGCTCTATAAATGATAATCATCACACTTTCATTACAACACAAGATTACAACTCGATACTACAACAACAAAGTATGACTCTATATGAATGCCTCCGGCGGTGTACCGGTATGAGCAATGAAACAAGAGTGACATGTATAAAAATTATGCATGGTGGCCTTGCCACAAATACGATGTCAACTACATGATCATGCAGTGGCAATATGACAATTTGACTCGTGTCATATAAACGGAACGGTGGAAAGTTGCATGGCAATATATCTGGGAATGGCTATGGAAATGCCATGATAGGTAGGTATGATGGCTGTTTTGAGGAACAATATGGTGGCTGTTTTGAGAAAGGATATATAGTGGGTTTATGGCACCGGCGAAAGCTGCGCGGTACAAGAGAGGCTAGCAATGGTGGAAGGGTGAGAGTGCGTATAATCCATGGACTCAACATTAGTCATAAGAACTGTAAGTGCATCTAGTTCCACCCCTAGTGGTTTTGGAGTATTGACGACAAACCTGGTTGAGGGACTAATGTGTTTGTGAGAATTGCACGATAACACAGGTAGTAGTCCCTCATTGATTCGGTTAACCTACCGGAGATGACCCCTAAAAATGTATGAAGACATTGATATCAGTGGTGGTATATGAAGATAATCATATTGAAGACTATGACTTGAGAAGACATTGTGTGAAGACTATGGAGAGCGAAGACATAGATGTTTCGCTATTTCCTTTTCTTCTCTGTTGAGTCATAGGAACCACCGTACTGTTAAGTGGGGTCCAAGTAAACTAAGTCAGAGTGACTGAAGTGATGCTCAACCAAATCGTATGTCTTCGAGCGAAGACTATGAGAGCAAATCTTATCCAGAGGCGGATGAGTCAGCTTTACTTGGAGCTCAAGTAAAGTTGCCGTGTGTGTTTGAAATCTGACCGTTGGAACACGTGTCAGTTCCTTAGTGACCCAGGGTCACTTCGGACAAATCAGGTCGGGTTGCCCAGTGGCTATAAATAGCCCACCCCCTACACCATAAATTGGTGGCTGCTCAGAGTTATTGCACGACTTTTGTCGTTTGAGAGCAACCCACCTCCGAAGCATTTGAGAGAGAAATCCTTGCGAGGACAAAGCCCAAACACCCAGAGCCAAAGAGTGTTAGGCATCAGTGAAGTCTTTCTGTCTGTGTGACGTGAAGACTTATTACACTTGAGGACTGTGTTTCCTCCAGCCGGTTAGGCGTCGCGTTTTGAGCATCCAAGAGTAATTGTGGATTGCCGGTGAACGAAGTCTGTGAAGGTTTGGAAGTCTACCTTGAAGACTTACCAGAGTGATTGGGCGAGGACTAGGTGTCCTTAGCTCAAGGGGAACAAGGTGAAGATGCGGTCTTCTGAGTTAAATCTCATCCTCCCTAACCAGACGTACAATTGTCACAACAATTGGAACTGGTCTAACAAATCACTGTCTTCCCCGAGCTACTGGTGCTATCCTTTCCTTCCCTTTACTTACTTCTCTATGTTGTGAAGACATTGCATGCTTGCCTTATCTGATTGTCTTCACTAAGTATCTACTTGTTGTGCTTGGCTTCATTCCTTCTTCCTTTATGATCACTACTGCCTAGTTGCTATTAGTCTTCATGCTTTCACTTCATTGAATACATGACTATGGCTTATCTAGTGTAGTCCACTTTCTGCTGCATACTAATAGGCTTGAGCTTATCGTTTGTCTTCGAAACTACCATGTTTTGAAGCATTTCATAAAAATCGCCTATTCACCCCCCTCTAGTCGATATACTGCACTTTCAATTGGTATCAGAGCAAGGTACTCCCTTGTTCTGTGTGATTCGGTTTAACCACCTGGAGTTTTAGCTATGTCGACCACAGGAATGAAGACTGTGTCTTGCCCCATGTTTGACGGTCAAGAGTATCCCAAGTGGAAGGCCATGATGAAGAAACGTCTCATGGTGATTAACAGTGAGCTGTGGACCATCACTGAGATTGGTCTTACCGATCTATGCAAGAGGGCAGAAGCTGATGGCATTCGCAAGTTCTCTCTTCTCAATCTCACAGCGAAGGACGTCATCTGCTCCTGTCTATCTCAAGATCAGTTCAGGAACATCATGCATCTTGATCATGCGAAGCTTATATGGGACCGTCTCTCTGAAGTTTATGAAGGTTATCGAACTCGAGATGATTCTGGGTTTGAGAAATTCAAGGAATCCCTCAAGACGATGACTTTCGATCCAGAACCATCATCTTCTGCACCATGTCTTATGGCAAAAGGTGCCAAGGTAACTGAATGCTATTCATCTGAATCTAGTGATGATGAATCTGGTGATGAATTTGGACCCAGCTATGTCAAGCTTGCTTCCCTTGCCACTAAACAACAAATTGCTCTGGAAAAGGCTCAAAAAATGCTTAAAAAGAGCAATGATATGTTGGGTGAAGAAATGGATTAGTCAAAAAACTTAGCTGAAAGTCTTCAAAGGCTTGAGGCTAAGTTAACTACGCTTCAAAGTCTTCATAACACTCTCTTATCCGATCATGAAAAGTTAAGAGGATGTTATGAAGATCTTCAGAAGGAGCATGATTCATTACTTGCTCAACATGTCAGTGCTTCTCACGAAGAGTTTGAACCACCATGCCTAAAATGCATTGAACATGATAATGCTACATCTGTTGCTGAATGCTCTACTGCTGCCACTGTTGCAATATCTTCAACTATTGATGTGGTAACTAACCCCTCTGCTGAGGAAACCACTACTATTGCTGATGAAAATGCTAGGTTGAAGACTTTGCTTGAAACAGGGATGTACAAAAGCCTCAAAGGGCATCAGACTCTATGTGATGTCCTCAAAAAGCAGATATTGAACCGAAACCCTAGGAAAGAGGGTGTTGGGTTCGACAGGAAAATGAATGTTGATGGATCATACTGGAAGCCTGAGCAGTATCCCGAAACCACATGGGTTGCTGCAAAGGGACCTTCAGTGGATCCATCTACCTTATCTGGCTTCACTTGTGCTAATCCTGTTATCATTGATGAATCCTTTGATGCAAACTATAAACTGTTTAAGAATCAAAACGGTGAAGTGTTTGCCAGGTATATTGGTACTAACTGCAGGAATGGACCACCTATGAAGAATATCTGGGTACCCAAAGGTTGTCTTGAGAAGCTTCCAGCAAATGCTGTCATGACACCTCCTGGGATGAAGACAAACCCCAGACCAAAGGCTTCTTATGGTCCTAAGGACTCATCTGAGTCACCCTAACGCAGATGTTTTGCAGGGAAATCATACTCAGACCCATGAATATGAGCGTGTTTCTTCAAACCGCTATGTTCATAAATCAAAGAATTTTTCTGCTTATTCTTATGAGTATTATTCTCCTCCTGCAAGACTATTTGCTAGATCCCCAAAGCCAAAATTCTCAGATGCTGCTCTAAGACTCATTGCTTCTAAGCCACCCCTGAAGATGTGGGTGGTTAAGAAGAACTAACTTTCTCTTGCAGGGAAAGGTATCCAGCCTATAATCAAAGGCTTCTGATGCTATTGCTGGGAACCTAAAACACTTGTAGGGCACAAGATCAAATGCCCAAAATGACTTACTGCTCATACTATTCATAAATCACTTGCTGCACATCTTATCCTTCCTAACTTTCATCTAAAGCTTTCATAATCCACTTATGCATCAAATGTTTATGCTTCATAATGGCTTTTGGTGAAGCCTATCCTCCTAACTGCATGTAGGGAGTGACACCAAAGTCTTCAGAATGGATTATGGACAGCGGATGCACAAATCATATGACTGGTGATCGAAATCTTCTCATGGACTCAACTTTACGTCCATCTAACAAGAGTCACATCACATTTGCTGATACTGGTAAAAGCAAAGTGTTGGGTCTAGGTAGAGTTGCAATATCAAGAGATCAACACATGGATAAAGTCATGCTTGTTGAATCTCTTGGCTTCAACTTAATGTCTGTCTCAATGCTTTGTGACTTAAGCATGATTGTGATCTTTGGTAAATTTTGTTGCCTTGTACTAATGGAATCTGACAAGTCGTTAGTATTTGAAGGATACAGAAAAGGTGATCTGTATATGGTAGATTTCTCAACAGGACCGCAGATGGCCGTATGTCTTCTAGCAAAAGCTTCAGAGTGCTGGCTCTGGCATCGGAGGCTAGGACATGCTGGCATGAGGAACTTGCACACTCTCGCAAAGAAGAAGCATGTAATAGGCATCGAGGAAGTCAAGTTCAAGAAAGATCATCTATGCGGTGCCTGTGAAGCTAGGAAGATGACTAGAGCCAAACACCCCTCGAAGACAATCATGACGACATCCAAACCCTTCGAGCTGCTTCACATGGACTTATTTGGCCCTACTCACTACTCCACATTCTCTACCACAGCCTGTCTCTATGGCTTTGTCATTGTTGATGATCATTCAAGATACACATGGGTGCACATAATACTCTACAAGACTGAAGTGCAAGATGTCTTCAGACGCTTCGCCAACCGTGCCATGAACAACTATGGCATCAAGATCAAGCATATCAGAAGTGACAATGGCACTGAATTCAAGAACACTGGCCTTGATCTTTATCTGGATGAGATGGGAATCACTCATGAATTCTCAGCCCCGTATACACCTCAGCAAAATGGGATCGTTGAGCGTAAGAACAGAACTCTAATTGAGATGGCTCGAACGATGCTCGATGAATACAAAACACCAAGAAGATTTTGGCCCGAAGCTATTGACACTGCATGCCATATCATCAACCATGTCTATCTTCACAAGCTTCTGAAGAAAACATCCTATGAACTCCTCACTGGAAATAAGCCTAATGTAAGCTACTTCAGGGTGTTTGGAGCTAAGTGCTGGATCAAGGATCCTCATCATAAGTCAAAATTTGCACCCAAAGCTCATGAAGGCTTCATGCTCGGATATGGAAAGGACTCACACTCCTACAAAGTCTTCAACATTTTTCTCTATAAAACGGTTGAAACTGTGGATGTGCGGTTTGATGAGACAAATGGTTCACAAAGAGAGTCCCTACCAAATGTGCTAGATGAAGCCTCACCAAATGAATCTATCAAGCTAATGGGAACTGGTGAGATCATGCCTTCTGAAGCACAACCTGATGAGGAACTCATCATCTCTGCTCCAAATCAACCTGACAACAATGCTCAGCCTGAAGACAATACTCCTGATGAATACAATGCACAGCAGGAGCAAAATCTTCGTCCAACTCATCCTCGTGTTGCAAATGAAGTACAAGTTGAGAAGATAATTGATAGCATAAATGCTCCTGGTCCTCTTACTCGCTCAAGAGCAACACAGCTTGCAAATTTCTGTGGGCACTTTGCTTTTGTCTCAATATCTGAACCCAAGAAAGTTGCTGAAGCTTTTATGGAGCCTGAATGGATTCAAGCAATGCAAGAAGAGCTTCAACAGTTTGAGCTGAACAATGTGTGGGAACTTGTCAAGCGTCCTGATCCTCGAAAGTACAACATAATAGGCACAAAATGGATCTATCACAACAAGCAAGATGAGCATGGTCAAGTGGTCAGAAACAAAGCTCGTCTCGTTGCTCAAGGATACACTCAAGTTGAAGGGATTGACTTCGATGAAACATTTGCTCCCGTGGCTAGGCTTGAAGCTATTCGTATACTGCTAGCCTATGCAAATCATCACAACATACTTCTATATCAAATGGATGTAAAGAGTGCCTTTCTCAATGGAAGAATCGAAGAAGAAGTGTATGTTGCACAACCACCTGGCTTTGAAGACCCAAAACGTCCTGATATGGTATACAAGCTCAACAAGGCACTGTATGGCCTCAAACAAGCGCCTCGTGCTTGGTATGACACCCTCAAAGACTTCCTGAAGAGCAAAGGCTTCAAACCTGGATCCCTAGATCCCACACTCTTCACGAAGACATATGATGATGAGCTATTTGTCTACCAAATCTATGTGAATGACATTATCTTCGGCTGCACGGACAAGAAATACAGTGATGAATTTGGTCACATGATGCAAGAACAATATCAAATGTCCATGATGGGTGAGCTGAAGTTCTTCCTTGGTCTTCAAATTCGTCAGCAAAGCAACGGCATCTTCATATCTCAAGATAAGTACCTTAAAGACTGCATGAAGAAGTTTGGAATGCAAGACTGCAAAGGGTACTCGACGCCAATGCCGGCTAAACATCATCTGGGTCCCGACGCCAATGGTAAATAGTTTGATCAACAGGTATACTGCTCCATGATTGGTTCTTTACTTTATTTATGTGCATCTAGGCTAGATATTATGCTTAGTGTTTGCATGTGTGCTCGATATCAAGCGGCACCAAAGGAGTCGCATCACTTAACCGTGAAGCGAATACTTTGATATTTGGCTTACACCCCAACACTAGGATTATGGTATCCAAAGGGCTCAGAGTTTGATCTAGTAGGATTTTCAGATGATGATTATGCTGGTGACAAAGTTGATCGCAAGTCCACATCAGGCACATGTCACTTTCTAGGACGATCACTTGTCTGTTGGTCTTCAAAGAAGCAGAACTGTGTATCACTCTCCACTGCTGAATCTGAATACATTGCTGCTGGATCTTGCTGCGCTCAGCTTATCTGGATGAAGCAAACACTCAAGGACTATGGAGTCCATCTGAAGCATGTGCCACTCTACTGTGATAATGAAAGCGCCATCAAGATTGCCAACAATCCAGTTCAGCACTCGAAGACAAAGCACATTGAAATTCGTCATCACTTTATTAGAGATCATGTTATGAAGGAAGATATTGATATCATACACGTCAACACTGAAGAGCAACTGGCAGATATCTTCACAAAACCCTTGGATGAGAAAAGGTTTTGCAAGTTGCGGTGTGAGCTAAATATCTTAGAATCCTCAAATGTCTTGTAATCAGGAACACATCCTAACACTTATGCATATTGATGACTTAGATGTGCAACACACGAAGTAAAGTATATCTTCAATCAATGAAGACTTACATTCTAAGTGTGAATACATTAACATGGAATTTGACTTCGGAGCGCCACGATAATTGTGCGCCGTGTCTGTGTCTAATACTTCCTATACAGTGGGTAACGCCACCACCAAATTCTTGTTTGAAGCGTTTCTCGTGGCGTTACATTTGCAAAGTCTTCGCACTTGGTTTGTCTTCATATAGGACATATATATATATATATATATATATATATATATATAGGGTGGGTCTATTCTCATAACACCCTTAAGACCCTATTCTCATAACACCGGGGCTTATTCTCATAACATCCCCCACACCCC
>LR738712.1:500615178-500662842 GCA_902687465.1 Secale cereale
AAATAGCGGAATCTCAAAAAAAAATGTTACCAAAACAACACAAAAAGAGTAATGCGGTTCACTTCGTGATCAAAAAACAAAACACGCATCGGAAATCAGCTCACTTCTCAAACACTTCTCAACGCGCGCAAAAAACAAACACAAAAAGAGTAATGTGGTTCACTTCGTGATCAAAAACAAAACACACATCGGAAAGCAGCTCACTTCTCAAACACTTCTCAACGCGCTGCAGTTCGTAATCAGCCGCACGATTTTCAAATTTAACTAAAAACCGTAACGAATCTCAAAAACATTTCAACATATGAAAGTTGCGCCTCGTTCGTAGCTTTCCAACGGTATATTACACGCCTTGTTCCGACAAACGGTTAAAAAACTAGAGTGAAAACAGTACCGAAAATTTGAAAAAATTCGAAAAATACAATTCCGCGATTTAGTAAATTCAAAACTGCTATTAAACCGTAGCGAATTAGAAAAAATAATAGATACAAAAAAGATGCGTGGCGACGATACCTTTCCAACGGTGTATCATATGTTTCATTCCGACGAGCGGTTTAGAAAAAAACGCCAAAAAATGCTCGCTGCTATTCGTTGTGAGCCGCACGATTTTCGAAACTGCTCTTAAACTATGATGAATTTGGAAAAGTGTTCAACATGGCGAATATGCGTCTACTCCATAGCTTTTCAAAGGTATATTACACGCATAATTCCGATAAACGGTTAAAAAACTAGAACAAAAAAGGTACCGAAAAAACAACACGTACAGTTTTTTCAACATGAAGTTCGCTGGTCTCTGTGGTGCGGTGCGTTTAGCTCTCCAATGCAATTTTGCAATGCAGTTCGGAAGTGTTATGAGAATATTATTCTCATAATGTTATGAGAATAGACCGGCTGTATATATATATATATATATATATATATATATATATATATATATATATATATATATATATATATATATATATATATATATATAGTTGTGTTCTGTCCTCAACATCATTCACTTATAACTATGTCTTCATATTTGAATCTTTTGGACTAAGTTAATATGATCGGACCCTAACCTCTCTATGCTTTCTCATCTCACACTCTGTCTATCCAAATCATATGCATTCTGTTGAAACAGTCAAATATCTTCTCTGCGTCCTTGTCAGCAGAAGATATGGAGACAAACTTTAAATCTGAATTTAATGCTCCATCCGTTATGCCTGAAACCCGGAGAAGCCGGAACGACCACTCCGACAGTCGTGGTGTATGTGGGATCGTGGGAAAACTCCCAATGCATTACATGACCGCCACGTGTCACTCGTACGTGAACCGTCAGGGGCACCTGAGTAATTACGCTGTGCCGTCACCCATGCCTATACATGCACGTCCCATCACGGTCAAAAGTTTCTTCTACCACCTCTTCACCTCGACCAACCCTAGCGCCTCCGCTAGCTTTCGACGACGCTGGCGACAAAGCGCTTCGCTGCCGCAACTTTGTTGACGCCGTCCTCACGCCGGCCGCGGACATCTTCTACTCCGCCGTCACCGTAGCTGTCCTCCGTCGCCAAGTTAGGGCATGGAAGACCGAACTGCTGGGCATCCAACTCCTACTCCGTCTAAGCAGTTCATCGTGTGGTAAATAAAACTTTCTTTTTACCATCTTCTAGATCCATAAAGATTCATCTACTTTACCACAAGAGGTTTCTGCCTACTTAGATATATAGATCTATCCTTTCTGCATCTCATATCTTGCCTAGTACATTCACATATGCTTCAACCATAATTAGATTCCTCACTTGTACTTATTCGTGGATTCGTACAAATCTGGAACCAACTCCCATGAGTGAATGTCTTCGCACTATGAGGTCAAAGTCTTCAAAACTGTTTTAATCTTCAAAACTTCTGAGAATGCATATGACCTCTTCCCATTCCCTCGCATCTCTAATGCTGTCACAGGTACATGTCCGTGGGAGAATCCCTTGGTTCTCATAGTCTGCATTCATTTGCAGAGTTTTTGCAGCGTCACATTCATTCCCCTGAAGACAGTTCCTGTCTGACCAGCAGACCGAAGCATTTGCCTGTTTTGAAGCCATTCAATTTGAAGCCCTTCAGGTTGAAGCAAATGGCAACTGACAAGACAGTAAGAAAGGGTGGCAGACAGCGCCGTGACAACACCTCCATTGATTTGCCTCCTGATCTCAGTGAGATATACAAGACTGATCCAGAGGAGGATTACAATCAGAGGAAGACACGAATCCAATGGATTCGAAGATACTGGGCTGAACATGGTTCAAGTATAGGTTCGTGACCCAAGAGTATGCTGAGAAAAACGCCATCAAGCATCCATGGGGAGATATCACTTATAAGAATCTCCCCCCCAAGACTCGTGCTGAAGCCATTGCTCAAGGCTTCTATCCTTGCATGGTCAGATGACCTCAGCCTACTGATGCTGATCCAAGCTCTCTGCTCTGGTGTCGCGACGACAATCTGTTCAAGCGAAATCTTCAATTCGCCAAGAACTCGGCCAAAGAGAACAAGAAGCTTTGGGGATTAGACTTCAATCCTGGCCCCTCTGCGCCCCGCGCTGATGGCACACGCGAAGCTGAACCGAGTCTGGTTGGGCCCTTCTACAACCTGGAGGGCCTCATTAGTCACATAAGGGTTCAAGGGGCAGATGTAGATCAGCCTGAAGCAGATGCTGACTCTGAAAAAGCACCTGCAACGCCAAAGCCCCAGAAGAAGAAATCAAAGGCTTCGAAGACTACTCCTCCAAAGGCGTCTAGAGTGAAGCCTTTGGCCACTGCTCCACCTTCACCAAGTGTGCAATCTGAGGAACACTCTCGTATCTCCAAGAGCAGACAGCTGAAGAGGAAGCCAACACGCAACCCCAGTCCAGCTCTCACTCCTGATGCAGTACTGAAGACTGCCAATGATGCCCTTGATCTCTCAAGTGATGAAGATCTTGGTGATGATGCTCTGAAGCTATTGATCAAGAACAAGTAAGATGCTGAAATCTTCAATGATTTGCCGCTCTTTGACGTTGAAGTGCTCAATAACTTCATTGATGAATGGTTTGACACAGCCAACCTGAGCTTCGACGATCTTCAACTTCTAGTTGGTATCAGCGTCTCCTTCCATGGCGCCATTGCCTCTGAGCTGGCTCTTGCTCAGAGAATTGTTGAGCTGAAGCAAAAGATAGACTATGAAAAGGCTCAGTTCAAGAAGCATGTGGACAAGCTCAGCGTGCAAGAAATTAAAAACTTCAAAGTTATGATGCACGATCTCAAGGAAGCCTTTCGCCAGCGGCGTGAAGAAGCTAAAGGTTCTCGTGAGAGAATCAAGGACTTGGCTGCCAAATGCGTTCAAGCATTCAATGAAGCTGAAAAGCGCAAGGCACTTGGGCGTCCTGGCATTGATCCAAGGATGGCTGTCAAGAAGAAGAAGAAGTAACCTGTGCCCGAAGCTGAAGAATCTGGGCAGGAAATGCCTCGCATAGTCTTCCCTGCTAGCATGACTGGCACGAAGCCTAAGGCAACCCCAACCGCTTCAAAGCTCAAGAAGACTAAGGTGGCTGAAGCTGAAGCTCGCAAGCGTAAGCAATCTACTGATGAAGCTCCACCCACCAAGAAGCGCAAAACCAAGAAGGATAAGGCTGCTTCCAAAGAGCCTATCTTTGTCGAGCCTATCTTAGTTGCTCGCCCTACATCTGCCCAGAGAGAACGAAGACTAACTGTTCATGAGCCTGCTCCCACACAGGCTGAAGACATTCCAGCTGTCGACCCCACCGCAGCTGAAGACATTGGTCCTCAAGACAATGTTGAAGATGATGAAGTCCTTCCTCAGATCGAATACAACATTGAATCTTCGCCTGTTCTTACGAACATCGGACGCATCAACATTGGTCGTCCA
Source organism: Secale cereale (assembly GCA_902687465.1). Classification (NCBI taxonomy): domain Eukaryota; kingdom Viridiplantae; phylum Streptophyta; class Magnoliopsida; order Poales; family Poaceae; genus Secale; species Secale cereale. The sequence continues at coordinate 500,619,073 of LR738712.1, forward strand.
TTGACGCCAATTGCTCAGGATGACTCGTGGGCTGATCACCCACAGGATACACAAGCCACTCCCCAGCAAACTCAAGACACTAGTACGATGCTTGAAGATGAAGACTTTGAGGCCCAACAACATCCATCTCATCAGGCGTCGCCAGCTTTTCGCAGGCTTCGCAAAGGACCAAGGCCTCAAGTCGTCGCTCCAAGTGTTCCAGAAGGAGTAGAGCAACCATCTGCACCTGATGCTGCTCCTACTGGAAACCCCTCAGAATCTGAAGCCAAAGCGGCTGAAGATATTCCGGTTGCATCAGCCGAAGAAGAACCACCCCAACAAGAAGAAGAACGTACTGCCACACCCCCTGTTCTCGAGGAGAACGTGTCCGACCCGCCAGCTCCTAAAGTGGAGGCTACAAATTCAGAGGCTGCCACCACCAACACTGAAGCCAATGACGTGGTCATGGCTGAAGCTTATGTGGCACCTGAAGTAAGTGCGCCTAAAGTAACTGCTCCTGAAGCCAATGCTGCTCCTGAAGCCATGCTGTGCCTGAAGCCAATGCTGCACCTGACGCCAATCTGCAGCTTGAAGAAAATGCCTCTGCTCCTGTTCCGCCTCCACGGCCTCATACCATCGAGCAAGCATACAACAAGGATGATCAGCTTGTTACTGTCCGGTGGCCCATTCTGATTCCGCCACCTACCACTAAACCACGTGCTGCCGGTCCTAAGTTTGGTCATCATGTCGCTCACATGCCCCAAGTTCAGAAGCCTAAGCCAAGACTGCCAAGGTTTCCAGGTATTGCAACATCTTCAGGGTCCTTCAATGCCAATAGCTTCACTGCACACAACACCTTCTTTGACAGCGCCAAGAACCCATATTCCAAGCCAAGAATATCATCAGATAGGTTCTGGAGCCATCAACAGCGCAGCTACTACTCAAGAGTACTCTATGATCAAGGGAGCATTTTCCCTCATATGCGTCTTGACACTGAAGCTATTGCTGGTCTGCCCTACTTGGAGGAAGCTCTTGATGTTGGGGAACATAGTATTTTAAAATTTTCCTACGATCACGCAAGATCTATCTACCAGATGCATAGCAACGAGAGGGAAGAGTGTGTCTACGTACCCTCGTAGACCGGAAGCGGAAGCGTCAAGTGACGCGGTTGATGTAGTCGAACTTCTTCGCGATTCAACCGATCAAGCACCGAACATACGGCACCTCCGCGTTCAGCACACGTTCAGCTTGATGACGTCCCACGAGCTCTTGATCCAGTTGAGCTTCACGGGAGAGTTTCGTCAGCACGACGGCGTGCTGACGGATATGATGTATTTACCGGCGCAGGGCTTCGCCTAAGCACTGCAACGGTATGACCGAGGTGTGTTTCTGTGGAGGGGGGCACCGCACACGGCTGGAACAATTCAACTTGTCTGTCTTTGGGTGCCCCCCTGCCCCCGTATATAAAGGAGCAAGAGGGGAGGGCCGGCCAGCCTCCTATGGTGCGGCTAGGGCAATCCTACTAGGAATAGGATTGCAATCCTATTCCTAGTAGGAGTCCATCAAGAAGGAAGAGAGGGAAAGGAAAAGAGGGAGAGGTGCCCCCCCCCAATCCTAGTCCAACTAGGATCCCTAGGTGGGGCGCCGGCCAGCCTCTATGGGCTGCCTCTCTCCTTTCCTCAAGGCCCACTATGGACCATCCCCCCTCGTAGGGGGTTCCGGTAACCCCCTCCGGCAATCCAGTTAAATCCGAAACTTTTCCGGAACACTTCCGGTGTCCGAATATAGTCGTCCAATATATTAATCTTTATGTCTCGGACATTCCGAGACTCCTCGTCATGTCCGTGATCTCATCCGGGACTCCGAACTACCTTCGGTACATCAAAACTCATAAATTCATAATACCGATCAGCATCAAACGTTAAGCGTGCGGACCCTACGGGTTCGAGAACTATGTAGACATGACCGAGACTCATCTCCGGTCAATAACCAATAGCGGAACCTGGATGTTCATATTGGCTCCTACATATTCTACGAAGATCTTTTATCGGTCAAAACCGCATAACAACATACATTGTTCCTTTTGTCATCGGTATGTTACTTGCCCGAGATTTGATCGTCGGTATCTCTATACCTAGTTCAATCTCGTTACCTGCAAGTCTCTTTACTCGTTCCGTAACACATCATCTCGTGACTAACTCATTAGTCTTTTTGCTTGCAAGGCTTATTGTGATGTGTGTTACCGAGAGGGCCCAGAGATACCTCTCCGACACTCGGAGTGACAAATCCTAATCTTGATCTATGCCAGCACCACGAATACTTTCGGAGACACCTGTAGAGCATCTTTATGATCACCCAGTTACGTTGTGACGTTTGATAGCACACAAGGTGTTCCTACGGTATCCGGGAGTTGCATAATCTCATAGTCATAGGAACATGTATAAGTCATGAAGAAAGCAATAGCAGTAAAACTAAACGATCATAGTGTTATGCTAAACGGATGGGTCTTGTCCATCACATCATTCTCCTAATGATGTAATCCCGTTGATCAAATGACAACTCATGTCTATGGCTAGGAAACATAACCATATTTGATCAATGAGCTAGTCTAGTAGAGGCATACTAGGGACATACTGTTTTGTCTATGTATTCACACATGTATCAAGTTTCCGGTTAATACAATTCTAGCATGAATAAAAGACATATATCATGATATAAGGAAATACAAATAACATCTTTATTATTGCCTCTAGGGCATATTTCCTTCAGTCTCCCACTTGCACTAGAGTCAATAATCTAGCTCACATCGCCATGTGATTTAATACCGATATTTCACATCGTTATGTGAATAACACCCATAGTTCACATCGCCATGTGACCAACACCCAAAGGGTTTACTAGAGTCAATAATCTAGTTCACATCGCTATGTGATTAATACCCAAGAGTAATAAGGTGTGATCATGTTTTGCTTGGGAGAGAAGTTTAGTCAACGGGTCTGTCACATTCAGATCCGTACGTATTTTGCAAATTTCTATGTCTACAATGCTCTCCATAGAGCTACTCTAGCTAATTGCTCCCACTTTCAATACGCATCCAGATTGATACTTAGAGTCATCTGGATTTAGTGTCAAAGCTTGCATCGGCGTAACCCTTTACGACGAACTCTTTATCACCTCCATAATCGAGAAACAATTCCTTAGTCATCCAGTTACTAAGAATAATTTTGACCGCTGTAAAGTGATCTACTCCTGGATCACTATTGTACCCCCTTGACAAACTCATGGCAAGGTACACAACATGTTTGGTACACAGCATGGCATACTTTATAGAACCTATGGCTGAGGCATAGGGAATGACTTTCATTCTCTCTATATTTTTCTGCCGTGGTCTGGCTTTGAGTCTTACTCAACTTCACACCTTACAAGTCAGGCAAGAACTCCTTCTTTGACTGATCCATTTTGAACTACTTCAAAATCTTATCAAGGTATGTACTTATCGAAAGTCTTATCAAGCGTCTTGATCTATCTCTATAGATCTTGATGCCCAATATGTAAGCAGCTTCACCAAGGTCTTTCTTTGAAAAACTCCTTTCAAACACTCCTTTATGCTTTCCAGAAAATTCTACATCATTTCCGATCGACAATATGTCATTCACATATACTTATCAGAAAGGTTGTAGTGCTCCCACTCACTTCTTGTAAATACAGGCTTCACCGTAAGTCTGTATAAATCTATATGCTTTGATCAACTTATCAAAGCGTATATTCCAACTCCGAGATGCTTGCACGAGTCCATAGATGGATCGCTGGAGCTTGCACATTTTGTTAGTACCTTTAGGATTGACAAAACCTTCGGGTTGCATCATATACAATTTTTCTTTAATAAATCCATTAAAGAATGCAGTTTTGTTATCCATTTGCCAGATTTCACAAAATGCGGCAATTGCTAACATGATTCGGACAGACTTAAGCATCGCTACGGGTGAGAAAGTCTCATCGTAGTCAACTCCTTGAACTTGTCGAAAACCTTTCGCAACAAGTCGAGCTTTGTAAACAGTAACATTACCGTCAGCGTCGGTCTTCCTCTTGAAGATCCATTTATTTTCGATGGCTTGCTGATCATCGGACAAGTCAACCAAAGTCCACACTTTGTTCTCATACATGGATCCCATCTCAGATTTCATGGCCTCAAGCCATTTTGCGGAATCTGGGCTCATCATCGCTTCCTCATAGTTCGCAGGTTCATCATGGTCTAGTAACATGACTTCCAGAACTGGGTTGCCGTACCACTCTGGTGTGGAACGTACTCTGGTTGATCTACGACGTTCAGCAGAAACTTGATCTGAAGTTTCATGATCATCATCATTGGCTTCCTCACTAATTGGTGTAGGAATCACTGGAACTAGTTTCTGTGATGTTCCAGTTTCCAATTCGGGAGAAGGTACAATTACCTCATCAAGTTCTACTTTCCTCCCACTCACTTCTTTCGAGAGAAACTCCTTCTCTAGAAAGGATCCATTCTTAGCAACGAATATCTTGCCTTCGGATCTGTGATAGAAGGTGTACCCAACAGTCTCTTTTGGGTATCCTATGAAGACACATTTCTCCGACTTGGGTTCGAGCTTATCAGGTTCAAGCTTTTTCACATAAGCATCGCAGCCCCAAACTTTAAGAGACGACAACTTTGGTTTCTTGCCAAACCATAGTTCATAAGGTGTCGTATCAACGGATTTAGATGGTGCCCTATTTAGTGTGAATGCAGCTGTCTCTAAAGCATAACCCCAAAACGATAGTGGTAAATCGGTAAGAGACATCATAGATCGCACCATATCCAATAAAGTACGGTTACGACGTTCGGACACACCATTATTCTGTGGTGTTGCGGGTGGCGTGAGTTGTGAAACTATTCCACATTGTTTCAAATGAAGACCAAACTCGTAACTCAAATATTCTCCTCCACGATCAGATCGTAGAAACTTTATTTTCTTGTTACGATGATTTTCTACTTCACTCTGAAATTCTTTGAACTTTTCAAATGTTTCAGACTTGTGCTTCATTAAGTAGATATACCCATATCTGCTCAAATCAGTGAAGGTCAGAAAATAACGATACCCGCCGTGAGCTTCAACACTTATTGGTCTGCATACATCAGTATGTATGATTTCCAACAACTTTGTTGCTCGCTCCACAGTTCCGGAGAACAGAGTTTTAGTCATCTTGCCCATGAGGCATGGTTCGCAAGCACCAAGTGATTCATAATCAAGTGATTCCAAAAGTCCATCACTATGGAGTTTCTTCATGCGCTTTACACCAATATGACCTAAACGACAGTGCCACAAATAAGTTGCACTATCATTATTAACCTTGCATCTTTTGGCTTCAATATTATGAATATGTGTATCACACGATCGAGATCCAACAAACCCTTTTCATTGGGTGTATGACCATAGAAGGTTTTATTCATGTAAACAGAACAACAATTATTCTCTAACTTACATGAATAACCGTATTGCACTAAACATGATCAAATCATATTCATGTTCAACACAAACACCAAATAACACTTATTTAGGTTCAACACTAATCCCGAAAGTATAGGGAGTGTGCGATGATGATCATATCAATCTTGGAACCACTTCCAACACACAACGTCACTTCACCTTTAACTAGTACCTGTTCATTCTGCAATTCTCGTTTCGAGTTACTAATTTTAGCAACTGAACCGGTATCAAATACCCCGGGGTTGCTATGAATACTAGTAAAGTACACATCAATAATCTGTATATCAAAATATACCTTTGTTCACTTTGCCATCCTTCTTATCCGCCAAATATCTAGGGCAGTTCCACTTCCAGTGACCATTTCCTTTGCAGTAGAAGCACTTAGTTTCAGGCTTGAGTTTAGCTTTGGGTTTCTTCATGGGAGTGACAACTTGCTTGTCATTCTTTTTGAAGTTCCCCTTTTATCCCTTTGCCCTTTACTTGAAACAAGTGGTCTTATTAACCATCAACACTTGACGCTCTTTCTTGATTTCTACCTTCGCCGATTTCAGCATCGCGAAGAGCTCGGGAATTACCTTCGTCATCCCTTACATATTATAGTTCATCACGAAGTTCTACTAACTTGGTGATAGTGACTAGAGAACTTTGTCAATTACTATCTTATCTGGAAGATTAACTCCCACTTGATTCAAGTAATTGTAGTACCCAGACAATCTGAGCACATGCTCACTGGTTGAGCTATTCTCCTCCATCTTGTAGGCAAAGTACTGTCAGAGGTCTTATACCTCTCGACATGGGCATGAGTATGAAATACTAATTTCAACTCTTGAAACATCTTATATGCTCCGTGGCGTTCAAAACGTTTTGAAGTCCCGGTTCTAAGCCGTAAAGCATGGTGCACTTAAACTATCAAGTAGTCATCATATCGAGCTTTTGTCAAGACGTTCATAACGTCTGCATTTGCTCCTGCAATAGGTCTGTCACCTAGCGGTGCATCAAGGACATAATTCTCTGTGCAGCAATGAGGATAATCCTCAGATCACGGAACAATTCCGCATCATTGCTACTAACATCTTTCAACTTAGTTTTCTCTAGGAACATATAAAAAATAAACATGGAGCAACATCGCGAGCTATTGTTCTACAACATGGATATGCAAAAACTATCAGGACTAAGTTCATGATAAATTAAAGTTCAATTTAATCATATTAATTAAAGAACTCCCACTTAGATAGACATCCCTCCGGTCATCTAAATAATCACGTGATCCAAATCAACTAAACCATGTCCGATCATCACGTGAGATGGAGTAGTTTGAATGGTGAACATCTTATGTTGATCATATCTACTATATGATTCACGCTCGACCTTTCGGTCTCCAGTGTTCCGAGGCCATATCTGCATATGCTAGGCTCGTCAAGTTTAACCCGAGTATTCTGCGTGTGCAAAACTGGCTTACACCCGTTGTATTTGAACGTAGAGCTTATCACACCCGATCATCACGTGGTGTCTCGGCACGACGAACTTTCGCAACGGTGCATACTCAGGCAGAACACTTATACCTTGAAATTTAGTAAGGGATCATCTTATAATGCTACCGCCGTTCTAAGCAAAATAAGAAGCATAATAAGATAAACATCACATGCAATCATAATATGTGACATGATATGGCCATCATCATCTTGTGCTTTTGATCTCCATCTCCAAAGCACCGTCATGATCACCTTCGTCACCGGCGCGACACCTTGATCTCCATCGTAGCATCGTTGTCGTCTCGCCAACTATTGCTTCTACGACTATCGCTACCGCTTAGTGATAAAGTAAAGCAATTACATGGCGATTGCATTTCATACAATAAAGCGACAACCATTTGGCTCCTGCCAGTTGCCGATAACATTACAAAACATGATCATCTCATACAAAACCGTATAACTCATCATGTCTTGACCATATCACATCACAACATGCCCTGCAAAAACAAGTTAGACGTCCTCTACTTTGTTGTTGCAAGTTTTACGTGGCTGCTACGGGCTTAGCAAGAACCGTTCTTACCTACGCATACAAAACCACAACGATGTTTCGTCAAGTATGTGCTGTTTTAACCTTCGCAAGGACCGGGCGTAGCCACACTTGATTCAGCTAAAGTGAGAGAGACAGACACCCGCCAGTCACCTTTAAGCAACGAGTGCTCGTAACGGTGAAACCAGTCTCGCGTAAGCGTACGCGTAATGTCGGTCCGGGCCGCTTCATCTCACAATACCGCCGAAGCAAAGTATGACATGTTGGTAAGCAGTATGACTAGTATCGCCCACAACTCATTGTGTTCTACTCGTGCATATCATCTACGCATAGACCTGGCTCATGATGCCACTGTTGGGGAACGTAGTATTTTAAAAAATTTCTACGATCACGCAAGATCTATCTACCAGATGCATAGCAACGAGAGGGAAGAGTGTGTCTACGTACCCTCGTAGACCGGAAGCGGAAGCGTCAAGTGACGCGGTTGATGTAGTCGAACTTCTTCGCAATTCAACCGATCAAGCACCGAACGTACGGCACCTCCGCGTTCAGCACACGTTCAGCTTGATGACGTCCCACGAGCTCTTGATCCAGTTGAGCTTCACGGGAGAGTTTCGTCAGCACGACGGCGTGGTGACGGATATGATGTATTTACCGGCGCAGGGCTTCGCCTAAGCACTGCAACGGTATGACCGAGGTGTGTTTCTGTGGAGGGGGGCACCGCACACGGCTGGAACAATTCAACTTGTCTGTCTTTGGGTGCCCCCCTGCCCCCGTATATAAAGGAGCAAGAGGGGAGGGCCGGCCGGCCTCCTATGGTGCGGCTAGGGAAATCCTACTAGGAATAGGATTGCAATCCTATTCCTAGTAGGAGTCCATCAAGAAGGAAGAGAGGGAAAGGAAAAGAGGGAGAGGTGGCGCCCCCCCAATCCTAGTCCAACTAGGATCCCTAGGTGGGGCGCCGGCCAGCCTCTATGGGCTGCCTCTCTCCTTTCCTCAAGGCCCACTATGGACCATCCCCCTTCGTAGGGGGTTCCGGTAACCCCCTCCGGCAATCCAGTTAAATCTGAAACTTTTCCGGAACACTTCCGGTGTCCGAATATAGTCGTCCAATATATTAATCTTTATGTCTCGGACATTCCGAGACTCCTCGTCATGTCCGTGATCTCATCCGGGACTCCAAACTACCTTCGGTACATCAAAACTCATAAACTCATAATACTGATCGGCATCAAACGTTAAGCGTGCGGACCGTACGGGTTCGAGAACTATGTAGACATGACCGAGACTCATCTCCGGTCAATAACCAATAGCGGAACCTGGATGTTCATATTGGCTCCTACATATTCTACGAAGATCTTTTATCGGTCAAAACCGCATAACAACATACGTTGTTCCTTTTGTCATCGGTATGTTACTTGCCCGAGATTCGATCGTCGGTATCTCTATACCTAGTTCAATCTCGTTAGCTGCAAGTCTCTTTACTCATTCCGTAACACATCATCTCGTGACTAACTCATTAGTCTTTTTGCTTGCAAGGCTTATTGTGATGTGTGTTACCGAGAGGGCCCAGAGATACCTCTCGGACACTCGGAGTGACAAATCCTAATCTTGATCTATGCCAGCACCACGAATACTTTCGGAGACACCTGTAGAGCATCTTTATGATCACCCAGTTACATTGTGACGTTTGATAGCACACAAGGTGTTCCTACGGTATTCGGGAGTTGCATAATCTCATAGTCATAGGAACATGTATAAGTCATGAAGAAAGCAATAGCAGTAAAACTAAACGATCATAGTGCTATGCTAAACGGATGGGTCTTGTCCATCACATCATTCTCCTAATGATGTGATCCCGTTGATCAAATGACAACTCATGTCTATGGCTAGGAAACATAACCATCTTTGATCAATGAGCTAGTCTAGTAGAGGCATACTAGGGACATACTGTTTTGTCTATGTATTCACACATGTATCAAGTTTCCGGTTAATACAATTCTAGCATGAATAAAAGACATTTATCATGATATAAGGAAATACAAATAACATCTTTATTATTGCCTCTAGGGCATATTTCCTTCAGTCTCCCACTTGCACTAGAGTCAATAATCTAGCTCACATCGCCATGTGATTTAATACCGATATTTCACATCGTTATGTGAATAACACCCATAGTTCACATCGCCATGTGACTAACACCCAAAGGGTTTACTAGAGTCAATAATCTAGTTCACATCGCTATGTGATTAATACCCAAGAGTAATAAGGTGTGATCATGTTTTGCTTGTGAGAGAAGTTTAGTCAACGGGTCTGTCACATTCAGATCCGTATGTATTTTGCAAATTTGTATGTCTACAATGCTCTGCATAGAGCTACTCTAGCTAATTGCTCCCACTTTCAATACGCATCCAGATTGATACTTAGAGTCATCTGGATTTAGTGTCAAAGGTTGCATCGGCGTAACCCTTTACGACGAACTCTTTATCACCTCCATAATCGAGAAACAATTCCTTAGTCATCCAGTTACTAAGGATAATTTTGACCGCTGTACAGTGATCTACTCCTGGATCACTATTGTACCCCCTTGACAAACTCATGGCAAGGTACACAACATGTTTGGTACACAACATGGCATACTTTATAGAACCTATGGCTGAGGCATAGGGAATGACTTTCATTCTCTCTATATTTTTTTGCCGTGGTCTGGCTTTGAGTCTTACTCAACTTCACACCTTACAAGTCAGGCAAGAACTCCTTCTTTGACTGATCCATTTTGAACTACTTCAAAATCTTATCAAGGTATGTACTTATCGAAAGTCTTATCAAGCGTCTTGATCTATCTCTATGGATCTTGATGCCCAATATGTAAGCAGCTTCACCAAGGTCTTTCTTTGAAAAACTCCTTTCAAACACTCCTTTATGCTTTCCAGAAAATTCTACATCATTTCCGATCGACAATATGTCATTCACATATACTTATCAGAAAGGTTGTAGTGCTCCCACTCACTTCTTGTAAATACAGGCTTCACCGTAAGTCTGTATAAATCTATATGCTTTGATCAACTTATCAAAGCGTATATTCCAACTCCGAGATGCTTGCACCAGTCCATAGATGGATCGCTGGAGCTTGCACATTTTGTTAGTACCTTTAGGATTGACAAAACCTTCGGGTTGCATCATATACAATTTTTCTTTAATAAATCCATTAAAGAATGCAGTTTTGTTATCCATTTGCCAGATTTCATAAAATGCGGCAATTGCTAACATGATTCGGACAGACTTAAGCATCACTACCGTTGAGAAAGTCTCATCGTAGTCAACTCCTTGAACTTGTCGAAAACCTTTCGCAACAAGTCGAGCTTTGTAAACAGTAACATTACCGTCAGCGTCGGTCTTCCTCTTGAAGATCCATTTATTTTCGATGGCTTGCTGATCATCGGGCAAGTCAACCAAAGTCCACACTTTGTTCTCATACATGGATCCCATCTCAGATTTCATGGCCTCAAGCCATTTTGCGGAATCTGGGCTCATCATCGCTTCCTCATAGTTCGCAGGTTCATCATGGTCTAGTAACATGACTTCCAGAACTAGGTTGCTGTACCACTCTGGTGCGGAACGTACTCTGGTTGATCTACGACGTTCAGCAGAAACTTGATCTGAAGTTTCATGATCATCATCATTAGCTTCCTCACTAATTGGTGTAGGAATCACTGGAACTAGTTTCTGTGATGTTCCAGTTTCCAATTCGGGAGAAGGTACAATTACCTCATCAAGTGCTACTTTCCTCCCACTCACTTCTTTCGAGAGAAACTCCTTCTCTAGAAAGGATCCATTCTTAGCAACGAATATCTTGCCTTCGGATCTGTGATAGAAGGTGTACCCAACAGTCTCTTTTGGGTATCCTATGAAGACACATTTCTCCGACTTGGGTTCGAGCTTATCAGGTTGAAGCTTTTTCACATAAGCATCGCAGCCCCAAACTTTAAGAGATGACAACTTTGGTTTCTTGCCAAACCATAGTTCATAAGGTGTCGTATCAACGGATTTAGATGGTGCCCTATTTAATGTGAATGCAGCTGTCTCTAAAGCATAACCCCAAAACGATAGTGGTAAATCGGTAAGAGACATCATAGATCGCACCATATCCAATAAAGTACGGTTACGACGTTCGAACACACCATTACGCTGTGGTGTTCCGGGTGGCGTGAGTTGTGAAACTATTTCACATTGTTTCAAATGAAGACCAAACTCGTAACTCAAATATTCTCCTCCATGATCAGATCGTAGAAACTTTATTTTCTTGTTACGATGATTTTCTACTTCACTCGGAAATTCTTTGAACTTTTCGAATGTTTCAGACTTGTGCTTCATTAAGTAGATATACCCATATCTGCTCAAATCATCAGTGAAGGTCAGAAAATAACGATACCCGCCGTGAGCTTCAACACTTATTGGTCTGCATACATCAGTATGTATGATTTCCAACAACTCTGTTGCTCGCTCCACAGTTCCGGAGAACGGAGTTTTAGTCATCTTGCCCATGAGGCATGGTTCGCAAGCACCAAGTGATTCATAATCAAGTGATTCCAAAAGTCCATCACTATGGAGTTTCTTCATGCGCTTTACACCAATATGACCTAAACGGCAGTGCCACAAATAAGTTGCACTATCATTATTAACCTTGCATCTTTTGGCTTCAATATTATGAATATGTGTATCACACGATCGAGATCCAACAAACCATTTTCATTGGGTGTATGACCATAGAAGGTTTTATTCATGTAAACAGAACAACAATTATTCTCTAACTTACATGAATAACCTATTGCACTAAACATGATCAAATCATATTCAGTTTCAACACAAACACCAAATAACACTTATTTAGGTTCAACACTAATCCCGAAAGTATAGGGAGTGTGCGATGATGATCATATCAATCTTGGAACCACTTCCAACACACATCGTCACTTCACCTTTAACTAGTCTCTGTTTATTCTGCAATTCTCGTTTCAAGTTACTAATTGTAGCAACTGAACCGGTATCAAATACCCCGGGGTTGCTATGAATACTAGTAAAGTACACATCAATAATCTGTATATCAAAATATACCTTTGTTCACTTTGCCATCCTTCTTATCCGCCAAATATCTAGGGCAGTTCCACTTCCAGTGACCATTTCCTTTGCAGTAGAAGCACTTAGTTTCAGGCTTGAGTTTAGCTTTGGGTTTCTTCATGTGAGTGACAACTTGCTTGTCATTCTTTTTGAAGTTCCCCTTTTATCCCTTTGCCCTTTACTTGAAACAAGTGGTCTTATTAACCATCAACACTTGATGCTCTTTCTTGGTTTCTACCTTCGCCGATTTCAGCATCGCGAAGAGCTCGGGAATTACCTTCGTCATCCCTTACATATTATAGTTCATCACGAAGTTCTACTAACTTGGTGATAGTGACTAGAGAACTTTGTCAATTACTATCTTATCTGGAAGATTAACTCCCACTTGATTCAAGTAATTGTAGTACCCAGACAATCTGAGCACATGCTCACTGGTTGAGCTATTCTCCTCCATCTTGTAGGCAAAGTACTGTCAGAGGTCTTATACCTCTCGACATGGGCATGAATATGAAATACTAATTTCAACTCTTGAAACATCTTATATGCTCCGTGGCGTTCAAAACGTTTTCAAGTCCCGGTTCTAAGCCGTAAAGCATGGTGCACTTAAACTATCAAGTAGTCATCATACCGAGCTTTTGTCAAAACGTTCATAACGTCTGCATTTGCTCCTGCAATAGGTCTGTCACCTAGCGGTGCATCAAGGACATAATTCTCTGTGCAGCAATGAGGATAATCCTCAGATCACGGAACAATTCCGCATCATTGCTACTAACATCTTTCAACTTAGTTTTCTCTACGAACATATAAAAAATAAACATGGAGCAACATCGCGAGCTATTGTTCTACAACATAGATATGCAAAAACTATCAGGACTAAGTTCATGATAAATTAAAGTTCAATTTAATCATATTAATTAAAGAACTCCCACTTAGATAGACATCCCTCCGGTCATCTAAATAATCACGTGATCCAAATCAACTAAACCATGTCCGATCATCACGTGAGATGGAGTAGTTTGAATGGTGAACATCTTATGTTGATCATATCTACTATATGATTCACGCTCGACCTTTCGGTCTCCAGTGTTCCGAGGCCATATCTGCATATGCTAGGCTCGTCAAGTTTAACCCGAGTATTCTGCGTGTGCAAAACTGGCTTACACCCGTTGTATTTGAACGTAGAGCTTATCACACCCGATCATCACGTGGTGTCTCGGCACGACGAACTTTCGCAATGGTGCATACTCAGGGAGAACACTTATACCTTGAAATTTAGTAAGGGATCATCTTTATGTCTCGGACATTCCGAGACTCCTCGTCATGTCCTTGATCTCATCCGGGACTCCGAACTACCATCGGTACATCAAAACTCATAAACTCATAATACTGATCGGCATCAAACGTTAAGCGTGCGGACCCTACGGGTTCGAGAACTATGTAGACATGACCGAGACTCATCTCCGGTCAATAACCAATAGCGGAACCTGGATGTTCATATTGGCTCCTACATATTCTACGAAGATCTTTTATCGGTCAAAACCGCATAACAACATACGTTGTTCCTTTTGTCATCGGTATGTTACTTGCCCGAGATTCGATCGTCGGTATCTCTATACCTAGTTCAGTCTCGTTACCTGCAAGTCTCTTTACTCGTTCCGTAACACATCATCTCGTGACTAACTCATTAGTCTTTTTGCTTGCAAGGCTTATTGTGATGTGTGTTACCGAGAGGGCCCAGAGATACCTCTCCGACACTCGGAGTGACAAATCCTAATCTTGATCTATGCCAGCACCACGAATACTTTCGGAGACACCTGTAGAGCATCTTTATGATCACCCAGTTACGTTGTGACGTTTGATAGCACACAAGGTGTTCCTACGGTATTCGGGAGTTGCACAATCTCATAGTCATAGGAACATGTATAAGTCATGAAGAAAGCAATAGCAGTAAAACTAAACGATCATAGTGCTATGCTAAACGGATGGGTCTTGTCCATCACATCATTCTCCTAATGATGTGATCCCGTTGATCAAATGACAACTCATGTCTATGGCTAGGAAACATAACCATCTTTGATCAATGAGCTAGTCTAGTAGAGGCATACTAGGGACATACTATTTTGTCTATGTATTCACACATGTATCAAGTTTCCGGTTAATACTATTCTAGCATGAATAAAAGACATTTATCATGATATAAGGAAATACAAATAACATCTTTATTATTGCCTCTAGGGCATATTTCCTTCAGTCTCCCACTTGCACTAGAGTCAATAATCTAGCTCACATCGCCATGTGATTTAATACCGATATTTCACATCGTTATGTGAATAACACCCATAGTTCACATCGCCATGTGACCAACACCCAAAGGGTTTACTAGAGTCAATAATCTAGTTCACATCGCTATGTGATTAATACCCAAGAGTAATAAGGTGTGATCATGTTTTGCTTGGGAGAGAAGTTTAGTCAACGGGTCTGTCACATTCAGATCCGTATGTATTTTGCAAATTTCTATGTCTACAATGCTCTGCATAGAGCTACTCTAGCTAATTGCTCCCACTTTCAATACGCATCCAGATTGATACTTAGAGTCATCTGGATTTAGTGTCAAAGCTTGCATCGGCGTAAACCTTTACGACGAACTCTTTATCACCTCCATAATCGAGAAACAATTCCTTAGTCATCCAGTTACTAAGGATAATTTTGACCGCTGTACAGTGATCTACTCCTGGATCACTATTGTACCCCCTTGACAAACTCATGGCAAGGTACACAACATGTTTGGTACACAACATGGCATACTTTATAGAACCTATGGCTGAGGCATAGGGAATGACTTTTATTCTCTCTATATTTTTCTGCCGTGGTCTGGCTTTGAGTCTTACTCAACTTCACACCTTACAAGTCAGGCAAGAACTCCTTCTTTGACTGATCCATTTTGAACTACTTCAAAATCTTATCAAGGTATGTACTTATCGAAAGTCTTATCAAGCGTCTTGATCTATCTCTATAGATCTTGATGCCCAATATGTAAGCAGCTTCACCAAGGTCTTTCTTTGAAAAACTCCTTTCAAACACTCCTTTATGCTTTCCAGAAAATTCTACATCATTTCCGATCGACAATATGTCATTCACATATACTTATCGGAAAGGTTGTAGTGCTCCCACTCACTTCTTGTAAATACAGGCTTCACCGTAAGTCTGTATAAATCTATATGCTTTGATCAACTTATCAAAGCGTATATTCCAACTCCGAGATGCTTGCACCAGTCCATAGATGGATCGCTGGAGCTTGCACATTTTGTTAGTACCTTTAGGATTGACAAAACCTTCGGGTTGCATCATATACAATTTTTCTTTAATAAATCCATTAAAGAATGCAGTTTTGTTATCCATTTGCCCATTCTTAGCAACGAATATCTTGCCTTCGGATCTGTGATAGAAGGTGTACCCAACAGTCTCTTTTGGGTATCCTATGAAGACACATTTCTCCGACTTGGGTTCGAGCTTATCAGGTTGAAGCTTTTTCACATAAGCATCGCAGCCCCAAACTTTAAGAGACGTCAACTTTGGTTTCTTGCCAAACCATAGTTCATAAGGTGTCGTATCAACGGATTTAGATGGTGCCCTATTTAATGTGAATGCAGCTGTCTCTAAAGCATAACCCCAAACGATAGTGGTAAATCGGTAAGAGACATCATAGATCGCACCATATCCAATAAAGTACGGTTACGACGTTCGGACACACCATTACGCTGTGGTGTTCCGGGTGGCGTGAGTTGTGAAACTATTCCACATTGTTTCAAATGAAGACCAAACTCGTAACTCAAATATTCTCCTCCACGATCAGATCGTAGAAACTTTATTTTCTTGTTACGATGATTTTCTACTTCACTCTGAAATTCTTTGAACTTTTCAAATGTTTCAGACTTGTGCTTCATTAAGTAGATATACCCATATCTGCTCAAATCATCAGTGAAGGTCAGAAAATAACGATACCCGCCGTGAGCTTCAACACTTATTGGTCTACATACATCAGTATGTATGATTTCCAACAACTCAGTTGCTCGCTCCACAGTTCCGGAGGACGGAGTTTTAGTCATCTTGCCCATGAGGCATGGTTCGCAAGCACCAAGTGATTCATAATCAAGTGATTCCAAAAGTCCATCACTATGGAGTTTCTTCATGCGCTTTACACCAATATGACCTAAACGGCAGTGCCACAAATAAGTTGCACTATCATTATTAACCTTGCATCTTTTGGCTTCAATATTATGAATATGTGTATCACACGATCGAGATCCAACAAACCATTTTCATTGGGCGTATGACCATAGAAGGTTTTATTCATGTAAACAGAACAACAATTATTCTCTAACTTACATGAATAACCTATTGCACTAAACATGATCAAATCATATTCACGTTCAACACAAACACCAAATAACACTTATTTAGGTTCAACACTAATCCCGAAAGTATAGGGAGTGTGCGATGATGATCATATCAATCTTGGAACCACTTCCAACACACATCGTCACTTCACCTTTAACTAGTCTCTGTTCATTCTGCAATTCTCGTTTCGAGTTACTAATTTTAGCAATTGAACCGGTATCAAATACCTCGGGGTTGCTATGAATACTAGTAAAGTACACATCAATAATCTGTATATCAAAATATACCTTTGTTCACTTTGCCATCCTTCTTATCCGCCAAATATCTAGGGCAGTTCTACTTCCAGTGACCATTTCCTTTGCAGTAGAAGCACTTAGTTTCAGGCTTGAGTTTAGCTTTGGGTTTCTTCATGGGAGTGACAACTTTCTTGTCATTCTTTTTGAAGTTCCCCTTTTATCCCTTTGCCCTTTACTTGAAACAAGTGGTCTTATTAACCATCAACACTTGATGCTCTTTCTTGATTTCTACCTTCGCCGATTTCAGCATCGCGAAGAGCTCGGGAATTACCTTCGTCATCCCTTACATATTATAGTTCATCACGAAGTTCTACTAACTTGGTGATAGTGACTAGAGAACTTTGTCAATTACTATCTTATCTGGAAGATTAACTCCCACTTGATTCAAGTAATTGTAGTACCCAGACAATCTGAGCACATGCTCACTGGTTGAGCTATTCTCCTCCATCTTGTAGGCAAAGTACTGTCAGAGGTCTTATACCTCTCGACATGGGCATGAGTATGAAATACTAATTTCAACTCTTGAAACATCTTATATGCTCCGTGGCGTTCAAAACGTTTTGAAGTCCCGGTTCTAAGCCGTAAAGCATGGTGCACTTAAACTATCAAGTAGTCATCATACCGAGCTTTTGTCAAAACGTTCATAACGTCTGCATTTGCTCCTGCAATAGGTCTGTCACCTAGCGGTGCATCAAGGACATAATTCTCTGTGCAGCAATGAGGATAATCCTCAGATCACGGAACAATTCCGCATCATTGCTACTAACATCTTTCAACTTAGTTTTCTCTAGGAACATATAAAAAATAAACATGGAGCAACATCGCGAGCTATTGTTCTACAACATAGATATGCAAAAACTATCAGGACTAAGTTCATGATAAATTAAAGTTCAATTTAATCATATTAATTAAAGAACTCCCACTTAGATAGACATCCCTCCGGTCATCTAAATAATCACGTGATCCAAATCAACTAAACCATGTCCGATCATCACGTGAGATGG
Source organism: Secale cereale (assembly GCA_902687465.1). Classification (NCBI taxonomy): domain Eukaryota; kingdom Viridiplantae; phylum Streptophyta; class Magnoliopsida; order Poales; family Poaceae; genus Secale; species Secale cereale. The sequence continues at coordinate 500,637,388 of LR738712.1, forward strand.
AGTAGTTTGAATGGTGAACATCTTATGTTGATCATATCTACTATATGATTCACGCTCGACCTTTCGGTCTCCAGTGTTCCGAGGCCATATCTGCATATGCTAGGCTCGTCAAGTTTAACCCGAGTATTCTGCGTGTGCAAAACTGGCTTACACCCGTTGTATTTGAACGTAGAGCTTATCACACCCGATCATCACGTGGTGTCTCGGCACGACGAACTTTCGCAATGGTGCATACTCAGGGAGAACACTTATACCTTGAAATTTAGTAAGGGATCATCTTTATGTCTCGGACATTCCGAGACTCCTCGTCATGTCCGTGATCTCATCCGGGACTCCGAACTACCTTCGGTACATCAAAACTCATAAACTCATAATACCGATCGACATCAAACGTTAAGCGTGCGGACCCTACGGGTTCGAGAACTATGTAGACATGACCGAGACTCATCTCCGGTCAATAACCAATAGCGGAACCTGGATGTTCATATTGGCTCCTACATATTCTACGAAGATCTTTTATCGGTCAAAACCGCATAACAACATACGTTGTTCCTTTTGTCATCGGTATGTTACTTGCCCGAGATTCGATCATCGGTATCTCTATACCTAGTTCAGTCTCGTTACCTGCAAGTCTCTTTACTCGTTCCGTAACACATCATCTCATGACTAACTCATTAGTCTTTTTGCTTGCAAGGCTTATTGTGATGTGTGTTACCGAGAGGGCCCAGAGATACCTCTCTGACACTCGGAGTGACAAATCCTAATCTTGATCTATGCCAGCACCACGAATACTTTCGAAGACACCTGTAGAGCATCTTTATGATCACCCAGTTACGTTGTGACGTTTGATAGCACACAAGGTGTTTCTACGGTATTCGGGAGTTGCATAATCTCATAGTCATAGGAACATGTATAAGTCATGAAGAAAGCAATAGCAGTAAAACTAAACGATCATAGTGCTATGCTAAACGGATGGGTCTTGTCCATCACATCATTCTCCTAATGATGTGATCCCATTGATCAAATGACAACTCATGTCTATGGCTAGGAAACATAACCATCTTTGATCAATGAGCTAGTCTAGTAGAGGCATACTAGGGACATACTGTTTTGTCTATGTATTCACACATGTATCAAGTTTCCGGTTAATACAATTCTAGCATGAATAAAAGACATTTATCATGATATAAGGAAATACAAATAACATCTTTATTATTGCCTCTAGGGCATATTTCCTTCACTTGACTGCTTCCGTGATGCTGGCCTACTCAATTTTGTCATAGATAAAGAGCATTGGAATGAAGAGCTGCTTCTGCAATTCTATGCAACACTCCACATCCGAGGCTACAGCAGGGATCCGAAGACATGGGTCCTTGAGTGGATGACAGGCAATGTGCATCATGAAGCTAAAGCCTTTGATCTCATTGAGCTTACAGGCCTGCCCACTCCAGGAGATCTCTATGAACCTGGCTGTCAATTGCACACTGAAGCCTTGGAGAGTATATTTCAGAAGCGTCAGCCCAACATGAGCCAAATGCTCATCATGATGAAGCCTCTGCCAAGTGATGCTGAATACCCTAAGGAATTCTTTGTTGAAGACCTCGAGTACGTGCCACGCACCATCTATCACATCATAAGGCGTACTCTATGGCCAATCAAGGGACATTCTTCATCAGCCAAGCTTGAAGGCACTATGAAGACTTTGGTCTTCTATATCTTCAATGGCATCAGCTTCAATGCTCAAGATTTCTTCATCAGGCAAATGGCTATGTCTGGAGCTGATCTATTTGGTCTGAAATTTTATGCCCCTTGGATAATGCGCCTCATCAAGTTGCACTCATCTGTCACCTATCAGCCCTCTACTCGCAACCATCAGATTTTCTTGCCTGAGGTTGATATGTCATCTGAAGCCATCTACCAAGAGCCTGCTAAAGAGCCAGTTAGTCTTCACAATGCTGATCATCAAAGCATCACTCAGCAGATTGAAGGGGTTCCAGCAGTCTCACGTGTTTATCCTCTGGCTGGCCATACTCGTCTACCTCGACACGCTGAAACCGAAGCCACTGAAAGCACCATCGCTCAAGGGCCTCAGAAGCGATCTCGTGTCCTGAACAACCAAGAGCTTCTAGTAGCCCTTCATCAGAAACAGGACAAGCATCACCTCTGGTTAAAGCGTCAGATGCAAAGCCTCTTGGTGGATGTCAATCGCATTCGTAACCTTGCCACCAAGAATGCTTTTGTTGCTCATGAAACATGTTGGAGGTCTTGGAAGAGTTTGACCTTGCTGAGTGCTGAAGCAGATCTTCAAGACGATGGCTTCACTGAGAAATTCAAGTTTGACAACACTCCTCCAAGGACTGATGTTATGCGTCGAACTCCATCTCTTGAAGATTCTGAATACTCCTCCTCCACTGCAACAATTGACGCCAAGGTGATCGATGATCAGGATGATGCTACTTCACCGCCTCCTACTTCAGCGCGCATCGACATTGCACCAACCACTTCTGCACCACCAAACAACAACACCGACCCTGCATCCTCTTCTGCTCCAACTGGGAACGAGTAGAGGCTCTATGTCTTCAAACCTTTTTGGTCCTTACTGACAAAAGGGGGAGAAGCGTATGAGTTGATAGTCTTCAAGCGGGTCCATATGGGCGGGTGTTTTATAATTTGCCTAGTGCTTACAACTCTCGTTTTGCTACATTTGGTTCTTTGAGTTGTAACACTTAAACTGATGGTCGTCTGCTATGTTTTTATGCTACTCTGTAATGCGATGATAAACTCCGCATCTGCTACCTTATATTCCGCACTTAGTCATTATTGCAGACGTCCATTTTTCATTATGCATGTCATTATCTTCGACATATCAATTATGCATGATGAATTGTCTTCATAAGTTGAAGAGGATCTCCACAAGTACAACCTGCCATGTGCATTTGCATTCAAAGGCAAATCAACTATATGCACATCTTCAGGGGGAGCCTTTTGCTACTTACGAAGACAATACCTGTATCCTTTACAATTTCACATATCTTTATCCCCGTTGAAAACTTCAACCAGTTTGTCATCAATCACCAAAAAGGGGGAGATTGTAAGTGCATCTAGTGCCACCCCTAGTGGTTTTGGAGTATTGACGACAAACCTGGTTGAGGGACTAATGTGTTTGTGAGAATTGCAGGATAACACAGGTAGCAGTCCCTCATTGATTCGGTTAACCTACCGGAGATGACCCCTAAAAATGTATGAAGACATTGATATCAGTGGTGGTATATGAAGATAATCATATTGAAGACTATGATTTGAGAAGACATTGTGTGAAGACTATGGAGAGCGAAGACATAGATGTTTCACTATTTCCTTTTCTTCTCTGTTGAGTCATAGGAACCACCGTACTGTTAAGTGGGGTCCAAGTGAACTAAGTCAGAGTGACTGAAGTGATGCTCAACCAAATCCTATGTCTTCGAGCGAAGACTATGAGAGCAAATCTTATCCAGAGGCGGATGAGTCAGCTTTACTTGGAGCTCAAGTAAAGTTGCCGTGTGTGTTTGAAATCTGACCATTGGAACACGTGTCAGTTCCTTAGTGACCCAGGGACACTTCGGACAAATCAGGTCGGGTTGCCCAGTGGCTATAAATAGCCCACCCCCTACACCATAAATTGGTGGCTGCTCAGAGCTATTGCACGGCTTTTGTCGTTTGAGAGCAACCCACCTCCGAAGCATTTGAGAGAGAAATCCTTGCGAGGACAAAGCCCAAACACCCAGAGCCAAAGAGTGTTAGGCATCACTGAAGTCTTTCTGTCTGTGTGACCTGAAGACTTATTACACTTGAGGACTGTGTTTCCTCCAGCCGGTTAGGCGTCGCGTTCTGAGCATCCAAGAGTAATTGTGGATTGCCGGTGAACGAAGTCTGTGAAGGTTTGGAAGTCTACCTTGAAGACTTACCAGAGTGATTGGGCGAGGACTAGGTGTCCTTAGCTCAAGGGGAACAAGGTGAAGACATGGTCATCTGAGTTAAATCTCAGCCTCCCTAACCAGACGTACAATTGTCACATCAACTAGAACTGGTCTAACAAATCACTGTCTTCCCCGAGCTACTGGTTCTATCCTTTCCTTCCCTTTACTTACTGCTCTATGTTGTGAAGACATTACATGCTTGCCTTATCTGATTGTCTTCACTAAGTATCTACTTGTTGTGATTGGCTTCATTCCTTCTTCCTTTATGATCACTACTGCCTAGTTGCTATTAGTCTTCATGCTTTCACTTCATTGTATACATGACTATGGCTTATCTAGTGTAGTCCACTTTCTGCTGCATACTAATAGGCTTGAGCTTATCGTTTGTCTTCGAAACTACCATGTTTTGAAGCATTTCATAAAAATCTCCTATTCACCCCCCTCTAGTCGATATACTGCACTTTCAAGAACTCATATACTTATTGCAAAAATCTACGAGTCATCAAAACAAAGCAATCAATGCATGCCCCTAGGGGGGAGGTTGGTAGGAGTTAACCATCGCGCGCCCCCGACCTCCACACAAAGGTTGACACTCTACAAATACCTCATGCTTTAACTTAGTCACATAACGGTTCACCATATGTGCATGCTACGGGAATCACCAACCTTAACACAAATATTTCTCAATTTCATAATTACTCCACTAGCATGACTTTAATACCACTATCCTCATGCCTCAAAACAATTATCAAGCATCCAACATCTCTTTCTACTCAATGCACTTGATGTGATTTTTTTACTACATTGACATTGGATGTTTATCATGTGAAGACTAGTTTCTTTAGCCTAAACATTTTACCATGCTGTTTTAATAGACTCTCAAATAGATCTAAGTGAAGCAAGAGAGTTCAACAATTTCTACAAAATATTACCACCACCATGCTCTAAAAGATATAAGTGAAGCACTAGAGCAAAAACTATTCAACTCAAAAGATATAAGTGAAGCATATAGAGTGTTCTAATAATTTCTAGGGCATATTTAACTCTCTCAAATTGGTGTGTCCAGCAAGGATGATTGTGGCAAAATAACAAGCAAAGACTCAAATTATACAAGACGCTCCAAGCAAAACACATAGCATGTTGCGAATAAAAATATAGCTCCAAGTATAGTTACCGATGGATGAAGACGAAAGAGGGGATGCCTTCCCGGGGCATCCCCAAGCTTAGGCTTTTGATTATCTTGAATTTACTTGGGGTGCCATGGGAATCCCCAAGCTTAGGTCTTAGCTACTCCTTGTTCCATAGTCCATCAAAGCAATACTCAAAACTTGAAAACTTCACAACACAAAACTTAGATAAAAATTCTCGTGAGCTCCGTTAGTAAGAGAAAGCAAACCACCACTCAAAGGTACAGCAAGGAATTCATTAATTGTTTATATTGGTGTTAAACCTACTGTACTCCAAGTTCTCTATGGTTCATATCCTCCAATATTACTCATAGATGCATCGGAATAAGCAAACAACACACGAAAACAGAATCTGTCAAAAACAGAACAGTCCGTAGTAATCTGCTGGGTTCGCCTACTTATGGAACTCCAAAAAATTCAAACTAAATTGTTAAATTTGCGCAATTTGTCTACCAATCAGCAGCAAAAAGAATCAACTAAAAAGCACTCTCCAGTAAAATCTGAAGACTTCTTTAGCGAGCGCTAACGATTCTGTTTTTCACAACAAGATTAAATAAACTTCACACAAGTCTTACCAAAGGTTTTACTTGGCACAAACACTAAACAAAACATGAAAACACATCTAATCAGAGGCTAGATGCAATATTTATTCCCTAACAGCAACAAAAACAAAAAACATAAAATTGGGTTGCCTCCCAACAAGCGTTATCGTTTTACGCCCCTAGCTAGCCACGATACAAGATAGATCTAAGTATTGCCATCTTTGGAAGGCAATCCATAAGTGGCTCTCATGATAGATTCATATGGTAATTTGATTTTCTTTCTAGGAAAGTGTTTTGTGTCTTTCCTTAACGGAAATTGGAATCTAATATTTCCTTCCTTCATATCAGTAATTGGACCAATCGTTCTATGGAAAGGTCTACCAAGAATAATAGGACATGAAGGATTGCAATATATATCAAGAACAATGAAATCTACGGGCACATAATTCCTATTGGCAACAATAAGAACATCATTAATTCTTCCCAAAGGTTTCTTAATAGTGGAATCCACAAGATGCAAATTTAAAGAACAATCATCAAACTCATGGAACCCTAGCAAATCACACAAAGTTTTTGGGATAGTGGAAACACTAGCACCCAAATCACACAAAGCATAGCATTCATGATCTTTTATTTTTATTTTGATAGTAGGTTCCCGTTCATCATAAAGCTTTCTAGGTATAGAAACTTCCAACTCAAGTTTTTCTTCATAAGATTGCATCAAAGCATCAACTATATGTTTAGTGAAAGCTTTATTTTGACTATAAGCATGCGGAGAGTTTAGCACGGATTGCATCAAGGAAATACAATCAATAAAAGAGCAATTATCATAATTGAACCCCTTGAAATCAAATGTAGTGGGTTGATCACTATGCAAAGTTTTAATCTCTTCAATCCCACTTTTATCAATTTTAGCATCAAGATCTAAAAACTCCGAATTACTAGGACACCTTAAAGCAGAATCATCTCCAATTCTATTCTCATCAAGATTAGTACTAGCAAACAAGGATCTAATAGGATACACATCAATAACTTTCAGATCTTCATCTTTATTTTCACGATAACTAGAAGAACATGATTTAATATAATCTTCTCTTTTAGCACGCATCCTAGCGGTTCTTTCTTTGCATTCATCAATGTAAATTCTCATGGCTTTGAGAGACTCATTGATATCATGCTTGGGTGGAATAGATCTAAGTTTCAAAGAATCAACATCAAGAGTAATTCTATCCACACTTCTAGCCAATTCATCAACTTTAAGCAATTTCTCTTCAAGCATAGCATTGAAATTCTTTTGCGAGATCATAAACTCCTTAACACTAGTTTAAAATTCAGAAGGCATCTTTCCATAAGAGTTGTTGTAGGAATTACCAAAATTATTAGAGGAATTACTAGGAAAAGGCCTAGGATTAAAATTACCTCTATAAGCATTGTTACCAAAATTATTCCTACCAACAAAATTCACATCCAAAGATTCATTGTTATTCTCAATCAAAGTGGACAAAGGCATATCATTAGGATCAGAAGAAGCACTCTTAGCAGCAAACAATTTCATAAGTTCATCCATCTTCCCACTCAAAACACTAATTTCTTCGATAGCATGCACTTTTTTACTAGTAGATCTTTCGGTGTGCCACTGAGAATAATTAACCATAATATTATCTAGGAGTTTGGTAGCTTCTCCTAAGGTAGTTTCCATGAAAGTGCCTCCGGCGGCTGAATCTAAAAGATTTCTAGAAGCAAAATTCAAGCGAGCATAAAAGTTTTGAATAATCATCCATAGATTCAAACCATGCGCAGGGTAATTACGTATCATTAATTTCATTCTCTCCCAAGCTTGTGCAACATGCTCATGATCTAGTTGCTTAAAATTCATAATATCGTTTCTAAGAGAGATGATCTTAGCAGGAGGGAAATACTTAGAGATAAAAGCATCTTTGCACTTATTCGACAAATCAATATTATTTCTAGGCAAAGAGGAAAACCAAGTTTTAGCACGATCTCTAAGTGAAAACGGAAATAACTTCAATTTAACAATATCATTATCCGTATCCCTTTTCTTTTGCATATCACACAAATCAACAAAGTTGTTTAGATGGGTAGCGACATCTTCACTAGGAAGGCCGGAGAGTTGATCTTTCATGACAAGATTCAACAAAGCAGCATTGATCTCACAAGATTCAACATCGGTAATAGGAGCAATCGGAATGCTAATAAAGTCATTGTTGTTGGTATTGGAAAAGTCACACAATTTGGTATTGTTCTGAGCCATAGTGACAAGCAAGCAATCCAACACACACAAGCAAACAAAAGGCAAGCGAACGAGAAACACACGGCGGAAGAAGGGCGAATAAAACGGCAAAGGTGAAGTGGGGAGAGGAAAACGAGAGGCAAATAAATGTAATACGGAGGATAAGGGTTTGTGATAGGTACTTGGTATATGACTTTTGCGTAAGCCTCCCCGGCAACGGCGCCAGTAATTCTTCTTGCTACCTCTTGAGCTTGCGTTGTATTCCCTCGAAGAGGAAAGGGAGATGCAACACAGTAGTGTAAGTGCATCTAGTGCCACCCCTAGTTGGTTTTGGAGTATTGACGACAAACCTGGTTGAGGGACTAATGTGTTTGTGAGAATTGCAGAATAACACAGGTAGTAGTCCCTCATTGATTCGGTTTACCTACGGGAGATGTCCCCTAAAAATGTATGAAGACATTGACGACAATGGTGGTACATGAAGATAATCATACTGAAGTCTATGACAAGAGAAGACATTGTGTGAAGACTATGGAGTGCGAAGACTTAGATGTTTTGTTGTTTCCTTTTCTTCTTTGTTGAGTCATATGAATCACCGTACTGTTAAGTGGGGTCCAAGTGAACAAAGTCAGAGTGACTGAAGTGATGCTCAACCAAATCCTATGTCTTCGAGCGAAGATAATGAGAGCAAATCTTATCCAGATCTGGATGAGTCAGCTTTACTTGTAGCCCAAGTAAAGTTGCCGTGTGTGTTTGAAATCTGACCATTGGAACACGTGTCAGTTCCTTAGTGACCCAGGGTCACTTCGGACAAATGAGGTCGGGTTGCCCAGTGGCTATAAATAGCCCACCCCCTACACCATAAATTGATGGCCGCTCAGAGTTATTACACGAATTTTGTCGTTTGAGAGCAACCCACCTCCGAAGCATTTGAGAGAGAGATCCTTGCGAGGACAAAGCCCAAACACCCAGAGCCAAAGAGTGTTAGGCATCACTGAAGTCTTTCTGTCTGTGTGACCTGAAGACTTGTTACACTTGAGGACTGTGTTTCCTCCAACCGGTTAGGCGTCGCGTTCTGAGCATCCAAGAGTCATTGTGGATCGCCGGTGAACGAAGTCCGTGAAGGTTTGGAAGTCTACCTTGAAGACTTACCAGAGTGATTGGGCGAGGACTAGGTGTCCTTAGCTCAAGGGGAACAAGGTGAAGACGCGGTCTTCTGAGTTAAATCTCAGCCTCCCTAACCAGACGTACAGTTGTCACAGCAACTGGAACTGGTCTAACAAATCACTGTCTTCCCCGAGATACTGGTTCTATCCTTTCCTTCTCTTTACTTACTGTCTTTCATTGTGAAGTCATTGCCTGCTTGACTATCTGTTTGAATCCACTGTGTGACTAGTTGTTCTGATTGGCTTCATGCAATCTTCCATCGTGATCCATATTGCCTAGCTGCTATTAGTCTTCATGCTTTCACTTCATTGAATACTTGAATATGGCTTGTCTAGTGTAGTCTACCTTCCGCTGCATATAAATAGGATTGGTTTTATCGTTTGTCTTCGAAACGTCCATGTTTTGAAGACTTTCATAAAAATCGCCTATTCACCCCCCTCTAGTCGATATACAACACTTTCAATTGGTATCAAAGCAAGGTACTTCCTTGTTCTGTGTGATTTGGTTTAACCACCTGGAGTTTTAGCTATGTCGACTGTAGGGATAATCAAAGTCTCCGCTGCGTGCCCCGTCTTCGATGGCACTAAATATCCATACTGGAAGAACAAGATGCGCATGCACCTTGAAGCCATTGATGTGGACCTCTGGTTTGTCGTCAAGAACGGCGTTCCCAAGACTGGTGAAGGTATCACCCCTGCTGATGTCAAGAGACTCGTTCAACTGGATTCAACGGCCAAGAACATCATCTGTGGTAATCTGACCAAAGGATAGTACAGTCGTGTGAGTGCTCTGGAAACGTCAAAGGAAGTCTGGGACTGGCTCTCTAAGGTCAACGAAGGCGTCTCAACCCAGAGAGATCAAAGAATCAGTGTCCTTCGCAATCTCTTCAACCGCTTCAAGAGAAACGACAATAAGAATGTCCAGCACACATTCGATCGCCTCACTGACATCACAAATGAGCTTCAGGCACTTGACGCCACTGAGATCACCAAGCATGAAATCGTCAAGACACTCCTGAGATCACTTGACAGCTCTTTTGACATCCTTGCCCTGATGATTCAAGAACGCCCTGACTTCAAGACTCTCGATCCGTCTGACATACTTGAGAGGCTCAACACACATGAGTTCCAGCTATCTGAGAAACGTGACATCTATGGTCCCAACTATGGCCGAACTCGCGCTTTGAAGGCAAAGGCTGCTTCCTCATCTGAAGAGGAATCTGACTGCAGTTCTGATGATCCTGAAGACATTGGAAATGAGCTTGCCATGCTTGTGAAGAAGTTCCAAAAATTCACTAGGAAGAAAGGCTTCAGAAAGTCTTCATGATCTAGCTCAAGGAATGATGAAGCTTCTACCCATGACTACAAGAAGAGAACATGTCATAAGTGCAAGAAACCTGGTCACTACATCTCTGAGTGTCCTCAATGGGACAATGAGAAGAAGAAGAAGAAGAAGAAGAAGAAGAAGAAGAGCAAGGAATATGATTCTGATGACAAGAAAAAGAAGAAATACTCAAAGTCTTCTTCCAAGTCTTCATCGAAGTATTCATCACACAAGAAGAATTCATCTGGCAAGGCTCGTGCGTTTGTTGGCAAGGAGATGGATTCAGAGGAGGAGTCTGCTTCAGAAGAAGCGGAGGTGGAGTCTGAGGAGGAGTCTGATTCTGGTGCTGCAAGTCTGGCTCTAGCCACAGCCTACGTTACCAAGTCCATCTTCAACATTGAAGACAATGGCTTCATCAACAACACTGATGACAATGAGAACGACGACTCTGCTCCCACCTACTGCTTCATGGCACGCGGTGCCAAGGTAAAATCACGTGATGCTTACTTTCAAACATCCAGTGAAGATGACTCTAATTGTGAATCAAAACCTAGCTACAAAACACTTGCTAAAATTGCCACTGAACAGCAGAAAGCTATGGAACATATTCAAAAATTGTTAGACAAAAGCGATGACCTGTTGGACGCGAAAATGACTCGTTCTCAGTCCTTAATTGAAGACATAAAAAATCTTCATTTAAGTACGAGGAACTTGAAAGTCTTTATGAATCGCTCTCAAAAACTCATGAAAAGCTTTCCCATGATTACCTTCAAAGGAAGCGAGAACTTGAGAAATTGAAAGCGGCTCATGAAGATCTTCAAGAAGAAAATGAGCCACTCTACGCACAACTGATCAGCTCCGCTCAGGAAGGATTTGAACCACCATGTCTAAATTGCATTGAGCGTGATAACGCTACATCTATTGCTGGATGTTCTACTGCTGCCACTGTTGCAATGTCTTCAACTGCTGATGTGGTAACTAACCCCTCTGCTGAGGATACCACTACTATTGCTGATGAAAATGCTAGGTTGAAGACTTTGCTTGAAACAGGGATGTACAAAAGCCTCAAAGGGCATTAGACTTTATGTGATGTCCTCAAAAAGCAGATATTGAACCGAAACCCTAGGAAAGAGGGTGTAGGGTTCGAGAGGAAAATGAATGTTGATGGTTCATACTGGAAGCCTGAGCAGTACCCCAAAACCACATGGGTTGCTGCAAAGGAACCTTCAGTGGATCCGTCTACCTTATCTGGCTTCACTTGTGCTAACCCTATTATCATTGATGAATCCTTTGATGCAAACTATAAACTGTTTAAGAATTAGAATGGTGAAGTATTTGCCAGGTATATTGGTACTAACTGCAGGAACAGGCCACCTATGAAGAAGATTTGGGTTCCCAAAGGTTGTCTTGAGAAGCTTCCAGTAAATGTCATCATGACACCACCTGGGAAGAAGACAAACCCCAGACCAAAGGCTTCATATGGTCCTAAGGCTTCATAAAGACAAAGGACTCACCTGAGTCACCCTAACGGCAATGTTTTGCAGGGAAATTATACTCAGGCCCACGAATATGAGCGTGTTTCCTCAAACCGCTATATTCACAAAACAAAGAACTTCTGTGCTTATTCTTATGAGTATTATTATCCTACCGCAAGACTATTTTCTAGGGCTCCAAAGCCAAAATTCTCAGATGCTGCTCTTAGACTCATTGCTTCTAAGCTACCCCTGAAAATGTGGGTGGTTAAGAAGAACTAACTTTCTCTTGCAGGAAAGGTCTCCAGCCGAAACTTAAAGGCGTCTGATGCTATTGCCGGGGACCTAAAACATCTTGTAGGGAACAAGATCAAATGCCCAAATGATCTTACTATCTATTTTGTTCCTGAATCGCTTGCTAATCATCTTATCAGTCCTAACTTGGATCTAAGCTTTCATAATCCACTTGTACGTCAAATGTTTATGCTTCACATTGACTATTGGTGAAGCCTGTCCCCCTAACTGCATTGTAGGGAGTGACACCAAAGACTTCAGAATGGATTATGGACAGCGGATGCACAAATCATATGACTGGAGATCGAAGTCTTCTTATGGACTCAACCTTACGTCCATCTAACAAGAGTCACATCACATTTGCTGATACTGGTAAAAGCAAAGTATTGGGTCTAGGTAGAGTTGCCATCTCAAGGGATCAGCACATGGATAAAGTCATGCTGGTTGAATCCCTTGGTTTCAACTTAATGTCTGTCTCAATGCTTTGTGACTTAAACATGATTGTGATATTTGGAAAATATCGTTGCCTTGTACTAATGGAATCTGACAAGTCTCTAGTCTTTGAAGGATACAGAAAAGGTGATCTGTATATGGTAGATTTCTCAGCTGGACCGCAAATGGTCGTATGTCTTCTAGCAAAAGTTTCAGAGTGCTGGCTCTGGCATCGGAGGCTAGGACATGCCGGCATGAGGAATTTGCACACTCTCACGAAGAAGAAGCACGTCGTAGGCATCGAGGGCGTCAAGTTCAAGAAAGATCATCTATGTGGTGCCTGTGAAGCTGGGAAGATGACTAGGGCCAAGCATTCCTCGAAGAAAATCATGATGACATCCAAACCCTTCAAGCTGCTTCACATGGACTTATTTAGCCCTACTCACTACTCGACGTTCACCACTACAGCTTGTCTATATGGCTTCGTCATCGTTGATGATTATTCAAGATACACATGGGTGCATATAATTCTCTACAAGACTGAAGTGCAAGATGTCTTCAGACACTTCGCCAATCGTGCCATGAACAACTATGGCGTCAAGATCAAGCATATCAGAAGTGACAATGGAACTGAGTTCAAAAATACAGGCCTTGATCTTTATCTGGATACAATGGGAATCACACATGAGTTTTCAGCTCCATACACACCTCAGCAGAATGGCATCGTAGAGCGCAAGAACAGAACACTAATTGAGATGGCTCGAACGATGCTCGATGAATACAAGACACCAAGAAAGTTCTGGCCCAAAGCTGTTGATACTGCATGCCATATCATCAACCGTGTTTATCTTCACAAGCTTCTGAAGAAAACATCCTATGAACTCCTTATTGGCAAGAAGCCAAATGTCAGTTACTTCAAGGTATTTGGAGCTAGGTGCTGGATCAAGGATCCACATCACAAGTCAAAATTTGCACCAAAAGCACATGAAGGTTTCATGCTCGGCTATGGAAAGGACTCACACTCCTACATAGTCTTCAACATCTTTCTCGGTTTTATGAAACGAATGGTTCACAGAGAGAGTTCCTGCCAAATGTGCTGGATGAAGCTTCACCTAGTGAATCTATCAAGCTAATGGGAACAAGTGAAATCAAGCCTTCTGAAGCATAGCCTGATGAGGAACTCATCATTTCTGCTCCAAATCAACCTGAAGACAATGCTCAGCCTGAAGACAATCCTCGTGATGATGACAATGAACCGCAAGAGCAAAATCTTCGTCCATCTCATCCTCGTGTTGCAAATGAAGTACAAGTTGAGAAGATAATTGATAGCATAAATGCACCTGGTCCACTTACTCGTTCAAGAGCAACACAGCTAGAAAATTTCTGTGGGCACTTTGCATTTGTCTCTATATCTGAACCCAAGAAAGTTGCTGAAGCCTTTATGGAACCTGAATGGATTCAAGCAATGCAAGAAGAGCTTCAACAGTTTGAGATAAACAACGTATGGGAACTTGTCAAGCGTCCTGACCCTTGGAAGCACAACATAATAGGCACAAAATGGATATATCGCAACAAGCAAGATGAGCATGGTCAAGTTGTCAGAAACAAAGCTCGTCTCGTTGCTCAAGGATACACTCAAGTTAAAGGGATTGACTTTGATGAAAAATTTGCTCCTGCGGCTAGGCTTGAAGCTATTCGCATACTGCTAGCCTATGCAAATCATCACAACATACTTCTGTATCAAATGGATGTGAAGAGTGCCTTTCTCAATGGAAGGATTGAAGAAGAAGTGTATGTTGCACAACCACCTAGCTTTGAAGATCCAAAATGTCTTGATATGGTATACAAGCTCAACAAGGCACTATATGGCCTCAAACAAGCCCCTCGTGCTTGGTATGACACACTCAAAGACTTCCTGAAGAGCAAAGGCTTCAAACCTGGTTCCTTGGATCCCACACTCTTCATGAAGACTTATGATGGTGAACTGTTTGTCTGCCAAATCTATGTGGACGACATTATCTTTGGCTGCACGGACAAAAGATACAGTGATGAGTTTGGTCACATGATGCAAGAGCAATATCAGATGTCCATGATGGTTGAGCTAAAGTTCTTCCTTGGTCTTCAAATTCGTCAGCAAATCAACAACATCTTCATATCTCAAGAGAACTACCTCAAAGATTGCCTGAAGAAGTTTGGTATGCAAGACTGCAAAGGATACACGACGCCTATGCCAACTAAAAGTCATCCGAGTCCCGACGCCAATGGTAAAGATTTCGATCAAAAGGTATACCGCTCCATGATTGGTTCTTTACTTTATTTATGTGCATCTAGGCCAGATATTATGCTTAGTGTTTGCGTGTGTGCTCAATTCCAAGCGGCACCAAAGAAGTCGCATCACTTAGCTGTGAAGCGAATACTTCGATATTTGGCTTACACCCCAACACTGGGGTTATGGTATCCAAAGGGCTCAGAGTTTGATCTAGTTGGATTCTCAGATGCCGATTATGCTGGTGACAAAGTTGATCGCAAGTCTACATCAGGCACATGTCATTTTCTGGGACGATCACTTGTCTGTTGGTCTTCAAAGAAGCAGAACTGTGTATCACTCTCTACTGCTGAATCTGAATACATTGCTACTGGATCTTGCTACGCTCAGCTTCTCTGGATGAAGCAAACTCTCAAGGACTATGGTGTCCATCTGAAGCATGTGGCATTCTACTGCGACAATGAAAGCGCCATCAAGATTGCCAACAACCCAATTCAGCACTCGAAGACAAAGCACATTGAAATTCGTCATAACTTTCTCAGAGATCATGTCATGAAGGAAGATATTGATATCATACACGTCAACACTGAAGAGCAACTGGCAGATATCTTCACAAAGCCCTTGGATGAGAAAAGGTTTTGCAAGTTACGGTGTGAGCTAAATATCTTAGAATCCTCAAATGTCCTGTAATCAGGCACACATCCTAACACTTATGCATATTGATGACTTAGATGTGCAACACACGAAGTAAAGTATATCTTCAATCAATGAAGACTTACACTCTGAGTGTGAATACATTAACGTGAAATTTAACTTCGGAGCGCCACGATAATTGTGCGCCGTGTCTGGGTCTAATACTTCCTATACGGTGGGTAACGCCACCACCAAATCTTTGTTTGAAGTGTTTCTCTTGGCGTTACATTTGCAAAGTCTTCGCATTTGGTTTATCTTCATATAGGACATATATAGACTTGTGTTCTGTCCTCTACAGCATTCACTTATAGCTATGTCTTCTTATTTGAATCTTTTGAACTAGGTGAATGTGATCGGACCCTAACCACTCTATGCTTTCTCACCTCAAACTCTATCTATCCAAATCATATGCATTCTGTTGGAACAGTTGAATGTCTTCTCTGCGTCCTTGTCAGCAGAAGATACAGAGACAAACTTTAAATCTGTTTTTAATGCTCAATCCTTTATGCCTGAAACCCGGAGAAGCCGGAACGACCACCCCAACAGTACAGGCGTGCGTGGGATCGTGGGACAACTCCCAATGTGTTACATGTCCGCCATGTGTCCCTCAGATGTGAACCGCCAGGGGCACCTGCGTAATTGCGCTGTGCCGTCTCCCATGCTTATAAATGCACGTCCCATCACGGTCAAAAACTCTTCTACCACCTCTCCACCTCGACCAACCCTAGCGCCTCCGCTAGCTCTCGACGACGCTGGCGACGAAGCGCTTCGCTGCCGCGACCTCGTCGACGCCGTCTTCACGACGGCCGCGGACATCGTCTTCTTCGCCGCCGCCGTAGGTGTCCTCCGTCGCCAAGTTAGGGCACGGAAAATCGAACTGCTCGGCATCCACTTCTTCTCCGTCTAGCGGTTCATCGTGTGGTAAATTAAAACTCTCTTTTTACCATCTTCTTAATCCAATAGATTCATCACTTTTTACCATAAGAAGTTTCTGCTCCACATATTTGGATCTATCCTGTCTGCATCTCATACTATGCCTAGAATATTCACTTATGCTTCACACATAGTTAGATTCCTCACTTGTACCTATTCATGGATTCATACAAATCTGGAACCAACTCTCAACATATAAGTGAATGTCTTCGCGCTATGAGGTCAAAGTCTTCTAAACTGATTTATCTTCAAAATCTTCTGTGAATGCATATGACCTCTTCCCCTTCCCTCGCATCTCTAATGCTGTCACATGTACATGTCCGTGGGAGAATCCCTTGGTTCTCATAGTCTGCATTCATTTGCAGAATTCTTGCAGCGTCACATTCATTCTCCCGAAGCCAATTCCTGTCTGACCAGCAGACCGAACCATTTGCCCGTGTTGAAGCCTTTCAGCTTGAAGCCTTTCAGGTTGAACCCAATGGCTATTGAAAAATCTGTTAGGAAGGGTGGCAGACAGCACCGTGGCAACACCTCCAAAGATTTGCCTCCTGACCTCATTGAGATGTACAAAACTGATCCGGAGGAGGACTACAATCAGAGGAAGACTCGAATCTAATGGATTCGAAGATATTGGGCAGAACAATGGTTCAAGTACAGATTTGTGACCCAAGAATATGCTGAAAAAAATGCCATCAAGCCACCCTGGGGAGACAGTCTATATAAAAATCTTTCACCCAGGACTCAAGCTGAAGCCATTGCTCAAGGCTTCTATCCTTGCATGGTCCGTGGGCCACAACCAACAGATGCCGACCCATCATCACTACTATGGTGTCGCGACGACAATCTGTTCAAGCGAAATCTTCAGTATGCCAAGAACTCGGCCAAAGAAAATAAGAAGACTTGGGGACTGGACTTCAATCCTGGCCCCTCTGCGCCCCGTGCCGATGGCACGCGCGAAGCTGAACCTAACCTGGTTGGGCCCTTCTATAACTTATAAGGCCTCATCAGTCATATAAGGGTTCAAGGGGCGGATGTGGATCAACCTGCAGACGACGCTGATTCTGATGAAGCGCCTGCATCTCTGAAGCCAAAGAAGAAGAAGAAATCCAAGGCTTCGAAGACCACTCCACCAATTGCTTCAAGAGTGAAGCCCTTGGCCACTGCTCCACCTGCACCAAGTGTGCAATCTGAAGAGCATTCTAGCATATCCAAGAGCAAGCAGCTAAGGAAGAAGCCCATGCACAACCCCAGTCCAGCCCTGACTCCAGATGCCATTGATCCATCAAGTGATGAAGAACGCTAATGAAGCCATTGATCCATCAAGTGATGAAGATCTAGCTAATGACGCTCTGGCGCAATTGATCAAGAGCAAGCAAGATGCAGAAATCTTCAACGATTTGCCGCTCTTTGACGTGGAAGTGTTGAACAACTTCATTGATGAATGGTTTGACACCCCCAACCTCAGCTTTGACGATCTGCAACTTCCCGTTGGCCTCATCGTCTCCTTCAATGGCGCCATTGCTTCTGAGCTAGCTCTTTCTCAGAGAATTGTTGAGCTGAAGCAAAAAGATTGACTATGAAAAGGCTCAGTTCAAGAAGCATATGACCAAGCTCAGCGTCCAAGAAGTCCAGAATTTCAAAGTCATGATGCAAGAGCTCAAGGAAGCCTGATACGGTGTATCCTAGGGCCATCACCATGGACCCTTCATCGCCTCACCAAGTGCCCAAAGGACCCATGACTAGAGCCCGTGCAAGAGCTTTCGAGACCGAGGTGACCTCGCTCCTCTCTTTACATCTTCCGGATTCACCTGAGACACGGCTTCTACCTTCATCAGAGACTCTATGCATACTCAGGTGCTTGGACGAAGGCCGCGGGACAGCTCTACATGATGCTCAAGAGGACAGGCCCGGCAAATGCTCGAGACAAGAAGAAGGCAGGCTGAAGATGCTACAGGCACCGGACGTCCGGCCTGCACCGGACGACCGGCGACTCCCAGGCGCCGGACGACCGGAAGACACCGGACGTCCGGCCTCCCCCAGACGACCGGACGACCGGAAGCCACCGGACGTCCGTGAAAACGACTACAGAAGCTAAATAGCGGAAATCCGAGGATTACCGGACGTCCGGTCCCTCCGGAACCACCGGACGTCCGGTAACCCACGGACGTCCGCTACGACGGCGACCGCGTGTGTAATATAAATACTGTGGACCTCCTTCCTTTAGACTCAGCTGTGGTTTAGCTCATTTGACACTTGTGTGGATTTCTCCCATGAGACGGTGCGCCTCTACGGAGAAGATCCACCTCTGGATTCAAGACCCCTAACGGGAAGATCCCACGGGATTCCAAGACCTCCTCACGGAGAAGAGTATCTTTGTATCACCGGTGTTGACTTTGGATCATGTACCTCGACCTTGTATCGCGAATCTAGTGCTTGTGTGATTATCTTCGTGTTGCTTGAGTGTTTTCCTCTTGTGTTTTCCCCCGTCCTTCTCTTGTGATCCCCGTGTTCATCGTGTGCCAACCTCCAAATGTGAAAGATCCGCTGATTAGGGTTCCACCCTGTATCAAAGCCTTTCACAAGAGGCGTGAAGAAGCCAAAGGTTCTCGTGAGTGAATCAAGGCCTTGGCGGCCAAATGCGTCCAAGTTTACAATGAAGCTGAAAAGCGCAAGGCCCTTGGGCGTCCTGGCATTGACCCCAGGATGGCTGCCAAGAAGAAGAAGTAGCCAACTGTGGCCCAAGCTGAAGAATCAAGGCAGGAAGAGCCTAGCATTGTCTTCCCTGCCAGCATGACAGGCACGAAGCCTATGGTCTCCATAGTTGCTTCATAGTGCAAGAAGACAAAAGTCACTGAAGCTGAAGCTCGCAAGCGCAAGTACACCACTGATGATGCTCCACCCACAAAGAAGCGCAAGACCAAGAAGGTCCAGGCTGCTTCCACAGAGCCCCTTGTCGTCGAGCCCATTTTAGTTGCTCGTCCTGCATATGCACACCAGGAACGTCGCATGACTGTTCATGAGCCTGCTCCCATAGAGGCTGAAGACATTCCAGCTGTTGACCCCACCGCAGTTGAAGACATTGATCCTCATGACAATGTTGAAGATGATGAGTCCTTCCTCAGATCGAGTACAATGTGGAATCATCGCCTATTCTCACGAACAGCGAACGCATCAGCATTGGTCGTCCATTGACACCAATTGCACAGGATGACTCATTGGATGATCACCCACAAGATACACCAGCAACTCCCCCAACTCAAGTCACCAGTTCGGTGCTTGAAGATGAAGACTTTGAGGCCCAACCAACTCCATCACCACAGGCGTCGCCAGCATTCCGCAGGCTTCGCAAAGGACCAAGGCCCCAAGTCGTTCCTTCAAGTGTTCCAGAAGGAGAAGAGCAACAATCTGTTCCTGAAGCTTCTCCTACTGTGAACCTCCCAGAGTCTGAAGCCACAGCGGCTAAAGATATTCCGGTTGCATCAGCCGATGAAGAACAACCCGAAGAAGAAGAAGCACGTGCTGCCACACCCCCTGTTCTCGAGGAGAACGTGTCCGACCCTTCAGCTCCTGAAGTGGAGGTTACAAATTCTGAGGCTGCCACCACCACCACTGAAGCCAATGACGTTGTCATGGCTGAAGCTAATGTGGTGCCTGATGTGATGGCACCTGAAGCCAATGCTGCACCTGAAGCCACTCAGCAGCCTAAAGCCACTACCACTGCTCCTGTTCTGCCTCCACGGCCCCATACAATCGAGCAAGCATACGACAAAGATGACCAGCTCATCTCTGTCAGATGGCCCATTCTGGTTCCTCCGTCTGCTGCTGGACCGCCTGCGGCTGGTCCTCAACTTGACTACCATGTTGAGCACATGCCTCAGGTTCAGAAGCCTAAGCCAAGACTGCCAAGGTTCCTAGGTACTGCCACTTCACCGGGGTCCTTCAATGCCAATGGCTTCACTGCACACAACACTTTCTTTGACAGCGCCAAGGACCCCTATTCCAAGCCAAGGATATCATCAGATAGGTTCTGGAGCCATCAGCAGTGTAGTTATTATTCACGAGTACTCTATGATCAAGGGCGCATTTTCCCTCATATGCGTCTTGATACTGAAGCCATTACTAAACTGCCCTGTCTTGAGAAAGCTCTTGATTACTTCCGTGATGCTGGCCTTCTGAATTTTGTGATTGACAAAGAGCACTAGAATGAAGAGCTGCTCCTGCAATTCTATGCAACCCTCCACATTCGAGGTTACAGCAGGGATCCGAAGACATGGATCCTTGAGTGGATGACATGCAATGTCCATCATGAAGCCAAAGCCTTTGATCTCATTGAGCTAACTGGCCTGCCCACTCCAGGAGAACTATATGAACCTGGCTGTCAACTACACAGCGAAGCTTTGGAAAGCATCTTTCAGAAGCCAAAGCCCAACATGAGCCAAATTCTAAGCATGATGAAGCCTTGGCCACTCGATGCTGCATACCCAAAGGAATTCTTTGTTGAAGACCTAGAGTATCTGCCACGCACCATATATCATATTATCAGGCAAACTCTATGGCCTGTCAAAGGACACTCTTCATCAGCCACACTTGAAGGCACAATGAAGACATTGGTCTTCTATATCTTCAATGGCATCAGCTTCAATGCTCAAGATTTCTTTATTAGGCAGTTGGCTGTGTCAGGCTGTGATCTTTTTGGTCTCAAGTTCTACGCTCCATGGATTATGCGCCTCATCAAGCTTCATTCTGCTATCAACTATCAGCCTTCTGCTCGCAATCATCATATATTCTTGCCAGAGGTTGATATGTCAGCTGAAGCCATATACCAAGAGCCTGCCAAAGAGCCTGTTAGTCTTCACAACGCTGATCACTAGAGCTTCACTCAACAAATTGAAGGAGTTCCAGCAGTTTCTCGCGTTTATCCACTAGCTGGCCATACTCGCCAACCTCGCCATACAGAGACTGAAGCTACTGAGAGCACCATTGCCCAAAGCCTCGGAAGCGATCTCGTGTTCTCAATGACCGAGAGCTTCTCGTTGCCTTACATCAAAAACATGATAAGCATCACTACTGGCTGAAGCGTCAGATGCAAAGCCTCTTGGTGTACGTCAATCGCATTCGCAACCTTGCCACCAAGAATGCCTTTGTTGCTCATGAAACCTGTCGGAGGTCATGGAATAGTTTGACTTTGCTGAGTGCTGAAGCATATCTTCAAGACGATGGCTTCACTGAACGATTCAAGTTTGACCACACTCCTCCAAGGAATGCTGTTCTGCGTCGAACTCCATCTCTTGAAGACTCTGACTACTCCTCCTCCGCTGCAACGGTTGACGCGAGGGTGATAGATGATCAAGATGATGCTACCTCACCATCTCCTCCCTCAGTGCGTGTCGACACTACACCAACTACTTCTGCACCGCCAAATGCCAACGCCGACCCTGCATCTTCTCCTGATCCAACTGGGAACGAGTAGAGGCTCTATGTCTTCAAACCTTTTTGGTCCTTACTGACAAAAGGGGGAGAAGCATATGAGTTGATAGTCTTCAAGCGGGTCCATACGGGCGGGTGCTTTATATTTTGCCAAGTGTTTACAACTCTCGTTTTTGCTACATTTGGTTCTTTGAGTTGTAACACTTAAACTTGATGGTCGTTTGCTACGTTTTCTGGTACTCTGTAATGCGATGTCATGTGCTACGATATATTCCGCACTTAGTCATTTTGCAGACGTCCATTTCTCATTAAGCATATCATAATATTCGACATATCAAATGTGCATGATGAATTGTCTTCATAAGTTGAAGAGGATCTCCACAAGTACAACCTGCCATGTGCATTTGCATTCAAAAGAAAATCAACTATATGCACATCTTCAGGGGGAGCCTTTTGCTACTTATGACGACAATACCTTATCCTTTACAATTTCACATACTTTTATCCCCGTTGAAAACTTCAACCAGTTTGTCATCAATCACCAAAAAGGGGGAGATTGTAAGTGCATCTAGTGCCACCCCTAGTTGGTTTTGGAGTATTGACGACAAACCTGGTTGAGGGACAAATGTGTTTGTGAGAATTGCAGAATAACACATGTAGTAGTCCCTCATTGATTCGGTTTACCTACCGGAGATGACCCCTAAAAATGTATGAAGACATTGACGACAATGGTGGTACATGAAGATAATCATATTGAAGTCTATGACAAGAGAAGACATTGTGTGAAGACTATGGAGCGCGAAAACTTAGATGTTTCGTTGTTTCCTTTTCTTTTTTGTTGAGTCATAGGAACCACCGTACTGTTAAGTGGGGTCCAAGTGAACAAAGTCAGAGTGACTGAAGTGATGCTCAACCAAATCCTATGTCTTCGAGCGAAGATAATGAGAGCAAATCTTATCCAGAGCTGGATGAGTTAGCTTTACTTGTAGCCCAAGTAAAGTTGCCGTGTGTGTTTGAAATCTGACCGTTGGAACACGTGTCACTTCGAACAAATCTGGTCGGGTTGCCCAGTGGCTATAAATAGCCCACCCCCTACACCATAAATTGGTGGCTGCTCAGAGTTATTACACGGCTTTTGTCGTTTGAGAGCAACCCACCTCCGAAGCATTTGAGAGAGAGATCCTTGCAAGGACAAAGCCCAAACACCCAGAGCCAAAGAGTGTTAGGCATCACTGAAGTCTTTCTGTCTGTGTGACCTGAAGACTTGTTACACTTGAGGACTGTGTTTCCTCCAACCGGTTAGGCGTCGCGTTCTGAGCATCCAAGAGTCATTGTGGATCGCCGGTGAACGAAGTCCGTGAAGGTTTGTAAGTCTACCTTGAAGACTTACCAGAGTGATTGGGCGAGGACTAGGTGTCCTTAGCTCAAGGGGAACAAGGTGAAGACGCGGTCTTCTGAGTTAAATCTCAGCCTCCCTAACGAGATGTACAGTTGTCACAGCAACTGGAACTGGTCTAACAAATCACTATCTTCCCCGAGCTATTGGTTCTATCCTTTCCTTCTCTTTACTTACTGTCTTTCATTGTGAAGTCATTGCCTGCTTGCCTATCTGTTTGACTCCACTGTGTGACTACTTGTTCTGATTGGCTTCATGCAATCTTCCATCCTGATCCATACTGCCTAGCTGCTATTAGTCTTCATGCTTTCACTTCATCGAATACTTGACTATGGCTTGTCTAGTGTAGTCTACCTTCCGCTGCATAGAAATAGGATTGGTTTTATCGTTTGTGTTCGAAACTTCCATGTTTTGAATACTTCCATAAAAATCTCCCATTCACCCCTCCTCTAGTCGGTATACAACACTTTCAAGTAGCGCAAGTATTTCCCTCAGTTTTTGAGAACCAAGGTATCAATCCAGTAGGAGACCACGCACCAGTCCCTCGCACCTGCACAAACAAATAAGAACTTCGCAGCCAACGCGATAAGGGGTTGTCAATCCCTTTATGGTCACTTACGATAGTGAGATCTGATAGATATGATAGTTTATATTTTTGGTATTTTTGGTTCAATAAAACAGCAAATAAACAACGGCAAAAGAAATTAACGGGAAAGTAATATGATACAGATAGACCCGGGAGCCATAGTTTTATCTAGTGGCTTCTCTCATGATAGCGATATTCTACAGCGGGTAAACAAATTACTACCGAGCAATTGATAGAAAAGCGAATAATTATGAGACTATCTAGGCATGATTATTGTATATAGGCATCATGTCCGAGACAAGTAGACCGACTCCCGCCTGCATCTACTACTATTACTCCACACATCGACCGCTATCCAGCATGCATCTAGTGTATTGAGGTCATACGAATAGAGTAACGCCTTAAGCAAGATGACATGATGTAGAGGGATAAACTCAAGCAATATGATGAAAACCCCATCTTTTTTATCCTCGATGGCAACAATACAATACGTGCCTTGCTGCCCCTACTGTCACTGGGAAAGGACACCGCAAGATTGAACCCAAAGCCAACCACTTCTCCCATTGCAAGAACTATAGATCTAGTAGGCCAAACCAAACCAATAATTCGAAGAGACTTGCAAGGATATTATGAGCACACATAAAAAGTTCAGAGAAGAACCAAATATCTTTCATAGATAACCTTGACCATAAACTCAGAATTAATCGGATCTCGACAAACACACCGCAAAAAGAGATTACATCGAATAGATCGAAGACCGAGGAGAACTTTGTATTGAGATCCGGAGAGAGAGAAGAAGCCATCTAGATACTAACTATGGACCCGAAGGTCTATGGTAAACTACTCACAACTCATGGTGAGGGCGATGATGATGATGATGATGAAGGCCTCCGTGATGGATCCCCCTCCCGGAACAGGCTTCAAGATGGGATCTCCACGGGAACAGCAGCTACGACGGTGGAATTAGGGTTTTCTCTCTGCGTACGGAGTTTCTGGGGTACGTAGGTATATATAGGAAGAAGAGGGGCACCAGGGGCCATAGGGGCTGCCCTCGAGGCAGGGGGCGCGCCCTGGGAAGGGGGGCGCGCCACCCTCGAGGGTGGGTCCCCTGTCCTTTGGCTTGGCCCCGAAGTTTATCTTGTGTGATTTCCTCCAAAAATAACTCCTGCGAAGGTTTCATTCCGTTTGGATTCCGTTTGATATTCCTTTTCTGCAAAACCCTGAAATAGGCAAAAAACAGCAATCTGGACTGGGCCTTTGGGTTAGTAGGTTAGTCCCAAAAATGATATAAAAGTGAATGATAAAGCCCATTAAACATCTAAGACTTCATAAATAATAGCATGGAACAATAAAAAATTATAGATACGTTGGAGATGTATTAGTAGGAAAGGAGAGGGGTGCCTCCCCCCTTTTCCTAGTCTAACTAGGAACCCTAGGGGGCGGCCAGCCCTATGAGCTACCCCTCTCTTTCCCTCAATGTCCCGCTATGGCCCATACTTCCTCGGGGGGGGGGGGGGGGGGGGGTTTTGG
>LR738712.1:500662910-500713912 GCA_902687465.1 Secale cereale
GGCCCATACTTCCTCGGGGGGGGGGGGGTGGGGGGGTTTTGGCAATCCCCTCCGTCACTCCGGTTTTACCCGATAACACCCGGAACACTTCCAGTGTCCGAATATAGTCGTCCAATATATTAATCATTATGTCTCGAACATTCCGAGACTCCTCATCATGTCCGTGATCTCATCCGGGACTCTGAACTACCTTAGGTACATCAAAACTCATAAACTCATAATACCTATCGTCATCAAATGTTAAGCGTGCGGACCCTATGGGTTCGAGAACTATGTAGACATGATCGAGACTCATCTCTGGTTAATAACCAATAGCGGAACCTGGATGCTCATATTGGTTCCTACATATTCTACGAAGATCTTTATCGGTCAAACCGCATAACAACATGCGTTGTTCCCTTTGTCATCGGTATGTTACTTGCCCGAGATTCGATCGTCAGTATCTCAATACATAGTTCAATCTCGTTATCGGCAAGTCTCTTTACTCATTCTGTAATACATCATCTCGTGACTAACTCATTAGTCTTTTGCTTGCAAGGCTTATTATGATGTGTATTACCGAGAGGGCCCAGAGATACCTCTCCGATACTCGGAGTGACAAATCCTATTCTTGATCTATGCCAACACCACGAACACTTTCGGAGACACCTGTAGAGCATCTTTATAATCACCCGGTTACGTTGTGACATTTTATAGCACACAAGGTGTTCCTCCGGTATTCGGGAGTTGCATAATCTCATAGTCATAGGAACATGTATAAGTCATGAAGAAAGCAATAGCAGTAAAACTAAACGATCATAGTGCTAAGCTAACGGATGGGTCTTGTCCATCACATCATTCTCCTAATGATGTTTATCCCGTTGATCAAATGACAACTCATGTCTATGGCTAGGAAACATAACCATGTTTGATCAATGAGCTAGTCTAGTAGAGGCATACTAGGGACACTCTGTTTTGTCTATGTATTCACACATGTACTAAGTTTCCGTTTAATACAATTCTAGCATGAATAATAAACATTTATCATGATATAAGGGAATATAAATAACAACTTTATTATTGCCTCTAGGGCATATTTCCTTCACAAAGATTGTGTGTTTTTCGACACCACATTCTGCACAAATCGCTACAACCTACCCTTTGCTCCGATTGTTGGCATTAACAACCACACACACACCGTTTGCTTCGGTTGTGCTTTGTTACCTGATGAGACCATTGAAACTTTCAAGTGGGTCTTCCAGCAATGGATGTTGGCAATGAATAACGAGCATCCATTGAACACTATGACTGATCAAGACCAGACAATGGCTACAACCATCTCAATGGTGTTCCCGGAGTCAACAGACAGATGTTGCAAGTGGCACATCTTCCGGGTTGCCAGAACTAAACTAGGGAAGATGCTAGGCAAGGATGAGCCTTTTGCCGAAGCATTCTATGGTTTCATCAATGGTTCAGATACCGTGGAGGAGTTTTAAGAAAGGTGGAAGCATATGGTCGAGGTATTTGGTGTGGCTGATAAGAAACACCTCAAAAACATGTGGAACAGTAGGAAGATGTGGGCTCCTGTGTACTTTAGGAATAAGTTCTTCCCATTCACAGGCACAATCGGGCGGTCCGAGGGCCTAAATTCCTACTTCAAGACTTTAAATCATCATGGAGACTCAGTTTGGATGTTTGTGCAACAGTTTGAGCTTTGCCAGGAGCTAATGCTTGATTGTGAGGACAATGCTGGCTTCATCAATGAAACAACGAGGCCACGAGTGTGGGGCAAGTAAGTCCAAAGTCATCTAGCATTTTTGTAGTTTCTCTGGGTACTTTTGTTGTTGATGTTTTCAAGTACAGTTCGGTTGCAACATTTGTTGGAAACATATGTAGTAATTCTTATTGATGTTGGAAGCTTTTTTGTTTGCAGTTACAATGAAAAGCAGGCTGCAGATTTCTATACCAGAGAAGTATTTTCCAAGTTTAAAAAACTATTGGCTAAATCAATAGGCTTTGGGCTGCAATATCAGGTGCAAGGGGGTGTCATCTAGTTTCAGCTTGTTGCAAATGATGGCGTTAACCCTAAAGTGTACACAGTGCGTGTTGCCCCTGAAGATCAGACATACATGTGCAGCTGCAACATGTTTGAGATGTGCGGGCTGATCTGCCCATATATCATCCGTGTCATGGTGCACCTGAACGTGCAAACAATACCAGCGACTTACATGCTTCCAAGATGGTCTAAGATTGAAATTGACCTTGCGCCCGAACCGGGCGAAGGGCATAGAGCTATGCACTTCGGCGTCCCCACAACAAACACCCTGAAGTTTAACTCTCTCTGCCGGAAGTTTGGGAAACTCGCTTCGGATGCATGCTTCAATGATGAAGCTTATAGTTTTGTCTCTGGGCTAATTGAGCAGGGCATTTTTGGGGTTGCCGCAATGAAAGCTGCAACAACAGATGGGGTTGCACGAGACGAAGAAGCCTAAGGTAATGCATCAAATGAACAAGTCTCAAGGGGTCCAAGTACAGGGCAGCGGGATCCACCCCCCGTAGGACTACAGAACCCACCAAGGTCAGCAAAGAAGGGGAGGCCAAAGGAAAAAGAGAAGCGAAGAAAGCCACTAATTGAGATTCGAGAAGATGAAATGAAGAAGAAAAGCAAAGAAGGACGCAGCGAAAACGAAGAAAGCTCCAAAGCCAAGGGAAAAGAAGACTTCATGAAAATATTGTGAAGATGAGGGTCACAACGTGAAGGACTGCCAACTCCTTGCTGCTCTTCTTGCTGCGAGTGCGAGCGTGAAAGCTCCGGGTGTCGAAACAATCCTTACCCTTTAGGATGTTTCGTGAGGGAAAAATGATGACTTGCCTTGTAACACCCCATGACTTACGATAAAAAGTTGTGTTGACTAGTTGTGAATGTTCGTTTTGTGGGATTGCAACATATTACTACATGTGTGGTTTGAAAAGGCAGAATGTTCCTTTTTACGAGAGTTGATTTAGAAAGTCTCTTTTTGAAAGCATGGTTGAAGCTTCTTGAAAGCATGGTTGAATCTTTTTGAAAACATGGTTGAAGCTTTTTAAATACATGGTTGAAGCTTTTAGGAAACATGGTTGAAGCTTTTAGGAAAAATGGTTGAAGCAAAATAACAAGTTGGGAAAGGAAAAACCTTGAATGATTTAAAGTTGATTTGGCTATGCAACAAAATTTGGCTATACATGTTTCCATTATATGTGAGCTTGTAGCAATTCAATTGCAAAAAGAATGTAGCAATATAGCAAATGTTTGGTAGTTCTATTTTTTGGGAATAACTTTTGAAGCTTTTTACATTATGCTTCCATCAAAAATATTGTAGGGATGTAGCTAATTTGCAGGTAAAATGTATATTTTGGCTCTGCAACAAATCGAGCAGAAGGTTGTAGCTAGTTTCTGTGAGCTTCCAGCAATTTAAGTGTGACAATGTAGCATTCACATATGTAACATCCCAAAATTCTAAATTTTGGAATGTTATATTAAATAGATAGTTTTGATTGCTTGTGATGTGCTGTGTGAAATTGAGTGAAATTTGAAACTTTTGAAAGTTAAATGAGAGGGAATGAAATGACTTTCCCAAACTTTCACCTTGCATTTTATGCCCCCCATGAATTCAAATTCATTTCATCACTAAACCCTAGAGTGAAGATGATATGACTTCTTCCATTTAAATAAATGAAAAGGGTTTTTGAAAGGATTTTGATTTTCCATTCTTGAAATATTTTAAATTCAGAAATTTTATGCAACTCAATGATTTTCACGAGAGAAGATAAAATGACTTCTTCAAATTATAGGACATATGAGTTGGAAGTTCCTTTGAAGTATTTTGAAATTTATTTTGAAATTTGAGTTATTTGGTTTTTATTCAAATTATTTTTCTCCAAAAACAAAAAAATATGGAAAATAGGGTAAAATGTTTCCCTACAGTAGGAAATTGGGGACAAATAAATTTGATATCATTTTGGCTTTAAAAAAATGTTTTTATTGGTTTTTATAGCAACAATAGCATTGTTTGATTTATTTAACTTTTTGCGTACTTTACTTGACTCTAGAAAAATGTTCATGGTATAGGAAATCCTTTTATATTTTTTATATATAATATACCTATATAAAATTTTAGTTTTATTTTTCGTTTTTCAGATTTTCTTTTCTGTTTTTAATATTAAAAAAACTGCGCGTGCGCCTGTAATTATATGTCGCCCTCGTGCGTAACTTAGTGTTGCGGACGCCACATCTTTTTTTTCTATGTGGGGCAAGCCCAGCAGTTTTTTTTCCAGTTTATTTTTTTCCCTTTGTTTCCCACTTTGGCCAATTTTTTTTTTAAAAAAGTGGCGCGTACGCGGCCGATGGCCTTTTGGCCCGTGCTACGAGGGCTTCGTTTTCTCCTCTGTTTCGTATAATTTCGTCTATGTGTAGTCCCATATTGCCGAGCCTTTGACCCCTAAGCCTCTATATTCCACCTATAAATACCATAGAGCCTCCAAAAATCATCCGATTCAGTTAAATCAATATTTTGGTTTGACTAGATTTACTTGAAAAAATTATTTCTTCTCTCCGGCGGGAATTGTGTAAGTCGTCTCCTCTCCGCAAAGTTGTCTTTTCTCTTCCCATAAAGGTATCTTTCTTCGTATTTTTTTATATACTTCCGTAGCTTATTATTTCTAGACTAGTCTAATAGAATAATTAGATTTATAAACTAACCCTGTATTTACACTTTAGACCTAGAATTCCTTTAGCCGTAGCTATTTTTCTTCCCTAAAACAGCTTGACCCCGATTTTTCAAATAGCCATAACTTTTTACTTGTTCATCCAAATTAGATGAAACCAACGCTAGATTTTCTTCTTTGTCCCACCTATCCAGTGAATCTATCAAATAAACTTTATGCAAATTTCAAATTTCGAAATTTGTTCAAATTCATATTTAAACTTCTTTTGATCATATCTTTTTAACCGCAACTCCGTTCGAGTTGATTCTTTTTGCAAATTGAAGCTCTTGACCTACACTTTTTGATAAGTCCAAATTCACTTAATTTTGGTACTGTTAAAAATTGTTTATGTTGCAAGAGTTATTTACTTGGTTCTGAAGTTTCCGAAGTGTTTTCTTTGTCCTGTCCGATCTTTTGAGTGATTGCTTATGTGTGGTTACCATTGTTTGTTTATGATAGATTGATCGGAGTGTGATGAGTAGATCTTTCACGAGTTATGAGTGCGAAGAGTCTACATCAACAGTACAAGGTAAGTTCACACTTTGATCATACTTTCCAATACCCAGTTTTCATTGCATTAGTTATACCCTCAAACACTTGCATGAGTAGGACATGTTACATAATATGATGCTTTATAGTTCATGAGGTAGGAACCCAATGACTTGAGATCAACCCAATGGAATTTACGCTTTGTTACTTATTGCTTAGCCATGTTTGTAGACATGGATTGGTATGAAGATTTCATGAAAGTTGCGAGAGTGATATTTAACTAGGGGAAACTTAAGGTGGAAACTTTAATACACATTTGGGTGGATTGGTTTATGGCACCCTGGGGTTACCAGTGGTTTGCCAGGGCGCCTGGGGATACCAGTGTTGCCCAAGGAGATCCCGCGGTTACCGTGTGATTATCCTATTGAATGTCACCCAGACTCAAAGGGATCATATGATATTTTCATGTCTAGAAACTTCCATGTGCAGCCACATGCCATTATGGGCTCTCGCATAGTTGAGTATGTTGTGTGAGCTCTTTCAGTGGTGGACTAGCAGATGTAGAGAGAATGTAGGTGTACCGGTCCATCCGGGGTAAAGAGTAAATGCTTCTGAAAGACTGTGTCTCGTTCATCCGGTTCTCAAACACCATGCAGTGCGAGAAATTAAACGGAGGCGATCGAGTCTTGTGGGAAAAAATACACAAACCTCTGCTGAGTGTACAAACTATTCATAAGTAGCCGTGTCCCCGGTTATGGACATCTTTGAGTATCTAGAAGTTGATTATTTGTTGATCTCAACACTCTTTTTAATTAATTTGTTGGGTTAATAATGACTTTGGTTCGGGATTGAGATGGGGGTACCATTCTCAATTGTTCATGATTTAAATTTAACAAAGTAGTTAAATAAATGCATTCCTTTGTGGTAGGGAAAAATCAGCTTTATGCAAAATAAACCTTGCAGCCTCCACCAGCCAAATATGAATGTAGTGATAGATATTGTTCATTGTTATCCTATGGTGTGAATTTGCGAGTACATTCAATGTACTGACCTACATAGCTGCAACGTCTCATGTTGCAGGAATTATTCGACGAGTAAGTGTTACGTTAGGGTTGCGCTGTGTACACTCAACTTGCCGTTGGTGTTGATGAGAATCCACAACCTAGTGTTGCTTCCGCTATGTTGATCGAGGTAATAGTATTTACGTTACTTTATACATGTGATTTACCTCTGTTATAAATCCTCGAGTACTGTGTGTGTAAGCATACTGATCCAGGGATGACACTTAAGCACATAGACTTGATCCATTCGGGTCGGGTCGCTACAAGATGGTATCAGAGAACATGTTGAGTGTAGAGCGTGACCCTAGAAACTGACAAGCCCATAGGAAAGGATTTCTCTAAAACTTTATTTTCAAACAGATTCTTTACCTTTCTTCTTTTCCGAGCTTTGTCAAATCTTTCCTTTTACCTTAAATAGCTAGACGATACCCTATCCATTTTGACCACTTCGGAGTAATGAGGATTTCACCATGCATTAGAAGTGTTGGAGCTGCAACAATAGATACTCCGAAGGATTGAAGAGTTGATGGTTTTGAAGAGATATTGACCTTTAGAAGACCAACCACTTGTTATGTACTTACATTAGATGTGACGATTGTGGGCCGTCATTTGTTTGATGTTTTTCCGACGGCCACAAACTAAAACCTATGTTTTCAAAACTATTGTTTGTATTGAGTGTATCTCTCTCCATCTCCCGAAATTCATCCCAAAACCCTTGGACCCAATAGAGGATGAATGAAGATAGACTCGTGTTTTGTGGACCAATGACCCAGCCGGAGGCAGAGCGATGGATACAAAACATGGAGGATCACTTCAGGAAAAATTTGGTTGCAAGGAAGTATGAGGTTCAATATGCTCTTCAGTACTTCACAAAAAGTGCTGCAACGTGATGGAAAATGCATCAAGCCATACAAGGATGTAGTGGAGCAAAAAGTTGGGAGGAATTCAATAAGACTCTATTAAAGTCCCGTCTCATCCGAAAGCATGGTGACAACCCGAAGAAGAAACCCTGTGCCTGCAGGATTTGTGGAGAAATAGGACACACCCAGGAGGAGCACAAGGATGAATGTCCTCATTTTGAAGAAAGTCACCCAGCTAAAGAATGCCCAACTAGGCAGATTACTTGTTTCTTGTGTGAAGGGACTCCCCACTACCCTGATGAGTGCCACATTTACCCCATGGTGCAACGTACTATCCAGCAGAAGAAAGAAGCAATGAAAGAAGTCCTCGAGGAAACCTTAAGGGAATCCGCGATGGAGGAAGGTATTGATGACCCTGATGGAGAAGGCCTAGATAGATATTACTCCCGTGCTTGCTACTCATGTGGAGAAGAAGGACATTTTTCACAGTATTGCACGAAGGAAAGCCATGAGTATCTGGGAGACTTCCCGACAGAAGAAGTAGAGTTTGATCCACAAAAAGATAGAAAAAAATTGATTGGAATAAGGAAGTCGAGGAAGAGAAAGAGCATGTGTCCACAGAAGAACCCAATTTCTGCGGAAAAGGACCTGAGACACATCACATGTTACCGGTGCAAGGATTTAGGTCATTATGCTAGCAACTGCCCAACAAGGATGCCAAGAACCCAATGAACCAAGATAGTCACCATGAAGTCCTTAGATTTTACGGATGTCATTTGTTTATGCTGCAAGGAAGTAGATCATTTTGCCACAGAAGATTTAGACCAGAGGAAAGATTGAGCAGAGTAAGTTGAGATCTGGATATTAGAATGAAGCATGTAGCTAAATGTGGAACACCCTTTTATTACGATGTTGAGTTGAGTTATGGAAAGAACATTGTAATAGTTCGTGAAGCAATAGAAGTTGAGATGTTTGGAATCTCATATGAAATGTTATGAGTTGTTGGATGTTGTGAGTGCCTCTCTTGCTATCTCACCTAGACTAAAACCTAAAACCCACGGACAAGCTGATCCCAAACCTCTCCCGAACAAACCACCACATTTCACCAAAGGAAATACATACATTATCCTGAGTACCCCTTCTATCTTATACCTACAAATAATAACCCTTTAGGAGTCTTTTCTCAAAGGCCCGGAAACGATCATGACCCTGACTAGCGAACAGGATTACCCAAAGATCTTGAAGGACATGATGAAGCTTATTCACGTGGAAGGAGATGCAGTTTACAAGGGTTATCCCTTCATGGAGAATGGAGTTGAACTTTGGTACGTGGAGGTACACCTCCATCGTGTGAAAGGAGTTTTCCCAAAGACTATGGGTCTATACTTTTTCATCTCCCGAGTACCGCGAACAACATTCTTCGACTCTGTTCGTGAAGCTGCTATGGAGGCCATACGTCAGATTGGAGAAATACTCGAAGAAAGACTTCGTCATATTCAGGAACGCCTGAGTAGGGTGCATGCAGAGATGAAGCACACGACCAATAGGATGAATCAAAAGATTGATGATTTTAAGAATCACATTGCATAATTCCAGTGGGACTGAAGCATCCTCAACTAGGACAAAGGAATAAAGATGGAAGGAATGCTTGACCCTACCGAACTATGTGGATGGCAGCAATTGTAGTGAAGCACCTTTGAAATTTGAGTATTGAATAGTGGTCCAGGAAGTAATAAAAGATTTGATATGAGGATAATATGAATTACGGAGGAACCAGTGCATTGTGTTTAGGGCGATACTTTTCTGTGTGAACCCTGAACAAATAAGAAAGGAAAATGTTGCTCCAACTAGTGGAATTTGCACAACTAAGTTGGAGTTTATTTTGATATGAAGCTTACCCCAAAAGTATGAAGGAAATCAGTACAATTGGATTTAAAGGGGGTGTAATGCTGAGTGTGGAGCAATAGTAAACTCCAAGGATGCGTTAAGGATATACAAGATCTAAAGTGGACCCATCAGCCGAGGACCTAAGGAGGCTACGTAATCATATGGGAACCACGAGACTTGTCAGAAGTAATAGGTTTCTGCTGTAAGGCAGCAGGACACTATGCTAGAGATTGACCCCATGAGAAAGAGAGTTGTGCTAAGTAGTTGAGTTGAAACATTCAATGGAATGCAGTAGATCGGAGTGAGTTGAGAATCAATACAGTTAGCATCAGGGTATTGATTTTGGATTTTATGAGTTGGTACTATATAAGTGAGGAGTGAAGCCATGATACATGGAATAAGATTTTGAAGAAATTAGGGTTATTCATTTTAAGGGTGGTAGAGTCCAACACCATTACCCGAATACACTAGCTAGTGTTTAGTTACGTCAAACTTGGAATGGATTGCCCAAGGATGAGTGTGAATAATCACACCCAGTTTTCAACCAAGAGAAGTAAGGGATAATTGGATGGATTTAAGAAAACCAAGGAAGTTGGATGTCGGAAGAATGATCAGTTGCAACCCAATGATGAGACCAAGTGTTACTAGTGATGAGATGAGCCATAACCCACATGCCCCAGGACCTGACAAGGAAGAAATCACACTCTTGCTGAAGGAAAACCCCAGGTAGAAGTGACAACGTTGTCAACAGATGATCCTATAGGTGTTTACGCAAAACCCGAGGGTTGTGAAGAAATGATAGATGGTTGTTTGGCTTGCAGAATCAATGGATTTCTCCGAACTTAGTTCGTGGACAAGAGAAATTCCGCAATGCTTGTGAGGATGACCGAGTATTAGAATGAGAGATTCACTAAACCATATACAAGGTAATGATTTGGGTGCGGAATGGATTGATCATCATACCGACTTACTCTTATTATTCGCCTCTGTTATACGGGATGGTAAATCTGAGTGACTTACCTATAGTAGAGAGACGACGATGTCAAAACTTTGTTTAAACCTTAGAATGGTATGACAAATTTTCCCCTGTACAAGGCAATTGCTGCCAACCGTAGGATATACGGTGAGAATGAAGCCCAGACCCGTTTTCTGCAGGGACCCAGTTGATTTTGTTTGATGACCACCATGAGATATCGATAGTTGTTTAGTATTGGCGCCAGACATGTTAAGAAGAACCAGTCTCGGAAGAACCTTACCAAGATGAAAGGACACAAGAATTGAGGACAAAAGTTATGCCATTACCGAAAGAGCCCAGAGAAGGAATTATCCCGAAGATTTGAGAAGACCGACCCTGTCAGCAAAGGATGTAGTACTTGAGTTTTGATAGAACCATAACCATGCTTCTAAGTGTGGTAGCACACTAGACCATACCGATCAATGGATTTGTTCGTGACCCCAAACCCCAACCTATTTCTTACTAGCCTCTCCGAATCTCGAGGACGAGATTCATTTTAAGTGTGGTAGGTTTGTAACATCCCAAAATTCTAAATTTTGGAATGGTATATTAAATAGATAGTTTTGATTGCTTGTGATGTGCTGTGTGAAATTGAGTGAAATTTGAAACTTTTGAAAGTTAAATGAGAGGGAATGAAATGACTTTCCCAAACTTTCACCTTGCATTTTATGTTCCCCATGAATTCAAATTCATTTCATCACTAAACTCTAGAGTGAAGATGATATGACTTCTTCCATTTAAATAAATAAAAAGGGGTTTTGAAAGGATTTTGAATTCCATTCTTGAAATATTTTAAATTCAAAAAATTTATGCAACTCAATGATTTTCCCGAGAGAAGATAAAATGACTTCTTCAAATTATAGGAAATATGAGTTGGAATTTCCTTTGAAGTATTTTGAAATTTATTCTCAAATTTGAGTTATTTGGTTTTTATTTAAATTATTTTTCTCAAAAATAAAATATATGGAAAATAGGGTAAAATGATTCACTACAGTAGAAAATTGGGGAGAAATAAATTTGATATCATTTTGGCTTTCTAAAAATGTTTTTTATTGGTTTTTATTGCAACAGTAGCACTGTTTGATTTTTTTTTAACTTTTTGCGTACTTTATTTGACTCTAGAAAAATATTCATGGTGTAGGAAATATGTTTCTGAAAATTTTGATATATAATGTGCCTATATAAAATTTTGTTTCATTTTTCGTTTTTCATATTTTCTTTTCTGTTTCTAATATATAAAAACTGCGTGTGCGCCTGTAATTATATGTCGCCCTCATGCGTAACTTAGTGCTGCGGACGCCACATCATTTTATATTCTACATGAGCCAAGCCCAGCAGTTTGTTTTCCAGTTCCTTTTTTTTTCCTTTTTCCCACTTTGGCCCAATTTTTTTTAAACTGTAGCGCGTACGCGGCCGATGGCCTTTTGGCCCATGCTGGAGGGCTTCGTTTTCTCCTCTGTTTTGTATAATTTCGTTTATGTTTAATCCCACATTGCCTAGTCTTTATATCCTAAACCTCTATTTCACCTATAAATATAGACCCATAAAGCCTTCAAAAATCACCCGATTAAGATTAAATCAATAATTTGGTTTGACTAGATTCACTTAAAAAAATTATTTCTTCTCTCCGACGGGAATTTTGAAAGTCGTTTCCTCTCTCCAAAGTTGTCTTTTCTTTTTCTATAAAGGTAGTTTTCTTCGTATTTTTTTATATACTTCCGTAGGTTATTATTTCTAGACTAATACAATAGAATAACTAGATTTATAAACTAGCCCTGTATTTACACTTTAGACCTAGAATTCTTTTAGCCGTAGCTATTTTTCTTCCGTAAAACAGCTTGGCCCTGATTTTTTAAATAGCTATAACTTTTTACTCGTTCATCCAAATTAGATGAAACCAACAACTAGATTTTCGTCTTGATCCCACTTATCCAGTGAATCTATCAAATAAACTTTTTGCAACTTTCAAATTTCGAAATTTGTTCAAATTCATATTCAAACTTCTTTTGATCATATCTTTTTAACCGTAACTCCGTTCGAGTTGATTCTTTTTGCAAACCGAAGCTCTTGACCTAAACTTTCTGATAAGACCAAATTCACTTAATTTTGGTATTTTTAGAAATTGTTTTATGTTGCAAGAGTTATTTACTTGGTTCTGAAGTTTTCCGAAGTGTTTTCTTTGTTCTGTCCGATCTTTTGAGTGTGGTTACCATTGATTGTTTACGATAAATTGATCGGAGTATGACGAGTAGATCTATCACGAGTTATGAGTGCGAAGAGTCTACATCAACAATACAAGGCAAGTTCACCCTTTGATCATACTTTCCAATACCCAGTTTTCATTGCATTAGTTATACCCTCAAACACTTGCATGAGTAGGACATGTTACATAATATGATGCTTTGTAGTTCATGAGGTAGGAACCCAATGACTTGAGATCAACCCAAGGGAATTTACGCTTTGTTACTTATTGCTTAGCCATGCTTGTAAACGTGGATTGGTATGAGGGTTTCATGAAAATTGCGAGAGTGATATTTAACTAAGGGAGACTTAAGGTGGAAACTTTAATACACATCTGGGTGGATTGGTTTGTGGCACCCTGGGGTTACCAGTGGTGTGCCAGGGCACCTGGGGATACTAGTGTTGCCCAAGGAGATCCCGGGGTTACCGTGTATTATCCTATTGAATGTCACCCAGGCTCAAAGGGATCATATGATATTTTTCATGTTTAGAAACTTCCATGTGCAACCACAAGCCATTATGGACTCTCGCATAGTTGAGTATGTTGTGTGAGCTATTTCAGTAGTGGACTAACAGATGTAGGGTGAATGTAGGTAAAGAGTAAATGCTTCTGGAAGACTGTGTCTCATTCATCCGGTTCTCAAACACCATGCAGTGCGAGAAATTAAACGGAGGCGATCGAGTCTTGTGGGGAAAAGTGCACAAACCTCTGCAGAGTGTACAAACTATTCATAAGTAGCCGTGTCCCCGGTTATGGACATCTTTGAGTATCTAGAAGTGGATTATTTGTTGATATCAACACTCTTTTTAATTAATTTGTTGGGTTAATAATGACTTTGCTCCGGGATTAAGATGGGGGTACCATTCTCAATTGTTCATGATTTAAATTTAAGAAAGTAGTTAAATAAATGCATTCCTTTGTGGTAGAGAAAAATCAGCTTTATGCAAAATAAACCTTGCAGCCTCCACCAGCCAAATATGCATGTAGTGATAGATATTGT
Source organism: Secale cereale (assembly GCA_902687465.1). NCBI lineage: Eukaryota > Viridiplantae > Streptophyta > Magnoliopsida > Poales > Poaceae > Secale > Secale cereale. The sequence goes on from LR738712.1 coordinate 500,676,187, forward strand.
TCATTGTTATCCTATGGTGTGAATTTGTCAGTACATTCAATGTACTGACCTACATGGCTGCAACGTCTCATGTTGCAGGAATTATTCGACGAGTAAGTGTTACGTTAGGGTTGCGCTGTCTACACTCAACTTGCCGTTGGTGTTGATGGGAATCCACAATCTAGTGTTGCTACCGCTATGTTGATCGAGGTAATAGTATTTACGTTACTTTATACATGTGATTTACCTCTGTTATAAATCTTCGAGTACTGTGTGTCAGCATACCGATCCAGGGATAACACTTAAGCACAGAGACTTGATCCATTCGGGTCGGGTCGGTACAACATATTATTTTCCAGGAAAAAAGTTAGGAGGGAAACAATGCACAGAGATCCCCTTGAAACTTTGATGGGTGAAGTTTGAAATATTTTCATATTTCAGAACCAGCAAAAAAAACAATTGTCCTTGCATGATCATGTTGGCAAACAGAAGAACGCATCCCATTAAAACAAAAGAAGTGCTTCATCAAAAGATCAAGTTGTCATCAGTTTACATGCCAAAAAGAACACATCTATTTACCAGAGGTATCATCAGTTTACATACGAACTCGCACTACTCTAATCCTATCGGAATGCTACCACCTCAGACATGATCTAAACCTAACGAAGAAACGAGCTTGTTCGTCTTGAACCTCTCAGAAAATCAAGCCGCCAACTCTTCCTGGAATGCCCGCTCCTTCGGGGCATTGTTCATTGGGTGAATCAATAGGTTGTGTGCCATATGTATGCGGTATCGCGCCATGTCTTCCTGTAATATGAATGCAAAAAGTAAGAACTGTGTTGCTGCATGAGTATTCAAAACAAAGAAAATAGATTGTAACAAAATGGACAAGGCAAATAAAAATAAAAATGTGTACCTGCTTGAACTCCCTCACTGCCTTCCCATCATAGTTGTCCACATATTTGAGCCCAAAAAAACCATAATCACACCTGTGAGATAAAAAAAAGTTCTCCATCATAGTTCCCATGCATAGTGGAAACAACAAATTGTTGAAATGGAACACGTGATTGAAGCAAAAGAAAAAAGAAAACTCACATGTTGTTTTGCTTTGGGTAATCCTCTAGGTCAACACGGGTGAAAGTGTAACACCCCAGATGTAACATTTCCAAATTTGGCAATATATTCAACTTGGTCCTCGTCCTTTTCCTTGGGGGTCTTTCCTTTTATTTTGCTTGTTTCACTGTTGCATTGTCATGCCATCGTGTTGCATCTTTGTCATATCATATTGCATTCTTGCCTATTGTCTTTTTGCATTCTTGTCCATATCATGATGCATTGTGTGGTGTTCATATCATGATGATCATGTGCATTGTGTGGGATGTCATGCATGTTTTATTTTTGCATGCTTCATGTGTGATCCATGCACTATCACCACTCTTCCTTTTCCCCCTAATCCATCCATTTCTTCTTTTGTGGCAAGCTATCTCCTAGCCTTTATTAATGTTCATCTCTTCCCAATAATTCTTACACCATGTCCTAAACCTCTATGCCAAATATCACCTTATCTGAAGTTGTTTTGATCAGGTTCAAAAATGCATTAAGTTTGAATTATATTCAAACTTGTTTTATTTTTTCTACCTCTAAAAATGCCCAAGGCAATTTTATTAGATGGTGCACAATTCCAGGAGCATGGGGATATTTTTATCTCCCTCTAACTAGTCACCTAGCTCCCTGTGCTTTTTCTCATTTTATTTTCTATCTGAAGAAAAGAGAAAAAGGTAAGAGCAGCAACAGCAGCCAGCGCCCTAGGCCTTCCTGTGTCGCTCTTCCAGCCGCAGCCCACGTGAACCAAAAACCCTCGCAGCAGCAACCCATACAGCCCACGCGCAAAAGGGTCGCCCTCTACCTCTACGGCAGATAGAGATGTATCATAGGGAGGAAATCATGTGGCGTCAGAGATCCAGGATTACTTGGCTTGCGGAAGGGGACAAGAACACGAAATTCTTTCATTTGAGAGCTAGTATCAGAAGAAAGAAGAATATGATAAAGGCGCTGCAAAATTCTTTGGGAGTGGAGATCTCGGATCCAGACGAGTTGAAGGAGCTAGCCAAAAGCTTTTATGAAAACCTATATCAAACGGAGGGGGTGCAAAATATAGAAGCAGTGCTAGAAAAGGTTCCCAGGAAAGTAAGAAATGCAATGAACGCGCAGCTCTGTGCGCCATACACTAGGGAGGAGGTCAAAGTTGCTCTCTTTCAAATGTTTCCAACCAAAGCTCCGGGTCCAGATGGGTTTCCAGCCCACTTTTATCAACGCCATTGGGATGTTTGTGGTGAGGAAGTTACTGAGATAGTTCTTAAAATTGTGAAAGGTGAAGAAAGTGCAGCCACTATTAATGATACTGTTCTTGACTTAATCCCAAAGGTAACAAATCCAACTGTCCTTGCTCAATTTCGTCCTATTAGCCTATGTAACGTCTTGTACAAGATTGCATCGAAGGTCATTGCAAATAGGCTGAAGCAGATCTTGCCTGAAATTATCTCTGAGGAGCAGTCTGCTTTTGTCCCTGGGAGGCTGATCACAGATAACATTATTTGTGCTTATGAGTGTCTGCATTTTATGAAAAGATCGAGGGCTAAATCCAACAGCTTTTGTGCTTTGAAGTTGGATATGATGAAGGCTTACGACCGAGTGGAGTGGGACTATCTAAAAGGGATTATGACCAAGTTGGGTTTTGATCCACGATGGATAATGGTTGTTATGGGCATGGTATCATCAGTCTCTTTCTCGGTCTGTTTCAATGGTGAAAAGCTTGAACCCTTTAAGCCAACTAGAGGTATCCGGCATGGAGACCCAATTCCCCCCCTACTTATTCTTGATTGCAGCAGAGGGCCTTTCGTGCCTCCTTAAATCAAGTTCAGAATCATCAGTGCTAGGTATAAAGGTGGCTCCAACAGCTCCAACTGTAAACCACCTTCTTTTTGCAGATGATAGCCTGCTGCTTTTCAAAGCAAGTGTGGAGGGATCAAACGCGGTGTCAAACCTACTGGATGTATACTGTATGGCTTCAGGGCAACGGATCAATAATGAGAAATCATCAATTTTTTCAGTAAGGGGTGCCCTGCTCAACTGAAGGAGATAATAAAGCAGAATCTGCATGTTCAGAATGAATCACTTAGCGAACGCTACCTGGGCATGCCAACGGATGTAGGCCACTCAAAGAACGGGACTTTCAAGTATCTAAGGGACCGAGTGTGGGAAAAGATCAAAGGTTGGATGGCAAAGTTATTATCTTCAGGCGGTAAAGAGGTCCTAATCAAGTCTATAGCACAGGCTATTCCTGTTTTCTCAATGGCATGTTTTCGGCTCCCTCGCGGGCTTTGTGAGAACATAACATCCATCATACGTCAGTTCTGGTGGGGCTCGAAGCAAGGGAAGAGGAAACCGTGCTGGGTAGCTTGGGATACTATAACATTGCGAAAACATCTGGGAGGATTGGGTTTTCGTGATATTGAGGTTTTCAATCTTGCTCTATTAGCAAGACAGGCATGGCGAACACTTACAGAGAGCACTTCCCTGAGTGCAAGAATTCTCAAGGCTGTTTATTTCCCAGATTGCTCTTTGCTACAAGCTGATCTTGGCTCGAATCCCTCGCAAATATGGCGGGCCATACTCGATGGACGGGAGGTCTTGGCACAAGGGATCATCCGGAGAATTGGTAACGGGGTGACGACCAGCGTCTGGAGTAACAATTGGATCCCGCGAGATAACATTAAGTGCCCGCTTGCATCGCTTGTTCCTAATGCGCCGGTGAGAGTGGCGGAGCTCATTGATAATACCACTGCCTGTTGGAAGGAGGATATGGTCCGGTCAGTTTTCACTCAGGTAGACGCGGAAGCGATCTTGCGGATACCGCTATGCACACGACAAGTCGAGGATTACTGGGCGTGGCATGAAGAGAAACGAGGAGGGTTTAGTGTGCGGTCAGCTTACAGAATGATCTTGCGTCTCAAACAGGCTCATGCGGCTAGCCTTGATGTTCACGGGGACAACTCACACGGGCCTAATGAAACCAAGGAGTGGTCGATGATATGGCAGATGCAGGTCCCCTCAAAACTGAAATTTTTTGTCTGGCGACTCGCTCAAAAATCTATGCCAACTGGGGCTGTTTTGAAACATAGACATATGGCAACGGAGGATACTTGTCCTTTCTGTGGGGCGGTTGATACTTGGAACCATGCACTCATATACTGTCCGATGGCAGCTAGTGTGTGGGCACTAGCACCGGAAGAACTTGTTTCCTCCATGATAGATCGAGGGGAGGATGATCCGAGGGAGTGGCTCTTTTCTATGTATGAAGTACTGCCGAGGGAACTTTTTGATCATCTGGTGGTCACATTATGGGCACTATGGGGGGTTCGGAGGAAAGCTATCCATGAGAATATCTTCCAAACACCTCATTCAGTTCACACATTCATTATTAAGTACTTGGCAGAGCTGCAAGTGGTTAACAGAAGATCACCAGTGGCCCGAGGCCCGACAGCGGAGAGATCTCAGAGATGGTTGGCCCCAAGTGCTGGCAACGCAAAGATAAATGTGGATGCTGCTGTGTCTAGTGATGGTTTTGGAGCTGTGGGTGCCATATGCAGGGATGAGCTTGGCAGATTCTTGGGAGCCTCAACATTGCGCTTCACACACATTGTTGATCCGACGACTCTTGAAAGTCTGGCCATTAGAGAAGCTTTGGCTCTAGCTGATGATCTATATGAGCGAAGGATCCAAGTGGCCTCAGACTGCCAAGTGGTGGTACAGGATCTGAAGAGGGATAACTGCTCCAGTTATAGTGCTATCATACATGAAATATTAGATCACTCCGTGTTATTTGATTTCTGTAATTTTAATTATGAACCTAGGAGCTCAAATTATGAGGCTCACAACTTAGCGAGGCATGCTTTATCTCTCGAGGGTGGCCGACATGTCTGGTTGGGGCACCCCGGGAATTTACCTTCCGTCCCTGTAAACATTGTGACGAATTAATAAAGGTTCGCGAGGTTGTCTCAAAAAAAAAACCTCTACGGCAGATCATCCAGAGAAGCCACGTCGGCTGCCTCGATGATTTGGCGGCCGTAGTGCCTCCCCACGCTCTATAAACATGTCCCCGGTGCCCTAGGGTTCCTCCTCGACCGATCCCCCTCCTCTCCTTCCATCGCCGCCGCCTAGGTAAGTCTCCACGCACACGCCGTCGCCCTGCTCGCCATGAACTGAGAGAGCTTCAGCTCAAGCTCGGGCTAGGCCCCTCGCCGTGCCTCCGACCACCTCGGCTATCATGGAGAAGACCGCCAAGTTCCTCTGTGTCCTCTGCCATCACGCACGTACCTCTACAGCCTCTGGATCGACTACCCCGACCGTCTTCTTCCTCTTCTTCTCGGACAACAAACGCTCCGGAGTTCCTCGCCTCATCGTCGTCGTTCTACTTCGTCCCCGTCCTCTTCTTCATGTCTTAGGTATACTAGGTATACCCAAATACAACCCTGCTCTTTTCCGTCGTGATTCGATCACCGTAGGCGTTACTAGAGTCGTGCCTTCGTCGTGTTCTCGGTGCTCCGGCATAGTCTGCATTTTTTTCTATAGTTGTGTAGTTGCTGAACCTGCTGTAGCATGTCCGTGCACCCCCGCTCCTAACAAGCCCAACTGTGCTCACCCATGCCCCAGCTCACGCACACACGCACGTCGCGTGCAGCAGCCCACACGCCCTGCCTTCCTAGCCTCGCCGTGCTCGTCGCCATGGCCGCAAGCTCGGTGAGCTCTCGCCCGCACACACCCACACGTGTGCGCATGCAAGCACGTGTCCCGAAGCAGCACCACTCTTGGTATCATCCTGCACCCCCGCCGGTGCTCCACTGCTCTGGTGGTCGCCGCCGTTGCTTGCCGGCACCATCTCCATCTTCCTGTGTGAAGTGAAGAACATGGCTCGGCCTTTTGGCATGGGTTCAAAAGGTGCCAGGCGCCCTTCACTTATCAGATATCTCCCTCTAGCGCAGTTGTCAGCGCCCTTGTGTGCTACCCAGGGGACTTTGGTTCGAGTCCCAAGCTCCACATAATATTTTGTTGTGGCCTTTTATTTTTTCCTTGTGACACTGACGCCCAGACCCACCCGTCATACACTGCTCACACACACACCCTTTCTCTGCCACCTCAGCACCTCCTGGCCATACCTGTCATTGACAGTGGCTGGCACAGGGCGTGTCCTTTTGTTTTTGCAGGGTTTTGTTTTATTTTAGTTTTGTTTGCAATTTTGATATGATAATATCTTTTAATCTATGCATCCTTTTTAAATAAAGTAAAAAACCAAACCTGTTTAGTTTTTAGTGTAGTTGCATAATATGTAATTTTTCTGCCTAAAACATTTAAAATGCTGTTTGCTCATGTTTGTTAAATAACATGTTTAAATTGGTTTATTTCATAACTAAATAACCGTAGCTCCAAATTTAACAAACTTTATATGTAAATGGGGTGGAAATAGGTGTAGAATACCATGGTGCTGTTACTTTGCATGTTTAACAACTCTAAAATATGGTTTTAACAGATCAGCACCAAATTTGATATATGCACATGGGATTTTCCAGAATTGTTGTTTGTTTCTTCCAGCCCATTTAAATTGCTTGCATGTTGTAGTTGGTCTTGTGATGCACTCTTTACCATGCTAAGCAACATATTAAACTTGTTGGGCGCTTAGCTAGTTCAAACTAAATAACTACATGTGTGGCTATGTTGTTCTTGCTTTCTTTTGCATGTTGTGTTTCCTTAGTTGAATTCTGATTGTTGCATTTTCCATGCCACATGTTGCACTCATCATGTTCCATTTGTGATGCATCATACTATGATGATGCTCATATGCATCATGTTGTTTGTGCATCGCACCATGTTTGATCTTGTTCCGTTGTTGTGTTCTTGTGTTGGGTAGAGCCGGGAGCCAATTCAGAGTTCGAGGTTCCTGTCGAGACTGAGTTTGAGGAGCAAGTTTACGATCCCACCGAGAACTTAACATGCAAGATGACCGTTCCCCGATATCACCTCTATCTTTGCTTTGCTAGTTGTCTCGCTCTATAGTTATGCCTCGATGCCTATTCTTGTCTTGTCAGCCTCCTATGTTGCCATGAAACACTCTAACCGCCTTCCTAGCAAACCGTTGATTGGCTAAGTACGCTTTTGCTCAGCCCCTCTTATAGCGTTGTTGGTTGCAGGTGAAGTTGAAGATTGCTCCATGTTTTGGAGTTGTTTATTGGGATAACACAATATATATCTTAATTAAATAATGCACACACATATATATATATATATATATATATATATATATATATATATATATATATATATATATATATATATATATTGGTAATGGGTGGAAGGCTTGGCCTTCTGCTTGGTGTTTTGTTCCACTCATGCCGCCTTAGGATCTGATAAACTATGTTCCTTGATTTTGCGTTCCTAACACGGTTGGGGTTTATGGGCCCCCCTTGATAATTCACACTGCTTAAAGCTTTTCCAGCAAGGCCCAACTTTGGTACTACATTTTCCTAACAACTAAAAACTTCCATAGGGAGTAATTAACCCGAGTTCTTAATCAACAACCCAGGCCAGTGCTCCTCATGAGTGTTGGTCCAAACTGGGCAGACCGCGGGGCCACCACGGGAAAAGTCGAAGATTGGTATATACCTGTAGGATGTCCCATCCGGTCGTGGCCTGAGACGAGATACGCGCGACTACTATCAGGGTGTCGACACGCCAGGAGGTCTTGCCGGATTAGTTTTACCTTTGTCGATATATCTTGAGCACGGGATTCCAAGAATACTTGGGTCTTCCCAACATGGAGTTGCGACTGTGCGGATCATGAGCTTGTGATGGGCTAAGTTGGGACACCCTGCAGGGTTTTGATCTTTCAAAAGCCGTGCCCGCGGTTTTGTGGCAGATTGGAGTTGTTAATATCCGGTTGTAGATAACTTGGCACCATATCCTTAAGAATACACTACCTGTGTGAGTAACCGTGACGGTCTCTTTTCAAAGGGTTTTTCGGAAAGTGAACACGGTGGGGTTATGCATGAACGTGAGTAGCTAGGATCACTTATTGATCATCTTTGGCAATCGTTGGCACATATCCTCATCTCGCTCTGACTTCATAAGCTAGTTGCTTAGTGCTTGCTGCAGCCACTTTATTAGCTCTCCACACCTCAAAGCCTTGATAGTTTTGATATCCGGGAATGGGATTGCTGAGTCCTTGTGACTCACAGATTACTACACACACCAGATGCATGTACAACTGAGTATGACACAGGAGATGGACAAGAACTTCACTGGGAGTTCGATGAAGAGTGTGGTCGTATGTATGTGACGTATCCCGATGATCAGTAGTGGTTCCTACTAGGGGCGATCAGGACTTGTGGTTGTGGTATCTTTTCTCGTTTGTTTTTGTCCGTAGCCGGACCCTATGTTATTTGGATGAATGTATGAATGTTGAATTAATTGTGTGATGTGGCGAGTGTAAGCCAACTATTTATCTCTTTTACCTATGTTCATTACATGAGTTGTGCAAAGATACCATGCTTGCAATCATTCCAGTATGCGATTATGTCTCTAACTCGTGCCTCGACACGTAGGAGCTATAACCGCATCCTGGTCATTACAGAAAGATCCAACATTGACATTGAATTCGCTGCACTCTTATGCGAGAGTTGCAAAGTTTGTGACCTACCACCGAAAACACACACAGAAGTTTGAAAAATAAAATGAGGTGTGTAAATATGAAAACATGGCGTTTATCTAGATGAATCAAAAAGGAAAACAGAAATTAAATAGAGAGCATGAGCCTACCAGGTTATTGGCCTGCTTCTTCAAAGGAGATTGTTTTCCTTTTGAATGGATTGAGTCAAATACATTCCACTGCTTGTGAATCAAGTTTGCGCAAACAATTATCTAATGGTGTTCATGAACAATTGTGAAAAGGAGCTGGAAAAACAAAAGAAAGTAAAAAAGGTGGAAGCAGAATGTTGCTTTTTACGAGAGTTGATTTAGACTCTTATTGAAAGCATAGTTGAAGCTTTTTTAAAAACATGGTTGAAGCTCATTGAAAGCATGGTTGAAGCTTTTTAGAAACATGGTTGAAGCTTATTGAAAGCATTGTTGAAGCTTTTTAAAAGCATGGTTGAAGCTTCTTGAAAGCATGGTTGAAGCTTATTGAAAGCACGGTGTCGGAGATATTGACCATGGGTACCCTCGGCGACTACCCTTGGTATTTTAAGACGAATGACAGCCGCCTGGTCCACTGCGGCCGTTTGCTCATCGAGCCGCCTCCTAGGGTAGCCTGCCCTAGGAGCCGGCTGCCAGCAGGCGACATGGACCCAACAGGCGGCGACACCAACACCACCAGCCAGCAGACGGCCCCGCAATCCTTCCCCAGGATGCACGCTGGGGGGACCCCTACGCGGCGGAGGCGTGGCTACAGGAGAACATGTCCTTAGAAGATCTATAAGGGCGTGGCTACAGTGACCGTGTACCTTATGAATATCTCCTAAGCGGCGGGTCACTGTAGCCACGCTGCTCGTGACCAAGCATCGGTCAGAGGAGGCCACGATCCCACTACCCGCAAACGGCGGGGCCAGCAGGCGGCTGGCCCCATCGGTCAGCGGGTAGCTCATGAACAAGCCGCCCGTGGCAAACGGCCAGGGGAGACGGCCGCCTGGTAACAGACGACAAACCTCACCCTAGAAGTCCGAGCCTCATCAAGATGACAGGACAGGGCGAGGCGGCAGCGTACGACAGGAGGCGATGGTACTGTAGCCACTTCCTTCTCGACAAGGCTGTCTTCAGCTGAGACACATCTACAGTGCAAGACAATCGCGTAGGGCCCGCAGGCGGCGGGCCCCAGCAGGCAGGCAGTAAAGCCGGCGCCAGAAGACACTGACAGCTGGGAGCCACACCGTCAAGATTACCATTGTACCCCTGGGGGGTAGGCCTATATAAACCCCCCAGGGTCCTCCATGAGGAGGGGTTAGAAGATTACGAGGTTGAACCCTAGATAGAGAGATAGGAGGTGGGCTAGCCTTGTTCATCTTCTTCCTTTGAACTACACAACTCAAGGAGCAACCTTGTAGCTACCTTAGTGATATCAGTTATGACGCGGAGTCCCCGCATAGCAGGACTAAGGGTGTTATCTCCTCGGAGAGCCCCGAACCTGGGTAAGATCTGTAGGCGTCCCAAGTTCCGCTTTATCCCGCTTCCCGAGCCCGGCGACGTTCTTTTGACCCCATGCATGATAAGCCATCCGTTGGCATATGTCGTTCCAAAAACCCGACATTTGGCGCCCACCGTGGGGCTAGGTGCACCGTCGTTCGGAGACATGTTCTGGACGGGAACCTTGTTCCTTCCTGGCGAGAGTAGCCAGCCCGGCACGTCCGCTGGCGTGGAGACCGGGATGCTTCGCGGCGCTGAGGCTGCATGCGCCGTGAGCGGGCTCGCCGATCTGCTCGGCACCGTCCGCATCCACGATGAACCCTCTCCGGTGGCCGAGCCGGTGGTACCGGAGAGCCTCCTCGTCGAGCTCCTCGACAAGCTCCACATCGTCGACGAGCACGCCTCTGACGTGGAGTCCGTAGGCTCTTCAGACCCACCAGTAGACATGATCGTCGACCTCGACGCGGGGCCCGTCGACTCCTTCCCCGAGCACGTGGAGATCATCAACGACCCCCACCCCGTTCTTCCAATCTGCTGCACCATCAGCACCGTCATGGAGGTGCTCGTCACCGACCACGGCGAACCATCTTGCAGGACGGGCCCAGACCCGCTCGAGGCCGCTCTGCAGCACCTCGCTGCTCCTGTCGCGGCGGGGGCAGACGGCGAGGCATTGGAGGCACTCCACGTTTCGCTCCTCGACAGCGCCAACAAATTGGCTGCCTCCCGACGCCTCACTGAAGCTTACTGCCGCGAAATGGACCGCGCCATTTGTAGCACGCCGGCTGCTGGCGAGCCTAGCCGAGCCGGCGCTGTCCGCGATCGTGGCGGGCTGCTAGCAGACATGCTGGGGGCTCCGTGGCCTGTGTACCTCACTCCGTCGGAGAACCTAAGGGCTGTCCAGGCGGCGGTCGACGAGATGGGCCACTTAGAGGGAGACGAGCTCCGTTGCATGACCCAGCGTGCCCGCCAGCTCCTCGACACTGCTGCCATGCAGTAGGAGGCCCGTCGCCGGGTATCAGAGGCGGGCGCGCACGCAGACAACCTCTCTTTTCGGCGGGATCAAGGAGACACGTCCCGCTCTCCAACAGACGGCGCCACCAACCGGCGAGACTCGGAGCCCGCTGCCAGCCGCAGCCGGCAGACTCGTGTCACCATCGAGCGCGACGAAGACGGCCACCCAAGGGCCGTAGAGCGGCGAGGGGAGCATCCGCCTCCTCCCAGACGGGAGAGGCGCATGTCTCCTCCGCCTGTTGACCACCCCTCTCTGGCGAGCCGCTTGGGCCGCCGCGAGGGGGTTGGGGAGAACGACGCCCGCCACCGCCTGGACCATCTGGCTCGATCCCAGGCGGTTGAAGAAGAAGATGACCTCGGTCCGGCCTGCTTCGGCCCTCGCATCCGCAACGAGCCTTTTCCCAAGGGCTTCTCGCTCCCCAGAGACACCCCCAAGTACAACGGATCAGTGAAACCAGAGGACTGGCTGGTGGATTACTCCACAGCTGTCAGCATAGCCACCGGCAACAGGCGTGTCGCGGTGAAGTACGTGCCCCTCATGCTCCAGGGCACAACTCGGACTTGGCTGAACAGCCTTAAGCCTAATAGCATCAACGGCTGGCGGGACTTCACCGACGCCTTCACTCGCAACTTCACCAGCACCTACAAGCATCCTCCCAAGCCGCGTCAGCTCTCCCTGTGTGTCCAAGGCCCAGACGAGTCGGCCCGCGACTATCTGACGCGCTAGCCGGAGCTGCGAAACTCTTGTGAAGGAGTGCACGAGGTCCAAGCCATCGAGTATTTCACGGCCGGGTGCAGAGAAGGCACCCTACTCAAACACTGGCTCCTTTGTGACGAGCCGGCCACGTTGGATGAACTGCTGAGCATAGCAGACAAGTACGCCACCGCTGACTCCTCCATGAAGACCGAGCTGCAAGTGGACGCTTCTGGCAAGATGACCCCTCCAACTTCCAAGACGCCGGCAGGAGAGTCCAGCCGGCGCCAGAAGACAAGCGACCAGAAGCGTAAGGCCCACGCGCCGGCTGCCAACAGCCGGCTGGTGACAGCAGTGGACGGACAGCAACCAGAAGCTCAAGCAGGACCCAAGCGCCAGAAGGGTGGCAAACCGGTGTGGCAACCGGCCTTCTCCTTTGATCAAGCCCTGGACGCCCCCTGCAAGTTCCACAGTGGTGCGAAGCCTTCCAAGCACACCACACGAAAGTGTCATTGGCTCACAAGAATTGCGAGGGGAGAGGCTCTGCCACCACCGCCTGCTGGACAGCCGGCCCCGCCTCCTAATCCGCCGGCTGCCCGCCCTGGCGGCCAGGTCCAGGATGAATTCCCAGAGGAAAATGGAGCCTATGTTGTCTTCACCAGCCATACGGACGATAGGCACAGCCGGCGCCAGCAGCGCAGAGAAGTCAACACTGTTGCCGTCAAGGACCCGGGATTCATGCATTGGTCTGAAAGGCCTGTCAGCTGGAGCCGAGAGGATCACCCGGCTGTCGTGCCTTCGCGAGGGGCCTATGCCTTGGTCCTGGACGCCACCCTCTCCACTGACAGGCGGGCCTGTCGTTTCTCCCGGGTGCTGGTAGACGGCGGCAGCAGCATCAACATCATGTACCGAGACACCATGGAGAAGTTGGGCATCAAAGAAAAGCAACTTCAGCCTACCAGGACCGTGTACCATGGCATTGTGCCAGGCCTCTCTTGCTCACCAACCGGCAAGGCCAGGGTCGATGTCCTGTTTGGTGACAAGATGCACTTCCGAAGGGAGCCGGTCTGGTTTGAAGTAGTGAACCTGGAAAGTCCCTATCACGTGATCTTGGGCCGACCAGCTCTTGCAAAGTTCATGGCGGTCCCCCACAATGCCTACCTCAAGATGAAGATGCCTAGTCCCAAAGGAATAATCACCATAGCCGGGGACTACGAGAAGTCCATTGCATGCGCAACAGCCAGCAGCCGCCTGGCAGAGACCCTTGTCGTGGCTGAGGAATAGCGCCGTCTGGAGCAGCTGGTGGCAATGGCTGGCGAGCAGCCGGCCATACCAGCTGATCCTAGGGAGGCGGAGCCACAAGGCTCGTTCCAGCCAGCCAAGGACACAAAGAAGATTGCCTTGGACCCGTCTCACCCGGAGCGATTTGCTGTCATAGGGTCAAGCCTAGACAGCAAATAGGAAAGCGAGCTCGTCGATTTCCTCTGTGAGAATCGGGACATCTTTGCATGGTCCCCCAAGGACATGCCGGGTGTCCCGACGGATTCCACCGAGCACAAGTTGCATGTGAGAGAAGATGCAAAGCCTGTCAGACAGCCGCTGCGCCGCCTGTCAGAAGAGAAGAGAAGAGTCGTTGGGGAAGAAGTTGCCCGCCTGCTAGCAGCCGGCTTCATCATGGAAGTCTTTTATCCCGAGTGGCTAGCGAATCCAGTCCTGGAGCTGAAGAAGAACAACAAATGGCGCATGTGCATTGATTACACCAGCCTAAACAAAGCTTGCCCTAAAGACCCGTTTGCTCTGCCGCGAATAGATCAAGTGATAGACTCCACAGCCGGATGTGAGCTGCTATTTTTCCTTGATGCGTATTCGGGGTACCATCAAATCAAGCTTGATCCAGCCGGCCGTCTGAAGACAGGCTTCCTCACGCCGTTTGGGACCTTCTGCTACCTGACCATGACGTTCGGCTTGAGAAATGCCGGCGCCACCTTTCAGCGTTGCATGCAGAAGTGTCTCCTCAAGCAGCTTGGCAGGAACGCCCACGTTTACGTGGATGATATTGTGGTGAAGACGGAGAAGAGAGGAACCCTTTTGGAGGATCTCTAGGAAACATTTGAAAACCCGCGCCGCTTTCGGATTAAGCTAAACCCGGAGAAATGCGTCTTCGGGGTACCGGCCGGCCAGCTCCTTGGCTTCCTGGTATCCGAATGTGGCATCGAGTGCAACCCCGCAAAGATCAAGGCCATTGAGAGGATGGAACGGCCGACCCGTGTGCGAGGTGTCCAGAGATTCATGGGGTGCCTGGCATCTCTCAGCCGTTTCATCAGCCGGCTGGGAGAAAAGGCACTCCCCCTGTACCAACTGATGAAAAAGACCACGTGCTTCGAGTGGAACGACCAGGCAGATGAAGCTTTCCAGCAGCTCAAGCGACTGATGTCCACCCCGCCTGTCTTGGCGGCGCCAGCAGACAAGGAACCCATGTTCCTTTACATAGCCGCCACCAGCCGGGTGGTCAGCACTGTCATTGTGGTCAAGCGCCCAGAGGACGGCAGAGCCTTGCCCGTCTAGAGGCCCGTCTACTACTTGAGCGAAGTGCTGTTAGCATCCAAGCAGAACTACCCCCATTACCAGAAGATGTGCTACGGCGTGTACTTCACCGCCAAGAAACTCAAGCAATACATCCAAGAGCATTCTGTCACGGTCGTCTGCACGGCCCCGCTTGCTGAAATCATGGGGAACAGAGATGCCTCAGGAGGAGTGGCCAAGTGGGCCATTGAGCTGGCCCCCTTCACCATCTTCTACAAGTCACGCACCACCATCAAGTCGCAAGCATTGGCCGACTTCCTCGTCAATTGGGCCGAAACCTAGTACCTGCCGCCTGTGCCAGACTCAACCCATTGGCGGATGCACTTTGACGGGTCAAAGGTGCGCACCGGCCTGGGAGCCAGCGTCGTACTCAGCTCCCCCAAAGGTGACAAGCTCAAGTATACCCTGCAGATCCACTTTGCCGCCTCCAACAACGTGGCCGAGTACGAGGCACTCATCCACGGGCTCCGGATGGCCAAGGAGATTGGCATCCGCTGAGTGCTGTGCTACGGTGACTCAGACTTGGTTGTCCAGCAGTCGTCTGGGGACTGGGACGCCAAGGACGCAAACATGGCAAGCTATTGCTTCCTTGTCTAGCAGATCAGTGGACACTTTGATGGTTGCGAGTTCCTCCACGTACCGCGGGCCGATAACATGCAAGCCGACACCTTGGCACGAATCGGCTCCACCCGCCAAGCAATACCAGCCGGCGTATCTCTCCAATGCCTGCGCAAGCCGTCTATCAAGCCTTCACAAGAGTTGGAGTCAATATTTATACAAGCCGACCCCGGGGCAGGCGGCCTCGCGGTTTCGGCTGCTGGCCCAGAGACTGCCCCAGCAGGCGGCCACGACACTCCAACTCCAGCAGATGGACCACCTACAGCCGCGCCAGTTCCTGGCCCGGGGACTGCTCCAACAGACGGCGAGGAGGCGCCGGCTCCAGCAGACGGATTGGGGGCTTCGGATACACAGCAGGTGGCTCAGCCCAGCCCTCCACCTCCCAGCCCAACCGCCCTGGTCTCTCTGGCCGAAGCAGCGGGAGTCTCAGCGCCGTCTTGGGCACAACCAATCCTCACATTCCTGCTCAAAGGGGAGCTGCCAGCAGAAGAAACTTTGGCACGACAAGTTCAACGCCGGGCCTCAGCATACACCATAGTCAACAAAGAGCTTGTCAGAAGAAGTGCAACGGGCGTCTTCCAGCGCTGTGTAGAAGCAAAAAAAGGGCTGGCTATCCTGAAGGACATTCACCAAGGGGAATGCGGCCACCACGCGGCCTCAAGGTCTCTCGTAGCCAAAGCTTTCCGCCACGGTTTTTTCTGGCCGACTGCTTTGGACGATGCCAAAGATTTGGTGAGAAAGTGCAATGGCTGCCAGCGCTTTAGTTCCAAGCAACACTTACCGGCTTCTGCACTCAAGACTATTCCGATCACTTGGCCATTTGCTGTCTGGGGCCTAGATATGGTAGGTCCCTTCAAGACTGCCAGAGGAGGCCTAACACACTTGCTCGTGGCAATAGATAAATTCACCAAGTGGATCGAAGCCAAGCCAATCAAGAAACTCAATGGCCCAACTGCTGTGACATTCATTGCAGACATCACAGTCCGGTATGGTATACCGCACAACATCATCACCGACAACGGCATAAATTTTGCCACAGGTGCACTTGCCCGTTTTTGTGCAACACAGGGCATCCGACTGGACCTAGCGTCCGTTGCCCATCCACAGTCTAACGGCCAAGTCGAGCGCGCCAACGGCCTCATCCTGTCCGGCATCAAGCCCCGGCTGGTCGAACCTTTGGAGCGGTCGGCCAGCTGCTGGATCGAAGAACTGCCGTCTGTCATGTGGAGCCTCAGAACCACTCCGAACAAATCCACCGGCTTCACTCCTTTCTTCCTCGTCTATGGGGCCGAGGCCGTCATCCCAACAGACGTTGAGTTTGACTCGCCTCGCATCACCATGTATACGGAAGCTGAAGCCAAAGAAGCACGCGAAGACGGCGTGGACCTGCTGGAGGAGGCCCGGCTGGTAGCACTCAGCCGCTCCACCATCTACCAGCAGGGTCTCCGCCGCTATCACAGCCGGCGAGTCAAGCCACGCTCCTTCCGCGAGGGATACCTTGTGCTCTGGCTGATCCAGCGAACAGCCGGCCAGCACAAGCTCTCGGCTCATTGGGAAGGACCGTTCATCATCAGCAAGGTACTAGGCAACGACGCCTACTACCTCATTGATGCCCAGAAGCCAAGAGCGCGCAAGAGAGACGACTCGGGCAAGGAGTCGGAGCGCCCATGGAACGCAAATCTTCTTCGTCACTTTTATAGCTGAAAGACAGTATGTGTCGTGCTATCTAAAGTTATTTTGAGAATCAATGGGACCCCCGAGGAGTTCTCGGGGACTGACCAACCCTTTATCTATATGATAAGAATTATGCCTGTGAATAAATGTTGTTCACTCCTTTGTCCGGCACCGGAGCCTAGCAGACGGCCCGGGGACTGGCCGCCTAGCCCTATGTCTAGGGGATTCTCCTTAAAAAGTCAGACAAGTAATGTGATGGCATCCAAGCCCTCTCCTGCATCAAGTCACAGACTCGCAGGACGCGGCGGTCCGACTGGCAGGAACCAAAGGCAAGAAATGGAGCCCACATGAAAAATGGCTAAGGAAAAAAGACATAGGGCCAGCCGGCCCCTCACACGAACCACCGGCTGTCAAGCAGCCGGCCAGCCGGTTCTAGGCTTGGCCAGACCGCCTTCCAGAAGGCGAGATACTTGCCCACCCCGAAAAACAGCCAAGCCCCTGACCCAGCCACAGAACCACAGAGTGGCTGTCTGGCTGGCAGGGCGGCAGTTCAAGGAGACGGCAAGAAGGAAATCGCCACAAGGAAACTAGGGCAAGGCTAATCCTAGGACTCGGCGCAATTGCATAAAAACGATGCAACATTAAAAAGAATATTTACATCCAAAAGGCCTTAAGGGCCGCCTTGCAGTAATAACTTACTGATACACCCAGCGGGTGGAATTGTTCGGATTAACCCTACAAGTCTTATAGGAAAGCAGAAGACACAAAAGAAAAAACTTAAGGTGCAGCAGGCTGGGCAGGTGGCACGACGGAGCCGACTTCCGAGGAGGCCGCCTAGTGGGTCTCGGTCTGGCCGTCTCCTATGGCAGGCGGGGCCATCACTCCTGGTCTGCTTGTCGAGGATTGGTCAGGCTGGCGACTGGCTGCTGGGTCCGCCTCCTGGGAACTGGTCTCCTCGTCGCTGCCTTCCTCCTCCTCATCACTTTCGCTGGAGGCGATCTCCTCGTCTGGCTCCTCCGACACTGCCAAGTCTAGCCCGAAGTTGCCAGGCGGCACCACGTGGCCCCTGTCATCCAACTCCGGGATGAAGATGGAGGTGTCGGCAAATTTGGCGAGGGCAGCGGCACGTTGGACGAGCTCCTTCTGCTCCACGGCCAGCTCAGGCTGGGCCTCCGCACGGAAGGTTTCCAGCTGTTCAAGGCTCAAGCCAGGATACCAGCTCTTGGCGAACTCCAGGGCGGTCCGCGCGCCAGCCCTTACCGCGGAGCCCTTCCAGGCCTCGAAGCGTTGGCCGGCCGCCTCCAGCCAGGCGGCCGTCCGACTGGGAGTGCAGAGTCTTGGCACACCTGGCCAGAGGGCGGCCAGGACCTGGGTGCCAGCACGCTGCAGCCGGCGAAGCAGACAGTGGACTGGCAGAAGACGCACCCGAATGGCAAGAAGCTCCTCGGCCGGGGTCCTGGGCGCGTTGGGTGCGATCGCCCGGCCCGCCTGGCGCCTCGCAGCACGCTCGGCTTCGATGGCCTGGGTGGCGGCCACATAATAGCCCGGGAAGAACTCTGCCAAAACAAGAAGAAGGATCAGAAGAAAAGAAAGACGGCTGTTACAAACGGCGAATACAAGATGAAAGGATAGACGTCTCACCGTCAACCATGTCTCCAATGTCTACGTAGCCATCTTGGAGAGCCGCCTCCTTCTCGGCCCAATTCGAGCGCTCGGTCTTGAATTCGGCCCCCAGAAGTGACTCGGCATCCGACATCTTGCCAAGCTCGACCTTGTGGACCGCTGCCTGGTCCGCCAGCTCCTTGGCCAGGCGGTCGCGGTGCTGAGCGGCAAGACCACGATCCCGCTCCTTAGCAGCCAGCTCCGTCTGGGCCTCACCCAGCTAGTTGCGGAGGTCGGCTGCGACCGCTGGCAAGGGAGAAAGAAAAAGAACGAATATCAGCAGCAAAAAGATAACCTTGAAGTGCCAAGCCGCCTGCTCAGCAGCCGGCTCGGAACTCGGGGACTACACCCAGCGGGTGCGCTGACGCGCCCCCGCAAGGAGAAGAGGATGCACTCACCTCGGCTGTCTGCCAAGGCAGCTTGCAGCTGCGCCAGCTCCTGGCGATAAGCGTTGTAGGAGGCCACACGGAGGTTGTGGTACTCCTGCAACAAGACGCAAGTTCAGCTCATGATGTACACTTTGGAGTTCCAAGCCGCCTGCTCAGCAGCCGGCTCGGAACTCGGGGACTACACCCAGTGGGTGCGCTGACGCGCCCCCACAGAAGAAATTGAAGAAATAAAAACAGAAGAAACGAAGCACACATACCCGAACGGAGGACCGCGTGGCGACGAACTCCTGCACCGCCGTCTGCACGACGTTGCCCAAGGAGTTGATGTGGTCCAGGACGTCCCGCGATGCGACGATCCACGGGCCGCCTCCTCCGGACCTCCAACTTGATGGCGCCGCGCTAGTCGCCTCGTTCTCCGGCGCGGACGAGCTAGCCCCGCCGACCTCCACCTGCTGGGGCATAGGGACCGCCCTCGCAAGGCGCCGATGGGCTGGGGCTCGGGGGGCCGGTTGCGGGCCAGTCACCAGCACACCCCCAACTGGCGACGCCTCCGTCCCCGCTGGCCGGCTGCCCTGCTCCCCAGCAGGCGGCGCGGGGGGCGGTGGCGGCGTCTCCAAAATGATGCAGTCGTCCCCCCTATCGCCTGGGGCCGGCTGCTCGTCAGCAGCCGGCGCCTGGGCCGATGGCTCCAGATACCCCGACACCGGGCAGACGGCGTGGCCCGCTGGCTGCTGAGGGCCCTTTCCTCGCTCCCGGACTCGGACGGCGTCTGCCTCGGCTTTCTTGGCGGCTTCGGCCTCCGCCTGGGCGGCGGCATCGGCCGCCACTCGCTCACGATCCGCGGCCTCGCGTTCTGCGCGTGCCTCGCGGGCATTCCTCTCTGTCGCCTCCCAGAGCGCGGCGGCTGGATCCACGCGAGGGGGCGCAGGAGGGGCATCTGGGCCTCCCACAACAGAGCCCGCTGGCACCCGCGAGAGGGAAAGCGGTGCGCTGAGCGGATATCCCCAGGGAACAAAGAGTCATCCAAGAAGGGATCATCTGTGAAAAATAAATACCACGCAAAGAAAGAATGAAGAATACTTACCCGGACACAATCGGCCTGGCCTTGGGCTTCTTCGGCACGTTTGCCCTGGCGGCCGCCTCCCGACGCCTCGTGGCGGCGGTCGACAGCCGGAGCTTCTTGGGTGGGGTACCAGTCGGCCCTGATGAGGACCGCCGTTTCCCACCGCCGGCTGTGCCAGACGGCCCGGCCTGCTGGCTGGTGCGAACGGGTGCCTCCTCCATCTCCTCGTCATCATCTGGCCAGCTCTCAACACCGCCTTCTGGCAGGGCGCCCGATGGCTGGCCCCCGCCGCCCGTCACCTCTTCCTCCTCCATGGCGGCGGCCCCAAGATCGGGGTCGCTTGTATCGCTCTGGGAGCGATCCGGCTCCAGGGGGCGGCCCAGTTGGTCAGAGCCCGGCGCCGGCTGGCCAGGGAAAATCTGAGCAAAATATCAGGACCAGACGGCTACAGCAGCCGGACAAAGAAGAAAGAAAACAAAAGGATGAAAAGCTTACTGTGGGCGGCTGGTTGCCGCGGCTGTACGGCGGCTTGCCGAAGGCCCAGCCGGAGTCGGAGACCTTGTAGCTGGAGATGTGGTTCATCAGACGGGCCACCTCCCCGTAGGACAGGGGCTTGGTGCACGTCCGGCTGGGGTCCCGACGCCCGCTCATGTCGCAGATCAGGTGAGGTAGGCGCTGCAGCGACAGCACCCGGCGCTCAGCAAACGTGAGCAACAGATCCGCGAAGTCCAAGCCCTCGCTGTCTCTCAGCTCCCGGAGACGGCGCGGTGCGATGGAGGCGCCTTCAGTAAGGGTGGCAGGCCGGGTCCTCCAGGAGTCCCGAGGCTCGGCAGGCGGCCCCGGCACCCACTCCGGCAGGTAGACGAAATCTTGCTCGGGGTCGACGTTGGAGACGTAGAAGTACGTCTTCTGCCATTGCTTCACCGACGCCACAAGCTTCGGTGCCGGGAAGAAGTTCCTCACCCTAGTGCGCTTCACCGCGATGCACCCCCCGCACTGGGCGGCCACGCTCTGGACGGCGGTGCCGAGCTTCACGTAGAAGAGCTCAGTCGAGAGCTCAATGGTGGGGAGAATGCCGAGGTAGGCTTCGCAGAGAACTACGAAGGATGACAGAGTCATCACCATGTTCGGCGTGAGGTGGTGAGGTTGGATATGGAAGAAATCCAGGAAGGAGCGGAAGAAACCGCTCACCGGGAGGCCGAATCTGCACGAAAAGTGCGAGCGGAAGATGACCCGCTCGCCTTGCCGCGGGGCCGGCCTGATCTCCGCCACCGGCGCCAGGCGCACGGCGACCCTGTCGGCCGGGGGCAGCTTCCGCGACAGCCGGAGGACGTCAACATGCTCCTGCAGGACCTCGCTGCCGTCCCACTGGCCGTGGTGTCGGGGAGGTGCCGGAACGGACATGGCTAGGGCGGCGGCTCGCTGCGACGACGACGAGAAGGGCGAGGAAGAAGAAGGAGGATGGGGGAGAGTGAGCGCGAGAACGGCGCCAGCCCTCTCCCCCGACCTATATATAGGCCCGGGTGGCGAAGGCGAGGGGGTGGGCGTCGGATTAACCGCTCCACGCCCCGCACGACCCCCGATTTTCTCGCGCCTAATCCACGCGCATTAAATGCACATGGGAGGGTAATCGATTACCCATGTCACTATGGATCCGCGCGGGGCCCGAGGCCCCATAGTGGCGGGCCCCGGCCCACTGTTACGTCATGTCACGCGCGTGGGCTGGCAGGCCGACACGACAGGACGGTGACGCGTGGGAGCTGCCAACGGTCTGCGGGCCTGTTCGACTGCCTGCTGACCAGGCAGTGCCTTCTCACCGAAGATTCTAAGACGACGGTTCGGCTGCTGGAAGCCGGCTCCAGCAACGCAGGGCCGGCTCCCGTCGAACAGACATCCATGGAAGACAAGTAAAGGACGATGGGCCTGCCTGAGGGGGGAAGCTGCTAGAACCCCTCGGCCCTCCAGCGCCCGCCGCGGAGTTCCACCAGCTTCGGGGACTACTGTCGGAGATATTGACCATGGGTACCCTCGGCGACTACCCTTGGTATTTTAAGACAAATGACAGCCGCCTGGTCCACTGCGGCTGTCTGCCCATCGAGCCGCCTCCTAGGGTAGCCTGCCCTAGGAGCCGGCTGCCAGCAGGCGGCAGGCACCCAACAGGCGGCGACACCAACACCACCAGCCAGCAGACGTCCCCGCACTCCTTCCCCAGGATGCTCGCTAGGGGGACCCCTACGCGGCGGAGGCGTGGCTACAAGAGAACATGTCCTTAGAAGATCTATAAGGGCGTGGCTACAGTGACCGTGTACCTTATGAATATCTCCTAAGCGGCGGGTCACTGTAGCCACGCTGTTCGTGACCAAGCATCGGTCAGAGGAGGCCACGATCCCACTACCTGCAAACGGTGGGGCCAGCAGGCGGCTGGCCCCATCGGTCAGCGGGTAGCTCATGAACAAGCCGCCCCTAGCAGACGGCCAGGGGAGACGGCCGCCTGGTAACAGATGGCAAACCTCACCCTAGAAGTACGAGCCTCATCAAGATGACAGGACAGGGCGAGGCGGCAGCATACGACGGGAGGCGATGGTACTGTAGCCACTTCCTTCTCGACAAGGCTGTCGTCAGCTGAGACACATCTACAGTGAAAGACAATCACGTAGGGCCCGCAGGCGGCGGGCCCCAGCAGACAGGCGGTAAAGCCGGCGCCAGAAGACACTGATAGCTGGGAGCCACACCGTCAAGATTACCATTGTACCCCTGGGGGGAAGGCCTATATAAACCCCCCAGGGTCCTCCATGAGGAGGGGTTAGAAGATTACGAGGTTGAACCCTAGATAGAGAGATAGGAGGTGGGCTAGCCTTGTTCATCTTCTTCCTTTGAACCACACAGCTCAAGGAGCAACCTTGTAGCTACCTTAGTGATATCAGTCATGACGCGGAGCCCCCGCAGAGCAGGACTAAGGGTGTTATCTCCCTGGAGAGCCCCGAACCTGGGTAAGATCCATAGGCGCCCCAAGTTCCGCTTTATCTCGCTTCCCGAGCCCGGTGACGTTCTTTTGGCCCCATGCATGATAAGCCATCCATTGGCATATGTCGTTCCAAAACCCCGACACACGGTTGAAGCTTTTTAAAACATAATTGAAGCATCTTGAAAGCATGGTTGAAGCTTTTTAAAATGTTACAGCAGCGTCGCATCATTGGATGCATATTTGAAAGTGTTTTGTGGTGTGAAACAAAAGAAAGCTCTCGGGAAACTTACGAGGTCAAAATTTTGAACCTTGAACTTTGTTACAGCCCTTTCAAGCTCGGGCATGAGATCTGGTGCTCGGAAGGTTGATGGGTCTTGTTTTAGTAGGATCTACTTGAAAGAAACAACACAATGGTTAGTGTGTGTTGTAACAAAAATGTGAAGAAAAAAGGAATGAAGCATTCCTTGTTTTTACGAAAACTTACCCCCGCGTGGACTGAGAACATGTATTTCTTCACAACACTATTGCTTGCTACACGAGATGCGAGGTTGTTCATCTCGATACATAATGACATAACCTCATCATTCATATCCCCGCGAGGCTTCAAGCATGCAAGGAATTTCTTGTAACCAATGTAAAATCCACCTATCTTGATGAGCGGTGTCCTGTTACCATAGTTGCAGCCGAATGAATCATTTGTTTCAAGCAAAAAAAAAAGCAAAAACATGTAGGGCTTAGGTAGCTCACACTTGCTCATGGGGTAGTGATCTCCTCAATGGTTTCCCATGCTTAACATACTTCTCATACATAGTTGCAACTTCATCGACCTTTTGCTGCTTTGCCTTGGTATTTTTGATGGCCGGAATTTTAGCCATCCTCTTCTTCCTGGTGTTCTTGTCATGTGTGCTAGGGCCACTACTTGCATCAACATTTTGCTCTTTTGTAGCGGCCATCGTGGGAGCTATAGCAAAACAAAAAATGGATGAGTTTGCAAGGGATTGTACAAAAAAGAATTTGCTGCAATCACACAAATGCAAAAAATTGCCTTGGAGAAAAACAAAAAGAAATGATGCAGGAGGAAGGAAGCATACTTGGGCCGTCATCGTCGTCTGAAACAGGAAACATGGGGATTTTTGCAAAGATGGGGCTGACTGTGCTCTTTTTGTTTGTAGGTTCGTCCGTGCAATGCATCAATTCATAGTCTTCGGAGCCCTTTGGGAATAACTCACATGATGGCTCGTCGTCCCAAATGCTGGCTGTCGCACTCCTAGGTGCATCATAGAAGAGTGGGGGCTGTGAGGTGAGACGTTGCCATCCATCTCGAAACTCACTCTTTGTTGCTCATGAGTTTTAGCAGCCTCTGTTGCAACTTGTAGGTTCAATCCAGTGACTTCATCCTTGTTCATGCTGGGTGTTGTACCTCCATCTTGAGCTTGAGCACCACTGCCATCATTTGCAGCTTTAGCATCACTCTCTTATCCTCAACATTCATCCATGATAGGTGCTTCAAATGAAAAGTTGGGCTCATTGGTAGCTGTGATGGCGTCTCCAACATCACGAAGGAGAGCGGCCATCTGGTTGCACTGCGATCCCTTTAAACATTGTCCAAGTTGCCTACTGCAACATCCACCTCCGCTGCAAAAATACCCTTGTGCTTGTCGTACAACATTTGAAACTAAGTTGGTACCTACAAGAAGGCAAGTGTTGAACATTTTAGTCATCTGTATCCTCTAGATTTTGAAAAGTATGGATGTAAAAAAACACAAATGTGGGTGTAGAACATTAGAGGTATGATGAAGCGAGAAACAAGTAGGTGTGCTGCTGTGTCACTATGTATCAAATAAACAATGTCATTGTAGCAATTTACTGTCATGCATGAAGCAAAAAAAGAGATGATCTATACATCTAGGTAGCAAAATATTGATATGGATGTAGCAAAATTATGATATGGATGAAGCAAAAATAGAATATAGTTGTAGCAAACTAGACATATGGATGTAACAAAAGCCTAGTAGGTATGAACTTAAACCACACATGAAGCAAAAACTGTAGCACATCAGAATGAAGGATGCAGCAAAAAAATGCACTTGCAACTGGGTATAAAAAATAATGCAAAGGGAAAAGTAAAAAAAAACCTTAGATCTTGCATGCTAGGGAATGAATGATGCAGCCAATCGTTGAGCGATGATGATAGGTGTGGTTCAGCATCAACATTTTGTTGAGCCTCGTTTGACTGAGAGTCCTTTGCTTGAATTTCAGCACCTTGAATTTGGCTTCCTTGACCACTAGGTGCTTCAGCACCAACTCCCTGCCCACTGGCTGCTTCAGCACCAACTTCCTATCCCATGAGTTGTGCTGCATAGCGGGTGTTGCAAAAACTCGGACCTAGGAAAACAAAACATGAGTGGCGGAAATAAGAAGGTTGCCATAACCTAAATGGAAAAGCAAAGATTGCTACATGCAAATTCAGTGAGCAAAGAAACAGAGGGGTGTTAATACTCCATTGGCAAAGGAAATATATGGGCGGGATGTAACAAAATTACTTGGGTGTGTTTCCCGTAGAAAGGTTGGACAAGAGTGAGCTTGTTCTTGTCAACTTTATCCAACCAATCAAAATCCTTTTGACAAACAAAACGTATCCTCGGCACGGAATAATCAATGACATGCTCATTTGGGAGGCCGGCCGGGATATCAATATGATCCATGTATATGATCTGCTTAGAAATGGAAAATACATTAGCCAACAAAAACATAAATGCGAGCTATAGATAATGTATAAAAGGTTTCATGTAGCAAATAAAGTATATGGAGGTATTTCATAATGTTGCGTTGCATACCGCTAACATGGGAAGGCATGAAGCGATCTGAAACTCTTTTTCTGTATTTGCTTGCATCCTCTTCTTCTCTTGAAAGACTGCAACCTCCTCCATCGCTCGTGCCAACAAGTGCTCATCCCAAGTGAATTCATGCACCAAAGACATATCTTCCAAGGAAGCTAGATACTCGAGATTCACCATATTGCGAGTGCGTGGGCACAAAACTGTTGCCAACGCAAGGAGTGCCCAAGTCCTATTTATCATAACCACGTTCTCATCGCTGCAGCTAATGAGCAACTTGACAACATGGGCGATTGGAGCGGTGCTACCATCCTTGTAGATGGTGCGAAGATCATGTTCATCACTCTTCTTAAGAAGCTTCATGGGTCTATCACCGGATGGCACGTTGAAAATCCTTTTCACCATGAGCTTGCTGAAGTTGATGGATTTGTTCTTGTGCTTGAACTCAGAGAGCATGTGATTCGTGTTCATCACAACAAACTCAATGAGCTCATGGGGCACCTTGAAAGACCGGATGTCCAACAAGTCTCCAAACGGTTACTCCCTTATGATTCTCTTTTTCTCCGTTGATAATTGCTTCCCAATTTCAGCCAGTCTTTTTGAGTTAAACCTTGACTTAAAGCAACATAGATTGCCTTTCTTCTTGTTCTCCTTCTTAACCTTCTTGATCCCCTCATTCTCACCAGAGGGGCCTGCAACATCTACAAAAAGGAAAAAAAAACAAGTCAATAAAAACCTACAAACTACATCACCAGTAAGTAGGAAAGAACATACATGCACACATAAAAAAATCTATAAAACCTATGAAACATACAAGCACACACAAAGTAGTGCTTTGTGATGCTATCTGTAATTTCCACAAGTATATTATAAAAGCAAAAATAACAAACCAGAATGAACTGCACTATTTCCTTGCTGATTCCACAAACGAGTTTGGCAGTGAGGAATGGACTATTGTGTTAGCATGTTTATGCTACCTCACTCTCTAGCAGAAGTGCACTTTGAACAAACAAACTCCCTATACCTAATTTCCACAGAGTTCTGACATCTTGCTGCTGCTATGCCATCATTATGAGAGGATCTTTAGGAATACGGAGGGGAAAATCTTATATACTTCTTGTAGTGCTTGTGTTGTGTAGTGTTTGTGATGTGTAGTGCTTGTGCTGGACATGCTGCAACCGGCAACTGAGGAAGCTGGAACCGACGGCGAGCATGCTACAACCGGTGGTAAAAAGAGCTGCAGGGGCGCGATGTGCGACCACGCGGCCGAAGTGCTGGAACCAGCAACCATTTTTTCTGGAACCAGCAAAACCGAGGTTCTACAAGCCGCGTCGAGAAGAGCCGCGACAGGAAACGACGCGAAGAGTTCAGTGCTGGAAGCATCCAACTATTGTGCTACAACGGTGATCGTGTCCAGCTGGAACTTGATATGTCTCCAACGTATCTATAATTTTTATTCTTCCATGCTATTATTTATGATGTTTTGGATGTTTAATGGGCTTTGTTATAGACTTTCATATTATTTTTGGGACTAACCTACTAACCCAAAGGCCCAGTCCAGATTGCTATTTTTTTCCTGTTTTAGGGTTTCACAGAAAAGGAATATCAAACGGAGTCCAAACGGAATCAAACCTTCGGGAGAGATATTTTTGGAGCAAAATACGCACGGGAGACTTGAGAACCACAGAGTAGGGCTGACGTGGCGTCCACGAGGGTGGGCCCCCCCTATAGGGCGTGCCCCCTGCCTTGTGGGCACCCCGTCTGGCCCCCGGTGCCCTCCTTCCTCCTATATATACCAACGTACCCCGAAACTATTAGAACAACAGAGAAAACCCTAGTTTCACCGCCGCAACCTTCTGTTCCCCTGAGATCCCATCTTGGGGCCTGTTCCGGAGCTCCGCCGGAGGGGGGATCTACCACAGAGTGCTTCTACATCATCATCATCGCCTCACCATGAGTTGTGAGTAGTTTACCACAGACCTTCGAGTCCATATCTAGTATCTAGATGGCTTCTTCTCTCTCTTTGGATCTCAATACCAAGTTCTCCTCGGTCTTCGAGGAGATCTATTCGATGTAATCTCTTTTTGTGGTGTGTTTGTCGAGATCCGATGAATTGTGAGTTTATGATCAAGATTATCTATGAGAAATATTTGGTTCTTTTCTGAACTCTTTATGTATGATTATAATATCCTTGCAAGTCTCTTCGAATTATTGGTTTGGTTTGGTTTGGCCTACTAGATCTATAGTTCTTGCAATGGGAGAAGTGCTTGGCTTTGGGTTCAATCTTGTGGTGTCCTTTCCCAGTGACAGTAGGGGCAGCAAGGAACGTATTGTATTGTTGCCATCGAGGATAAAAAGATGGGGTTATCACTATGTTTGAGTTTATCCCTCTACATCATGTCATCTTGCTTAAGGCGTTACTCCGTTCTTATGAACTTAATACTCTAGATGCATGCTGGATAGCGGTCGATGTGTGGAGTAATAGTAGTAGATGCAGTATTGTTTCGGTCTACTTGTCTCTGACGTGATGCCTATATATAATGATCATGCCTAGATAGTCTCATAATTATTCGCTTTTCTATCAATTGATCGACAGTAATTTGTTTACCCGCCGTAGAATATCTCTATCATGAGAGAAGCCACTAGAGAACACTATGGCCCCCGGGTCTATTCTCAACATATCAATCTACTTTACTTTTCTGCTTTTACTTTCTGTTCTTATATCCAAACATACACAAAATATAAAACTATCATCTCTATCAGATCTCACTTTCGTAAGTGACCGTAAAGGGATCGACAACCCCTTTATCGCGTTGGCTGCGAAGTTCTTATTTGTTTGTGCAGGTGCGAGGGACTCGCGTGTGGTCTCCTACTGGATTGATACCTTGGTTCTCAAAAACTGAGGGAAATACTTACGCTACTATGCTGCATCACCCTTTCCTCTTCGAGGGAATACAACGCAAGCTCGAGAAGTAGCAGAACTGTGCACGCATGATGCTGCAATGGTCAACATGGTGACCATGGTGCGCTGGATTTTTGCTACAACGGTCACCGCGACTGGCTGGAACCGTGCACGCGGGATGCTACAAACGGTGACCACGGCGAGTACGATGTGCTGGAGAGCTACAATGGCGACTGCGTCGACACTTGACAAAAGTTGTGGACGCACAGATCCATCACAAACCCTAGGCCCAAAAAAATCCTCTCCCTGCATCAATTCCTAAGTCATCGGCATCAATTCCCCTCGCCCCTACCGAGACGACCGGCCGAGAACCCACAACATCACCAGGTCGCTGTCCTATCTCGGCAGAAATAATCAAAAGGACAGAGACAGGGGGAGAAGCACGGGCGTAGGGAAAAAATTACCTGCCGAGGGATCCATTAGTCTCAGGGGAAGCAAGATCCGTCCTGGATCCGACGGCGGGTCTGTCGCCCTCCGGTCCTAGATCTCAGGCGCCGCCGACGCTTCGCCCCTCCGGTTGCCGGATCCGCCGTCCCTCTGCTACTCTCTCTGTCTGACGCGAAATGAGCCCCTCGTGACACCCTTCCTGAGCGGTTGCAACAAAAGTGGGGGAGCAACTAGTTAGATGGAGGGAGGACATGTGTCACAACCTCTGTCTTTGGATCTAATGAGATCCAACGCGCAGAGCGCGTCCGGAGGAACGGTTCGGCCGACACCCCGGCCAGCAACGTTTTCCTTTTTTAAATGGTTAACCGTCCGGGCTAAACCGGTTATGATGATGTGTACAATAGTGTTATCATAGGATGCAACGTAGGATAAATGCTGAAGTGAGGGGAAAACGAATCAAAATAAAAGTTTGTCTTCTCTTATAATTAAAAGATGTCATCTTAGCAACTATATTTCTCACCAGGATTTAAGCATATCTTATTACTAAGATTAAGAGAACTCATTGGACATCATTTTTCTGTTAGCATCTCTAAATTAAGTGGCAGGCTTAAGATAATATTGTCCTATATCAATGGTCAATGGATGATGGGTGTGAGGTTAGTTTTTTTTTCATGCTATATATGTGTTGTTTCGACACGCTGCAATCTCGTTCGTGTGTGTTTTGCCGCAAACACACGGTCAGAATGCTGCGATGCTGCAAATTTGCATTTTATGCTCCATGTATTTTCTCACTGTGCTGCAGGCCTTGGATTCTAGGCCACATACACGTGAATGTTTTTCCCTTGCAATTTCCTGCAAATAGATCCCATCACCCCTCCCTCAAATCCACTTCCCCCGGCCGCTATCGCCGTCGGCACCGGCGGTGGCGGACGCGCCCTACCGACGAAGGCAGCGGGCGCTGGCTGCGCTCTCTCAACAACTCCCTTCACGCGGAGCGGGATGTCCCTAAGGCGGTGTAATGCCCCGGATGTAATACTTTCCCTTTTGGGCATATAATATATCTCCGGCTTCATCACTTCCATTCCGGGTGCTTTGTCTTTTTGGGTTTTCGCCGTTTTCTCGTGTTGCGTGTGTGGCATTCATTCATATCATGTAGTCATTTGCATCGCATTGCATTTGTTTTGTCGTTTGCTTCCGGTTCCACGCGTTCCTTCCCGTTGTCCATTTCGCGTTCCGGAGCTCCCCCACGTGTCTGTGGCGTCCCGTAGGCCTACTTTGGTGTTTGGCCGTGTAACGTTACCGGTTTGGCGCGAGACTTGTCGTGTGTTGTTGTTTTGGTATGTGTAACCCGCCTGTCAAATCTCGTCGCGTTTCGAGTCCGTTTGCTACCCCAACAGTTATTCTCGTGGGCTCAAAGTGCCTCCACTTTGAGGCCAAGACACCCCTCCAACAGCCCACCAAACCAACCCAAACCACTCCCTTCATCTAGGCCATCCAATTCTGATCGCGTGGCCGAAAACCACACTCCATTTGGACAACCCTAGCTCCTTGTGCCTATATATTTGTCCACTTCCCCAATTTTTGCCCCAAATCAAGGAAACCCTAGCCCCACTTCATCCTCTTCCTCCAGCCACCACCACCTCGCCGGAGCTTCGCCGGAGTTCGCCGGAGCTCCACCACCTCGCCGGAAAACACCTCACCTCACCTCACCTCACCTCACCTCACCTCACTCCGCGCCGCCACCACCTCTCCCGCCGGTCTCCTCCACCACCAGCCGCCGGCCGGACCCTTCTCCCCGCAGATCGAGCCGCCGCCAGGCTCCTCGAGCATCGTCGCCGCCGCCAGCCATCGAAGCACCGCTGGATCCCGATCCAAGTCAACGCCACGCCGCGCCTGGGCTCGATCGAATCCGATCTGGAACCTCCTCCCGCGCCTGGGCCGATCGAGCCGCCAGCCCATAGCCGCCGCGACCGAAGGCCAGAGTCGCCTCCCCGCCTGGGCTCCCGCATCGCCAGGCCACCTCCCCGCCGAGCCGGCCTCCCGCCAGGCGACCGCACCTGGGCCTCCTCCCGCCGATCTCCCGCATCAGCCCAGCCGCCTCCCCTTCGCGGGCCGCGACGCCAGCCGGGCCGGTCCCAGCCAGCAGCCGCGCCAGGTCGAGGCGCTCGCCTCCAGCTGCCGGGCTCCCTCGCTCCGTGGGCCGCCAGCCGCCTGGGCTGAGCCGCCTCCGAGCCGGCCTCCCTTCGGCGCCCGAGCCAGCAGCCGGGCCGGCCCATTCCTCCGCAGCCGCCCGAGCCGAGGCCCGCGAAGCCTCTCCTCCGCAAGCCGGGCCGCCAGATCCGTTGGCCCGAGGCCCGTTTGTTCTTCCAGATCTGAGAGGTTGACTTCAATCCCTATGTCCCTGAGTTTTTGCTTGTCTGATGCAGTTTTCAGATAGTGATATCTTTGTGTGTGTTGCTCCGATTTGAGTGAATAAGATGTCCAGACGTTCGTGGAGACTTGTACTACTTTTCATTACATTGTGTCATGCATGTTTGAGATCATCTAGGTGCTTAAAATTCTGTTGCAAGAGTGCATCGTGATAAAAACTGCTGTTAGTGTTGTTTTTCATGCCATCTTTGCATAGTGATAACTTGGTGCTCGTTTATCCGAATGATGCAAATGCCATGTCCACGTGTTCGTCTTGTCATGCTCTACATGTTGATTGCTTAGACTTGCATGATAGAATTAATCTTGCCATGTTTATCTCCGTTGCAAAGTGCTATGTGGCTGTTAAGTTGTTAAACTTGTTATGAGATGTCATTTTGAGGAGCTCGTTGCTATCATTGTGATTGTCCCCATGATGCATGCTTAGGTGTTTTGGATTCACCATTATGTGTACTTTGTTGTGGTGCTTACCACTTGCCATGTTTAGTTTTGAGGTGACTTAAACTTGTTCTCAAAGATGCCATGATGAAACTGTTGTTACAACACTTAGTGAAATTTCACTAAGTCTGGAATCTGTAATTTTCAGATGCCATGTTTGCTTGTTGTTCTAGGCCAATCCATGTTAGTTTTGGGGTGATTCTTGATGATTCCTTGTAGTATATATTGTTGGCTATCCATTCATGCTCTCACATGCTTATTTGAGTGGCTGTAGCACATTTAACTTTGGCTCCAAAGTTGCAATAAATTACTGCTGTCAGGATTTTGTTGTCAAGTTCAATATGTCCAAGCTTGTTGCTATTGATCCGTGGCTCCTTTGGGGGTGCACCAATGGACTTATTTGCTGTAGGATATGTCTAGTTTATGTTCATGCTCTTTGCCATGATGTTTGAGTGCTGTAGCTTATTTATCTAGTGCTCTGAAGTTGCTATGTTGCTGTAATTTTTTCAGCTTTCGCATGTTTATTGTTTTGTGTGTAACTTTTAGCCCGTAGCTCCGATTGCAGCAAGTCTTATATGAAACTTGATTGATTTTTCGTGTAGATTCATAATATCCTATTGTTGTCATGTTTTGAAGCATTTTTCTTGGTCGCATATTGTCATGATCATTGTGCTCCCATAGTGCATCAGTCATGCATCCAGCATATTTGAGTGCGCATTGCATCTTGTTGATTTGGTGCCTTGTGTGTTTGTGTTGATTAGAGCCGGAAGCTGAGACCGAGTACGAGTACGAGCACGAGGTTACTACTGAGCTTGAGAACGAGGACCCCTCTTACGATCCGAACGACAACTCTTCAGGCAAGATGACCGAACTCGGATACCATTACTATTTTTTGCCTATTGCTAGAAGTCTCGATCTATAGTTTTGCCTCGATGCCCATGTCTTTCATGTCAGCCTCCTACTTGTAACCATGATCATGTCTAACCACCCTACCTATGCAAACCCTTGATTGGCTATACGTAGGCTTCGCTCAGCCCCTCTTATAGCGTTGCTAGTTGCAGGTGAAGTTGAAGATGCTTGCTTCATGTTGAAGTTTGTTGGGTTATATCACACTATATAAATGCTTAAATGAAATCATCTATATATTGGCAATGGGTGGAAGGCTAAGCCTTTTGCTTGGTGATTTGTTCCACTCATGCCGCTAGGAACCGTATAAACCGGTGTTATGTTCCTTGATTATGCGTTTCTCACACGGTTGGGGTTTATGGGGCCCCCTCGATAAACCGTTAAGTGCTATGTCTTTTCCAGCAAGTCCCAACATTGGTACTATTTGCCTAATAACTAATAAACTTGCATAGGGATTAATTAACCCTCTTTCTTAATCAACAACCCCAGGCCAGTGCTCCACATGAGTGTTGGTCCGAACTAGGCAACCTGCGGGGCCACCTCGAGGAAACTCAAGGTCTGGTAAAAACCCGTAGCTTTTCCCATCCGGTCGTGGCCTGAGACGAGATACACGCGGCTACTATCAGGGTGTCGGCACGCCGGGAGGATTTGCTGGATTAGCCTTACCTTAGTTCGGAGTATCTTGAGCACGGGATTCTGAGAATACTCGGGCCTTCCCACTTTGGAGTTGCGACTCCGCGGATCGTGGGCTTGTCATGGGCCAAGTTGGAAGACCCCTGCAGGGTTATAAACTTTCGAAAGCCGTGCCCGCGGTTATGTGGCAGATGGGAGCTTGTTAATATCCGGTTGTAGAAAACTTGACACATTGTTCTAATACACTACCAGCGTGAGTACCGTGACTGTCATTTTCCGAAAAGGGTTTCGGGAGATGAACACGGTGGGGTTATGTTTGACTGGCTTTAGTTAGGATCACTTAGTGATCATATCTCGACCGAGGCACCTTCTCTTCTCGCTCTCTTCAACGTAAGCTAGGCTAGTGCTGCTGCAACCACTTATTATTATTCTTTCTTCAGCCTTGTTCCACACCCAAGGCTTAAATAGTCGTGTTACCCGGGAACGGGATTGCTGAGTCCTCTGTGGCTCACAGTTACTTCACCACACCAGATGCAGGTCCGATGGAGAGTTACCCAGGCGATGGCACTGAGCTAGACTGGGAGTACGACGAGGAGCGTAGTCGTTACTATGTTCGTTATCCTGATGATCAGTAGTGGAACTTCTACTAGGATTCGATCCGACCTGTGGATTTAAATTATGTTTGGTATCTTGCCATTTGGATTTTACCCTTAGATGGGCTGTGATGTTTTATTAAATGATGATTTGGACATGTAATGTATTTGTGTGATGTGGCGAGTGTAAGGCAACTATTTTATGTTTTCCATCCCCATCTTTTACATGAGTTGTGCAAAGATACCAAACTTGCGATCATTCCAGCATGGGGTTATGTCTCTAAGTCGTGCCTCGACACATAGGAGATATAGTCCCATCCTGGGCATTACAGACGGCCTTGGTGGTGGATGGCTGGTTCATGGCAAGGAACGCGGCAGAGCGGCGATGTGGACGGTTCCAGGCGGGGTGAGCAGCATGGTGGCAGTCTAGCAGATGTAGGTGGAGCGCCGGCTTGATTGGTGGCGGCAGCTCCGAGGAGGCACTGCGAGGAAGGGATCTTGGTAGGCAGCGGGTGGCCGGCCACTACCGTGTGAGGGGCGCGCGGTGATGCCTTGGTGGAACTGACGTTGGAGTGTGGTTGGTGCTGCGTGTCACTAGCAACAATTTGCTACGATGATGGTGGTGTGAGGCATCATGGATGGTACTGATAGGGAACGTAGTATTTCAAAAAAAAAATCCTACCATCACGCAAGATCTATCTACTTGAAGCATAGCAACGAGAGGGGAGAGTGTGTCTACGTACCCTCGTAGACCGGGAGCGGAAGCGTCCAGTGATGCGGTTGATGTAGTCGAACTTTCTTCGCGATCCAACCGATCAAGCACCGAACGTACGGAGCCTCCGCGTTTAGCACACGTTCAGCTTGATGACGTCCCACGATCTCCTGGTCCAGTAGAACTTCACGGGAGAGTTTCGTCAGCACGACGGCGTGGTGACGGAGATGATGAAGCTACCGGCGTAGGGCTTCGCCTAAGCACTGCAACGATATGACCGAGATGTGTTTCTATGGAGGGGGCACCGCACACGGTTGGGAGAGATAAAATTGATCAACTTGTGTGTCTAGAGGAGCCCCCTGCCCCCGTATATAAAGGAGCAACGGGGGAAGCCGGCCGGCCCCTATGGCGCGCCCTAGGAGGGCCACTCCTACTAGAAATAGGATTCCAATCCTATTCCTAGTAGGAGTCCACCAAGAGGGAGAGGGGGGAGGATGGAGAGGGAGAGGGAGAGGGAAAGAGGGGTCGCGCCCCCTCCCCTAGTCCAATTCAGACTCCCCTTGGGAGGGGCGCGCCACCACCTGGGCTGCTGCCCTCTCTCTCCCCTAAAGGCCACTAGGGCCCAATACTTCCCCGGGGGGTTCCGGTAACCCCCCGGGCACTCTGGTTTAATCCGAAACCTTTCCAGAACACTTCCGGTATCCGAATATAGTCGTCCAATATATCAATCTTTATGTCTCGGACATTCCGAGACTCCTTGTCATGTACGTGATCTCATCTGGGACTCCGAACTACCTTCGGTACATCAAAACTCATAAACTCGTAATACCGATCGTCATAAACGTTAAGCGTGCGGACCCTACAGGTTCGAGAACTATGTAGACATGACCGAGACTCATCTTCGGTCAATAACCAATAGTGGAACCTGGATGCTCATATTGGCTCCTACATATTCTACGAAGATCTTTATCGGTCAAACCGCATAACAACATACGTTGTTCCCTTTGTCATCGGTATGTTACTTGCCCGAGATTCGATCGTCGGTATCTCAATACCTAGTTCAATCTCGTTACCGGCAAGTCTCTTTACTCGTTTCGTAATA
This sequence comes from Secale cereale, assembly GCA_902687465.1. NCBI lineage: Eukaryota > Viridiplantae > Streptophyta > Magnoliopsida > Poales > Poaceae > Secale > Secale cereale. The sequence continues at coordinate 500,712,049 of LR738712.1, forward strand.
CATGATCTCGTGACTAACTCATTAGTCAATTGCTTGCAAGGCTTATTATGTTGTGCATTACCGAGAGGGCCCAGAGATACTTCTCCGACACTCGGAGTGACAAATCCTATTCTTGATCTATGCCAACACCATGAACACTTTCGGAGACACCTGTAGAGCATCTTTATAATCACCCAGTTACGTTGTGACGTTTGATAGCACACAAGGTGTTCCTCCGGTATTCGGGAGTTGCATAATCTCATAGTCATAGGAACATGTATAAGTCATGAAGAAAGCAATAGCAGTAAAACTAAATGATCATAGTGCTAAGCTAACTTATGGATCTAGTCCATCACATCATTCTCCTAATGATGTGATCCCGTTAATCAAATGACAACTCATGTCTATGTTTAGGAAACATAATCATCTTTGATCAATGAGCTAGTCTAGTAGAGGCATACTAGGGACACTCTGTTTTGTCTATGTATTCACACATGTACTAAGTTTCCAGTTAATACAATTCTAGCATGAATAATAAACATTTATCATCATATAAGGAAATAAATAATAACTTGGGCATATTTCCTTCAGGTACCGCCCAATGCCTCGAAGGAGTGTAGATGCGCAACATTACGTATGAAAATCATGTCCGGTTTTGGCGGGCCGGCGACTATGGCACCCGTGGGTGTCATTCCCCTCCCATGCAGGCGGCGCCGAGTGTGTCGCCAAGTCCCTCGCTTGCTTGGTGTTGACAGTTGTTTCCTGGCGAAAGCCTTGATTCGGTGCTGGATCTGTACTATGGCGGCGTCTTCGACGTCGTCTCTCTGTTGGGAGCATCATGCCGGAAGACTTAGTGTTCCTATGTTGCGCTCCTCCAGTGTTTGCTGTTGCCCTGATCGTTCTTCCCCTGGCGCAATGCACGGGCATCGCCGGTGATTTCAAGACAGTGCCTTTCTTAGGTCGGATCGAGTCCTTTCATCCTCTTGCCGCCTCCTTTTGGCTTTAAGGGGAATGGTGCATTGACAAGGGATGCTTGGCGGGAGCGGTTTTTCTTCGGGAGGTGTCCGACGTAGGTCGAGACACGGCGAGGTTCTCGGTTTTGGGTAGGCTCTTTTGCGTCGTAGTTTTGTTCTTGTGGGTGGATGTGGAGTTGTGCTAGGTTCATTGTTCACACCGAGTGTTAGTGGTCTTGTACATCTTGTACTTGTTATTCTCTTCTTCTTTAAAGCAATGGTATACAATTTGCATAGTCTAAAAAAATTACTGCAAGTAATGAGAATTTGTTGCATATCTATAATTTTTTGGTATATAGGAGAATTTGAAATGCCACAACGTTTTATTTTTGGGAAAAGATAACGCCCACACATGTGGGCGTTTGCATCTCGCCCACACGCATGGATCAACGCCCGTTTTTGTTTGCACGAATCTTGGCATGTTTTGCCAGATTTTTTATGCCACATTGGACTTAGCTGATGTGTGGGCATTCATTCAATCACCCACACACCTATTTTACCACGCGGAGGGGCTAGTGTTTGGGCGTTTAGCAGTTCGCCCACATGCCAGTTTTCACGCACGCAGAGGGGTTAGTGTGTGGGCGTTTATCAGTTCGCCCATGATACGTCCAAAACGTATCTATAATTTCTGCTTGCTCCATGCCACTTTTGGGTGATATTGCTATGATATTCATACACTTCCATACACTTTTGATCATATTTGGACTAACCTACTAATCCAGTGCACCCCGGTGCCAGTTTCTGTTTTCGGCTGTTTTTGTATTTCAGGTTTTCACTTTACGAGAACTGCCAGGAAAAATCCAGAAAAATTATATAAAAAATCAGCGTTCCAGAACCTACCTTGCGCCCGAAGGACAGCCGGGGGGGGGGGG
>LR738712.1:500714026-500762078 GCA_902687465.1 Secale cereale
CCAGGCGCCCTGGCGGCGCGCCCCCCTGGGCCGCGCCGGGGGGGGCGCCTGGGCCCCCCGAGCCCCGTCTGGTGCCCCCCTTCGGCATATATTTAGAGCGTCCTTTGAAACCCTCGGGACGGAAACTCTTTTTCGCGATCTCATCTCTGTTCCGCCGCCGCCGCCGCTTCCAAGATCGGGAGCACCAGGAGAACTCTTCCCGGCACCCTGCCGGAGGGGAGGATCACCATCGGGAGCTTCTCCACCACCATGGACGCCTCCCGGATGAGTTGTGAGTAGTCTCCCTTGGACCATGAGTCCATGACCAGTAGCTATGTGATTTTCTCCTCCCGTTCTTGTGCTTCACTAATTAGTCCTCGTGAGCTGCCCTACATGATCGAGGCACATATGTAATCCTTATGCTGTTGCTATGATGAGTTTGCTGGGATCCGATGGATTATGAGATTATGTTCAGATTGTTCTTGAGTAATATATTTGATCTACCTCTTTTATATTTATGTTCATAAGTAATTCTTGCATGTTCTCCGTTGTTATTTATTGCTTTGGCCAAGTAATACGTAGTGACTCCAAGAGGGAACGTTATGCTTGATTGTGGGTTCATGCCCCTCGATGACTAGCTTGAGTGACAGAAACATGAGTCTAGGGGATGTGCTTTTGCCACAAGGGGGAAAACAACAGTGCTTGTGCCCGCGGGTGCAAGGATTGTTTACTTTACGCAAAGTTCTTTTAATGCAGTTGTCTGTTGCTTTGAGTTTACACTATGGGTGGGACTCGCAACTTAATACCAGCGAGATGTTCTGGTAGATATCTCAAGGTGGATGATTAGTAGTAGATATTGATGGATTTCGGTCTACTTACTTTGGCGTAGCGCCCATGCTTTGAACCTCAACCTTTCTTGCAATGTAGTCAGCATTGGTTTGCGTTCGTGGTCCTGTCAATTGCCCAGCTGTAATTCGTTTACCTCACATAGCTGTTTTATCGTCTTTTGGGAGAGAGACATCACTAGTGAACATCATGAGACTCCGGTCCATATTACCATCATGGATCACATCCGCTATTTACTTTTCGCTTTTACTTACTATTGCAAACATTATCTATCACTACTATCATTTGCGTTTAATCCTTTGTGAACTACAAGGCCGGAGGGATTGACAACCTCTCTGTACTCGTTGGGAGCAAAGTTATTTGTATCTGTGTGCAGGTCCACGTTGATTGGTAATCCGCGCCGTTAGTAGTTGACACCTACTTGTTGAACCTAGGAGTCTCTGGGGATTCGATCCTTGGCATCTTTGCTAAGGGAAAAACTTCCACAACACTGCATCTTACACCTTCCACTTGGGGTAACCAACGAGGGGTTAGAGGCCCATCAAGGAGTTTTTCTGGCGCCATTGCCGGGGACTCCACTCTTCAGGATAGGGGAGGTGCACGCTATCTTTTACCTTTGCTTTTAGTCTTGTTAGTTTACCTTTCAGTTTTCTTTATGTCTTTTCACCTGTTATGCTTATGGACAACCTTGTTATTGGGTCGTTGCTTGCGGGAAGACGCCCCACACCTGTGGTGGTTGCTCCTCCCCTACTGAAATTGTGCCCTATAAAATACCAGCTGGTATTATCAATTATATCTTGGCTAATCGTTATGCAGGAGACAGACATCCCGGTGAACACTTGCTATATCTGTCACAATTATGTTCATTATTTAAGCTTGCAGGTGTATCAAGGGAGTTTTTCATTAGGAAATTGTTCGCCGTATCACTTATAGATAAGGCTTCAGATTGGTATAAGCTTCTCGATAACTCGCACTTGCTTGATTGGCAAGAGCTTATGTCTCTCTTTTATACTAAGTTTTATCCTCTTCATGATGCTTATGTGGAGAGTAAGAGTACCTTTTTGCATGTGGATCATGGTAACAATGCTTTATGTGATGCTTATATTGTTGAGTTTATTCGTGATCCCACTAAAAATTATTATGAGAAGGGAACATATGCTTATAAATATTTCAATAATATTAAGTTCCCTCTCTTTATGTTGAAGGTTTTGAAGCTGCACTTGTTTTGTCTTCCTATGCTTATTGATTTGTGCTTCAATGAATTATTCTATTGCAATATTCCTATGCATAGGAAGCATGTTAGGCTTAAATGTGTTTGGTATTTGCTTCTTGATACTCTCTTTTGTTCTTCTTCCTACGAGAGCATCATTAAAGTCTTAAGCCTATCTTTATGGCTATAAAGAAAGAGCTCTAGGGAGACAACCCTTGTTATCTTTACTTTCAGTTCGTTCTTTCAGTTTTTAGTGGTCTTGATGTTGTTACTACAGTAGCATCATCATTGTATCTTTGCTTTTCAATTTTGTGCCAAGTATAGCCTCTGATTGCAAGAAAGTTCAAAAGTTGTGAGGTGCTGTCCAGGAAACAGATTCTGTCCTTGGATAGAAAAATTCGTATAAAATCACCAGATCATCTTTTTGGTCTGAATCTTTTCGACAGCGTTTTCTATATAATTGTCTTTCGTGCGTCTGTTCTGAGTTTTTTGATTTGAGTTGCAGAAGTGCCCGAACAAATCAATCACTACCTGTTGTTCTGTTTTTTCACAGATTCTGTCCTGTTTTGCCTTTCCTTCATTTTGCAAACCAAGAGCTTGCTTTTTCTTTGCAAAAACCTTTTGGCAATCTTGAGAAACAGTAGAACTTCAAGAATATCTTTATTTCCAGCAAGGTATAATTATTTTATTAAGGATACTAACCTCGCTAATCAGATTATAATGAGTTATGTATGAAGGGAGTTTTCAAGTGTGCGACGGAAGATGATAAAAAGATTCAGGAGTGTCAAGCGCTCAAGCTTGGGGATGCCCCCGTGCACCCCCAAGAAATATTCAAGGAGACTCAAGCGTCTAAGCTTGGGGATGCCCTCGTGCATCCCCTTCTCCATCAACATTATCAGTTCGTCTTTCGTTCCACTATATTTTTATCACTTCATGTGTTAAGTGCTATGCTTGGAGCGTCTTGCTTTTAGTTTTCTTTTTAGTTTTTCATAACGAGTCAGAACTTGGTGTTCTTTATGTGGGAGAGAAACACGCTCCACTTCTACCTAGAACATAACATAGAATTTTCATGTCTATCTTTGCTGTGTGTGTTCTTCGTCTTTTAAATAGCTACTATCATGCTCTGCTCTTAGTATTCATGCTTATCTTTTCAAAGAGCTTTTGTTTAGTTGGTTGCTTGAACTCTCTTTAATTATCATGCTTATCTAATTAAGAGAGTTTGCTTCCGTTGCATTGGTTAATATGTCTATGATAAAGATGTTACGTGCATAATGGCGCTTAGTAGTTCAGGTTTTCTTATGGTTAGTCTCAAATAGCTGGGGGATTCCCAATCTGTTATTGGAGTACCAACATGATTTGTTTGCCGATGATGTGGTATGGTTTAGTAATATCTTCCTTCGAGAATTTATTTTGATTGACTTGGCGTATGCTCACGCATATTTAAGACTGTAAAGAAATTCTGTCAAGCCTTGATGATCTTTTATTTCTGAGTAGCGATATAACTTCCATGCCTGATTCAATATTGCTTTGTCGCTCTGCATGATTATGACCGTCATTGCTCTCTTAGTTGGTCGCTCCCAGTCTTTTGCTAACCTCCACCTGTACTAAGCAGACTAACTTTGCAATACATAGCTCATGGGAAAGTAGCTTAAAAACTATTGTGGTAAAGAATATGTTGCTTATGTATCTTATTTCTTATAAGTTGCTTGCTGAGCGGTAACCATGTTTCTGGGGACGCCATCAACTGTCACACTTTTGTTGAATATCATGTGAGTTGCTATGCATGTTCGTCTTGTCTGAAGTAAGGGTGATTCGCCATGGGTTGAATGAGTATGCATATTGTTAGAGAAGAACATTGGGCCGCCAACCAAAGCCATGTATCATGGTGGAAGTTTTAGCTTGGACATTAATCCTCAATCTCTTATGAGAATATGCTTATGCATTTAAGAGGAGTCCATCATCTATTTTCTATGTTGTCCCGGTATGGATGTCCTCAAATTGAGATCTATCAAAAACGAGAAATCAAATTCGATTTATCTCCTTGGACCTTTGTACAGGTGGCATAGAGGTACCCCTTTGTGACACTTGGTTGAAACATATGTAATGCAATGATAACCCATGGAAATCCGAGCTAATTAGGACAAGGTGCGAGCACTATTGGTATTCGATGCATGAGGCTTGCAACTTATAGGATGTCTTATGCATGACACATATGAAGTACTACTACCGTTGAAAAAATTGCTTCTATGTTTTCAAAATAAAAAGCTCTAGCACATAACCATTCTTTTACTTTTATGTTGAGTCTCCACCTTCTTTTAAAAGCACCAACTACTGAGAGCATGATTGTCATTCTGAGTGAATGTGCATTGTCCCAAAGTAGCATTGTCTTTTGCATGATTGTGATATAGTTTATTTTGAAATCATTGTATCTAGTCATCACTTAAACCTTGAAGGTGCCCTTGCATTTATGTTTTGCATCACTAAAGGGGGCAAGCTAGATATCACTTTATCATATTTGCACATCATGTTCATTGCAAATCTATTTGATGCTTCAATGTCATGTTGTAAAACTTTCAGTCATTTGTGATTTTCTCATGAGGCAACTTAATTACTATAGAATCATTGTCTCAGTAAGCTTTTGTCATATGACTATGAAAAAGTCCTATATGGTTAATAGCATGTCACCACAGAAATTATTCTTGTTATCATTTACCTACTCGAGGACGAGCAGGAATTAAGCTTGGGGATGTTGATACGTCCAAAACGTATCTATAATTTCTGCTTGCTCCATGCCACTTTTGGGTGATATTGCTATGATATTCATACACTTTTGATCATATTTGGACTAACCTACTAATCCAGTGCACCCCGGTGCCAGTTTCTGTTTTCGGCTGTTTTTGTATTTCAGGTTTTCACGTTACGAGAACTGCCAGGAAAAATCCAAAAAAATTATATAAAAAAATCAGCGTTCCAGAACCTACCTTGCGCCCGAAGGACAGTCGGGGTGGGGGGGGCACCAGGGCTCCAGGCGCCCTGGCGGCGCGCCCCCCCTAGGCCGCGCCGGGGGGGCGCCTGGGCCCCCCGAGCCCCGTCTGGTGCCCCCCTTCGGCATATATTTAGAGCGTCCTTCGAAACCCTCGGGACGGAAACTCTTTTTCGCGATCTCATCTCTGTTCCGCCGCCGCCGCCGCTTCCAAGATCGGGAGCACCAGGAGAACTCTTCCCGGCACCCTGCCGGAGGGGAGGATCACCATCGGGAGCTTCTCCACCACCATGGACGCCTCCCGGATGAGTTGTGAGTAGTCTCCCTTGGACCATGAGTCCATGACCAGTAGCTATGTGATGTTCTCCTCCCGTTCTTGTGCTTCACTAATTAGTCCTCGTGAGCTGCCCTACATGATCGAGGCACATATGTAATCCTTATGCTGTTGCTATGATGAGTTTGCTGGGATCCGATGGATTATGAGATTATGTTCAGATTGTTCTTGAGTAATATATTTGATCTACCTCTTTTATATTTATGTTCATAAGTAATTCTTGCATGTTCTCCGTTGTTATTTATTGCTTTGGCCAAGTAATACGTAGTGACTCCAAGAGGGAACGTTATGCTTGATTGTGGGTTCATGCCCCTCGATGACTAGCTTGAGTGACAGAAACATGAGTCTAGGGGATGTGCTTTTGCCACAAGGGGGAAAACAACGGTGCTTGTGCCCGCGGGTGCAAGGATTGTTTACTTTACGCAAAGTTCTTTTAATGCAGTTGTCTGTTGCTTTGAGTTTACACTATGGGTGGGACTCGCAACTTAATACCAGCGAGATGTTCTGGTAGATATCTCAAGGTGGATGATTAGTAGTAGATATTGATGGATTTCGGTCTACTTACTTTGGCGTAGCGCCCATGCTTTGAACCTCAACCTTTCTTGCAATGTAGTCAGCATTGGTTTGCGTTCGTGGTCCTGTCAATTGCCCAGCTGTAATTCGTTTACCTCACATAGCTGTTTTATCGTCTTTTGGGAGAGAGACATCACTAGTGAACATCATGAGACTCCGGTCCATATTACCATCATTGATCACATCCGCTATTTACTTTTCGCTTTTACTTACTATTGCAAACATTATCTATCACTACTATCATTTGCGTTTAATCCTTTGTGAACTACAAGGCCGGAGGGATTGACAACCTCTCTGTACTCGTTGGGAGCAAAGTTATTTGTATCTATGTGCAGGTCCACATTGATTGCTATTCCACGCCGTTAGCAGTTGACACCTACTTGTTGAACCTAGGAGTCTCTGGGGATTCGATCCTTGGCATCTTTGCTAAGGGAAAAACTTCCACAACACTGCATCTACCACCTTCCACTTGGGGTAACCAACGAGGGGTTAGAGGCCCATCAGCCCACACGTCCGTCTCCTCTTCCACACCCAAAACTGTCAATTGCCATGTGTTTTGCTGGGTACATGGCAACTTCCCTAGTGTGCTTGTAAGCAGTTGGCAACTCTCGCTTGACCCGAACATGTTATTTTGCCATGTCTTTTTGTAGTGCTACATAGTAACTACCTAGTGTTAGTAGGTGGCAACTCCTAAAGTTTTCAAATCATGGCAACTGTAGTAGACCAGATCATACATGGCAACATCTGCAGTTGTCCAAAAATGGCATCTGGCACTTGACCCGAGATGGCAAGTGCAGTTGAGGAACCATGGCAATTGTAGTTGTCAGACATGACAACTGTAGTTCAGCAACATGGCAACTGCAGTTAAACGAACACGGAAGAGGGTCTGGACCATGGCAACTGTGGGGATGCGTGATGACTGTCACGCGAGGCGTGCAGAACCGTGAGGTACGGGTATATGGGTGTTATCTATTTTTCCCACACGTAGGCGTGTGGGAAGAACCGCGAGGCAAAAGACCAGACGTTTGGGCATTATTTATTTTGCCCAGACGTAGACGTGTGGACTAGTTCTTTAGATACCACACGTAACGTGTGGCCAGACCCCATAAGGCCCACACGTGTGGACGTTATCAGGGTCCTTTCTCTTTTTTGCATATTTTGACAGAAGGAAATTTTCTACCAAGTGTGTGTGAGTTTTCTACTATGACGGTCAAAAGGATAAAGCCATGCGTGTCTTTTAAGTTGGATCGGATGGCCAGGAGGGGGAGGTTTCTGTCCCAGGCAGCCGGACAAATGCATTTGTTGATTTTGGATTGGTCTTTTCAATCAGGTGAATCGAATGGCCAGGGAGAAGGAGGTTTTTTTCGGGGTAGCCGGACAAACGCATTTGTAGATTTTGAATTGGTCTTTTTAATCACACCAAATTTTGATGAAATTGAGAGGTCACTGCTGAGCGTAGCTCAAATGGTAATCAACTCATCAAGGTTGAAGTCCTATACTTGACATTGATGCACATTTTACTGGATTTATTTTGTTTAGTGAGAGAAGACGTTCACGTCGACTACGAGGTGCCTGTTATGACTTTGTGAATCTCAAGATGTTTTGCTGGCGCGGTATTTTGGAGGTACTCATAAGGGCAGGGTGTTCGTATGTGCGTTCATAGGGGCGAGGTGTATGCACGTGTATATAAACATCTACTGCTTGTACTGTATTAAATAATAAAATGAAAGAATGGAGTAGCGCTATCCATTAGGGTATCTTCAATGCTCACCCGTAAACTGGACATCGCTTTCGTTCGTGGATAGAAGGGGCAGTCCACAGACACTAATGTGGGAGCCGGCCATCGAAACCAATCCGAGTACATTTCAAGTCGGGTTCTCAACTAACCACACAATTACATTAAACACGATGAAATTCATCAAAGATCGGATAGAAATAATACAAATCATCCATAAATAGTAAATATGTCTAGTGCAACAATAGTTTAAATTCAATGAGATTAACCGGATGTTCAACAAGATTTTCATATCAAATTCAACAATACTAGATCCGGTTCCGGCACATGTTGTCCCGCACATACTAACCCTTGAGCTTCATCCAAAAATTCATGTACATGAATGGTATGCCCTCTGACCTGTAGTACACCACGACAGTGCATGGAGGCTACACAATGTGTAGAGCAATCGTGAGTGAATGAACCAATCAACGTGTAGAGCAAGAAGAAGCAAAACTTATGATCTCCATAGCTACCGAGCGTAATGGCTACATTGCCTCCAGACGATCAACCGCGCCATAAAACTTTGTGATGAAGTTTGGGTGGTCTACTATTGATATGATAACGACTTCACATTACGTTCATGAATGATATGCATGTCATAGGGCGTAATGTGCTTTCGCACATGAAACAAATCATGCATCCACTGCCAAAAGAGCCATCTTCTGCTCCTACCTACGAAGTCTGCAAATACGGCCAACCACACATCGCACAACAACTCAACCTCCATGGCCAAGTACCCCGCCATTCATCTTACTCTAAAAAATCACATGAAGTTAAAAACTAAGCTCAATGACATTTGATCGAGCCCATGCCAACACGTGGTGTCCTCCATGGACGTCGTCGACAGGGGCGGAGGATACATAGATGCGAATGGATCCTAGGTAAACGACGTTGTAGTACAAGATGAGAGGGCAGTCCAGATGGCAGAAAAATGTCCAGACCACGTGGGCGTTGGAAATGCCCTTAGAGCATCTACAGCCGCATATGACAAATATGAACCCTGGGCAATGATCGAACACTCCTCAAATTAGCACAACTGCAGAACATCTCATACTAGATTCTCAGATCCATACAAAAGTATGCAAACCAAAAAACCTACATACTACATAGATGATCTAGCTACTCACCGAAGATTTCGACTATTTCCATGCCAGGCTCCGGGTACATGGGCGGCAGGCCGGCAGCTACAGCTCCGGCGCCTCCGGCTGCTCCGTTTTGGCCTCATCCTCCTCTATCGCCATGTCGAGTTCGGCGAAGAGCACGTCAAACGCCGTCTGCTCCTGCTAGAGGAACTGCCTGTTGGCCTCGACATATGCCTCATCCTGGATGGACTCCGGGATGGCCGGCTACTCCGCCATCTCCGCGGCTTGGGTGACGGCGAACTCCGCCTCTGCCATGTTGAACCACGAAGCAGGCTGCTCCGCCTCGTGCTCCTCCAGATCCGCCGGCTCCATCGGCTCCAGCAGCTGCTCTCCCTCCTCCTCATTCGGTTGCTGCTCCTCCTTCTCCTTCGGCACCGGTGAGTCCAGAGGCAGGCCGACATCGATGCGGGCGGCGCACCTTGCCTGGATCTCTTTCGCGATCTGCCTCCAGTGCTCCAGCGCGAGCATATCGTACGTGTGATATTTCGCCGGACCATGGCGATGCCGAAGAGCGTGGGAGAGGAGGCGGACGGGTTTGGGTGGCGGCGCAAAGAGGGATGAGGTGAATGGGTTAGGGTTGGGGGAGTTCAATCGGCTTAAATAGCCGGATTTGGCCTCGGGCCGTGAGCCGGAGCGACAGCACACAACGTTCACATAGCGGCGAGGGCGGTGGCATCCGCCGGACTGCCGGGTTTTTGGGCGACTCCGTGTGGGACCCCATCGCCAGTTCTACGTGGCGGACGCGCCCAGGCAACATGCCCCATATTTAGGCTAGATATGAGAAATACCGATCAGGCCGGGCGTTTGAGACCCGTTTGAGGCGCCTGTGTGGATCAGATTTTCGTGAACGGATGCTCTTATAAACTAGTCATGTGGATACCGCACAGGAAACAATTTACCGGCAGAAAAAAAGGAAGCAATTGTAGTTGTACAGAATCCAGAGCCTCAAAGGGTCGTCGGTTCCAACAGGCCAGTACTGTTCCAATCAAATCGAGAGGTCGGTCGCTTCCTCTCCTTTGGCCACTTAACAGAGGCACGACGTTCACTCTTGACATTTCCCTTACAAGCTCCAAGCGTCGCCATTCTCTCTCCATATATAGACCGGGATTGGGTTGCTACTATTGGAACACTGGATCAGTAGTCGCTGCCAACATGTTCGACTCGGGGGTTTTTGTGCCGTTCAAACTTCACTATGAGGAGACGCCGTCCACTCCGAGGTCACCTACGCCGGAGGACATCCCTGGAGGATCCAATGCTACCCACGCGGGGACGAGGAGATCGACAAGGGCGAGTACATTTCAATCTATCTTGAACTCATGAGCAAGTCCAAAGGCATCAAGGCCATCTTCGAGGCCTTCGTGGTGGACAAGGATGGCGCACCGTCTTCTTCGCATGCACGACGGTGCGTGCAGGTTTATCCACCGGAGGGATTCAAGTCCCGGGGATGGCAGCAGTTTGCCAAGCGAAGCGATGTTGAGTCTCATTCTCAATCCGTGGTGAACGGGTGGGTGACAATCGTTTGCGGAGTTATCGTTGTGCACAGTGACTCCATAGCCGTGCCGTCCTCTGGCGTGGGGAACCATCTTGGCCGCCTCCTCGACTGCGGTGACGGTTCTCATGTTTCCTTCGTCGTCGACGGTGAGACGTTTTCGGCGCACCGGGCCGTGCTCACTGCCCGCTCGCCGGTCTTTAAGGCAGAGCTCTTGGGTTCAATGGCGGAATCCATGGTGTTGCGCTTCGCATCAGAAGATATCAACCCCGCGTCGTTTAAAGTTTTTCTTCGGTTCATCTACACCGACGCCTTGCCCGGAGATGACGAGATGGAAGACTCGTCTACTGAAATGTACGAGCATCAGCTTGCCGTGGCCGACAGGTACGCCATGGATAGGTTAAAGCTTATTTGCGCCAAAAGGCTGTGGGGTCATGTGACTGCAGACAACGCTGCTGCAACTTTATGTTGTGCAAAAATGTACAGCTGCTCGGAGCTGAAAAACAAGTGCATTGCTTTCTTCGGGGAGGAGAAGAACTTCAGGGAAGCCGTACTTATAGATGGTTTCGTGGGGCTGGTTCAGAAGTCCCCATCTATTATTTCTGAGCTAAGGGAGAAGCACACTAAGAACTAGAAACATGTCAATGTTCAGTTGTCCATGTATTTCAAATTTTCGGTCCACCGGAGGAAACAGATGGCTCCATCGAAGGGGATAAGATAAGCTTAGTAGTAATGCAGGGTAGAGGCCACGCGCTACAGATAAAATATTAGTAGTAGCGCAGGGTCCCTAGCCCACGCTGCTATTTATTCTTTCGAGTAACCGCTGCTACTAAGGCTAGACCCGGGGTGGCCTTGTGGCCCACTTAGCAGTAGCATGGCCCAGCATCTTCAGCGACAACTCAAGACCCTCGCGAGGGGCCAAGCCTCGCGAGGCGGACAACACAGGGCATCCTCGGGGCGGCCTCACCAGGCCGGCTCATGAGGATCGGAGATATCGAGTCAAGGGACTCCTCGCGAGGTCCTCATGACGTGAGCAGTGACGATCAAGGCCAGGCGGGCGCCAGCGGGCGCAGAGCGCCAGTTTCCCCTTTGGTGCTAAAGGAGCAGGTGCAGACGATGAGTCCCGAGGCGTCAGTCAAAGGTTTCCGTATCGGTGCAACGAGACCAAGACTAGCACATAATCTTCTTCATAAGCATTACATGTACTCTACATTTTGTAGAGAGTAATTATAGATATGATAATACTGGAAGGGATAGAGGCTAATGAAGATACGATGCAGATTGATGCTACATAATCAACTACCAATCCCTGGAAGTACAAGCATTAAAGGACAAAATGTACTGGCAAGAACAATGGGCAACACTTCTGCACTGGCATTGTCTGTGTATTCTACTTTTTGGTAAGATTAAATATAGATCTGATCTTTTTTAGTAAATGGTGGGTGAGGGAGATAAGATGCAGAATGCTACACAATGAACCAATCCCTCTTCCCATAATACAAGAGTGTTTTGAACGCTGGTGTATTGTACAAAACGTTATTATATTATGGGACGGAGGGAGTAGCTGTTAATGTAAGTACAGTGATAGACGACGTTATGTCCTTACAAGAGGAATGCGGAGCTAAACCTCTTCAAAAGCATTGGGTTGATCCTAAATTTATGTAAGAGTCCATACGGATCTTATAATGTCCACCAAATGGACGATAACGAGGCTAACATGTGCAGTGATGCTACATAATCAAACAGCTATGAAAGTAAGTATGGTCATACAGGGCAAGAGGTACTCACAAGATCAATGCAGTGTGCAGTATAGTTGCGAGATTCTGTGGTCCCTTGAGAATGAATGTTCTTCTGCTAACAGTTTTCCTACAAGTGAGATGTTAAGGCAAATGCAGAAATGTAGTTCAAATTGTGATGTGATATCATAGATAGTACCTTACGCTGCAGCCGAGACCAATGTGTAACAAGATTATTCCAGTCACCTAAATGTAGCACCGAAGACTTTACAGAAATTTCGTTTAGAGGCTTGCCATCGAAGTGCGCTTGCCTCAAGTAGGAACGCTACTTCATCAAAGAGTTCTTGAAAAGCGCAACCAACCCTTGTTCATCTTCACAATCCAGTTTGGTCCTCGCCTATTTAAAAGAATGAAATCTTGTGTCTTCTGTCAGCAAAAACATATGCAGCAATGACCATGAATAATATTAGTACATTATTTACGCGTAAGTTGCGGAGGAAGACTGAAAATTGTTCTGTGTCTGCGGTATAATCTTTCCATGAAGGAAAGATGCGCACAAAGTTCCTGACAACAATATAAGCTTTGTCTTCTAAACTGGGAAGAAATGGAACAGGGGTCCTATTTGCTACAATTGGGGCTCTCTCTGGTTCGAAAAGGGATTTGGCAACTGGATTTGGTGTACTCTTTGCTGGAATGGAGGTTTCGCGTCGTAGAGCTGGTGCTATGTCAACTGGCATAATCATAATGTTTGCTGCAGTTGGGGTCTGCTGAGTTGGGGCATCACAAATGACCAGTGTAGTAGGGCTAGAGTCTGCAAGAGTTTGGGTGTTTTGTGCAACTACACCTAATGGGCTATTTGATTTATCAGGTGCCACTACCTTTTCCAAATACTTTGCTTGTGCTCCTCCATGATCAGCAATTGCCCTCTTCCTTTTGAACGTATGATACACAAGAACATCATTTGAATGGATAAATATGGTATGATGACAGATGGAATATGTACTGAAAATGGATAGGCAGGGCGTATTCACATACACGATGTGTAAACTAAGCTAATGGTAGTTCAACAAAGTAGAAGCAATGCAAAGCATCAGTTGCAAGATATGTGTGACAAATATAACCTTGGAAAGTTAAAGCAAACACCTTGATGGGCGAATAAGATAGGGCATCTTCCTATGACTCCTCCACTAGGGAGCTACATTGACTTAGGTCTCCCTCTAGCTCAGAATCACTGTTAGGATCATATTCTGAGCATGAATCTGTAGGTGGAGAGCATTTGCATTGCATTGCATCCACACTTGATTTCAGTCCCTTAATGCCAAGTTTGACAGCCATGGCATTGTTCTGCTTTATTCTTTTCATGCGCGCAAGCTCATAATCATTATGATGCGGTTCAGAATTTGAGATTCATGAAAACATAAAAAGTAGTCAGATTATCTATGGAATGCATTGCAGATTCAACTCGAAGAGTGTCTCCCTATAAACCCCTGCATATGCAAACTTCACCCCCCAACCATGCTGACCAGACCACACACAGAAATACAAACCCCTTATGTCTCTATAACAGGCAGAAACACATTTCAAAACTGAAGTAGGAACATTAGAATCATATGAAATTCGTATTCGAACAAATAAACTAAGTAATTATGAGTGGCATAATGTTTAGCCTCAAGGGTGGAGTGTTGGTAGTGCGACACAAAGCAAGTAGGCAGATTGTATTCCATATAAAATATCGAAGCCTATGTAAAAGCTGGAAATGACACTTTCTTTCTATACAATGCCGTGTTCGTTGCCCACACAAGATGGAAGAGATCACATAGAGAAATACTATTCACTCATGTCCACGGTTGCAGTATTTAGAAACAGGGTGGTCCACCCTAAAAGAATATTGACAACAAATATGACAAGGTAAGCAAAGATGTAGTGAATCAATCATTTACTTGTGAGCTTACTAGGACAAGTATGCCGAATTGTAACTGCAGTAAGAGACCGTCCAAAATCTGAATCAAGAAGTTTGTCTAGCACTTATTGTTTGCAACTAATCGACGTGAATAATTGGATATTATATCGTATGAGTAAGAAAGACAAGTAAAATCGTCAACAAATCTGGCTTGCAGTAGTAATCTGTGTCAATGTCACTACGACCAACAATCCAAAATGACTAGTGTCTGTTCCTAGGGCTGGAATTTTGAAAACCCTGTGAACTTTACATGTACTGAAGATTACCGAAATACATCTGAACCATTAAGTGTAGGTAGCACTGAGCACACAACAAACCCTAATGACAGTCCTGCCTAATGAGCAATGAATCAATTAGAAAATGGGTGATGAGGAGTGGCTACTGAGTGTTGAGGACTTATCTCAGGATAAATCGGGTTGGCTTAGTGGGTGCTGCACGCCTGAGCCCTGAACGGACTAGGAAGGTAGGCATGGCGGCGCGCCCGGGCGGTGGTGACGCTGTTGGGAGAGCGGCTCCAGACCTCCTGTTAGTCCGGCGTCTCCTCCTAGAGTCATGCCGTCCGGGGACGTCAAGTCGCCGGTGAGGCAGGCGGCTGGGAGCGAGTAGAGATCGGAAGCGCGCAGCAGAACAGAGGGGAATCGAGGCCTGGGACGACCCAAAATCCCAGGGTGGGCCCACCCTGGGCACCCTGTAGAGATACACACCGGAGCGGCGAACATGCATTTTCGAAACTAATTTAGGAACATTTAGCTGACCAATTACACGAATCTGTTTTAATAATATCAGATTCGTATTTGAACAACTAAGCTTGTTTAGCTTGATGGGTCGAGCAGTGGTATTATGACACGAAGCATGTATTCTGATCGTATAGTGATCATAAAAGGGGAAAACCGGAGAAATGGTATTTAGCAGCCATTGTTTTCTTCGAACTAAGAACTAAATTTTAAGAGCTGAAAAGAAAATAGAGTAACCAAGTTAAGATCTATTTTCTGGTTGAGATCAAAAAGTTGAGGAGATATGAAGTACCACCTCTCTTGCGGCGCCGTGTAGGCATCGGGGGTGCGATGACTGTCGGTGGCGTTGAAGCAGATCTGCAACGGTAGACGGGTGCATCGGGGGATAAGTCCCGTTGCGGTGGAAGAGAAGGTCGTGTGAGCGGCCCCGACAAAGAGGACGATGACGCGATGAACTGAGAGGATGTGATGCGAGGCTCTTGGTCCATCATTGTGGATGAGAAACATCCATCTCTAGCAGTGGACGATGCGGTCTTGGTAGGTGCTCAGGCATGGTGGAGGACGGTGGCGATGGATGTGGTGGAGGCCGGCGGCTATGGATGGGGTGGCGGACGGATGCAGGTGTGGGGATGATGTTCTAGCGCGGACGGTGTATGAATGGGAAAATGGAGGGAGAGGTACGGGGAACCATGTTTTGGGACGCGCCTGTCTGAAATATGGGAAAGTTACGAACTTAGCCCCCGTTTAAAATTTGGACGTCTCGTCGGTTGGGGATACGACGGTAATCTCGCATCTCGCCAATATTTGCCCAGAGCGATTTCGGGCGAGGAGAGGGTGGTTGGCGCCCTTGGTTGGCACCCATGGTGTATGGACGGGGCTGACAGGTAGGGAGGTTGTGTCACGTCTAAGTGAAGTTACGAACCTGCCCTATTGAAAATATTTGCCTACATTGATTTCGGCCGAGTCGAGTTTGTTTTGCGGCCCACCGTGTATGAATGGGGAAATGGAGGGAGAAACAGAGGTCTTTCAGACGAACTTGAATCAAATGTGTTTTGCCGCCCATGTTTGGCGCCCACCGTGTCGGAATGGGCTCAGAGGCAGTTGTGTCACGTCTAATTGTAGTTACTATCCTACCCCTATTTAGAGCAATGGAAACCGGGCCGATGGATTGTCCTTGTAATGGGTAGACAGTAATTTCCATCTCCCTAACACTTGGCTTCGGGCAACTGTCGTGGGAGTGGACATTTTACCGCTTCTTTCGAATTTCGGGACAATAAGCATCCACGTTTACCCTGGCAACTAAATTCGAATCCATTTTGTATTCCTATACGAATCTTTATAAATCATTCAATGTGTTTTTATATATGTTCAAAAGGACGAGAAAGATGTATTCCACTGTCATATATGAATATGGTTTACAAATGCCGATACTCAAATTCAGAAACTAGAATCCAGTTTAAGGTGAATTCGAATATTTGGAACACTTCATGTCCAACTCGAATGTCACACGCAACATAATGTGTACTCCCATTTAGATATGTACACAAGCAATGTATGAAGATTCAAATACCGAGTCAATCAACCAAGAATGTACAGAACTAACAAACATATAAACACTTATAGAGTATATGGATCGATATTACTAACATACATAAGCCAAGCCGTTGTACTTTTCTTTGCTACAACAGCATCATTTTTTTAGCCAAGCTACTACAGCATCTTGGACCTTTCCGATGTGTGCCACTTATGGTCCATCTATACTAATATTATTGTTGAATGCACATTCAACCCGATTGGCATATTTGTAGGTCTGGCACATCAATCAAAATGAAATGACTCCGAGTCTTATCAATTAATACAGACTTGTGCTCAAATAAAATTACAAACCAAAAAACAAAAAACAAAAAAAAATATTACATGATCTCTAAAAAAATGGTTTGATTGATTACATGAACAAACAACACAAAGGTTATTCAATGATGGAAAGACATTTCACCTATGATTTACCAAGTGGGAATTTAATTTCCTTTTTTCCTTCAGGACCTTAACAATGTGGTCAGTCTCAGCTTTCTTCGTTTTGAATCCACCAAATATTTAATGGTTGTCTTGAGTACTGCTACTGATTGTGTTGTTTGCTTCCTCAACATGTCAACTTCATATCTAAGTGCAGTAGCAGAATCTCTTTCTACCACTAGTTTAGCCTCTAGAGCATAAGCAGTTGGCAATTCATTATGCATGATTGGGCCGGTGCCACTGTTGTGGGATGATACAACATCCATGGGGACCTCGCTCTTTGATCTTGGGCTAACCTGTTTTGCCATTTAAGTTCCAATTGGATTCAGAAAAGTTGAAGTTAGCAAAACATCTCAACTGGGAGTTATAACAACAAACAAGTTAAATAAACAAGGAATTAAAGAGTTTCAATTCGAGGCTGAAAAGTAGTTATTAACATCATTGTAACCTATTGTTGCAGCAGCATAGCAGTTAAACAAACATGTAGCTATTTAAGTTCAGGCAAACAGGTAATTCTTAACAGTAAGTATCAAACACATAGATAGGCGCAGTTTATAATAGGATTAACAGGCTGTGGCATTATGTAATCAGTAGCAAACTTAATTAAGCCAAGCAACGTAATTGAACAATTTTGCAATAAGTGGCTAACTAAAATTCCGAGAAGCAGGTAACTGAACTTACGCTAGTTATTTGTACAGGCACACTGCAACTTCTTTTTCGCTTACAAGGTTGTACGAATGAGTCCATGGCATCAATTGCTTGGATACGCAGTCCGAATACTTCTTTCTTCCCACACTGCATTGGTAAGTCGAATGGTTAATCTGGTAAGATGGTGCGTTCTTGATATGTTATATGAGGAAGTGTAGTCAGACTAGTTGTAGCCACACACATCACACTGGCTTTTACTGTATATTTTATGCGATTACTTTTGGCATATCGAGATCTAAGCAATCTACAATAGGATGAAAAGACTGGCATCCTTCACATTATTGGCGAACCCAGTTCATAGAAACAACCAATTCAACCATTCTGTGGGTAAATCAAAAGTGCCACAGGAATATTTTTCACTACCCCTATCATACACGCAAAAAGGGGCGACGCCACCATAGGGGCTGGTATGGGCGGCCGCCTCGGCTGGCTCGAAAGTGTGCACCTAGTTTGAGTCGTCCAGGTTAGCCCAGGCTAGTTCTGTTCGTCCCAACGCACGAGCAGGCAATGTAAAAAATGAAGAAAAATGTTTGAATTTGGATAGGCCAATAACATAAGTGCAAGGCAGGCTCTATAGCAGGCTCGCGGCCCAAACGAGCGCCTCCCATATCGATCGACAGCAGGAAAAATCCCAATTCATCTGCTCCAGATTCCGGCCTTTTCGCTCCTAACCTAGCCGCCGCTGGACAGACTGACACATCACTTCCTCGCGCCCTCATTGGAGGGCGGTCACCGGGCTTCAAGCAAACGGAAGGACAAGAAGATGAAGATCCAACCCTGGGTGTAGCCTGCGTGGGAGGCAGCGGCGGTAGCATGGGCATGGCATCGAGCTTGCGCAAACAGACAGTCACAGCTTGCAAGAGTAGCATGCGCAACAAGCAGGTACATCACATCCCTGATTATATCTAATTCAACTCTTCAATTTCTGGCTAATAGTTAAACCTGACGGTGTTGTAAAACAGCTTGTATGTAGGGAATCTGTGAGAAAATGAAACCAATTTCTGCTTATTTTATAACTCCCCCAATCAATACTGAACATACTGAATCTGATGAATCTAATCAAGTTTCTGGTGCAAATATTCAAGCTCATGTTGTTCTTGAGCCAGAAGTGTCTAATGAACAGACTGGTAATGAAGGATTTGATGCAAACATTTTACATGCTCCTGGTGATGAACATATAGTGTCTAATGAGGCATCTAATGCAAGCATTTTGCAAGCTCCCATTGAAGGATTTAGTGTCTAATGATGATCTGCTATGTTGAGAGAGACATAGAGATTTGCAGGCATTGATGGCAAGCAAATTACAGTGCATTTTCATGGCTTGAGGAAACGTCGAAGCCATCTACCAGAAAGTCCGCGTATCATGACAATGTAGCATAAATACTTTTCTAATATGTTGTTTGAAACTATTAGCATACTTGTGTAGGATAGATATATTGATATGCAGTTTGCGCACTGGTTATAGGTGCAATTACACTTTGATATTTTCAGCCAGAGAACGAATTATTCAAGCAGGTACATACCATGTTTGTAGTCCTTGTACACCATGTTGTATTTTGTGTTTTTTGGTGCTTGCGTCATTTAGTGTTTATAATCTGAACTACTTTGGATCATTAGTTGGTTTTCAAAGTGCATGTAGCTTCACATTTCTCAAGTTATGTTGATTTCCGGAGTGCGAGTGCCTTCGTATTTTTTAAGTTAAATGTTCGCCCTGGGTAACTTGAATCCGTGGATCCGCCACTGCACACAAATCTTACACGATTGCGAGTACGAATTAAATGAAATGCAGGGACTTACACTAGCTCGTTGTACAGGCTCACTACACCTCTGCTTGCGCTTGGGATGTTCCATGTACAAGTCCATGTTACCACTTGCTTGGATGTGCAGGCCTTGTGCTCCTTGCACCCCCCTCTGCATTTTTGACATGGCGAATGGCTGATCAAATAAGAGGAATCGACCTTGCTGTTGTACCGGAGGACAGATAATTACAAGGTTATACGGTTGTGCAGGATGTGTACCAGATCCCGTAGCGCCGTCATGCTTCGCTAAAAAATGGTTTGCTTGTTTCAGATGATATCTCCAGAAGAAATAAGAGCTAAAGTTAGAATTGGATAGGCGTGTAAGCTAAGAGAGCAGTGAAAGGATATCCAAACATCGTCGGAACAGTGCACAAGGAAGTGATGTGTGGATACCTAGTTCGGGCCGGCATTTGGGCATGCCCGCCTAGCTAGTGTGCGGGTCACTTCAGAATCGTTGAGGGTGATGCACTGGTGTTGGCTGGCCGCGCATGGATGTAGATCTTGCGTGGCAGCAAAGCGCTACGATGCGGTGGACGAGACCGTTGGTGAAGCCCCATCGGCCTCGGGGGGCGGAGGCACGACAATGTGCTCGGTGAAGTAACCCCGGTGAGCTGGGAGACGGCGTCGGTGAAGTGCACCTGATGCGGTGGAAGTCGGTGTCTGTGAGGCACGTCGGCTGTGGCAGCCGACGTTGTCGGTGGACCACCCGGTGCGGTGGACGAGGGCGTAGATGAGGTAGCTCCGGTGCGGTGGTGAAGCGCGACCATCGTCTTCGTCGTAGTCGTCCGGCATAGAGGTGGGGAAAGAGACGAGACGAGGGGCGATTCGAACTTTGCGTGGGTTGGCGGCGAATTAGGGATTTGAGCAATCTGGGCGCGGAAGGGGACGGTGGAGAAGGGAGATTTTGCAGGGCTGGAATTGGGGCCACCAGATATTTCAATCTGAAACGTGGAAGCGCGAACTTATTTTGTCGTCGTCCTTTTTTGGGGGGGAGGGGGAGGGAGGGAGGGGCGTGGGTGGCTGGGTGCTAAGCGTCCGGCTGACACACGCGACCACCACGACACAACCCTGGTCTGCCTGGTGCGCCTACATTTGAGAATGCAAACGAATCTTCTTTCATTTGCAAACGAATCTGTATGTATTACCATGCCCGTGTTTTCCTTGCAATAATTAGTCATTCGAAATGAGATACTATAAATTAATTAATGAGGAGTTATTTAAAAAAAATCGAAACGGTATCCATGCTAACGTGGATTAGAGTATGTGTCACATAATTAGTTATTTGAATTAGAGTGTGTGTCACATAGCGATCTCCAATTCTAACGTGGATTTCACATTTCACATTATCCATTCTACTTTTTTAATACAAATTCATATGTATATGATGAACACCATGGTTGTGAGAAATCTTTTGGATGGATTCAAACATATGACCTACAAAATAGCACAACAAATCGAGTGAATGTCAACTTTTCGAAACCTAGTATGGCACGAATTCGAAATAATTACCCATATGCATGGTCCTCGGTTCAAATCTTACAATGTACACCGAATTGAAACATCGATATTAAGTCTCGTACTATCTACATTCAAGTGTTGTTTTTAGCCCCCCCCCCGCCCCGCGCACACACGCTACATACTTCCTGTATCGGTCAATCTTCCTCTCCTAACCACCTTAGGTAGCTATCGGTTTCCAACACACATCCATTCTTTCTCTCCATGTTTCGATCTCTAACTCTCTCAACTACACAACCCCCCTTTTCCACTCTGTTACGAAATGTATTTACCTCTCACACCCGCCATTGCACCCCATGCCGAGCTCTCTCTCTCTCTCCCTCTCCCTCTCACCCTCTCGCTAAATACATGCATTGCCTATCTAGCCCCCCAACCTCTCATGCGCACGCACGCACGTTGTCTATCTAGGTCACTCCCTCAAGACTATCTCACTCTTTCTTCCGCATGGCGGGCCACACTCGCTCAATCTCGCTCTCTTTATCTAAGTCTCGTTTAACCTCGGTTTCTTTCACACACAAATGATATATCTCCCTGTTCGGGCCTCGATCGACACACTCTATACTCTCTCAGTCCATCGAAGCCGCCCCCACTCTTTCGACCTCATGGCGGGCCACGCTCTCTCGCTCTCTCTCTCTCTCTCTCTCTCTCTCTCTCTTTGTATGTCTTGATTGACCTCACTCTTTCTCGGAAAAAAAAAAATATTGATAACCCACAAGTGTAAGGGATCGCAATAGTTTTTTAGGGTAAAGTATTCAACCCAAATTTATTGATTCGACACAAGGGGAGCCAAAGAATACTCTTAAGTATTAGCAGCTGAGTTGTTAGTTCAACCACACTTGGAAACTTAGTATCTACAGCAAGATAGTTTAGTAGCAAAGTAATATGATAGTGGCGGTAGCAGCAATAAAAGTAACGGTAGTGTTTTTGTAGTTTTTGTAATAGTAGCGACGAAAAAGTAAATAAGCAACAAGCAATATGGGAAAAGCTCGTAGGCATTGGATCGGTGATGGGAAATTATGTCGGATGCAATTCATCATGTAGAAGTTATAACCTTGGGTGACACAGAACTAGCTCCAGTTCATCAATGCAATGTAGGCATGTATTCCGAATATAGTCATACGTGCTTATGAAAAAGAACTTGCATGACATCTTTTGTCCTACCCTCCCGTGGCAGCGGGATCCTATTGGAAACTAAGGGATATTAAGGCCTCCTTTTAATAGAGTACCGGACCAAAGCATTAACACATAGTGAATACATGAACTCCTCAAACTAAGGTCATCACCGGGAGTGGTCCCGATTATAATCACTTGGGGGTTGCCGGATCATAACACAGAGTAGGTGACTATAGACTTGCAAGATAGGATCAAGGACACACATATATTCATGAAAACATAATAGGTTCAGATCTGAAATCATGGCACCCGGGCCCTAATGACAAGCATTAACCATAGCAAAGTCATAGCAACATTAATCTCAGAACATAGTGGATACTAGGGATCAAACCCTAACAAAACTAACTCGATTACATGATAGATCCCATCCAACCCATCATCGTCCAGCAAGCCTACGATGGAATTACTCACGCACGGCAGTGAGCATAATGGAATTGGGGATGGAGGAAGGTTGATGATGACGATGGCGACGATCTCCACTCTCCAGAGCCCCGAACGGACTCCAGATCAGCCCTCCCGAGAGAGATTAGGGCTTGGCGGCAACTCCATATAGTAAAACGCGATAATTGTTCCTCTCTGATTTTTTTCTACCCAAAAGTGAATATATAGGATCTAGGGATACGTCGGTGGACCACCAGGGGGCCCACGAGGCAGGGGCACGCCCTAGGGGGGGCGCCCCCCACCCTCGTGGACAGGGTGTGGGCCCCCTCGTCTGGATCTTCTTGTAGGTATTTTTTACATTTTCCAAAATAATTCTCCGTGGCTTTTCAGGTCATTCCAAGAACTTTTTATTTCTGCACAAAAACAACACCATGGCAATTCTGCTGAAAACCGCGTCAGTCTGGGTTAGTTCCATTCAAATCATGCAAGTTAGAGTCCAAAACAAGGGCAACCGTGTTTGCAAAAGTAGATACGTTGGAGACGTATCAACTCCCCCAAGCTTAAACCTTTGCTTGTCCTCAAGCAATTCAGTTGATAAACTGAAAGTGATAAAGAAAAACTTTGACAAACTCTATTTGCTCTTGTTATTTTAAATATGTAAGCCAACATTCAGGTTTTCAGCAAGGTCATGAACTAACCACATTCACAATAACTTTCAGGTCTCAAGTCTACTCATATCAATGGCATAATCAACTAGAGAGCAATAATAATAAACCTCGGATGACAACACTTTCTCAAAACAATCATGATATGATATAATAAGATGGTATCTCGCTAGCCCTTTCTGAGACCGCAAAACATAAATGCAGAGCACCTTTAAAGATCAAGGACTGACTAGACATTGTAATTCATGGTAAAAGAGATATAGTCATGATCATACTCAATGCAAATTAATTGTAATACATGCAAATGACAGAGGTGCTCTCCTACTGATGCTCTTTGATAAGAGGATGATGACTCTGCATAAAAGTAAATAGATAGGCCCTTCGCAGAGGGAAGCAGGGATTTGTAGAGGTGCCAGAGCTTGATTTTTAAATAGAGATGAATAACATTTTGAGCGGTATACTTTCATTGTCAACATAACAACCAAGAATCTCGATATCTCCCATGCTATGCACATTATAGGAGGTTCCCAAACAGAATGGTAAAGTTTATACTCCCCCAACCACCAACAAGCACACTCCACGGCTAGCCCGAAACAACGGGTACCGACCAAACCAGCAACATCCCTGGGGGAGTTTTGTTTAATTATTATGATTTTGAGCATGGGACTGGGCATCCCGGTTACCAGCCATTTTCTCATGAATGATGAGCGGAGTCCACTCATCGTGAGAATAACCCACCTAGCATGGAATATATAGACATCCCTAAATGATACATGAGTTGTTCGAGCATACAAAACAGAATTTCATTTGAAGGTATAGAGTTTGGCACATACAAATTTACTTGGAATGGCAGGTAAATACCGCATATAGGAAGGTATAGTGGACTCATGTGGGATAACTTTGGGGTTTATGGAAGTGGATGCACAAGCAGTATTCCCGCTTAGTACAGGTGAAGGCTAGAAAGAGACTGGAAAGCGACCAGCTAGAGAGCAACAACGGTCATGAACATGCATTAAAATTAATCAACAATGAATGCAAGCATGAGTAGGATATAAATCACCATGAACATAAATATCGTGGAGGCTATGTTGATTTGTTTCAACTACATGCGTGAACATGTGCCAAGTCAGATCACTTAAATCGTTCAAAGGAGGATACCACCCCATCATACCACATCACAACCATTTTAATATCATGTTGGCACGCAAGATAGACCATTATAAACTCTCAGCTAATTAAGCATGGCATAAGCAGCTATGATCTCTAATTGTCATTGCAAGCATGTTTCATTCATAGCAAGCTGAATCAGGAACGATGAACTATCATATTTACAAAAACAAGAGAGGTCGAGTTCATACTAGCTTTTCTCATCTCAATTAGTTCATCATATATCATCCTTATTGCCTTTCACTCGCACGACCGAACGGTGTGGATAATAATAATAGTGCACGTGCATTGGACTAAGCTGGAATCTGCAGACATTTAATACAAGAGAGAAGACAAGGTAATATGGATCAAGGTTAAATCAACAATAAAGCATATGAGAGCCACTAAGCAATTTCATTCATGGTCTTCTACTCTTTAACCCCCAAAGAAAAGAAAAGAAACTATTTACACGGGAAAACTCCCAACAAGCAAAAGAAGAACGGGAAATCTGTTTGGGTTTTCTTTTAGTTACTACTACATGGAAAGTAAACTAGCTAGAAGCTACAACTATTTTGTTTTTGTTTTTCTTAAGGTTTTTCTAACACACAAGAAAAAACTAAGTAAAAGAAATTGAAACTAAACATGGATGGTACAGTGAAAGAGTGTGAGCACTGACAACTAGAATAAGTGTGAACATGAATGTAAAGTCGGTGAGAAACACATACTCCCCCAAGCTTAGGCTTTTCGCCTAAGTTGGTCTATGGCCAGTATTGGCCTGACGGATATCCAAAGTCGTAGTTGGGGTTGTACTGAGATGCAGCAGCTACTCCATGTTGAGCTGCAGCTCGAAGGCGGGCTGCTTCTGTCATATTATAATACGCATTTGCCTCCTCCATAGTTATAATGTTTCTCCCTTTTGCCTGAAAGTCAAACAAAGTAGGGGCAGGAAGAATAATAGGGATGGCCTACTGCCTGTTAAAGATTAGTCGATATTTGAGGGATTGATCATCCCTCTCTATAAACCGGTGACTAGTCATAGCATGGCAATCTAAATGAGCGGGAGGTAAAGGTTCATCATTCTCGTGCACAGGCACACCAAGACGGCGGGCTATGCAAGTGGCATAAATCCCACCAAATAAATCTCCATTCATACCATTATGGTGTAGCCTATGTGCAACAATGGCTCCCAAGTTATATTGTCTATCACCTAGTACAGCACTCCTGAGAACACTGAGATCTGGGACACACATGTGACAAGCCTCATCTTTACCATTTATGCATCTACCAATAAAGAGAGCAAAGTAATGAGTAGCAGGAAAATGGATGCTCCCTAGAGTAGCCTGTGTGATTTCTCTAGATTCCCCCACTGTGATACTAGCAAGGAATTCTCTAAATTCAGATTTACGAGGATCACCCATACTGCCCCACTATGGGAGCTTACAAGAATCATTAAAATCCTCTAAGTCCATGGTGTAAGATTGATCATACAGGTCAAACAAGACAGTGTGAGAATTATGTGAACATGAAAATTTAAACCTTCTCACAAAGCTATCAGTTAAGCCACGGTATTGAGGGCACTTATCTTGTATGAAACCCTCGAGGTCAGCGTTGTGTACATATGCATAAAATTCATCCTTGAAACCAACCTAATCCATAAAGTCATCTGACGACCATTCACAAGGCCGCACGTCAGCATCCCTCGGTAGTTCATCGTCCGGCTCACGAAACACGAGCCTTGGTTCTTGCTTCCTTGAAGATCCACCTTAGAAGTTTTTCCTATGCATTTTTCTGAAATTTTTAGTAACTCAAAATAAAAGTTAACCAAACTCAACAAGATTGATAACAACAACTCCTACTAGTGCCTAGATACTATATCATGCATTAGAACTACTTGGGACCAAGAAAATTTGACATTCAAGCTCAAGAACAAGGTCACCACAGCAGCAAAAATTTGCAAAAAATAAAGCACTAAAACAAAAACTAATTGGACCAATGGAGGAGTTACATACCAAGGAACAATCTCCCCAAACAGTTTGGTGAATGGTTCTTTGAGCAAGGAGATCGAAAATAGCAGCAAGATGAGCTAGAACTCGGGTTTGAGCTGGTTGGTGATTTTTTTGGGAGGAAGAAGAAGAGTGTGGGTGCAGGAATAAGTGAAGGGGGGGCCACGTGGGGCCCACGAGGCAGGGGGCGCGCCCTGGACCCTGGTGGCCAGGTGCTGGCTCCCCTCGCTGTGTGTTATGTGCCATATTTTCTCAAATATTCCAGAAAAAACATATTTCATTTTCAGGGCATTTGGAGAACTTTTATTTTTGGGGTATTTTTTATTGCACGGATAAGTCTGGAAACACACAAAAAATACTATTTTTGCTTTATTTATCCTAATTAACAGAAAGTAAAAGCAGGGTACAGAAGGTTGTGCTATCTAGATTCACCTATCCCATGCTCATCAAAAGGAATCCATTAACAAGGTTGATCAGGTCTTGTTAATAAACTCTTTCCGAGTAACATGAAACCGGAGAATTTTGGAATAACACTGGGTTACCTCAATGGGGATATGTATGTCCCCAACAATAAGAAAGTCATTTGTCTTCTTGACAGTACGAAGAGGAAATTCAAAACTTCCAATAGTAATAGTTGAAATTTTTCCAATAAAATTGATACTGTGGACCTCAGGTTGTTTCCTCGGAAAGTGTACCGTATGCTCATTACCATTGACATGAAAAGTGACATTGCCTTTGTTGCAATCAATAATAGCCCCTACAGTATTCAAAAAGGGTCTACCAAGGATAATAGACATACTATCATCCTCGGGAATATGAAGTATAACAAAGTCCATTAGAATAGTAACATTTGCAACTACAACAGGCACATCCTCACAAATACCGACAGGTATAGCAGTTGATTTATCGGCCATTTGCAAGGATATTTCAGTAGGTGTCAACTTACTCAAGTCAAGTCTACGATATAAAGAGAGAGGCATAACACTAACACCGGCTCCAAGATCACACAAATTAGTTTTAACATAGTTTTTCTTAATGTAGCAAGGTATAGTGGGTACTCCTGGATCTCCTAGTTTCTTAGGTATTCCACCCTTGAAAGTGTAATTGGCAAGCATGGTGGAAATTTCTACTTAGCATAAGGATTTGTTTTAAGCACATCAGTCAAACACATACGCAAAAAGATAGGTCTAATCATTTCAGCAAAGCGCTCAAAATCCTCATCATCCTTTTTCTTGGATGGTTTCGGAGGAAAAGGCATGGGTTTCTGAACCCATGGTTCTCTTTCCCTACCGTGCTTCCTAGCAATAAAGTGTCTCTTATCATAACGTTGATTCTTTGATTGTGGGTTATCAAGATCAACAAAAGGTTCAATCTCTACATCATTATCATTGCTAGGTTGAGCATCATCATGAACGCCATCATTAATATTATCTCTAGGTTCATGTTCAGTACCAGATTGTGTCTCAGCATCAGAAATAGATATATCATTGGGATTCTCAGGTGTGTCAACTACAGGTTCACTAGAAGCATGCAAAGTCCTATCATTTTTCTTCTTCTTCTTCTTAGAAGAACTAGGTGCATCTAAATTAGCTCTATGAGAATCTTGCTCAATTCTCTTAGGGTGGCCTTCAGGATACAAAGGTTCCTAGGTCATTTTACCACCTCTAGTAGCAACTCTAACATCATAGTCATTGTTCTTACTATTTAATTCACTGAGCAAATCATTCTGAGCCTTAAGTACTTGTTCTACTTGAGTGGTGACCATGGAAGCATGTTTACTAATGATTTCTAGTTCACCTTTAGCTCTAGGCAGATAATCACTCAAGCGTTCAATCATATAAGGATTGTGTTGTAATTGTCTACCAACATAAGCATTGAAGTTTTCTTGTTTCACAATAAAATTGTCAAACTCATCTATGCATTGGCTAGCAGACTTATAACGAGGAATATCACCTTCATCAAATCTATAAAGAGAATTTACCTTTACTACCAGTGTCGGGTTATCAAGACCATGTATTTCTTCAATAGGTGGTAAATTCTTAACATCTTCAACTTTAATACCTTTTTCTTTCATAGATTTCTTTGCCTCTTGCATATCTTCAGGACTGAGAAATAGAACACCTCCTTTCTTTGGAGTTGGCTTAGGGGCTGGTTCAGGAAGTGTCCAATTATTTTCATTGTCCAGCATATTATTCAATAGTAATTCAGCTTGATCAACTGTTCTTTCCCTGAAAACACAACCAGCGCAACTATCGAGGTGGTCTTTGTAAGCATCAGTTAGTCTATTATAAAAGACATCAAGTATATCATGCATCTCAAGAGGATGATCAGGCAAAGCATTGAGTAATTTAAGAAGCCTCCCCAAGCTTGTGGGAGACTCTCTTCTTCAATTTGCACAAAGTTATATATTTCCCGTAAGGCAGCTTGTTTCTTATGAGCGGGAAAATATTTAGCAGAGAAGTAGTACATCATATCCTGGGGACTACGCACACAACCAGGATCAAGAGAATTAAACCAAGTCTTAGCATCACCCTTTAACGAGAAAGGAAATAACTTAAGGATATAGTAATAACGAAACTTTCATCGTTGGTAAATAGGGTGGCTATATCATTCAACTTAGTAAGATGTGCCACAACAGTTTCAGATTCATAGCCATGGAAAGGATCAGATTCAACCAAAGTAATTAACTCAAGATCAACATAGAATTCATAATCCTTATCAGTAACACAGATAGGTGAAGTGGCAAAAGTAGGGTCATGTTTCATTCTAGCATTGAATGACTTTTCTTGCAACTTAGCTAATAATTTCTTAAGATCATATCTATCGTTGCAAGCAAGAAAGTCTCTAGCAGTTTCTTCATCCATAACATAACCCTCAGGATCAACAGGCAATTCATATCTATTGGGAGAAGCTTCATCATCACTCTCATAAATATCATCAGTTTCAATATTTGCATTCTCCCTAACTCTAGCAATTTGTTCATCTAGAAATTTACCTAGTGGCACAGTATTATCAGGCATAGAAGTAGTTTCATCATACATAGCAGAAGTGGCATCATCAAGAACAAACGACATATCAGGTTAAATAGCATGAGTAGGTGTCACAAATTTACCCATAACATGTGGTGAATCAAGTGCAGTGGTAGATGGAAGTTCCTTACCTCCCCTCGTAGTTGAGGGTAAGATCTTGGTTTTTGAGTCCTTCAGATTCTTCATAGTGATCAACAGATATCAATCCCAAGTGACTTAAAGAATAGAGCTATGCTCCCCGACAACGGCGCCAGAAAATAGTCTTGATAACCCACAAGTGTAGGGAATCGCAACAGTTTTCGAGGGTTAAGTATTCAACCCAAATTTATTGATTCGACACAAGGGGAGCCAAAGAATACTCATAAGTATTAGCAGCTGAGTTGTCAGTTCAACCACACCTGGAAACTTAGTATCTGCAGCAAGATAGTTTAGTAGCAAAGTAATATGATAGTGGCGGTAGCAGCAATAAAAGTAACGGTAGTGTTTTTGTAGTTTTTGTAATAGTAGCGACGGAAATGTAAATAAGCAACAAGCAATATGGGAAAAGCTCGTAGGCATTGGATCGATGATGGGAAATTATGTCGGATGCAATTCATCATGTAGAAGTTATAGCCTAGGGTGACACGGAACTAGCTCCAGTTCATCAATGCAATGTAGGCATGTATTCCGAATATAGTCATACGTGCTTATGGAAAAGAACTTGCATGACATCTTTTGTCCTACCCTCCCGTGGCAGCGGGGTCCTATTGGAAACTAAGGGATATTAAGGCCTCCTTTTAATAGAGTACCGGACCAAAGCATTACCACATAGTGAATACATGAACTCCTCAAACTAAGGTCATCACTGGGAGTGGTCCCGATTATTGTCACTTCGGGGTTGTCGGATCATAACACATAGTAGGTGACTATAGACTTGCAACATAGGATCAAGAACACACATATATTCATAAAAACATAATAGGTTCAAATCTGAAATCATGGCACTAGGGCCCTAGTGACAAGCATTAAGCATAGCAAAGTCATAGCAACATCAATCTCAGAACATAGTGGATACTAGGGATCAAACCCTAACAAAACTAACTCGATTACATGATAGATACCATACAACCCATCACCGTCCAACGAGCCTACGATGGAATTACTCATGCACGGCGGTGAGCTTCATGGAATTGGTGATGGAGGAAGGTTGATGATGACGATGGCGACGATCTCGACTCTCTGGAGCCCCGAACGGACTCCAGATCAACCCTCCCGAGAGAGATTATGGCTTGGCGGCGGCTCCGTATCGTAAAACGCGATAATTCCTCCTCTATGATTTTTTCTCTCTAAAAGTGAATATATAGGATCTGGGGATATGTCGGTGGAGCATCAGGGGGCCCACGAGGCAGGGGGCGCGCCGTAGGGGGGCGCCCCCCACCCTCGTGGACATGGTGTGGGCCCCCTGGTCTGGATCTTCTTGCAGGTATTTTTTATATTTTCCAAAATAATTCTCTGTGGAT
Source organism: Secale cereale (assembly GCA_902687465.1). Taxonomy (NCBI): domain Eukaryota; kingdom Viridiplantae; phylum Streptophyta; class Magnoliopsida; order Poales; family Poaceae; genus Secale; species Secale cereale. The sequence goes on from LR738712.1 coordinate 500,744,721, forward strand.
TTTCAGGTCATGCTGAGAACTTTTTATTTCTGCACAAAAACAACACCATGGCAATTCTGCTGAAAACAGCGTCAGTCCGGGTTAGTTCCATTCAAATCATGCAAGTTAGAGTCCAAAACAAGGGCAAAAGTGTTTGGAAAAGTAGATACGTTGGAGACGTATCATATATCACCACGTTTGAGCCCAATTTGACTTATTCACATTGTATATTCTCTCACGCACATTGTCTATCTAGGTCACTCTCTCCAACCCGTCCGAGTCTTTCGATCGCACGACGACCCTATGTGATCGATTGACCTTGCTTCCTCCAACGAACAAAATATATCTACACATCTGTGACTGGATCATCTCTCAAGCTCTATCTTACAGCCCTCACCCTTGCCAAAAGCTAAATCTAACAATATCTTTCCAGAGCATATATATTTGTTCAATGAATGTCGGACCACACTTAATTTGTCTCTCTATCTATATGTCTCTCGATTGACCTCGCTTTCTCAAGCCGTATCTTCCACACATTGAAGCTACATCTCCATCCCTCACAAAGCCGGAGCTATTTACATTGCGAGGGGCACTCCAACCTTTGATTAATTTGTGTAGGCATTTATTCCAGTCGACTTAGATTATATTTTCGTAGCATTCGGCCCACAACTACTCGAAACACCGTTGAAACCCCCGCAACTCCCCTAGTTGATTTCCCTGTGGCTCGGTCATCACTCTCTCGCACGTCCTTTCTCGCCTTCAACGTCGCACCATGGTATTATTGCAAAGAACTCTGTTGTTCTCTCTAATTATTATAAATAAGCTACAAAACTACACGCCGATAGTCCACGTGGAATGGAACAAATTTCGACCCAAAAATTAAAGTGCTACAAACTACACACCGAGGGCCCACATGTCATGAAACAAATTTGGACCCATATACAAATTAAAAAATAAAGGACCAGGATCGAACATGCGACCAGTGCCTTCAAGCCGCACATCAAGAGGCAACATACGTAGAACAATAATGTTTGCTGTGCCTCCCTTTGTTCACATAATGTTTTTATATTACCACATCCCATTTAATTGATAACATGTAATATTATTTTTATTACTATTCGCCAGACTTACTGGTGGGTTCCATGTGTGCTCTCTCTATCTCTCCTCCCCTTCTGCGTTTAGACGCACGGGCAAATACGAAGAACTCGCGGGCGATGTTGCCGTTGACCATATCTGGACGCGTTCAAAAGTTACGGCACCAGTTTCACGTGCTAGCAGCACTAGTCAGTGTGTACGTGCAATGTACGTTAATTTGGAAGTATATTAAGTGCATGCGGATATTAAGTAGGATATTATTTGCGTGTTATTGTGTGATTAGCACTATTTTTGCATGAAATTAACTGCACGCTAAACGTGTTGAGCGCTCGACATTGAAGTAGTCTAGCTCGTTGGATGACAAGGAATACATGTGGCTTGATGACGTTTTGTATTTAATTTGATACGGCTCTAGCAAAACATTCAATCGATAAAACCATAGATTTCGTTCAGTCTGACTCCGACTTTAAGTTATAGGACGATCGATCTAAAATAAATGGAAATGATAAACGTTCCGATTTTAAGCATGGCAATCCGTATGTTTTTCATGGCAAATTTTGATTATGCGGCGGCGGCAGGGGGCGTCTTGCGGTGGGAAGCGGCTCCTCTGCCGTGCTCTACGTGTCGTCGGGCCACAGACCGAGGGCGATGGCGGCGCCTTGCGCCGTTGTTGGCATACTCCTGGACGTTGGCCTAGCTTCAAGGAAGGCCAAAATGTTCTGGACTTCGGAGCGAGTCAACTGGCGGGAGGAGGCGACTGACGTTGGTGCAAGGAAGCGGTCGACGGCGGCCATCCATGCCGCTGAAGGGGGCTCTAGCACCCGCGCGGGGACAGGCGCTGTCAACGGCGCGGCGGAGACATTCGTGTGCACGGGCACCAGCATGGGCGCGCATGTTAGTGCAAGTGCAGGCGCATGCGTTGGCAGGTGCACGGGCCCCGGCACGGACGTGCGCGTCAGTGCACGCGCAGGCAGGTGCACGGGCGCGTGAAAGTCGGCGGGGACCTCGTGGAACCCTGTGGCACCAAGCTCGGCGACAATGTGCGGCTCCCAGCCCATCAATGCTACGGGGATGGGTGCTGGCGCAGTCGGGGCGACGGGAGCCGGAACGGGAGCGAAGACAGGCGCAACGTCTTCCCGCAAGGCCAGTTCAAACTCGTCCCAAAGCGCCTTATGTTCTTGAGACTCTGACTGGGTGTCTTCCTCAGGAAACTGGAAGACTAAGGGCAGACCATCGTAATGCGGCATGGCGTACGTTTAGGTCAGGCTGGTTGGAGGTAGAGGACAGGAGAATTGGAGAGGAAGAGAGAAGATTGTTGCGATACCGGGTAGTGCGGGGTTGATTTTAAACTGAGGCGCTGACGACATTAAAAGTGGGAGCAGTTGGGACGAAGGTGGGCGACGGAGCCTGGTCAAAGGGCTCGCCTCCCGGTGAGCCCGCATAGCGGTCTGCTCGCAAGCCTCCCTGTCAGCCGGCGCAGCGGTCTTCTCGCACGCCTCCCGTCGACTCATACGCTTGTTCGTATGGTACCTGCCGATGATAAGCGAAACTCGTGGCGGCACGTAAACGCCCACGGTTTCAATAATGAAAGCATTTGCCTTTAACGTGACAGTTCTTTGTTCCAAAATACCTTGGCTCTTCATTTGTGCAACTTGTCATAAGCAGCTTGTCTCAAATTGAAGAAAAAAATTATGAATTAATATTTGTGTCATATCACATGACCATGCTCAGTTTCAAGAATTTATGGTCACTTTTGGATTTTCTGAAATTTAAGATCCAGGATTCAAAACAATATCATAACCTACATCATGCAATAAATTTTCAAGCCATACATCTGTGATGTTGTATTTCTTAAGAAAGGATTTGGTCAAACATTTTGCTTAGTTAGACTTCAGACAAGTTATATATGCAGAGCAAAAGGATAATCCCTCCGTACCAGTGCATTGCCTGATATATTAACTCAAGTACTAAGCACGAACAAACTGGCTCAATTCTATGCTCATCCTGTTGTAGTAGTAGTAGTAGTAGTAGTACTAGGCAACGCAGTTTACGGGTGACCTTGGCGAGCGGCGACCGAGGGAATTGAACCGTGCTCGACACGGTAGGTAACGTTGTCTAGTTACTAAAGCATCCCCCTGTTGTTCATCGGTAGTCATTATGGACCGGGGACATGAGGGGAATTTCCTAGGGCTGGAATTCTGGCCGCTAGATATTTCGACTCGAAACGTAGAGGCTCGACTGGTTGGGGTTGCCTAATGTGTGTACCACGCACGCCACCAGAAGGACATGAGCCCGTTTTTTTACTTTTTAGGATCAACACGAGCCAAGGTCTGGCTGGTATGCCGTTGGGTCCTACCATTTGAGAATACGTAAGGAACCTTTTAAATTGCCGAACGAATCTATGTGTATTACAATGACCGTATTTTCCTTGCAAATACTTATCTCAACGTGGTAATTGATTTATGACGAGTTGTTAAATTAGAGTGAGTTTGTGATATAGTGATCTCAACGTGGATTTCACATTTCCTGGTATCCCTGGTAAGTTTTTCAATGCAAATTCAAATTTAAAAGATGAACAATATGGAGGTGAGATAACTTTGTATGTATCAAGCATATGACCACACACACACACACACACACACACACACACACACACACACACACACACACACACACAGAGACACCCACACACGAACACAACAACAATCCAATAAGTATAGTGCATCTATTTTTCCAAACCATGCATGTATGACACGAGTTCAAAAATACTCATTTGCCTAAATATTAGTCTTTTAGAGATTTCAACAAGCGACTACATACGGAGCAAAATGAGTGAATCTACACTCTAAATTATGTCTATATACATCTGTATGTGCGAGTCCACTTGAAATCTCTAAAAAGACTAATATTTAGGAACGAAGGGAGTAAAATGTAAGACATGCATGGTCCTCAATTCAATATTTAAAACGAACATGAAACTGAAACATGAATATTAGGTCTAGTACTATAGTACATGCAAATGTTGTGTTTAATTAGGCGGAGCTATGATTGTCGGGGGTCACCCCCTCGACCTTAGATAAAATTGTGAAGCTCTGTTTAGGGTTGTTTAGATTATATTTGTCCCCACCCTCCCAACCACCGATTGGTTGTGCACCCCCCACCCCTCCTCCCCGGGAGAATATCATGTGCCCCCATACCTTAGATATGCCGATACGAGTTGCTTGGAGCTTGTAGATATGAGATATAGCAGCTCACATGATGTCTTAATATTTTTATAGGAAACCTTGATGAGTTTGAGAATTGCACACAATTTGTACAAAAACTACTCAGATGCCATTGGATCCCATATCCAACGACCTCGAAGCTCGTATCACCGTAGCATCTAAGATGAAGGAGGACATCATATTCTCCTGTATGTAAGAATATCATGTGCTACCACACCTTAGATGCTTTGGTGATACAAGCTCATCGGAGCCGTTGGATTTGTGACCCAACACCTCCTCGATGGTTCGAATGGTTTTTTGCAGAAAAGCCCCCAAAGAGTTCGGCCACTGCTTACAAGCACAAAGACTGATCAGATGCCATTGCATCTCAGATCAAACGACCTCGAAGCTCGTATCACCATAGCATCTAAGATGAAGAAGGACATCATATTCTCCTGTATGTAAAAATATCATGTGCTACCACACCTTAGATGCTTTGGTGATACAAGCTCTTCGAAGCCGTTGGATTTGTGACCCAACACCTCCTCGGTGGTTTGAATGGTTTTTTTGCAGAAGAGCCCCCAAAGAGCTCGGCCACTGCTTACAAGCACAAAGACTGCTCAGATGCCATTGGATCTCAGATCAAATGACCTCGAAGCTCGTATCACCGTAGCATCCAAGCTGCGAGAGCACCTTATGTTTTCTCGCACGGGAGAATATGAGGTGCTCCCGCACAGTAGATTCTATGGTGATACGAGTTCACGGAGATCTAACGGCTAATAGAGTTTGGGAATTGCATAGAAAGTACAAGTACTACGCATGTGCCATCTGATCACTGATCATATGACCTAGATGCTCATATCACCGTAGGGGGTAATTAAGCTACGGGGAGCACCTAATATGAGCAACGGGCAGCCGTTGGATCCAAGATGCAGCGGCACACACGAGGCCTGGATGTTTTATTTGCAAAAAAACCTTTGGAGAGTTTGGAAATTGCGGATAATTACAAAGGCTACTCCCAAGCCATTGGATCTCACTTCCAGCAGTGTAAAAACTTGTATCACCATAGCATCTAAGCTGTGGGGTGGATGTGATATTCTATGCCGCTGTCATTTTTGTTGATAAACTTGCAAAATACGTGTAACTTGTGCCATTACTTGTCTAACCGTGCAAAGTGTTTGTTCAAAAAAAACATCCTACACTGAAATATTGGAACAACACACGGGGGTCCCACTTGTCATTAATCGAATTTGGACCTAAAACTAACAAATATAAAAGACGAGATTCGAACTGGCAACCTGGACTACAAAGCATAAGTCGATAGCCTGAAACAATAGCAGTTGTTGGCTTTGTCCCATAACTTGGTTTTATAAAGTATTATGTTGAGTAGAGTAGAGGGAGTGCCTCATCAACACGTGCATGACCGTTGACTCACTTACTGGTGGGTCCCAGGTCAATGATCTCTCTCTTCTCTCCATCGTCTAACCTTTGCACAAACACACACGAAGAGCGGCGCTAGCTTGCCGTGGTGTTATTACAACTAAAAAAGCATGGAAAATAGAAGAATCGCCTAGAACAAGAGACGTTGTGGCTGGTCGAGACGGAGCTAACCACACCTATCTTCCGTGCCATGTTAGCATGATGAAGCTGTGTGGCTAGCGCGGTTTCGAGGTCCTCCCGGGTGGTGCACGCATACATTATTCCTGACGTGGGATGCCCTACCGTGCGTTTTCGATGACGCAAGTAAATGAGTCATCAAATCACGAAAGACCACTTTTCCCGCCGAGTACATCAGCGAAGCACGGTGGCTAGCCAGTTGGGCTAGTTCGACCGATTAGCTCGGCCGCCGCCACATTTGTTTTTTCACCCCTTTTCTTATCTACTTGCCGGCAGGTAAATTGAAATGTCCACCGTGGCGTTGCTCTGGTGTTTGAGTGCGGCAGGATTTTTAATTTTTTGATTGACGGGAGCAGGCGCGGCTGGATTTTTAATTTTTTGATTGACGGGAGCAGCGCGGCAGCAATTAGTCACGATGACTCCGCCTGTAAAACCCACTGCTCCCTGATGTGAGAAGTCGTCGACTGGTGTTTTACCATGGTGAAACCCAACAGATTCCCCGCTCCTCGGCTGGCTCCCTCCGCCTTCCCATAGATTGCATTGCCTTTCAACCGTTTTGCCCCTGCATCACCAACGTCCTGCGCCTCAAGAAGCAGAGGGACTTTGGTGGTGTTTAGGCGCCCTCTGCATGGGCATGTCCATGTCTCAGCGCAACATGACCGTTGGATCCAACTCAGACGGTGCAGATCAGTCACTGTAGCACAAAGCGTGTGGGTGTATTTGGTTGCATTCTCATCTCAATATACTCCTCTATCTAGGTGTGTAAGTCACCTTACGAAAACCAAATAATCCCAAAACACCTAGGCACGGTACATTAACTCCCTCCCCATTTCTTGTTTTGTGACATATCAACCAATAAGAGACGTGGGCCGTGCATGCTTTCAATGACTTGAGACTAATAAACATGACATGCAATGATTAGTTCATTGCATGCAATGCTATTAATTAGCAAAAATACATTAAGTTTTCTCGTTTTCCTCTCCGCCTTGGTCGCAGTGCACAACGTAAGATGACTTATACACCTAGACGGAGGGAGTAGTTGTTTCCTCTTCATGTATTTCTGTTAACCTACTAGTGTGGACTCATGCACCCTTCATGCCCTCTGCCAAACACCCAAAAGTGGGTCGAGAAGGGAACTTTTGCTCCCATCCCGTGCACCCTTCATACACCCTGCCTAACACTATTCGTGCTTCATATGGTTCATGTTTCGTGGAGTACTGTAGCACAGTACTCTCCGTGCGCTGTAGACCTAATTCTGTTAACATTGATCTCACCGTTCATTCTCGGTCGGATAGTCGAGAAAGCGGTACTATGTTACTACATTACTGTTCATATAGTTGACGCACAACATCATTTGTTGTCGTCATATCTTACTACACTAGCAACAAGATTATGTAGTACTGACGTATGAACCACTGCACATGCCTAGTAGTAGGAGCACTGTGTATGTTCAAGTGGCTGCCGTGTTTCACACTCCTCCGTCGTAAGAGTGGAAATCCTTGTTGTAATCATTTTTTCTTCAAAAAAACAGTGGACACGCTCTACTGTGTGGATCCTCCTCCAGCTATGCACTAAATTACTCAATTTCGCCAACGTGTGGGACAGCCAGCATCGGGGTCCACCAGCCATGCACTAAATTACTCCGTAGTAGAGTGACGGTAGATTACCCCGATAGAAGCGCCGCAGTAATGCCCAATGAGCCGTCAAATCACAAAAACCCCTCCTTTCCAGCAGTAAGTTGGACGGACGAAGCAACCATCATTTCACTCTTCTCTCTCAGCTTCCTCTCTACCCAACAAGCTTCTCCCTCATCTTGTTCCTCATTTCTTCAAGAAAACCCCAACCTGCTTCTGCCATTGTTCTTCTCTCCCAAAGAAGGAAAGGTGGACGCATCAATGGTGTTGATTCTGGCCAACGCCCAGTCTTGCAACCCCGAGACTGATCCTATAACTCCCTCTCTTTTCTTCTTTTGGGTTTGTGATTATGGTTTCTTTTCTTTTATTTCTATTTGATAGTTTCTTGATGGACGTTGGAGCACCGGCCAAAGTGATGTCTATGGCTATGGCCAAAACCGTCGAGGCTCATGGTACGAAGAAGCGCAACCACCCTGCCAAGACTACCGCAGACAAGCTCAAAGCCATCGCCCTGTCCAAGCCCCCCTCTCCAGGATCCCTCATTAAGCAAGTCCAGGTAATATCTCTTCTTGACGATCTTTTTCTCGATCTTGATCATGTTTTTTCATCTAACACGCAGTACTAGTACTAGTAGTACAACTTTCTAGGTGATCTTGCATGTAATTTTTGCGTGCCAAATGACGGTTCTAAATTCCTCTTTTGATCAAAACATGCGAGAGGTTGACACTGATTTCTTATAGATTACTTTCAACTACTCCCTCTGTCCCAAGTTTCTTGTCTTAGATTTGTCTAGATACGAATGTATCTAATACTAAAATGTGACTTGATACATCTGTATCTAGACAAATCTAAGACAATAATTTAGGGACGGAGGGACTACTTTATGAACATCAATGCTAATGTACCTTTGAAGAGGGTATATTTGCCTCAGTAACTTGTGTTATGGATATTGCAAGTAATCCATCTGCTCTCATGCCTTTGAAGACATGTTCTAGTGTCTTTGTTCACTCATTTATGTGCGTATATGTAGTCATATATGGAGTATAATATTGAAAATCATCTTATATTTCTGAACAAAGGTAGTAATAAAATATGGTTTCTGTTTGAATTAGAACCAGGTCCGCGGTGGAGATGAAGTTCTCAAAGTCATGCCGTGTGAACTGGAAGACCTGAGGATGAGTTCTGCTGCTAAACTACTCCAGCTGATGTGTCCTTGTCGCCACGTGTCCTGAACTAGTGTTTTCATGTAGCATTGTTGTCAGGCATGTTCTCGAGGCTGTACTTGACAACAACAATTTCCTGGTTGTGCCTTCGATTACGAAGGGTGTGGTTCTTGTAAAGCTTCCCAAAAAACCGATGCGGCCTGTCTTCATCATCATGTTTATGAGTGGAAAGACCACTATGTTAGGTTCTCCAAGGTTGTCGAGATGGTGATGGTGCATGTAGACATCTCTCACGAAGTCCATGGCCTAGTCAGTTATGCGGGGTTCATCCCGTAGGTCGGTGGCAAGAAATAGTCTGTAGAGTTTAATTAGTGCAACTTTGCTTGTCTGTAGTAAGTACTATTGTTCAGTACATGATTTGTGTTTGTGAACCTTGTATTGTTTATTAGTACTGCCGCTTTCGGTGTGTGGTCAGTCCTGAGAATGGTCTATGTTAATGTATGTCCACTCAATTCAGTTTGTATATTTTGAAGTATCCAAATCATCTTTCTTGTGAGGATGGTTTATCAATTTTGGTTACACTCCAATATTTGTATGCATTGCAGGGTTTATCGCACCCACCAGGATTTCCAGTCCCATGGATGTTCGGTCCATACGATTTGTCATGACCTTTGGACTGTCCTGCTTGTGGGAGTAGGCGGGGCCCCTGCATGCCACCCGTAGTTGGATGATCAATCTTCTGTTTAGTACTTCAACATAGGGATTTCCTGGTAAGGATTCACTTGTGTCACATCAAGTAAATCTTATTGATTTACTGTCTAAATCTTATTGATTTAATGTCATGTTTTCTTTCTTTTCCTGCAATTTTACGATGCATGTTTTGCCATGTGACATTCATCACATAATAAACCGTTTGGTTTGCTCTACGATGGCTATTTTTGCAGGTTTCACTTCTTATGTCGTGTCAGTAATGAAGGCACTGTCCATCACTTATATTACTGGAAAAAATTGGATCAGTCTGTTGTCTGAGTACAAGCTGAATCCCTATGATGAATTGCTGTTTGGTTTAACAAAAAACGCCACAATTAGTCCTTCTCGCATTTAAAAGAAATGAAGAAAAAACTGGATCACGATCACGAAGCCTAGTCAAGATAGAAAGCTGGTCATAGCAGACCAGACATGATCGCCGCTGTCTCGCACATCGGTACCACCTTCAGCAACGGATCGAGCACCGACAGTTGCTCTAGCACTGACAGCGGCAACAGCTCGGTCTGATCCAGCTGAGGATTGGGCACCGACCGCATCAGCGGATCAGGCTGATCTACCGGAGGATCGGGCATCGACACCGACACCTGCTCCGCCACCGGCACCACCTCTACAAGGAGCACCATCTCCGGTAGCAGCAGCGGCTTCGGCACCTGCACCAACACTTGCACTTGCATCTGCTCCGGCCCGTGCAGCGGCAACAGACTGGGCTGCAGTTCGCACTTCATATACCAAAGTCCTTACAAAAACCGACATGTCCACCTTCTTGGTAAGCATTGGCGGCCCAAGTGTTTCGTTCTTTTATCTTTCCATGTTGTTTTGCATGATTCATTGTGTTGATCTAACTGTTTGGGTATGTCTTCTTGTTTGCAAACAGAGAATTCCTAGAGCAACAAGGGAGTCGTTCAACAATCTGGGTGACAGCGGCCAAGTTTCTCTTACCATGCGTAGCCTCGGTGTGAATGAACCTACTCAATATACCGTAAGTACAAAGGATGGTCGCATGATGATTGATGCTAAAGGATGGTCAAGGTTCAAATCTAAATCATATCTTGCGGTAGGTGATGTTCTCAAAATCGAACTTTCTCGGTAAGGAGAGCTGGTCCAAATCAACTTTGAAATTCTTCAGTAGCAGCACGCAATTGCCGAACCGATCTATCCTACGAGAGATTTTGATGTAATAATCTGGCATGGTGAAAGAAGTGTCCTCTATGTATAAGTAATACGATAGTATTATTTATCACATGGTATATCGTTGATAGAATTGCAACTCTCATTGCTGGTTAGGAACTATCGTTCGATTTCATTCCAACAGCTGTCGTGCTTTATTCAATTTTGTGTATTCGCCTTGCGACAACATCTAAAACCAGCGCCGTACCGATCGCTTGCAATATGAAAAGTGTTGAGGTAGAACACATGGGCCCCCAAACATGCAAGGTGGGCCTGCGGCCCAAGTCTAGAACCGTGAGCTTGTGTGAGTATTATATTCTCAGCTGAACCCCCATAATTGTCTCCAAAAAAAAGGTGAACCCCCATAATGCCCGTGCGTTGCACGTAACATCAAGATGCATTTGTATGAGTATTTTATCTTGTGAGAGAAAAGGATGAACGAGGGAAGGCCTTATTTGCAAATTTGGAGAGGTGTGTGGGTACCTTTTTGCAAAATTCCCATAGTTTCCTTCCTATCCGTCAGATATAATTTTGTATGTATAAAGTTGTGATATAAAAGATTTGTATATTTCTTTACAGAGGGAGTATCTCTCTGTCAAAATATATTTTTGTGTAACTAGTTACTCCGGTCTTTCTACTTCCTTTCGCTGATATGTGGGGCATCCGGCAACGGGGTCCACGTGCCATATGCACAAATTAGAGTGCACAACTGCACGATAGACACACCCCGATCATAGCGCCGCAGTAATGCCCAATGAGCCATCAAATCACAAACCCCCCTTTCCAGCTTTAGCGGTAAGCTGGACGGACGAAGCGGCAATATTTCACTGGGCCTGAATCTCCTTCTCCCTCATCTTCTTGTTCAGAGAAAAACCCCTCTCGGCGATTGCATAGGGTTTTCTCATGGAGAACCAGGTACGAATTCTTCATCCATCCCCGATAAATCCAAGTCCCTTGGTCATGGGTAATCCTAGGATGGCAGCCGCCGCGGTTGATGCATTTTTCTTCCTACTGAATCTAGTGTGTTTCATTTGCAGTGCCCAAAGTGCGAGGACCCTACAGGTTTCTCCGCCCTCGGCGAGACGCCACACTTGTTCCTTCTCATCCTAACACGTGATTTTAAAATGCGCACAATATGTTCTTAGAATCCTCTTTTCTATCCGGGAGGGTGGGTTTTTTTTGAACATACTGTCGACTAATTTGGAAATTAGAATTGCTATATTTGGATAAAAGGTACTACCAGTATGATGGTCAACACTGACGTGAAGGAGGAAGTTATTTCTAGATTCGAATAGGGAATACATTGTGTTCTCATATTATTTTTCCTGCAGTGCATTATTTGCTCTGCCAGAACACATGTACTCAAGATGCTCGGCCTTGCCATAACTCAATACACCAGTTTAATGGTCACAGTGAAGACAAGCCGTGGATATAAGTTCCGAGTTCGGTTCATGAACCAAGAAGATCGCTGCTTTTTCTATGGCCCAACTTGGATAAACTTTCTCAAGTGTTACGGACTGAAAGTTGGCGCACGAATGTTGATGGAAATAGCAGAACCTGGTCTCATCTTCATTGCGATCTTCTACCCCGACGTTGTTACAATTGTTCATCCATGTTAGATTTGTATCTGGTTCTTGCTTGTTGTCTCGATTACTTTTTAATCCACCTATTCTATCTAACTAATCACAATTTAACTTTAGAAGTAGCAAACAATCTCTCACAAAGATGCTACTTCTAACTAATATTTTCTTATAATTGGTGGCACGTCTAGGTTTTTTCAGAGTTAAGCAGGCTACTCGTTTGTTATTCTGTAACAACTCGGCTGTTACTGATGGCACTGAAGTTGACTGGGATGACATCCACAAGTTCCTACACTTTATTGATCGTCTTGAGGTCCTTGTGGGGCGTTTCAATGGCGGAAGGCCACGTGGGATATGTGTGCCACTGCTGCACTCGTTGAAGAGGTCCAACTGTGTCGAGAAACTTATGGTACGAGCTATTTTCTGTTATATATGTTGTTCATAAACTATTTCTTATACACAGTTTTACAGATGTAATCTTCTTGAAACAGAAACTGCCCAGTTCTATTATTCCTATACAGATGCCCGACCATGGTCGGGTCAGACTTGCACTTGGTCACAACATGATGTTTGTGTCGACCTACTCCATTCCCCTTGGAGGTGAAAAGATACTTATTCATGGGTGGTCTCAAATAATGAAGGCCCCTCCATCTTGGAGAATAGGACAGAAGATTATGTTCCTGCTTTTCCATGGCTCTAAAGAGAATATCCTGTTTATTGACTACATTGCGAGATGAAGCCGCTTTCAGAAGGTTGTGGATGCGCGGGGGTGGCACCTAGGCCTTGTCCTGGGGCTTGGCGGCCTCACCCTTGGTTAATTGTAGGCAAAGTAGCACTGTTCGAGGCGTGCTTTATACGGTTGAACCTGTATAAGTATTTATACTGCTTTCAGCTATGGTTGTTAAGTGCCCCTGCTAGTTTCAGTTAAGGTTGTTAAGTACTCCTGCTGCTTTTACAGTCTGTCATGTTTCTTCAGTCATGTCTTCGTCCAGCCGACAAAACCAAACCAGCACCGGCGGGCCCGCCTGCTTCCGCCTCCCACGGCTGGCTGCGCCTCAGCGCACGCATCGTCGCCCCACCGTCTCCTAAATCGTTAACGCTGATGTCCGAGGCCTCGCCGTCGTCCTCCGCGCGCTTTGGTGCGCTCGTCGTGGTGCTGCCCTCTCGCGTTGTCAACATGGTCAACAAACAACAGGAATCGGCAGAAGTACGTGGAGAGGATGACAGCACGGGCCCACCATGCCAGCGTATGGAAAAATAAAATGCTTCCTCCTAGTGTTTTCCTGACATCTGGGACCCACGACATTGTTAGCGTATATAGTCAATAGACAAGAGAACAACACAAGATCGGCTGACACCTGGGACATAGCTGCTCGAGCAGTATTTTTTTGTTATTGTTGAGACGGAGCAGGGTTTGAACTGGGTTGTGGCCCATCTAGCCCATGCTTATATTTTATGTTCACCATGTGACCAACCCAGCTATTTTTTCTTTGTGAAAATGAGCCCAGTTTATTTTCCTGAAGAATACACAATCCAGGCCTATTTATTTTTCTACGCCCTGATGGGCTGCAATTCTTTCAAGACGCCTGCAACTCTTGAAAGTAATATGAAACTGCCTGTAAATATAAAAATGCATGCCAAATTGGCAATTACTTTATAGTTTCTGAATTTTTTCACATTTTCAGATTCCTATTTCACTGGGCATTAACCTAATTTAAATATATCATCAAAGTACTTTAAATCTGGCTCGACATTTCGGTATTAAAAATAGTTTGGAACCCACAAAAATATGCGAAATTGGCCCTGGCCAACCAAAAAAACGGACTGCAATAAATTGCATAAGAAGTCGCAATGAGCTATATATAAATTATTAAAAAAAGAGGGAATGGTCTGACTTATGGGCCTATTTAGTTGATGCGTATGCAAGATTTTTTTAGTTATTATATATGTCAACAAACGATTCTAGCGGACGTAACCGTTGGATGTCAATCCAACGCCCGTCGTGTTTCTTCAATCTCTCATCTTCTTGCTCCAGCCGTCAAATCGAGCGCCGGCGGGACCGCCTGCTCCCACCTCCCATGCAGGCCTCACCGCCTCCTACTACTCCTACTGCTCGCCAGGGCATCCCTCTACTCACCCACACCCCATGTTATTCTACTGCGACGGCAGCCTCACACCACAGACGAACTAGTGAACCCTCGTACTCCTCTCCGCGTGGGCATCCACTGCCGCGTCTTCCCCGGCTCCACGTCGTCCCCTTCCTAGGCCTCGCCATCGTCCATCACCCTGGTGCTCTCGGCGCGGCATGGTCAACGTGGTCAAGGAATGACTTCCATCGGAAGAGTACTGTTGTGGAGAGGTTGACAACTAGGTCCACGGCAGCCGCAAGGAAGTGCCTCCTTATTACGCGGAAAATAATTATTCCTCCACCTGACAGCAGGGACCCACCGGATGGGCCACCATATTTGGCGAAAAAAATGTTTCCCTCTGACTGCTGGGACGCACCGGACGGGCCACTGTATTTCGTAAAAAAAAACGTTCCCCCCGCTGTCAGCTCGGACCCACCAGAAGTGCCTCCTTATCACGCACAAAAAAATGAATACTCCCCCTGCTAGCAGGGACCCAGTATAGTGGGAGGCTGACTTGTGGGCCTACTAAGTTGACGGGGACGGAGGGCTTTGTCAACTTAGTCAATATGCACGATTCTAGCTCCATTGACCGTATGATGTCCATCCAACGGCCGTAGTGCTTCTTCAACCTCTGGTCTTCTTTCTTCAGCCGCCCAAACCAACGCCGGTCGTGCCTTGTGCTCCTGCCTCCCGTGGCCGGCTCCGATGCCGCAGAAGCCTCACCACCCCCTACTACTCCCACTGCTGGCCAGGCCATCCCTCTACTCACCCACACCCCCTATTATTCTGCGGCGATGGCAGCCTCACACCGCAGCGAACCAGTGAACCCTCATACTCCTCTACGCGTTGGCATCCACTGCCGCGTCTTCCCCGGCTCTGCACCGTCCCCTTCCTAGGCCTCGCCGTCGTCCACCGCCCTGGTGCTCTTGGCGCGGCATGGTCAATGTGGTCAAGGAATGGCTTCCATCGGACGTGGAGTGTATGTGGAGAGGCTGACAGTTGGGTCCACGGCCACAGCAAGGAAGTGCCTCCTTATTACGCGCAAAATAATTATTCCTCCACCTGACAACGGCGACCCACCGGACGGGCCACCGTATTTTGTGAAAAAAAAAACGTTTCCCCCTGACTGCTGGGACCCACCGGACGGGTCACAGTATTTCGCGAAAAAAACGTTCCCCCCGCTGTCATCTCGGACCCACCGAAAGTGCCTCCTTATTACGCATAAAAAAATGAATACCCCCTGCTAGTTGGGACCCACCTTGGTGGGTGGCTGACTTGTGGGCCTACTAAGTTGACGGGGACGGAGTGCTTTGTCAACTTAGTCAATATGAATGATTCTAGCTCCAGTGACCGTACGATGTCCATCCAACGGCCGTAGTGCTTCTTCAACCTCTGGTCTTCTTGCTCCAGCCGCCCAAAGCACCGCCGGTCGTGTTGCATGCTCCTGCCTCCCATGGCCGGCTGTGCTGCCATGGAGGCCTCACTGCCCCCTACTATTCCCATCACTGGCCAGGCCCTGCGGCGACGGCAGCCTCACAGCGCAGCCGAACCAGTGAACCCTCGTACTCCTCCCCGCGCGGGCTTCCTCTGCCGCGTCTTCCCCGGCTCTGCGTCGTCCCCTTTCTAGGCCTCGTCGTCGTTCACCGCCCTGGTGCTCTTGGCGCGGCGTGGTCAACGTGGCCAAGGAACGACTTCCATCGGAAGAGTACTGCACGTGGAGAGGCTGATAGTTGGGTCCACGACCGCAGCAAGGAAGTGCCTCCTTATTACGCGCAAAATAATTATTCCTCCACCTGACATCGGGGACCCATCGGACGGGCCACCGTATTACGCAAAGAAAACGTTTGCCCCTGACTGCTGGGACCCACCAGCTACATCTTCGCACGCAAGGAAGTGCGTCTGGGTAAAAAAATGATTCGCCCCCCTGACTGTTGGGACCCACCAGCCACATCTTCGCACGCAAGGAAGTGCCTGACAGTCCGGACCCACCCGGTCGAAGTGTAGCGTTGTCATTCTGGTCGTGAATGTGTACGTACATACTGGACGATGTAGAGGCGCGCACGTGTCGTAGCAGAGGCGCGCACGTAGCATGTACATGTACGTACAACAGCCAGGGTGTTAGAAAGTAAATACGGCCACGTACGTACATACGGGCGGGGTCTCGAACGCCTACTCACGCGTACATATGGCCAGGGCTCGTTTACATGGATGGGTCGGAACAGAGAAACAGCGTCGTCGTCGTGTTCATGGGGAGCCAACCGGCTGAGTCGGAACGGAATGCGTCGTCGTGTTCATCGGGAGGGCTTGGACGGAACAGCCGATGGAAACGAGGCCTGGCGTACCGCGGAACGGAGGAAACGGCCTTGTGTTCGACCTGCCTCATTCGAAACGAGATCCTGTTCATCGGGAGGGGTCTGGCGTACCGCAAAACAGAGGAAATGGACCTCCTACGATCGAAACGGGGGTCCTGTTGATCGGGAGGGGTGTGGTGTACCGCAAAACGGAGGAAACGGACTTGTGTTGGAGCGCTACGGTCGAAACGGGGGTCCTGTTCATCGAGAGGGGTGTGGCGTACCGCAAAACGCAAGAAACGGACCTGTGTTGGAGCGCTACGGTCGAAACGGGGGTCCTGTTCATCGGGAGGGGTGTGGCGTACCGCAAAACAGGACTCCACGGGATACTGTTCATCACCACCGTCGACCCCCTCCAGCCTCCACGTGCTACTGTTCATCCACCGTCGACCTCCTCCAGCCTCTACCTGTGACTGTTCACCCTCCACTGCGCGCTACTCCACCGGCTACTGTTCAACCAGCCCTATCCACAGGCTCCTATTCAACCACCCCTCCACGAGGTACTGTTCATCCAGTCCTCCATCGTCTACTATTCATGTATCCCTCCACGGGGTGGTCCTGTTCATGCAGCCCTCCATGGGGTCCTGTTCATGCTGCCCCAACCGGCTCGATCGAACGGGGTCCTGTTCATGCAGAGGCAACACCACGGGGTCCTGTTCAGCCACCCCCACC
>LR738712.1:500762113-500837040 GCA_902687465.1 Secale cereale
CACTGTTCATACAGAGGCAGCATCGATCGGCTTCAGTTAGCAGCAGTAGCGAAGGAATCGCTCGATCGGGTTCAGTTAACAGCCATCGATTGATCGCTCGGGTTCAGTAACGCGTAGCCTGCAGTGCAATCGCTCGGGTTCAGTTAGAGCCCAACGCCTCGCACCCACGCGCGTGCGTGTATGAGAGAAACGCGCATCGCTCGGCCCCGACCACCCACCGTAATCGGGAACACCCCGATATTTTCCTCTCCCTCGCTTCTACCACGGTTTTTTTTCGTCATGGACGGCCCATAGAATGTCCTGCAACTGCGTCTCTGGCCCGCCCAGGACGAAAAGCCCATTTTCTGTCATGATTTTTTGTGATAGAAGTAGGACCCCACCACATCTATAATGATACCATGTTTGGTCACAATTATTGTCATAGAAGTGTCATAAGTATGAGAAAAAAAAGTTTCATTAGGCCCAAAATGTCATTGATGTGTCTTTTTTTGTAGTGGGCGAAGCCTCGCGAGGTGGACGACACATGGCATCCCCAGGGGCGGCCTCACCAGGCTGGCTCGTGAGGATCGAAGATATCGAGGCGAGGGACTCCTCGCGAGGTCCTCATGACGTGAGCAGTGACGACAAAGGCCAGGCGGGCGCCAGCGGGCGCAGAGCGCCAGTTTCCCCTTTGCTGCTAAAGGAGCAGGTGTAGACGAAGAGTCCCGAGGCCTTAGGCAAAGGTTTCCATATCGGTGCAACGAGACCAAGACCAGCAGGACGACAGGACAGATGTCATCGCGGAGCCCACGGCGGCGTCACCACCAGAGCCTTTGGCAGGCGAAGACCACCTTTTGTCAGGATAGCTTGTACTAGTTACCCCCCTTCAAATTTGGTTGTTGTGGGATTCCTTCCCGCTCAATATTTGGGAAGAGGACCCGGGCCGCTATAAATAGGACTAGCCACCACCATAGGAAGATGGGGAGAGATAGAGTTGATCTCACCCAGAGTTGAGCAGATAGAAGGCCACACACCGCTAGCTCACTCGAGCCCAAGAATACCTCTCCTCAGGAGGCAGTTCATCCATGTACTAGTTCTTCCTCAGCCTACAAGGCAATCCACCACACCACACTGGATTAGGGTATTACAGCACAACGGTGGCCCGAACTAGTATAAATCTTGTGTCCCTTGTTCTTCGGATCTGACGAGCTAGGTCTAGGGTTGTTGAGTAGACGAGCTAGGGCGGAAGGAGAGATCTTCGTGTGCACCCCAGAGTTTGAACCTTAAGGGTTTTGCCGGAACCCTAGATCCGACACCCGGAGTATGCATCCAAAAAGGAAAGCAAATCGCACCCAGAAGTGGAATCCACAGTCTGATCAATGTGTGACAGAGTAAAAGGGTCCTTTGGGTATGCCTTGTTCAAATCCATGAAGTCTATGCGGAGCCTCCATTTCCCATTTGTCTTGAGCACTACCATTGGGTTTGCCAACCACGTTGGATGCAGAACTCCCCTGACCAAACTAGCTACTTCAAGCTTCTTGATTTCTTCGTCAATAAACTGCTGCCGTTCCAAAGCTTGCTTTCAGACCTTCTGCTTGACGGGCCAAGCATGAGGGCATATAGCAGGGTGGTGCTTGATTACCTCCCTGGGAGCGCCGGGGATGTCATATGGTTTCCAAGCAAACACATCAACATTCGCCCATAGGAAGGCAACGAGCGCGCTTTCCTATTTGTCGTCAAGGGTGGCACTGATGGTGAACGTATCGTCAACGCCATCCTGCCTTGCCCGGACCTTCTTCACAGCAGGTGAAGCAACCCTTGGCCTCTTACTAGTGGAACTCTCCGGCAAATCATCAACATGAGCAATGCACTCCGGAGAGGTGTGCTTCCTGGATTGTTTGCCGGCATCTCTGCTAGCCATCTTCCCTTCTTTGCTTTCTTAGAGGCGGCTCTAACTTCTGTAGCCTCAGTAGCTACCACATCTCGATACATCTTGTCCACACATATGATCACATCTTTCTTGTATGATGGGATGGAAATGACGCCCATCGGCCATGGCATCTTCAAAGTGTTGTAAGCAAAGTGAGATGCTGCCATGAACTTTCCCAGGGCTGGGCGGCCAAGGATCCCATTATAAGGCCGAGGAAGATCGACAACATTAAATACAACCCTCTCAGTCCGATAATTCAGTTCTGCACCAAATGTTACACGCAGCATAAACTTTCCCTTAGGTCGGCTCCTCCTGGGGTTGATCCCTTGGAATGTGCTAGTAACTTTGAGCTCCTCATCAGATATTTGTAGCTTGCTGACTACCTTGGGAGAAATTGTATTCAGTCCGGCCCCGACGTCAACTAGCATCTTTGTGACTTTGAGGTTGCGGATTGTTGGTGAGACCAACAACGGCAAACATCCTACCGTAGTAGTGTGGTCAGGGTGATCCTCTTCATCAAAGATGATAGGCATGCAGGGCCATTTGAGCAGCTTCCGAGAGTCTGCAACTGGCTGCACGGCATTAACCTCACGTAACCATTGCTTGAGCTGGCGGTGAGAGGAGTGCAGGGATGCACCTCCGTCAATGCACATGACTTCAGTTGCCTGCTGGAGTTCTTGCTCAATAGTTTCTTCCTCATCTCCTTCTTCACTTTCACCATCATCTTATTTCTTCTGACTGCCTCTGGCAGGTTTCTCTTTTTGCTGAGGGGTCTTGCCATGGCGGCCCCCTCTATTGCCTCGGCCCTTTCCGACAGCACCTTCTTGGTCTCTCTCCTTGTCGTGCTTCTCATACTCAGCCTTCTGCTTCTTGACAAGTTTCTCAACTTGATGGCATTCTTGGATATCGTGACCCTTAGTGCGATGGATTATGCATTATGGCCCATCGGTCTTCCCAGTTTTCTCTGCCGTCGCAGCCTCCCGGCAATCAGCGCACACGGCAGCTCCCTTGCCGGGGGCTTCGGTTTTGGCCTTCTTGCCGGTACTAAGATTGCCAGAGCCCTCCACGGGCAATATCGACTTCTGCTTGTGTTTCTTCTTGCGCTTCTGGCTCCTCCTCTTCTGGTTAGCGACTTCATCGACATCTTCCGCGTCAACTTCAACGCCATCCAACTCTCCGGGGAGTCGCCTTCCTTCCTCAGCTCGAGCACATTTGTCCGCCAAGCTATACAGCTCATTGATGGTCTTGGGCAGTCGGGCGTTCATTTTGGAACGGATCCTTCTGTTGCGCATGTTTGAGTGGAGCGCGGCAATCACAGCTGCCGGGTGTCTCTCTGGAATGTTGCGGTGCAGTCGACTGAATCTCTGTGTCGGATCTAGGGTTTTGGCAAAACCCTTAAGGTTCGAACTCTGGGGTGCGCATGAAGATCTCTCCTTCCGCCCTAGCTCGTCTACTCAACAACCCTAGGCCTAGCTCGTCAGATCCGAAGAACAAGGGACACAAGATTTATACTGGTTCGGGCCACCGTTGTGGTGTAATACCCTAATCCAGTGTGGTGTGGTGGATTTCCTTGTAGGTTGGGGAAGAACTAGTACATGGATGAACTGCCTCCTGAGGAGAGGTGTTCTTGAGCTCAGGTGAGCTTGTGGGTGTAAGAGGTCTCGATGATCCGATCTACTCTAGGTGAGATCAACTCCGTCTCTCCTCCCCCCTCCCAATGGTGGTGGCTAGTCCTATTTATAGTGGCCCGGGTCCTCTTCCCAAATATTGAGCGGGAAGGAATCCCACAACGGCCAAATTTGAAGGGGGGCAGCTAGTATAAGCTATCCTGACAAAAGGTGGCCTTCGCCTACCAAAGGCTCTTGTGGTGACGCCGCCATGGGTTCTGCGATGACCTCCGTCCTGCCGTCCTGCTGGTCTTGGTCTCGTTGCACCGATATGGAAAGCTTTGCTTGACGCCTCGGGACTCTTCGTCTGCACCTCCTCCTTTAGCACCAATGGGGAAACTGGCACTCTGCGCCCGCTGGCGCCCGCCTGGCCTTGGTCGTCACTACTCACGTCACGAGGACCTCGCTAGGTGTCCCTTGCCTCGAAATCTCTGATCCTCACGAGCCAGCCTGGTGCGGCCGCCTCAGGGGATGCCTTGCGTCGTCCGCCTCGCGAGGCTTGGCCCCTCGCGATGGTCTTGAGTGGTCGATGAAGATGCTGGGCCGTACCAGGCCGCTTGCTGAGCCACGCCCTGGGCTGCAGGCAGGCAAATCTGGGTACCCCAATTCCTAAAACGCCGATAGTAGCCCCCGGGCCCAAGGTGCACTCATGCTTGGCTTCGTGGTGAAGCCAAGGGCCAAGTGCGGAGTGCCGCGGGCCCCAAAAGTCTGTGGTCCTGGCTGACGTGTGGCGATTGACGGGACGTGGGCGTATCCACTTCCCCATATAGCCTCGATTTTTGCCCGGCCGGACGGCCACTGTAACCTGCCCTCTGTCAGCGGCGCGCCCCGCGGTTTCTTCATCTTCTGAAACAACTTCCCGTGACGGATCCAACACTAACTCCCTCCGCCATCATGGCCTCCGGAAGAGAGAATGAAGAGGGAGTGGAGCCCCGCGCCTCGGCTCCCTCGCCGCCGGTCTTCATGCCCGCCATTGAGCGTTCGGTGGTGATCAACGAAGAGATGATGGATAAAGTGCACCCGACACTTGCCGCCGATTCCAACGAGTGGCGGGCGATGGTGACTTGGCCTGCTTCTCGTGCTGCGATTGACAAGTCTGCCACCGAGGTCCCCCTTCATCTTCACGCCCTTTGGGCTGGTCTGATTTCTCCTTTATCTAACTTCTTCAACGCGGTGCTTTCGCACTATCAAATCAGCGCGCTGCATCTTGCCCTCATTCCATCGTCCTCCTTGCTGTTTTTGCCTTTGTCTGCAAGGCCATTGTGGGCATTGCTCCCTCCGTGGCCTTGCTCCACCACTTCTTCTCGCTGCATCTGACGGATGCGCTCCAATGCTCTGGATGCGTGTCCATCCAAACCATCGCCGCGACGGCCAGCGCGGGCATAAACTTTGGCCTTGAGATGATTGTTGGCGGCTTCAGGAAGCAGTGGGTGTTCGTTGATGTCAAGGTGCACAGCCCCCTGCTGCTCCCACCTCGGAGCCCGGCCGCTCCGAGCTATGGCTGGGGCCACGTGAGGCTTGTTAATCCGAAGCTCGCTCCTATTTGGCTCCAGTTCGCCAGGCTGCGGAAGCTTGGTGTGACAACGCCCATGGTGGCGAGGGAGTTCATCCAGTGTCGCGTCGGTCCGCTCCAGCACCACTCTCAGCCGATGTGGGCCTTCTCCGATCATGGGGACCGCATGAGGCTCCAGGCGCCCGCCCTCCCTCGTGAGGCACGATGCACGGTGCTCAAGGTCCTGACGGGTGATCCGTCACCAGCTCGCCTACCGGAGGAGGGCTCCCTCCTGTACTGTTTCTCAAACAGGGTGGAGTTTGTGAGGTAGATGCCCTCTTTTGATGAATGGGGGCTTCGCCCCGGCCTTGTTGGGTCTCGTTAGAACCCTGTCTGTGTAGCTCCCTCGCTTGATACTGTTGAGGCAGTCATTCCGGAAGTGGACGCAGGGGGACAACCGCTGCCGAGTGTTGGTGGTGCTGCTGCTCCCATGCCGACACCTCCTAAAGTGCCGCCCTCCGGAGCTCCAGGGAGTCTCCCGGAAGGGGTGGCTGGAGTGCAAGTGCCGCCGGATGCTCCTGAGGCCAAAGCCCATGTGGCCTCTTCACATCGTCCTGAGGAGGGCGCTGGCGCCTCCGAGGGCGCATCGTCTGGAGTTGCCCTGGTTGCGCCCGATGTTGTCGATCGTTTCCGGGGCTTCGGCCGGCTCCGGACAAACTTCGAAGTTCTCCGCAAGAGGAGGAGGGCCCCCGGTGGTGGTGACGCCGCCTCTCGACCGCTGAAGCTGAGGAAGTTCATCGCCATAGACGAGTGAGTAGCTTGCCCTTGTAACTTCTTGTGTGTTGCCTTCTTTCCTGCCATGATGCCTCAGGACCCCGCGTGCCAAGGCTATGACGCCCACCGAGGAACGGGCCCCTGTGTCCTCGAGCTCTTCGCCTACCCGGGGTGCTCTTGGTCGATGCGCCTCCTTGGCTGTGAGGCCGTCCACAAGGCCGAGCACGCTGGCCTGGCGCCTCGACCCCGTGTTCTTGCCGTTCCTTCTCCGCGGCCCTGCCTGGGGACTGGGGAGCGTGACAAGGGCTCCCCCCATGGTCATTAAATGCTCCGGGGCTACATTGGCCCTAGCGTCTTCTTCAGGCGATGGGCCCCAGCCCCTCCGGGCCCCGGCCGAGGCCCGAGAGACGTCTAGGGTGGAGGAGACCCCGGTTCCGCCTCCGGGGGAAGACGAGTCTCCTCGGACTTCTTCAACTGCTCCTGGCGCCCAGGAGGGCCCTGGCCTCTTGCTCGAGTGAGTGCGCAGGCGCGGAGCCGCCCGCCGCGAGCTTCTCCGGGAGGAAATGAATGCGTTGGGCTGGCTTGGGAAAGAGCTTGATGGGGCCGACTCTTGTCTTGAGGCTGAGGGTCTTCAACTGTTGGACGAGTGGCGCCGGCTAAGGGTGGCCATCAACCTCGGGCGCCTCCAGCATGAGAGTGCTAGTGCGAAGGCAGATGCGTCCCTCGCAGCCTCGCAAGAGGCCTGCGCCCAAGCCATGGAAGAGGCCCGGGAAGCCGACGCCCGTCGTGAGGCTACAGAGAGGCGCCTCCTGGAGCTTCAGGTCTTGAATGCCGGCTTGGAGGACTGAGCTGAGGTGCGTAGGGCCGCCCTGGCGTCGATGCGGGGGATGCCCCTCGAGGAGGCGGAGGTCTTGAGGCGCAAGGAGGCGCTGATGCTGGAAGCCACGGAGCGCAGCTTGGAGCTTGAGCGGCTGGAGGCGAGGGAGCGCCATGTGACCTTGGCCGAGGACGCCGTCTCTGCTCGCGAGTCCAGGGTCCAGGAGGAAATGGACCGGAGGGTGGCGGAGGCCCGTGTGGACCTGGCCGAGGGGTATAACTTGAAGTTGGAGTTCCAGCGAGCGGAGACCGACAGGAGGACTGCTGCCCTCAGGACGAGGCTGAGAGAAGCAGAGCTGCGCGAGAGGGACGCTACGGCAGCCAGTCTTCTGCCCAGGCCGAGTTGGCCTCCGCGCAGGCAGAGTTGGCCTTGCTCGGGCGATAGGTTGATGAGGCTGCGGCCCTTGCGTGACAGAGCGAGGACGAGGTCGACCGTCGACTCGTTCTGCAGCACGAGCATGGCCCCATGCTGCGGACTCTTCGGGCGAGGGCGAACCGGGCGCTGGGAGCTATCTGTGAGGAGAACGCCCCTGACCCCCACGTGGAGGACTACGCCGGTCATCTTGTTTTCTTCACTGAGATCGTGACGCGCTTGGAGAACCGGCCCGTGAGGACCCGCCGCCTTGTTGAGGAGAAAAGTTGGGGCCTCCTGGGTCGCGCGTTCTCCCGGGCCTTCAGCTACCTCCAGAGAATCGATCCCGACTTTGATTTCAATGCTGCCATCGCCCCCGTGCCCGGGGCTGTCCGAGACAACCTGGCGCACCAGGTGGATGACCACGTGGATACCCTAGTCCAGGCCTTTGCCGTCGATGATGATGAGGCCGTGGTCGTGGCAGATGAAGGGGGTGTGGTTGAAGATGATGGAGATGTGTCCAGCGACAGCGTTGGCAGCGCATATGAAGGTGGCTCGGACAGCTCGTCGAGCGATATGTCTGGTTGAGCTTGCATTCTCCCGTCCTGATCATGTACGCATAAACTCGCGAAGGGCCCCGCGGGGCGTGAGAGCATTTTGACGGGGGGAGCCCCCTATGTGTGTAAATTGGTATTTCCATTTTTTTCCTTTTGTTTAGCGATCGAATCCGAACCTGGGGCATGCGTCCTCAAGCCTTTCAAGCTTAGTTGTGGTAGCGCCTCACCTAGATCTTACATGTATTTGTGAGGGTCACGAGGCCGTGGGCTTGCCTCCCTCCTGGGGTGGATTGCTGGCTGTCAACGCCATGAGCCTCCTGAGTAATGCGTGGCCCTGCTCCGAGGAACAGGGTCAGTGGCGTTCCCCTGGCCGCGGCAGGATGCCTATGCGACAGAGTTGCAGCGTGTAGGCTATTGCCCCGAGAGGGTCCTGCCGAGGTTATGATGGTACGCCAAGTGGGATTGGCCTTCCAGCCCCCATGCCTGAGGGCCCGAGGGAAGATCTTCGAGACAGCCAGAGGCGGCTAAATCTAGCAGAAATCAAAGAAAACTTCCCCTCATTTTGGCAATGAGCAAGACTTCAAATTCAATTCAAAAGACACGATGAATCCAATTACAAAAATGAAGGCGAGGAAAGCAAATAGCCGCGTCCGGCTCCTATCTAGTCTACAGTTTTCTCACCAGCGCAGAGCTAAGTGCTGCCACTAGGACGTGGGAGGGAGCCCCCGAGGCCCGAGGGCGGCTCTCCGGAGACTCCGGTGCGTGTACAGCCCCACTCATTATTACGTGAGAGTGTCACGGGCGGAGATCTTCACAGGCGCGAGCCTTACTTCATATCGCCAGATGACGGCCCCGCCTTGCGCCACCCTCGACCTCCGTTGGGGCGACAGAAAACTAGGACAGGACCAAGGAGGTGGAAAAGCGACGCCAGCGGCGCCCTCGGCGACCATGGGCCCTCTGCCGGGGGGGAGGCTAGGCGAGGCTCGCCCCGATAGAGGACCTACTTTCGCATACTTCCCTGCTCCTTGCATCGCTGGGGAGGCCGCGGCTCTAGGACTTCTACGCGCAGCCCCTAGCGTTCCGCTCCGGTTGAGGGCGGAGCGGTC
The DNA here is from genome assembly GCA_902687465.1 of Secale cereale. Classification (NCBI taxonomy): domain Eukaryota; kingdom Viridiplantae; phylum Streptophyta; class Magnoliopsida; order Poales; family Poaceae; genus Secale; species Secale cereale. Next base: position 500,770,847 of record LR738712.1, read on the forward strand.
GCTCTCGGGTCTTCGACCATCGCCGTGGTCTGATTCACCTGCAGTCCATTGTTAGCGTACGCTTGCTGTTGTGATACCTGATGTGCTATGTCGTCGTCGCTAAAGGGGTCAACGGAGTACCCGGGTGACCCGTGGTAATCTTCTTCCTCGTGAGCTTCGTCGTTCCATCCCGGCCTGTGGAAAGCATAGGGGCCCTCCCCACACACGTACGCCAGGTCCACTATGCAGGGCATGTAGGATTCATCGACAGCCCCACCAAGGGCACCGCCAGCGTGCCCCGCGCATTGAGCCCCCAGCTGCAGCATCTGGCCTTGGCGTCCGCTGAGTCGAACCCCGGTGTACCCTCGCGAGGGGCCGCCGGCGTCTGCTCTTGCTGGTGACGAAGTTGCTGCAGTCGTAAGGAAGGCACCAGCGCGCCTGCTGGTGTCACCGGGTCTTCCAATCGCTCCAGAGGACGCCAGCGCCAATCGGGGCCTCACCAGCGCCCCAATTGCGACCTCGGGCGGGGGTGAGGAGCAGAACGGCGGTGCGCCTCCGCAAAAGCAGCCCAGTAGTTCACGGACACGTTCTAGCAGCACGTCGCGGCCGCTCTCAGCCAGCTTGCATCGTAACAGTTCCCGCACCACGATGAGCGCAGTCCTCGTGTTCGCCTGCTCCCGTCGGGTGTAAGGTGCTGTTGCCGCGGCATGGTTTGCAGAGCGCGTACGTCGGGATGCCGAGGCGGTGGCCGCCGACCCACACCGCCCGCGGCCGGCGGCGCCGGGTGGTACTGGGGCAGCCTGGAGCGCGAGATTGAGGTCTCCGTGGTTGGGTGGTACCGCCCGCGCACGCTAGGTCGCCCAGCGGTTGGCATGAGCCCCCTGGTCGTCGGCCATCGGAATCGTGGGGCGGTGACGGTGCGGACGACGGAAGACAGATCCGGCGCGCCCCTACCTGGCGCGCCAATGTCGGATCTAGGGTTCCGGCAAAACCCTTAAGGTTCAAACTATAGGGTGCGCACGAAGATCTCTCCTTCCGCCCTAGCTCGTCTACTCAACAACCCTAGGCCTAGCTCCTCGGATCCGAAGAACAAGGGACACAAGATTTATACTGGTTTGGGCCACCGTTGTGGTGTAATACCCTAATCCAGTGTGGTGTGGTGGATTGCCTTGTAGGCTGGGGAAAAACTAGTACATGGATGAACTGCCTCCTGAGGAGAGGTGTTCTTGAGCTCGGGTGAGCTTGTGGGTGTAAGAGGTCTCGATGATCCGATCTACTCTAGGTGAGATCAACTCCGTCTCTCCTCCCCCCTCCCAATGGTGGTGGCTAGTCCTATTTATAGTGGCCCGGGTCCTCTTCCCAAATATTGAGCGGGAAGGAATCCCACAACGGCCAAATTTGAAGGGGGACAGCTAGTACAAGCTATCCTGACAAAAGGTGGTCTTCGCCTGCCAATAGCTCTGGTGGTGACGCCGCCGTGGGCTCCACGATGACCTCCGTCCTGCCGTCCTTCAGGTCTTGGTCTCGTTGCACCGATATGGAAACCTTTTCCTGATGCCTCGGGACTCTTGGTCTGCACCTGCTCCTTTAGCACGAAAGGGGAAACTGGCACTCTGCGCCCGCTGGCGCCCGCCTGGCCTTGGCTGTCACTGCTCACGTCATGAGGACCTCGCGAGGAGTCCATCGCCTCGATATCTCCGATCCTCACGAGCTGGCCTGGTGAGGCCGCCTGAGGGGATGCCTTGAGTCATCTACCTCACGAGGCTTGGCCCCTCGCGAGGGTCTTGAGTGGTCGATGAAGATGCTGGGCCGTATGAGGCCGCCTGGTGAGCCACGCCCTCGGCCGCAGGCAGGCAAGTCTGGGTACCCATGTTCCCATAACGCCGACAATCTGCATATACTTCCGCAAGCTCTCTCCTTCCTTCTGTGGAAGGACTTGCAAATCATTGGGCCGTCCTGGTTATTGATGGTTGTCCGTGAAGGCGCCAACAAATTCATTGCACAAAAGTCAGCCCATGATGAAATGCAATTCTCTGGCAGGTGCATCAGCCACAACCTCACGTTTGGCTTCTATGCCAAAGGGATGTAGTTGGAAAACACCTTCTCATCTTTGCCTCCAGCGCCTCGAACATCAATTGTGTAAATGCTTAAGAACTCTGTCGGGTTCAGCTTTCCATCGTACTTTTCTGGTAGCTCGGGCTTGAAGATGCGGGCAGATGGCCAGCGGACTTGCCGCACCTTGCGAGTGAAGGCGGGGCACTCACCCTCGAAAGGTAAGTACCCGCCATCACTAGGCGCGGGTTCACCGATGTCTGGGCCATTGCACATGTCAGATTGACGGCTAGTCTCCCGGCGCCGTTCTATAGTGACGCATGCATCTTCCCTCCGCCGATCCTCCATGACCTACCGCTGATCCCAACGGGCTCGTGGATCAGACGAGGCCATCGATGCTTCATCGTGCTTGTGGTTGCGTGGCTCTTGTTGCTGCCTCTGGGTCTGCTGCCACAGAGGCGACTGCACCGTCAGTGTGGTCCCCTCAACACGACTAGTAGTTCGAGCTGTTGTTATCACTTGCCGGTGTTGCGATGGCTCTGCCTGGCGAGATTTTTCGACCTCAGTGAAACCGATCAAACTCTAGATGGTGGCTCTCCACTCATCCATTTGATCAGCTGCTGGTGGAAATCTCAACAGGAGTTGGGCCCGCGCCATGATCCGGGGAGGTGTGCCCAGTGGCCGCGCCTGTGGCAGGTGCGGCTGAAGGATCACGACTCGCGCCAGAGTGGGCGTCGTCATTGCGGTTATGCTCGTCAGCAAGGTGGGGAGGTTGAGTTTGAGAATTCCCCCACCTGCTGCTTGTGGGTTATGCCCGTCGCGCTGTTGTTGATGTCGCTCAGCCCCGACGCTTTCTGCTCCCGCTTCAGCCATAGGGGACACAACGACGGCGCCGCCTGTGCCGGTCGTCTATCCCGCAGCACCCGCCTCACCCAATGTGGCACCTACGGCGTCCTCAGCTCCGTGCGAGGGGGCCTTCGAAGTGGAGGGATGCGCAGTCGCGCCGGATTTCTTCTTGGGTGCCATCAATAGATAGGATGATGATGAAGAGGACAATGATGAAGGTTGATGTGTTGTTCACAACCTCGGGTTCGCGTAAGTGCCTCCCCCTACCTGGCGCGCCAAAGATGTCATCGAGGAACACAATCACCTATGGGGCCATCGGCCCCTTGTGGTTCAGCAAGGGGGAAGCTCGCATTGCACAAAGAGAGGAGGCCATGAAGAAACACGAAGATGCTGACACTGGTGGTTTTGACCTAGGTTCAGGCCGCCGTGAGGCGTAAAACTACTCCTGCTTTTGGTGGGTTGGATGGAACACCAAGAACACACAGCGCTCAAGCCCGGCAAGGTAGCCTTGGGGAGGGCAACTACGTGCGTACAAAGTGTTTAAGGGCCCGAATCCTTTGCTAGGTTACCTCGGACCTACTTTTGTAGCTTAAGGGATGACTACAGTGGCCAAACAGTCGTTATCCCATGATTAGATTGCTAACAATGCTATCATACCTAACTTTGGCAGTAAGGACAAAGTGCATTAAATGCACTATTAGGTGTCATGCTCAGGACGCAGCCCGACAAGCCTGCTGTGCCGCATAATCATCTTCTGCTTATCTGCTTGACACGCCTCTGTACGGGTGTCATACGGGGGTAATCTATCTTCCAAACGGCCGCCACGTGCTTAGTGGAAGCCACTTAATCACTTGGGGGCTCGACACCGCATTGATAGCTGACTTGCGTCGAGGTGCGGTGGAGCGGTGGAGTGGTGGCGCTTTGGCATGGAGATTTGCCATTGGCGGACCCGGCAAGCCTGCCGGGGAAATCTTGGACTTGTCCTTGGCGCGGCCTCGACCCGGCCAGGATCTCCTGCCCGGCAAGGGAGGGTTTCCCAAGGTGATTCTCTGTTGTCTTGGTCTTCTTGATCCACTCTTTGATCTCACGTAAAGATGCTCCTCTGACTTAGCCTTGCTTTGCATGTCTATCTATGCCTTTTCCAATGCGCCTGTGTACAGTCCTGGCAACGAACGTCAATGTTGGTTGCACCGACAACAATTGTACGTGGCAAATGTTCTACGACCACCCTACACTAACGTCATCACTCGCAAGTGGGTGTTATGCCTCAAGACTCACCCCAACGGCTCCCTTGAGCGCTATAAGGCGCGGTGGGTGGTGCGAGGCTTTCGACAGCACGCTGGCATGGAGTTCACCGACACCATCGCCCCGGTTGTCAAACTGGGCACGATTCACGCTGTTCTCTGGCTGGCTGTTTCTCGAGCATGGTCAGTTCACCAGATCGATGTGTCCAATGCTTTCCTGCATGGTCATCTCGATGAGCAGGTGTTTTGTCAGCAGCCCACCACCTTCATCGACACCACACACCCGGACGATGTGTGATTGCTTTCCCGTTATCTTTATGGGTTGAAGCAGGCACGTATGGCTTGGTACCAGCGTATTGCGGCCTTCCTTCGGCAGTTGGGATTTTCTTCCACTCGGTCCAATGCCTCCATGTTCGTCTATCATTAGGGCTCCAACACTGCATACCTCCTTCTATACGTCGATAACATCATCCCGACTGCATCCTCGCCAGCGCTCCTTCAGCAGATCACAGCTCGTCTCAGCACCGAGTTCGCTTCAAGGACTTGGGGGATCTCGTTCGCCATGCTATTGGCTTCTTTCTGCATGAGCAGAAATATGTCTACGAGCTTCTGGAGCGGGCGGGCATGCTTAACTGCAAGCCTGCATCCATGCCTGTCGTTACAAAGGCTAAGGTGTCCATCGTTGAGGGCTCTTCGGCGTCCGATGCTCCCTTCTACCGCTCCATCGTAGGTGCTCTACAGTACCTCACGCTGATGCGGCCGGATCTGCAGTATCCTGTTCAGCAGGTGTGCCTTCACATGCACTCCCCCCGTGATACCCATTGGGCTCTGGTGAAACGTATTCTCCGGTATATACGTGGCACCACAGCTATGGGTCTCACCCTGATGGCTTCCTCTGCCACTGACCTGGTCGCCTACTCCGACGCCGACTGGGCTGGGTGCCCCGACACTCGTCGCTCCACCTCTGGCTACTGCGTCTACCTCAGGCCTTCTCTAATCTCATGGTCATCTAAACGACAACCCACGGTTTCACGCTCGAGCGTTGAGGCCGAGTACAGGGCTGTGGCTAACACTGCCGCAGAGTGTTCCTGGCTATGACAGCTGCTACGGGAGATGTTGTGTGAGGTTCCCATGGCCATGATTGTCTACTGTGACAATGTCTCCGCGGTCTATCTTTCTGCCAACTCTGCCCATCATCGCCAGATGAAGCACATTGAGCTCGACATCCACTTTGTCCGGGAGCAGGTTGCACTTGGCCATGTTCGGGTCGTGCATGTGCCCACCGATCAGCAGTTCGCCAATGTCATGACGAAGGTCCTGCCCACCTCGACTTTTGAGGGCTTCCGGTCCAGTATTTGCGTCTCCGGCAACACTTCTACTGCAGGGGATGCTGAACATACATATACGTATATAGGTCTGGGTTTCGTACATTGCATCTATCGTGTCTCTCTCCCCTCTGTAACTTGTTGTATCTTGAGAGACAAGACACTAGGCGCACCCCTTGTTTATATATATGTGCCTAGTGCACGATCAATGAGAATTATTGATACACACAATCCCTTTCTTCCTAACTTACACCTGGCACGCGCCAACGAGGAAGACGGGAGGAGCGGGCGACGACACCTTAGCTTCCCACCATCATCGCCACCGCCGCCGTGGGCGGTGAGCAACCCCTACCTCCTCTAATATCTTTTAAGTTGTTCAGTTCTATCTATATAAGGGTAAGGTTGATTCAGATTGATTTTTTCTTAAAAGGATTCAGATTGGTATAGAGTTTGCCGGGAGTAATTTTTACCCAAATAATTTCTCTTTCACTTTGGAAACGTAGTTGGAGGAAAACCTATTAGCAAGCATTAATCGGATACCAAGATGCTAACTCCGGATTCATCGAGTTCGAACTTGGAATATTCAAAAACCAGGAACCTTTCAGTCAGCGACTATAAGCACCAATTATCTCTCAATCTATATTATCTCAATTGCTTACAAATCATGAATTCAACCAAGAGGAGGAGGAAGAGTAGGATAAGAGCTAGAGGAACACGACACTCTAGCCACACGCTATCCTATCCAGCCGGCCAAAGCCGTTCCGTCCGTCCACCGTTACAAAGTATCACTGGTTTACTTATACACTTGTGCCTACTGGACCCATTCCGGCCCAAATGATCAAGCGGGATGTTTCTTACTCCTTTTGGGCCTGGGCTGGTAGCTGCTTGCCAGTTCGCCCTGTACTGAATCACGCCTTGTCGTCGTAGTAGCAGTAGAGTCGCTGACAATCCCCCTGGAAGAGAAGCGGCTTGCCCCCAAGCTGGTGCCTGAGGAAAGTTTTGCTTGAGCATCTCTTGATCCTCCAAGGTAGCCATGGATTCAGGAAAACAACTCCACTTGATCAAAACTTGAGCGATCGACTTGTCCCCTCGCTGAACTAGGCGACAATCCAGGAAACGAGCAGGAACCTGCAAATGTGCATCAGGGGATGGTAACATGGGGAGTACCTATTGGTTAGCTTTGATGTGCCGTTTGAGCAGAGAAACATGGAAAACCGAATGGACGCGACAATTTTCAGGTAGAGCTAGTTTGTATGCCACTGCGCCAATCTTCTCTGTAATTGGAAATGGCCCAAAATATTTGATGGCCAATTTATGATTTGCCCTCAAAGCGATGGATGATTGAATGTATGGCTGCATCTTCAGGAAAACAGTGTCTCCTACTTCAAATGACCTCTCAATGCGATGTTTGTCCACTTATAACTTCATGCATTGTTGGGCTCGCAGGGATTGTTGTTTAATTGATTCCATCACCACATGATGGTCCTCTAACCATTGATGAATATCTGAACTGGCAATTCCGTCTGCAGGGGAAGGGGCATGCCCATACACCACTTCAAATGGAGAGTGACCTGTAGATGAGTGCCAATTGGAGTTGTACCACAACTCGCAAAGCAGGAACCACTGCGACCAACGATGCGGGTGAGCGTTGATAAAACAGTGAAGATACCCTTCCACCTGTTGATTGACGCGTTTTGTTTACCCATCTGTCCGAGGATGCTGGCCCGAACTCATGCGAAGTTTGATCCCCGTTCTATTGCATAACTCCTTCCAAAAAGAGCTAGTGAAAATTGGATCACGGTCCGACACCAAGGACAATGATAACCTGTGAAGGCGATATACACGATCCAAGAAGGCTTCTGCTACTGTGCTGGCAGTATAAGGATGTTTCAGGGCAATAAAGTGACCATATTTGGACAATTTGTTGATGACCACTAGCACACAGTTGAACTGACGCGAAGGAGGCAATCCTTCAATGAAATCCATTGTCATCATTTCCCACGGTTTAGAGGGTATTGGTAATGGCTGCAAGAGTCCAGGATATGGTACTCGCTCAGGTTTAGCCAATTGGAAAGTTTCACACTGTTGCGGAACAGCCCTGATCATGTTTTTCATGTTTTTCGAGTAAAAGAGTTGACAGATCCTCTTGAAAGTCACTGGGAAACTCGAGTTGCCACCAGTTGAGCAAGCATGCAAGTTAATAATGATCTTATATTGCAGTTGTTCATCTAGGCCAATCCAAATCCTCTTGTTTGTCAGGCCCAAGATGCGATTCTATCCCGATCACGTGACACTTACGTGATTGAGGCACAAACGCATTTCGGGCGCTTAGCAAGATGGATATCATTACATCGTACCATTACATACATACATGGGGGATACAACAATACATACAAGTCACATGAATACAACAACATCAATACAAGTATCCGACTACGGATACAAACATGAAAAGCACAAATACATACATCTGCTATCCCAGGCTATCGACCCGGAACCTAACCCAAGACTGAAGAAGAAAGAACTCCAAACAACGATCATCGCTCTCACGTCAAGACATCGGAAACCTGCACCTGCAACTGTTGTTGTAGTATCTGTGAGCCACGAGGACTCAGCAATCCCTTAACCATGGGTAACAAGACTATCAAAGCTTAATGGGTAGGAAGAGGTAAAGTGGTGAAGGTTGCAGCAGCGGCTAAGCAAAAGTATGGTGGCTAACTTACGAGTACAAGAATAAGATGAGCATCTACGCAAAACGGTCGCAACTAGTAGTGATCGCTAAAGATCCTCAACTACTTACGAGTCAAACATAACCCCACCGTGTTCTCTTCTCAAAGTGAAAAGTGACAGTCACGGTTACTCACACAGTTGTGTGTTTTACTTCGGATCCTCTGTCAAGTTTTCTACAACCGGACATTAACAAATTCCAATCTGCCACATAACCGCGGGCACGGCTTTCGAAAGATCATAACCCTGCAGGGGTGTCCCAACTTAGCCCATCACAAGCTCTCACGATCAGCTGAAGTGATAAATATAATATTATCACCCCTTATCTTAGGGAAATCCAATCAGGCTCGGTATCCCGGTGCACAAGACATTTCGACAATGGTAAAACAAGTCCAGCAAGACCTCCCGGCGTGCCGACACCCTGATAGTAGCCGTGCGTATCTCGTCTCAGGCCACAACCGGATAGGTGAGCCTACGGGAGCCAAACCTCGAGTTTCCCCGTGGTGGCCCCGCAGTCCCCCCATTTGGGACCAACACCATCAGCACTGGCCCCCCTGCTATGTAGAAGAATACTCGGGGACGCGACCCCCTATGCAATTTAATTATATTAATTAAGTTGTTATTATGAGGCAAATTAAAACCAATGTTGGGCCTTGCTGGAGGAGTTTTATTCAAAGTCGAAGTGTCAAGGGGTCCCCATATACCCATCGTGTAAGGAACGCAAAATCAAGGAACATAATGCCGGTTTATCGGCGCCTAAGGTGGCATGAGTGGAACAAAACACCGAGCAAAAGGCCAAGCCTTCCACCCATGCCCAGTATATAGGTGTGTTAATAATAATAATAGATATTGTGATATACCAACAACAAGTTCCCTCCTGGAACGATCTTCATCTTCACCTGCAACTAACAACGCTATAAGAGGGGCTGAGCAAGCGGGTAACATAGCCAAACAGTGGTTTTGCTAGGAAGGTTTCAAAGGTTAGAGGTTTCATGGCAACAAGGAGAGGCTGACAATAATGATGGGTAGCGCAACATGTAACGATAGCATCGAGACACTAAGCATGGCAATGATAGTAAAGGTATCCATGGGTATGGTCATCTTGCCTGAGACCCCGCAAGGAAGAAGAACGGTTCCGTGAAGAAGACGGAGAAGAAGCCTTGAAGAAGAACCATGGGTAGACGAACGAATCCTCACGAACGCAACAGAACAAGCACTAACAAGAAGAAGCAAGCAACACGGTAAACAAACCACTCAAGAACATGACAATATGCACTACCAAGTAGGATGCACGACAAGTCTAAATATGATGCACAACAAGTATATACAGGAAGCAAAACATGGCAAGGTAGGAAGCACAGCAAAACAACACAAGTCTATATATATGATGCAATACATGGCAAGGTATGATGCATGGCAAGTCTATACAGGAAGAACATCAAGTCTATACAGGAAGCATAACAAGTCTATACAGGAAGCATGACATGGCAAGGTAGGAAGCATAGAAAAATAACACAAGTTTATATGATGCAATACATGGCAAGGTATGATGCATGGCAAGTATATCTATGATGCAAAACAAATCTATACAGGAAGCACAACAAGTCTATACAGGAAGCATAACATGGCAAGGTAGGAAGCACAACATGGCAAGGTATGATGCAATACATGGCAACGGTGCAAGATGCACTCAAACATCAAGAAAACATACTCCAAACATGTTAACAAGATGATATTATGATTCTACATGCAAAATCACTCAAGTTTCATATAAGGAACACCCCAAACGGAGCAACGGGCTAAAAGATACACATGAAACAAGATATAACAACAAGCTGAAGTTAACAGCCACATAGCAACTTTGGAGCAAGATCTATATATGCTACAGCACTCAAACATGGTGACAAGAATCATGGACATGAAGTAGACATATCCTACAGCAAACAACTCCATTGGAGCATCTCCATAGGAGGCATGGATCAATAGCAACAAGCTACAACATTTTGAGCATGACACTAAAAACCTGACAGCAATATTTTATAGCAACTTGGGAGCAAGAAATAAATAAGCTACAGCAAGTCATATGAGCAAGTAAGAGCATGGATGGATAGTCAACAACATATACAACAAGGAATGATCAATGGCCACCCCAAAACTAACATGGATTTGCCTAGGGCATCAAGCAAACATAGCATAAGGATATGACAGATTCCAGACTTTAGAAATTTCACTGTGTTAAAACAGCAATAACAACATGGCATGTTTACACGCATGTTTAAGTCAACACAAGGCATATCATGGAAAGTTAAATGCACCATCTCAAAGACCACATCATGGAGATTCTAAAACATCTAGGCATGTGACAAGGGGACAAACACAACAATAGCAAAGAGCAATTGAAATCAGCATCTCATAACAAGTTTCAGGACATAACAGCCAAATGCACTTTTGCAACAGAGATTAACATGGCAATATGAACTCAAACAAGCATGCTATAGCAACCAACATGTAGAGCATCTCATGATGAACATTTTGACATATCATTTGCATCATTTGGATAAACATGCACCAAGTTATCACATCTCAAACATGGCAACAAAATAACAAGTAGCAGCAGTTTATAACAAGTAGCACTTTTGCAACAGGTATTAGAGCATCTAGATGAACTCAAATGAGCATGGCACAATGGAACAAAGTGTAGAGTATATCACCACGATCATTTTGACATATCATACACTCAATTTGGACATACACACAAAAAGATATCACTATGCAAAGTATGCAACCTTATGACAGTTTTCAGGGGACTTAGAAAAAAAACAGCACCTCGGGAATGGACATGTCCGAAGTGGGGCGGACACTCCTGGCGGCGGGACCCACCTGTCAGGCACATAGAGGGGAAGCGGGCGGCAGGCGGAGCGGGTCGGGTCTCGGGCGACGAAGCGGGTCCGCCCGGATGCCCGTTCCCGAACGGATCAGCGGCAGGAGCTTCACGGCGCCGGCGGGGAGTGGCTCGGGCGTTGGAGGGAAGACGAGGCTGGCGGCGCTCGAGAGGTTGACGGATCCGGCCGTCTCGTGGCCTGATCTGGCTGGAGAGGCCCGGAGCCGCGGCGGAGCGACGGGGTCGGGGAGCTTCAGCTCCATGGCGGCGGAGCGAGGCACGACCGTGGTGGCCCGATCGACGAATGGCGGCGGCGTAGGGAGGCGAGGGAACCAGGCAACGGGGCGGCGGGGCGCAGATGCGGGCTTGCCGGAGGGGTGGTAGGAGGCCGGTGGCGGGGCCCAACGCGGCGGCGGGGTCCATTGCGGCGGCGACGGGGCACTGAAGGAAGAGCAGCGGGAGGAGCTGGGGAGCTCGGGCCCGGCGAGGCCCGGTCGCGGCCCGGGGCGGGCTCCCCGCGGGCCTGGCGGCTGGAGGCGCTAGAGAGGGCCAGGTGGCGGCGTGCCAATGGCTACAGGCGGCGGGGAGGCCGAGGTGGCCCAATGGGGGCACGCCAAGTGGCAAAAATGAGGTGGCTGCACCAGGAATTGGAGGAGGAGGGGGTTGGCTGCGCGGAAATTGATGCAGGGGGGCTAGAGGTAGGTGGAGACTAGGGGATGCCCAAAATGGCATGGGGGTGTCCATATATAGCAGTTTTGGCTAGGGTTAGGAGTTTTTGGGGCCGTTTGGACCATCGTATCGCGATCGTGTGGCTCCGGTCGCGAGGAGGAGTAGGATGGGCCTAGAGGTAATTAGTGGGCTGTGTAGAAGAGGTTTCGGGCTACGAGGAGAGAAGGGAAATGAGGCCCGCAGGGTTTTCGGAGACCGAAAACTTCCGACAAATTAACCGGCGACTAGTGCCGCTATATATATCCGTTGGGCTATCAAACGGACTCCGAATGCGATGAAATTTGGCAGGCGGCCTGTCTACACTATAATAAGACCACATGCCAAGTTTCAACCCATTCCGAGAACGTTTTTCCGCCACTCACAAAATAAATATTCGGAGGCACCGCGAGCGCGTGCAAGTGTGTCTGGGCTCAGAACGGGCAACGGAGAGGACGAGGGGGGTTCGGGCGGATGCAAGTTTTGAAAACATGCTGATGCACACACATGATGACATGGCAAGAAGCAACACGCAAGCAGATAACAGGGCAACATCTACGAATAACTGGCTGACACCTGGCGCACCGGTCTCCGGGTGTCACAACACTCCCCTACTAACAAGAGATCTCGTCCCGAGATCTTAGGAACGAGACGGAAGAGAAAAAGGAAGAAGAAAGTTCTTCGAGGACAAAACTGTGAAACCAGAGAACCTTGAGAGGTTGAGCAACTCAAAAAGAAGAAGAATGCAACGAAGAAGAACGAAGTTGTAAGGACTTCGTTAGACAAGAGGAAGAAGGAATTCGACGAGAATCCAAAAGGTTGAAGGAATAAGAATGAATTTGAAACCACTCCGGTTAAAAAGAGATAGAAAAAGGAATCTCCATGAAGGAATTTGGGGTAGCACTCCGGCTGAAACTGAAAGAAATAGCACTCCGGTTGAACAAGAATGGAACAGGACAAGAACCTGAGGAGATGGAACGATACTCAGCGAGAGTAACAACACAAAGCCTCCGGAAGAATTGAAAGAAGGCAATTAAAAGAACGGAGAAGAAGATGACAACTTGAACACTAGTGACATGAACGAGAATTATAAAGGAAAGACTCGAACGGAGTTGTTGAGAAAATCAATCAACAAAAGAATAAGGTTGTCGTGGACTTATTAAAACCATCTCACACTTTAGGTGAATTATGCCGCAACCAAAGATTGAAGAGATGAGAAAGAAGAAAGAAATGCAAAACTCCATTTCAAAATAATACGGAGAATTATTTGCATTCCGAGACAAAAAAACAATAATGCTTGAGCTGCTCCAGAAGAATTACTCAATATTTGAAGAATGAACTAAATGATGAAGAACCACCACGAAGAACTCCGGTAATGAAAGGATGATGATAAAGAAATGACGAACGAAAAGAACAAGACTAAAGCCTTGCGATGATTACTCGGGGTTCCGACGAGATAGCCGAGAAAAAATTTGAACTCCGGGGAAGAAAAGATTAAGCACCTGGAACTAGAATTTATTCATCAAGAACAAATTCCGAAGGAAGGGATTAAATCAACTTTAAGAATAAGAATTACGTTATGCTTATCCTCCACCAATTAAATTGATGAAAAGCAATGAATTCACATACTACTTATTCCCGTTGAAAAGGATTAAAGAGGGATATATCGCGAACTTGCGAAATCTTCATGAAACACCGGTAGAATTGGAAAGAAGAATGAATTGATAAAATAGCACCGGAAAAATAACTCTTGAGCGAATCACCATAAAACTTGAAGCCGACTGAAGAAAAGAACGAACCACCGGGAAGAATTAAAATCGAGTGAAGAACGAGAATGACCACCGTAAGGAATGAAATTGAACGATGCAAGAGGACAAGCCACCGTAAGAAAATGAATCGAGTGAATACGATGAATCGCCGGAAAGAATAAAGCACTTGAGGAATTTAGATGACGAGCACGAAGAGATTGTGAACTGATTAAAGAATACTTGAACAAGCACCGGACAAATGTGATCCGAACAAAGAGGCATCAATGAAGAATGTTGGGAGGACGAAGTTGAAAACTGAGAACGAAGAAATCTTCTGAAATGATGGCCTTCGGAGGAACACAATGAAAAGAATTCAAGAACTACTCCGGATGAATGAAAAGAAGAAATGTTGAACCAACGATGAAAAGAATTTGCAAACGATCTTGGAGAAGGCATATGACTGATGGAATTCATACTTACGTCACACTTGAAAAGAATTTAGGAATACTCCGGGAAATAAAAGAGTCAGGTAAGATCCTGGGAAAAGACCTGTGGGTTAGGGCCCACCGAAGAGAAAACCACCGTTGAAATGGATTGAAAGGAGAAGATGCACCGGAACAATTGAAAACTTGAATGAGGTGACAACCTCGAATTAATCGGAACACAGACAATTCTCTTGAGAATGTCTTTGGAACACCGGAACAATTAGATGGCGAGAGGTAAACGAGCAAAGTGAAGCAATTGAGCCGAATAAAAAGAATATGAACAACACCGAATACTTGAATTGAATCCACCGGAAAGAAGAAGAGGTGAAGAATATCAAACGAGAGAAGAACTCATCGGAGAAGAAAAGAGAAGAATGATGACGAGCTAGACGAGAATTCACCAGTTGAAATAACTGAGGAAAGAATGCAAAGGATTCACATGAGTAGGATGGATACTCGATTAAGGACTCCGGTCCGAGAAGCAAAAGGGTGGGTGGGTGGGAAAAACAAAGACCACTTCGGACGGGGAAACACCGGTAGGATAGAACTGAGGATGAACTTGCAAAGAAGAAGAGGGTTGAATCCACTTGACGAGAGATGCACCAGACGAAAGAACACGGCCAAGCTACGATCAATCAAGGGGGCTCCTATGGTTAGTCGAGGCTCTGATACCAACTTGTCAGGCCCAAGATGTGATTCTATCCCGATCACGTCACACTTACGTGATTGGGGCACAACCGCATTTCGGGCGCTTAGCAAGATCGATATCATTACATCGTACCATTACATACATACATGGGGGATACAATAATACATACAAGTCACATGAATACAACAACATCAATACAAGTATCCGACTACGGATACAAACATGAAAAGCACAAAGACATCCATCTGCTATCCCAGGCTGCCGACCCGAAACCTAACCCAAGACTGAAGAAGAAAGAACTCCAAACAACGATCATCGCTCTCACGTCAAGACATCGGAAACCTGCACCTGCAACTGTTGTTGTAGTATCTGTGAGCCACGAGGACTCAGCAATCCCTTAACCATGGGTAACAAGACTATCAACGCTTAATGGGTAGGAAGAGGTAAAGTGGTGAAGGTTGCAGCAGCGGCTAAGCAAAAGTATGGTGGCTAACTTACGAGTACAAGAATAAGATGAGCATCTACGCAAAACGGTCGCAACTAGTAGTGATCGCTAAAGATCCTGAACTACTTACGAGTCAAACATAACCCCACCGTGTTCTCCTCTCAAAGTGAAAAGAGACAGTCACGGTTACTCACACAGTTGTGTGTTTTACTTCGGATCCTCTGTCATGTTTTCTACAACCGGACATTAACAAATTCCAATCTGCCACATAACCGCGGGCACGGCTTTCGAAATATCATAACCCTGCAGGGGTGTCCCAATTTAGCCCATCACAAGCTCTCAGGATCAGCTGAAGTGATAAATATAATATCATCACCCCTTATCTTAGGGAAATCTGATCAAGCTTGGCATCCCGGTGCACAAGACATTTCGACAATGGTAAAACAAGTCCAGCAAGACCTCCCGGCGTGCCGACACCCTGATAGTAGCCGCGCGTAACTCGTCTCAGGCCACAACCGGTAGGTGAGCCTACGGGAGCCAAACATCGAGTTTCCCCGTGGTGGCCCCGCAGTCCCCCCATTTGGGACCAACACCATCAGCACTGGCCCCACCTGCTATGTAGAAGAATACTCGGGGACGCGGCCCCCTATGCAATTTAATTATATTAATTAAGTTGTTATTATGAGGCAAATTAAAACCAATGTTGGGACTTGCTGGAGGAGTTTTATTCAAAGTCGAAGTGTCAAGGGGTCCCCATATACCCATCGTGTAAGGAACGCAAAATCAAGGAACATAATGCCGGTTTATCGGTGCCTAAGGTGGCATGAGTGGAACAAAACACCGAGCAAAAGGCCAAGCCTTCCACCCATGCCCACTATATATAGGTGTGTTAATAATAATAATAGATATTGTGATATACCAACAACAAGTTCCCTCCTGGAACGATCTTCATCTTCACCTGCAACTAACAACGCTATAAGAGGGGCTGAGCAAGCGGTAACATAGCCAAACAGTGGTTTTGCTAGGAAGGTTTCAAAGTTAGAGGTTTCATGGCAACAAGGAGAGGCTGACAATAATGATGGGTAGCGCAACATGTAACGATAGCATCGAGACACTAAGCATGGCAATGATAGTAAAGATATCCAAGGGTATGTTCATCTTGCCTGAGATCCCGCAAGGAAGAAGAACGGTTCTGTGAAGAAGACGGAGAAGAAGCCTTGAAGAAGAACCACGGGTAGACGAATGAATCCTCACGAACGCAACGGAACAAGCACTAACGAGAAGAAGCAAGCAACACAGTAAACAAACCACTCAAGAACATGACAATATGCACTACCAAGTAGGATGCACGACAAGTCTACATATGATGCACAGCAAGTATATACAGGAAGCAAAACATGGCAAGGTAGGAAGCACAGCAAAACAACACAAGTCTATATATATGATGCAATACATGGCAAGGTATGATGCATGGCAAGTCTATACAGGAAGCACAGCAAGTCTATACAGGAAGCATAACAAGTCTATACAGGAAGCATAACATGGCAAGGTAGGAAGCATAGAAAAACAACACAAGTTTATATGATGCAATACATGGCAAGGTATGATGCATGGCAAGTATATCTATGATGCAAAACAAATCTATACAGGAAGCACAGCAAGTCTATACAGGAAGCATAACATGGCAAGGTAGGAAGCACAACATGGCACGGTATGATGCAATACATGGCAATGGTGCAAGATGCATCCAAACATCAAGCAAACATACTCCAAACATGTTAACAAGATGATATTATGATTCTACATGCAAAATCACTCAAGTTTCATATAAGGAACACCCCAAACGG
Organism: Secale cereale; assembly: GCA_902687465.1. Classification (NCBI taxonomy): domain Eukaryota; kingdom Viridiplantae; phylum Streptophyta; class Magnoliopsida; order Poales; family Poaceae; genus Secale; species Secale cereale. The sequence continues at coordinate 500,787,780 of LR738712.1, forward strand.
AGCAACGGGCTAAAAGATACACATGAAACAAGATATAACAACAAGCTGAAGTTAACAGCCACATAGCAACTTTGGAGCAAGATCTATATATGCTACAGCACTCAAACATGGTGACAAGAATCATGGACATGAAGTAGACATATCCTACAGCAAACAACTCCATTGGAGCATCTCCATAGGAGGCATGGATCAATAGCAACAAGCTACAACATTTTGATCATGACACTAAAAACCTGACAGCAATATTTTATAGCAACTTGGGAGCAAGAAATAAATAAGCTACAGCAAGTCATATGAGCAAGTAAGAGCATGGATGGATAGTCAACAACATATACAACAAGGAATGATCAATGGCCACCCCAAAACTAACATGGATTTGCCTAGGGCATCAAGCAAACATAGCATAAGGATATGACAGATTCCAGACTTTAGAAATTTCACTGTGTTAAAACAGCAATAACAACATGGCATGTTTACAAGCATGTTTAAGTCAACACAAGGCATATCATGGAAATTTAAATGCACCATCTCAAAGACCACATCATGGAGATTCTAAAACATCTAGGCATGTGACAAGGGGACAAACACAACAATAGCAAAGAGCAATTGAAATCAGCATCTCATAACAAGTTTCAGGACATAACAGCCAAATGCACTTTTGCAACAGAGATTAACATGGCAATATGAACTCAAACAAGCATGCTATAGCAACCAACATGTAGAGCATCTCATGATGAACATTTTGACATATCATTTGCATCATTTGGATAAACATGCACCAAGTTATCACATCTCAAACATGGCAACAAAATAACAAGTAGCAGCAGTTTATAACAAGTAGCACTTTTGCAACAGGTATTAGAGCATCTAGATGAACTCAAATGAGCATGGCACAATGGAACAAAGTGTAGAGCATATCACCACGATCATTTTGACATATCATACACTCAATTTGGACATACACACAAAAAGATATCACTATGCAAAGTATGCAACCTTATGACAGTTTTCAGGGGACTTGGCAAAAAAACAGCACGTCAGGAACGGACATGTCCGAAGTGGGGCGGACACTCCTGGCGGCGGGACCCACCTGTCAGGCACACAGAGGGGAAGCTGGCGGCAGGCGGAGCGGGTCGGGTCTTGGGCGACGAAGCGGGTACGCTCGGATGCCCGTTCCCGAACGGATCAGCGGCAGGAGCTTCACGGCGTCGGCGGGCAGTGGCTCGGGCGCTGGAGGGAAGACAAGGCTGGCCGCGCTCGAGAGGTTGACGGATCCGGCCGTCCCGTGGCCTGATCTGGCTGGAGAGGCCCGAAGCCGCGACGGGGTCGGGGAGCTTCAGCTCCATGGCGGCGGAGCGAGGCACGACCGCGGCGGCCCGATCGACGAACAGCGGCGGCGTAGGGAGGCGAGGGAACCAGGCAACGGGGCGGCGGGGCGCAGATGCGGGCTTGCCGGAGGGGTGGTAGGAGGCCGGCGGCGGGGTCTATTGCGGTGGCGGCGGGGCACTGAAGGAAGAGCAGCGGGAGGAGCTGGGGACCTCGGGCCCGGCGGGGCCCGGTCACGGCCCGGGGCGGGCTCCCCGCGGGCCTGGCGGCTGGAGGCGCTGGAGAGGGCCAGGTGGCGGCGTGCCAATGGCTACAGGCGGCGGGGAGGCTGAGGTGGCCCAATGGGGGCGCGCCAAGTGGAAAAAATGAGGTGGCTGCACCAGGAATTGGAGGAGGAGGGGGTTGGCTGCGCGGAAATTGATGCAGGGGAGGCTAGAGGTAGGTGGAGACTAGGGGATGCCCAAAATGGCATGGGGGTGTCCATATATAGCAGTTTTGGCTAGGGTTAGGGGTTTTTGGGGCTGTTTGGACCATCGGATCGCGATCGTGTGGCTCCGGTCGCGAGGAGGAGTAGGATGGGCCTAGAGGTAATTAGTGGGCTGTGTAGAAGAGGTTTCGGGCTATGAGGAGAGAAGGGAAAAGAGGCCCGCGGGGTTTTCGGAGACCGAAAACGTCCGACGAATTAACCGGCGACTAGTGCCGCTATATATATCCGTTGGGCTATCAAACGGACTCCGAATGCGATGAAATTTGGCAGGCGGCCTTTCTACCTTATAATAAGACCACATGCCAAATTTCAACCCATTCCGAGAACTTTTTTCGGCCACTCACAAAATAAATATTCGGAGGCACCGCGGGCGCGTGCAAGTGTGTCTGGGCTCAGAACGGGCAACGGAGAGGACGAGGGGGGTTCGGGCGGATGCAAGTTTTGAAAACATGCTGATGCACACACATGATGACATGGCAAGAAGCAACACGCAAGCAGATAACAGGGCAACGTCTACGAATAACTGGCTAACACCTGGCGCACCGGTCTCGGGGTGTCACATTGGTATACCTCATAATCCCATCGTGCAATGTGAATTTTGGATCAGCAGCAGGATCAATAGCCAGTTTCTGCAGGATCGCCTGAGTGGCAAGGTCATAGGAGTAACTTTGCATGACTTCCTGCATCCACGCTGGTTGAACTGAAGATAACATGTAACACTCGGTGGCTGAATGAGGTCGACGAGAGAGGGCATCGGCAGCTCGATTGTCAACCCCCTTTCTGTACACAATCTTGAAGTCCAACCCCATTAGCTTGGTAAGTGCTTTGCTGCCAAGCTATATGCAATGTTTGTTCTGTCAAGCTGACCAGAGGTCTCTGATCAGTGATTATCTGAAACTCCTCGAGTTACAAATAAGAGCGCCACTGTTCTACAGCTAGCAAGATGGCCAAGAATTCTTTTTCATACACTGAGAGAGTTTGGTTGCGTGGCCCCAAAGCCCTGATGACAAATGCAAGAGGGTGTCCATCCTGCATTAAAACTGCTCCGATTCCACAGTCACGAGCATGTGTTTCGAAAGTAAACTCCTTATGGAAATTTGGTAAGGCCAGGACTAGGGCACTTACTAATGCATCCTTGAGAGTTTGGAAAGCTATCTCCTCTATGCTAGTCCACACAAATATGTTTCCCTTGCACAGAAGATTGGTCAAGGGTTTTGCAATCACACCAAAATTGTAATGCCCAAGATGCGACTATATATCCTACGTGTCGAGGCACGACTTGGAAACATAAGCGCATTCTGGAATGATCTCAAGCGTGGTATCTTTGCACATCTCATGTAAAAGTTCAGGGATGAAAATGTAAAAGATAGTTGGCTTACACTCGCCACGTCACACAAAGAATACAATAACATACATTTGTCCAAATAACACAGGGTCCGACTACGGACGAAATCCAAACGAGAAAAGATACCACATTACAAGCCCGGATCACTCCTAGTACGAACCACTACTGATCGTCGGGATACAAAACATAGTAATGACCACACTCCTCATCGAACTCCCATTGAAATTCTGAACCATCTCCTGCATCGTTCTTGGCGGTACCTGCACCTGGTGTGTGTAGTAATCTGTGAGTCACAAGGAATCAGCAATCCCATTCCCAGGTGTCAAAACTAACAAAGCCTTTAGGTGTGGAGGGGGTAATAAAGTGTTTGCGGCAAGCACTAAGCAACTAGCTTACGAGTTCAGAGCTAGATGAGAATAGGTGCCAACGGTGTTCACATCCCAAAGCCCTTCGGAAAGAGACCATCACAGTTGCTCACACAGGTAGTGTATTCTTAAGGGTATGGTGTCAAGTTATCCACAACCGGATATTAACAAATTCCCATCTGCCACATAACCGCGGGCACGGCTTTTGAAAGTTCAAAACCCTGCAAGGGTGTCCCAACTTAGCAAGCTCACGATCGAGGAGTCGCAACTCCAAGGTGGGAAGACCCGAGTATTCTTGGGATCCCGTGCTCAAGATATTTCGACAAAGGTAAAAATAATCCAGCAAGACCTCCCGACATGCCGACACCCTGATAGTAGCCGCGCGTATCTCGTCTCAGGCCACGACCGGATGGGAAAAAGCTATGGTAGAACCAGAACCTTGAGTTGCCTCAAGTTGGCCCTGCAGGCTGCCCAGTTTGGACCAACATTGATGAGGAGCACTGGCCCGGGTTGTTGATTAAGAACTCGGGTTTGCAACGCCCTATGCAAGTTTAAGTTGTTATGCAAATGTAAAACCAATGTTGGGTCTTGCTGGAAAAGCTTTAAGCAGAGCGAATTATCAAGGGGCGCCCATAAACCCCAACCATGTTAGGAACGCAAAATCAAGGAACATAACACTCGTTTATCGGGTCCTAAGGTGGCATGAGTGGAACAAAACACCAAGCAGAAGGCCAAGACTTCCACCCATTACCAATATATAGGTGCATTAGTTTAAAACAGATATATATCGTGTTATCCCAATAAACAAGTCCGAACGTGGAGCAATCTTCGAAAACTTCACCTGCAACTAACAATGCTATAAGAGGGGCTGAGCAAAAGCGTACTTAACCAATCAATGGTTTCCTAGGAAGGCGGTTAGAGTGTTTCATGGCAACAATAGGAGGCTGACAAACAGGAATAGGCATCGAAGCATAGCTAAAGAGCGAGACAACTAGCATAGGCAAAGATAGAGGTGATATCGGGGAATGGTCATCTTGCCTGTTAAGTCCACGGAGGGATCGTAACCTTGCTCCTCAAACTCAGTCTCGATAGGAACCTCGAACTCTGAATTGTCACCGGGCTCTAACCAACACAACAATACAAACACCGGACAACAATCAATCACCATGCAATGCTCAAACACATGATGCAAGATATAATGCATATGAGCATGGGCACGGTATGATGCATCTCCATGGAACATGATGAGTGCACATGTGACATGACAAAATGCAAGGACACAAACATGTAGGGGACACCTCATGCAAGAGAAAACAAGAACAAGCATAGTCACAAAAGTGGTTAAGTAGTAGAACTAACCAAGCACCCAACAAGTTTTAGAAGTTGTTTAGCATGGAAAGGGGTGCAACTAGGAACAACCACATCATGCAAGCATTCTAAATGAGCCGGAAGGAACAAACAACAAATCCGGAAACTCCCATGAACATAAGAACAAATATAGGACAGATCTGATGTAACCACATTTTGGAGTTGTTAAACATGCAAAGTAACAGCACCATATTAATCTACACATTTTTTCACCCCAAATACATATAAAGTTTGTCAAATTTGGAGCTACGGTTATTTAGTTATGAATTAAACAAGTCTGGACATGTTTTAAACACAAATAAATTCAAACATCAATTAAATGTTTTTAACATGGTAGCAAGTTGCACATAAATAATCTACACTAAAAACTAAGCAGTTTTCATATATAAAGTATTTTGAACAGATGCATATATTAAAAGATATGAAATATGCAAAAGAAAAATGCAAAATTGCAATTTAAATCAAAAACAGAAAAGAAAAGAAAACTAAAAAGACCCAGCCTCGACTAGCCACGGCCATCGACTAGTGGGTCCAGGGGGGCTGATGTGGCGGCTGCGTGTGTGGAAGTGTGTACGTGCGCACAGAGTATGGCAAGTAGGACCCATCTGTCGGCGGGACAGAGGCAAAAATATGGGCGTAATTCCACTGCCCGGCGAGGATTCGAACCCGCGTCTGTGGGGTGCAAGAGAAAGGCTCAAGCCACTGGGCTACGGTGCATGTGACTGACAGAGGGGAGGTGCATAGCCTGAAATACAAAATACAGCAGCTAACAGAGCCACTCGACGCCGGCAAGACAGAGACGACGGCGAGGGTGTTGGGACAGCTTCGGCGACCAAATGGAGCGGCAGATGCACTCGATGGATTCGCTGAGGAACCCCGCACCTCCGGGTGCCACTGGATGAGCCAGATGATGACGGAGTCGACGCCGGCAAGCTATGACAGAAGCGACGTGGCGAGGCCAAGGACTCTCCTCGCAGCTACGCATGGGGATTCGCCAAAGATGAACTTTGCAAAGCTTACGGACACCTAAACGGGGCGAGAGGAGGTCGGAGCACTCGTCGGCGACGAGGTCCGACGGCGATGAGCTCGGGCGCTCGGTGAACTAGCAGCTAGGATGCGCAAAAGAAGGGGAAGAAGATATGGGGAGGAGCAGAGGCTCGCCACGAACACGGTGGTGTGCTCGGTTGGCCTGGAGGAGGTCGGAGTCGACGACGAGCTCGATCGAACACCCGGGGCGGCCGGAGTCGAAGACGAGGAAGAAGAGGAAGCAGTCGTGGCCTTCAGCTCCCGGTAGCAGACGTAGAGGACGTAGTCGACGTCGAGGAAGAAGAGGGGCACCGTTGGTGAGGCAGAGGAGATCGGGGAGAACACCGGCGACGAGGCCGTGCGCTCAGATGCGCTCGGGACGGTGGTGGAGCGACGGATCTGGTGGCTCTAAGCTCACCTGGCGGAGGGAGGAGGAATAGGGGAACCCTAGGCGTCTAAAGGGCATGGAGAGAGGGGTTAAAAGGGGCCAGAACGACGATGACGCACGACGGTGTGCTCGGCTCGCGGTCCCCATGGCGCGAACGCGAGGAGGAAGAAAGGTGGGTGCGGGCGCACTCGCAGTCGCTGACATGCGGGCCCGTCTCGTCCACATGGAGGCGACGTAGAGGGGGCGCGCGGGTGAGAAAAGGGGAGAGGGACGTCGCGGGCTGGCTAGCTCGGCTGCTGCGGTGGTTGCTGGGCCGAGGGAAAAGGCCAAACCCAGTTGGGCTGCAGGCTGCGGTGGCTGCTGCTGCGCTGCTCGGCTGCACTGCTGCTAGCTGCTGCTGGCTTTTCTTTTTCCATTTACTTTAGGTAGAGAATAAAAAGAAAAACCCAGGTCAAAACAAAAGGAATTAGAAGTAAATAAAAATATTCCCTAGTTCCTGGAATTATGCCCTATTTTATAAAAATGAGTTAGATATTTTTAGAGGTAGAAAAATAAAACAAGTTTGAATATGGTTCAAACTTCTATCATTTTTGAACCTGGCCAAAAACCTTTCCAAACAGGGTGAGGTTTTGCAAGGTGACTTAGGACAAGGTACCAAGGAAGTTGGGAGGAGATGCACATTTAAAGAAGATGGTAAATGCCACTTGCAAAATTTAAAGAAAGGGACAAGAAAGGAGGGGAAGTGGTGAAAGGTTGGAGAGGCTTAGGGAATGAGCATGACCTTGCATCAAACCACCAAAGCATGAGCTAGAAAACTCATAAGATCTAACAAGGATGAGAAAGCACAAAGAAAAATAATAAGAAATGCCAAATGATGACCATGATGCAATGATGATGATGAAACAATGCATGAATGCATAAAGAAAGAAAAACATGCAAAACAATGACAAGGCATAATTGATAAAGAACCCCCAAGGAAAGGATAGGACTAAAAGGTAATTGTATATATTGCCATATGGAAGTATTACATTTGGGGTGTTACAAACTCTCCTCCACTACGAAAAGATCTCGTCCCGAGATATAGGACTGAAAGAAAGCGGGATACTCGGAACGGAGATGATCTTGTCATTCCCATGTAGCTTCTCGGTCGGTATGGTGTGACCACTTCACTTTCAAGAATTTGATGGACTTGTTGCGGGTCTTGCACTCAGTTTCTTCAAGGATAGCAACGGGGTTCTCACGATAAGACAAGTCTTGATGAAGATCAATCTCTTCGAAAGGAATGGTGCGTTCAGGCGTCTTGGAGCACTTGCGGAGTTGTGACACGTGAAACACATCGTGCACATTTGCAAAGTTGGATGGAAGCTCGATTTGGTAGGCTAGATCGCCTCTCTTGCCAAGTATCTTAAAAGGGCCCACGTATCTTGGAGCAAGCTTGCCCTTGATACCGAACCTCTGAGTGCCCTTCATGGGAGAAACACGGAGATAGACATTATGTAATGCCCAGGATGGGACTATACCTCCTACGTGCCGAGGCACGACTTAAAGGTATAAGCCCATCCTAGAATGATCTCAAGTTTGGTATCTTTGCACGACTCATGTAAAAGAGGGATTAAATTGTAAAACAAGATAGTTGGCTTACACTCGCCACTTCACACAATACATTACATAAGCAAGACATTATTCAAAACACCACGGCCCATCTAAGGGTAAGATCCAAAAGACAAGATACCAAACAACATAACGCCATAGGTCAGAATCGAATCCTAGTAGAAACCACTACTGATCGTCGAAACGTAACAAGCATACGGCCAAACTCTTCATCGAGATCCCAGTGAAGAACTTGAACCAGCTCCTGCATCAGCTCGGCTGAACCTGCATCTGGTGTTGTAGTATCTGTGAGCCACGAGGACTCAGCAATCCCATAACCATGGGTAACAAGACTAGCAAAGCTTTGAGGGTAGGAGGAGGTAAAGTGGTGAGGTTGCAGCAGCGGCTAAGCATAATATGGTGGCTAACTTACGAGTACCAGAATAAGATGAGCATCTACGCAAACGGTCGCAAAAGTAGTGATCGCTAAAGATCCTGTACTACATACGAATCAAACATAACCCCACCGTGTTCTCTTCTCAAAGTGAAAAGAGACAGTCACGGTTACTCACACAGTTGTGTGTTTTACTTCGGATCCTCTGTCAAGTTTTCTACAACCGGACATTAACAAATTCCAATCTGCCACATAACCGCGGGCACGGCTTTCGAAAGATCATAACCCTGCAGGGGTGTTCCAACTTAGCCCATCACAAGCTCTCACGATTAGCTGAAGTGATAAATATAATAGCATCACTCCTTATCTTAGGGAAAACCGATCAGGCTCGGCATCCCGGTAGCACAAGACATTTCGACAATGGTAAAACAAGTCCAGCAAGACCTCCCGGTGTGTCGACACCCTGATAGTAGCCGCGCGTATCTCGTCTCAGGCCACAACCGGATGGGCGATGCTACGGGAGCCAATCCTCGAGTTTCCCCGTGGTGGCCCCGCAGGCTCCCCGTTTGGGACCAACACCATCAGCACTGGCCCCCTGCTATGTAGAAAGAATCCTCGGGTAGCGCTAACTCCCTATGCAATTTAATTAATTAATTAAGTTCTTATTATGAGCAAATTAAAACCAATGTTGGGCCTTGCTGGAGGAGTTTTATTCAAAGTCGAACTGTCAAGGGGTCCCCATCCACCCATCATGTAAGGAACGCAAAATCAAGGAACATAATGCCGGTTTATCGGCGCCTAAGGTGGCATGAGTGGAACAAAACACCGAGCAAAAGGCCAAGCCTTCCACCCATGCCCAGTATATAGGTGTGTTAATAATAATTAGAGATATTGTGATATATCCAACAACAAGTTCGCACCTGGAACGGACTTCATCTTCACCTGCAACTAACAATGCTATAAGAGGGGCTGAGCAAGCGGGTAACATAGCCAAACAGTGGTTTTGCTAGGAAGGTTTCAAATGCTAGAGGTTTCATGGCAACAAAGAGAGGCTGACATAAAAGATGGGTAACGCGACATGTAACGATAGCATCGAGACAACTAAGCATGGCAATGGTAGTAAAGGTATCCAAGGGTATGATCATCTTGCCTGGGATTCCGCAAGGAAGAAGAACGGGTCCATGAAGTAGACGGAGCAACACAGTCGAGCGAATCCTCACAACTCCGGAACGAAACCGAAGCTAACAAGAGAAGCAACCGGAAAGAAGCAATCAACACGGTAAACGCACATATCATAACCATGGCATATGATGCACATCCAAGTATGATGCATGTCCGGTTTAAATATGCATGGCAACGGTAGTAAACAAACAAAACTACGAGTTAAGTGGAGCTCAATATGCAACGAGTTGCATATTGACGAAACACCACATTTATTTATATAGTTGACTCTCGTTTATTTACAAGACAAGATTAAAAGTTTGTTAACATGGCAAGAGGTGAAACATAATAAAACTACACTATTTAGACATTTTAAATGAGGCCGGAAATAACCACAACAATTCCGGGAAAAACCTCATATGCATGTTTAGTTATATTTAAAGCAACAACAATTCACACGTTTAATGTTGTTAACATGATGCGGATGACATGATCAAGTTTTATGCAAATTTATTAAAAGTTAACATGAAGATGATAAGGAGTATTTGTCACCGTGGTGGAAGGAAAGGGTGCCACGGCAACGATCCGAAAATGATGCAACGCAACATCTCGGTTCCGGTAACTCGTTGAGAGTCCGGAGCAAAAGAAAGGTGGCGAGCGAGTCAAACAAGATGAAAGGTGGGTGATCCCGTCACCGGGTTCCCATGGGTCGGCGATGAGGCAACCGAGGAACATGACAAAAGGACGAAACGCGCACGGTGCACACAAGGCAAACATTTCATACAACACAACAAGCATCCACGGTTCATCGTCTCGGGGTTATACCTTCGGAACACTCGTTCTAGAAGCGGTTCGAGTCGTAGAGGAAGTAGTGGTACACGTTCGTAGAGGTACTTGCGGTCTCGGCGACGGTAGTTGTTCGGGCGTCGAGTTCGTAGATGTACTTGGCGCATCCATCGTTTTCGGGCGACGGTAGTGTTACATGCCGTAGAGGGAAGTAGTTGTTCTCGTTCATCGGTAGGGTACTTGTCGAGTCGGTCGTCGTGGTACTTGGGGGTTCTCGTTCTCGCGACGGTAGTTGAAGTAGTGGTACACTTGCCAACGAGGTACTTGACGATTCCGGTGACGGCGGTAGACATCCGTGCGTAGAGGTACTTGTTCGGGCTGCCATCATAACTCATTGTAGATGTACATGTACAACCTGGCACTTAGCGAAAAGAACACAGCAGCAACAAGGCAACAAAACGGCAGCAAGGAGGCAAGGGCAGCAGCGGTCTTGGCGCGCCGGTGGCCGGAGTAGAGCCACGGAGGAGCAGCGAGGAGGACGACCAGCAGGTGGAGGAGGGAATTGGCATAGCAGCCGAGAGCTTCACGACGGCGGCTTGAGGCGTTGAGTGGAGGTCCTGCGGCGAGGCGGAGGGCGCCGGGAACGGAGCAACTTGGCGAGGGCAGGCGCTGGACGAGGCACCAGGCAGAGAAGGCTTCACGCGGCCATGGCGGGGCAGGGTCGCTGGCGGCATGGACGACGCGGAGATGGACGGATCCAGGCGTCGAGGCGCCAAATCCCCACTTGGACGAGGCAGGGTCGCGGGCCTGGCGAGGGCGCGGCCGAGGCAGAGGGACGCGGTGTGAGGTCGAGGGAGACGCTCGGGGAGGCGACGGCGCTGCGATTGGGGCGCGTCGGGGCCATGGAGGCGAGGGCCTGGCCGGCCGGGGAGATGCGATGGGGCTGGCCTTGCGCGGGCGCGCGGCGGCGCTGGAGAGGGGGAGCCGCACGGGGAATCGGGAGATGGGGAATCGGGAGAGAGGAGAGGTGCGAAGGGAGCTGCGGCGCTGAGAGGGAACGAGGGAGAGATGGGAGGAGCGATGCGGTCGCTGGTAGTAGGGCTAGGGTTGGCTGCAGATGGGCCTAAGTGGGCCGAAACACCAGATGCTGCAGCTGGACTGCCGGCTGGGCCAGAAAGGCCTGAGTTGGGAGCAGGCCAGGCCTCTGCTCTCCCTTCTCAGGTTTTTTTAAAACAGAAAAGAAAGAAGAAAGAAAAGGGAAGAAAAGAAAAGGTTAGAGAAGAGATTTAGTCACGGAGTTAAATTTCTGGACTCACACAAAATGAAAGGAAATTTAAAGAGTTTGTTGGAAGACTTTTGGAAGATCAAAATTCAAACGAGTTTGAATAAAAGTCAAACTGTTTGAATTTAGAAATCCCTTTAGATGAAATCCAAATGGGTTGGAATTTCAAGAGATGGCCCTACACATTAGATGTGATTTATGGGAAGATTTGGAACATTTGTGGAAGAAGTAAAATTGCAACACAATTTTACTAAAAGGCCTCAAAGGAAGAAACGAAGTTGAATTGGATAAAAGAAAATTGAAGAATGGTGCAATTGTGTTATAGGTGATTCCAAGGAATGGAATATTTATTAATATAGCTCCCTAAATATTGGGAGGATATGTTTTAAAGAGAAGACATTCTTCCCTCGATTTAAATGGACCGAAGGTCCACACAATTTATTTAAGTTGAGATGCAAAAATTAAAGACATGATGGCATGATGACATGATGCAAAGCAAAATAAATAACACAAGCACAAAAGAAACACACAGGAGAACCCGGAACAACTGGAATCTTCTGGAATCTTCTGGGACGTCGGTCTTCGGGCGTCACAACTCTCCCACACTAACAGAGGATCTCGACCCGAGATCCTGGAGATAGCACCGGGTAAAAACGGAACAGAAAGAGGTAAAACAAAGTTGCTTCTTCGACAAACGAGTGAAACCAAAGAACCTTGAGAGGTTAAACAAGTTGAATAAAGAATACAACGGAGATGAACGAAGTTAAGAGCACTCCGGTAAAAGGAGGAACAAGGACCATTACGAGAACCTTGCAGGTTGAAAGACATGAAACAAGAGCTCACGGATGACAAAAGAATTTCAAAACCACTCCGGTTAACCAAGATTGAGAAGGAATAAGAACGAAATAATTTGGACAGCACTCTGACTGCAAATGGAGGGAATTGAACAAGAACTTGAGGAGATGGAATGATACTGGATGAAATCAACAACACACTGCCTCTGAAACAAACGAAAGAATGGCACAAGTGGTAAGAAGGATTTCAGACAGCACTCCGGTTAAAAGATATGCAAAACTTGATAAGATGATGGAACTTGAATGAAGAATACAACACTCCGGTTAAATGATAAGCAAGGGAAAGAACATGATCTCGATAAAACGATATGATGGTTTGGAGAGAGCACATCACAATGCCTCCGGAATGAAAGAATATTATATAAATTAATGAAAGAATTGAAAGGAGAAGAAAAATGACAACTTCTCCCACAAATGAATTAGGAAGTCCTCCTTACAAAGAAGGGTTGAATGGGGTTGATGGAAAATCAACAACGAAACGAATAAGCTTGAAGTGGGCTTATTGAATTCATCTCAAAATTATGAGGTGACAACCAGCCACTTACGAAACATTTGATTGGATTGAGATCAACAAGGGGATGAAAAACTTATTTCACCGGAATGATAAATGAAGAAAATGGGTCATTTATAAGCACCACAATAGCAAAATGCTTAGGGAAAGCTTTAGGTGAAATACAACCCAAGGTAACTCCAATGAATAAAATGAAGGGTTGAAAAGATCTCCTGAACAAAGAAAATGATGGGTTTAACTATTTCATTCCTGACAACTCGTGAATCATGAAACATGAAGGAATTGTCAAACTGACATAACACCATCTGAAAAGATAAGGTAGAACGGATTGCAATTGGAAGCATGATGAAGAATGCTTGAGTTCCAACAAGAATCTTGATGAAAACTTCGAGGATGAATTAAATCTTGATGAATCACCCTGAAAACTCCGGTAATGAAAGCATGAGAAGTGAAAGATGAAAAGAATAAGATTCAAGGCCTGCGATGAATTAGATGGAGCTTGAAATGATAATTGAAATAACTTGGAGCTCCGGAAAACAAGATGAACAACTTGGAACCGAGGATATGGTATGATGAACAAGCTCTGAAGGAAGGGATTAAAACACCTTGAAGGAATAAGAATAAGAATTATGTCATGCATATCCTTCACCAATTTAAATTGATGACAACCAAAGGATTTGGCATACTACTTATTCTCGTTGGAAAGAATTAAGAGAGATCTCGCACAAACTTGGATAAATATTCAACGAACCACCGGTAGGATTATGAAAAGAACAAGTGAATTAAAACGAGAACAAGGAAGAGTAAACTTGAAAGAACCACCGTAAAAATATGGAGACGAAAGAAGAGGCATCAATGAAGAATATTTGGAGGACGAAGTTGAAAACTGAGAAAGAAAGAATCTTCTGAAATGATGGCCTTCGAAGAATCACAATGGAAAGAATTTATGAAATGCTTCGGATGGCATAAAAGAATTCCTCACAATCGAAACAATAATGAGGATGGCATGAAGCTAGAACCACGAATCTTCAAAAGAACAGGCCAAGATTTAAGAGAAACACTTCTCCGGTCTCCAAATGTTGAGAATGAAGACGAGAAATGCCATGAAGGATTGTATAGGCACTCCGTAAAGAAGAATTAAAAGGTTGAACCAATGATGAAAAAGAATTTGAAAGCGATCTTGGAGAAGGCATGTGACTGATGGGAATCATTCTTACGTCACATTTTGAAAAGAATTTGAGTATAACTCCAGAAAAAGAAATTAGAAGAGTCAGGTAAGATCCTGGGAAAAACCTGTGGGTTTGGGCCCACTCAAAGAAATCACCGTTGAAAAGATTGCTTAAGAGATATTGCACCGGTTGAATTAAATGGCTTGAGTAAGATGACAATCCTCAAAATAGTTTGAACGGATTAAGAATGGAATTATGAATCTTCAGCACTCCAGATATGAATAACAAGAGGAGAATGATTAATTGGTGCACCGGAAGAAGAAAGCATTGTGAAATGAGGAAAAGGATAAGATCAACACCGAAATCTTGAATTACATCCACCGGCAGAATTTGAGAACAAAAGAATGATGAACTTGAAGCTCTTGAGCATCTTCACGATAAAGCACCGGATAAGAACATTGAAGGAAAAGAATGAAGAAACATCACATGAATAAAATGGATACTCCATTTGAGAATTGCTGGCTCCGAGAAGAAGAAAGGTGGGAGGGTGGGGAAACAAAGACAACTTGAGATGATTGAAACAGACAAATCGTCGGATTTCTCAACGGCGTCCGTATGGAGTAACTTGAAGAGAAGGCACACCGGTTGAAAAGGATTAACATGAATATATTGATGATCAAGAAGGACTAGCACTCCCATAGATATATGAGAACACCGATTAAGAAAAGGTATGGAATCAACATTTGACATCGAAGCAACTCGAATACCAGAATCAAAACAAAAACAAAGGATAGATGTGTTTATGAAGAAGATTATGTTGCAACATATCTATCCGAACAGAGAATTGAACGAATGGATTCCGCAGGTACATCAACTTGTCGAGAAGCCACTTGGAAGAACAAAAGGAAAATAAAAGCAACAAGGCGCAGATAGAACAAATACAAGATAGAAGCTTCATTCCACATCTTCGGGCTGAAAGCTCATGGAACGTGTTACAAAAGGGTTTTGCAATCCCCGGATCAGCATAGCCAAGGACCCTTTAAGATGCAACTCCCGATCAGAACAAGTCCATCAAACCACTTCACTCAATGTAGAACCCCAAACTTCATATCGTGCATCCGTTCGAAGAATGCCTAGAACTACTGGATGAACCCACCTATTAATTTGCGAAAGTTTCCAGTTATGCAATCAGGTGTTGGGGATACAGGGGAAGCACCGCGCACTCAACTCTAAACCTACATCCAGCTGTATCCATCCTTCAACACATAACCAGTCGTTTCCGGAAACCGTTTACCTCGGACCTTCGAAATGCATCCACTATACAAGCTATGGCAATACTCCCGAACTACCTCCCCAGTACTGGGTGATGTCGGGGTTATCTTGCCACTAACCGCATAGGAGAGTTTTCGATGTCGGCCGTCTTAAGTATTCTAGTACTGCCGCGATGGATTTTGTGACGACAACACCTCGGAGCTCAACTCCCCGGGACACTGCCACAACCCCTAATGACAGGAGGCATCGAGAACAATGTTCTCGTCACAAAGACATCGAAACAATCCAAACAATACTCGCGAGATCCTAAAAAAAATTGGTGCATTTTTTAGAGTAGAAGAGATAAGAGTAATCGTCAGGAGTCCTCACCAGAGTGAAAGAGATGAGGAGCAAAAGAAATCCTACTCTCCGATATAAATATAGGACTCAAAACATTTTCAAGTGTGTGCCTAGACTCAACCGTCAATGATTCGATCAATCAGTGGGGGCTTCTAGGTCGGAGAAGGCTCTGATACCAACTTGTAATGCCCAGGATGGGACTATACCTCCTACGTGTCGAGGCACGACTTAAAGGTATAAGCCCATCCTAGAATGATCTCAAGTTTGGTATCTTTGCACGACTCATGTAAAAGAGGGATTAAATTGTAAAAGAAGATAGTTGGCTTACACTCGCCACTTCACACAATACATTACATAAGCAAGACATCATTCAAAACACCACAGCCCATCTAAGGGTAAGATCCAAAAGACAAGATACCAAACAACATAACGCCACAGTTCAGGATCGAATCCTAGTAGAAACCACTACTAATCGTCGAAATGTAACAAGCATACGGC
The DNA here is from genome assembly GCA_902687465.1 of Secale cereale. NCBI lineage: Eukaryota > Viridiplantae > Streptophyta > Magnoliopsida > Poales > Poaceae > Secale > Secale cereale. Next base: position 500,803,941 of record LR738712.1, read on the forward strand.
CAAACTCTTCATCGAGCTCCCAGTGAAGAACTTGAACCAGCTCCTACATCATCTCGGCTGAACCTGCATCTGGTGTTATAGTATCTGTGAGCCACGAGGACTCAGCAATCCCATAACCATGGGTAACAAGACTAGCAAAGCTTTGAGGGTAGGAGGAGGTGAAGTGGTGAGGTTGCAGCAGTGGCTAAGCATAATATGGTGGCTAACTTACGAGTACCAGAATAAGATGAGAATCTACACAAACGGTCGCAAAAGTAGTGATCGCTAAAGATCCTGTACTACATACGAATCAAACATAACCCCACCGTGTTCTCTTCTCAAAGTGAAAAGAGACAGTCACGGTTACTCACACAGTTGTGTGTTTTACTTTGGATCCTCTGTGAAGTTTTCTACAACCGGACATTAACAAATTCCAATCTGCCACATAACCGCGGGCACGGCTTTCGAAAGATCATAACCCTGCAGGGGTGTTCCAACTTAGCCCATCACAAGCTCTCACGATTAGCTGAAGTGATAAATATAATATCATCACTCCTTATCTTAGGGAAAACCGATCAGGCTCGGCATCCCGGTAGCACAAGACATTTCGACAATGGTAAAACAAGTCCAGCAAGACCTCCCGGTGTGTCGACACCCTGATAGTAGCCGTGTGTATCTCGTCTCAGGCCACAACCGGATGGGCGATGCTACGGGAGCCAATCCTCGAGTTTCCCCGTGGTGGCCCCGCAGGCTCCCCGTTTGGGACCAACACCATCAGCACTGGCCCCCCTGTTATGTAGAAAGAATCCTCGGGTAGCGCTAACTCCCTATGCAATTTAATTAATTAATTAAGTTGTTATTATGAGCAAATTAAAACCAATGTTGGGCCTTGCTGGAGGAGTTTTATTCAAAGTCGAACTGTCAAGGGGTCCCCATCCACCCATCGTGTAAGGAACGCAAAATCAAGGAACATAATGCCGGTTTATCGGCGCCTAAGGTGGCATGAGTGGAACAAAACACCGAGCAAAAGGCCAAGCCTTCCACCCATGCCCAGTATATAGGTGTGTTAATAATAATTATAGATATTGTGATATATCCAACAACAAGTTCCCACATGGAACGGACTTCATCTTCACCTGCAACTAACAACGCTATAAGAGGGGCTGAGCAAGCGGGTAACATAGCCAAACAGTGGTTTTGCTAGGAAAGTTTCAAATGTTAGAGGTTTCATGGCAAGAAAGATAGGCTGACATAAAAGATGGGTAGCGCGACATGTAACGATAGCATCGAGACAACTAAGCATGGCAATGGTAGTAAAGGTATCCAAGGGTATGATCATCTTGCCTGGGATTCCGCAAGGAAGAAGAACGGGTCCATGAAGTAGACGGAGCAACACAGTAGAGCGAATCCTCAAAACTCCGGAACGAAACCGAAGCTAACAAGAGAAGCAACCGGAAAGAAGCAATCAACACGGTAAACACACATATCATAACCATGGCATACGATGCACATCCAAGTATGATGCATGTCCGGTTTAAATATGCATGGCAACGGTAGTAAACAAACAAAACTACAAGTTAAGTGGAGCTCAATATGCAACGAGTTGCATATTGACGAAATACCACATTTATTTATTTAGTTGACTCTCGTTTATTTACAAGACAAGATTAAAAGTTTGTTAACATGGCAAGAGGTGAAACATAATAAAACTACACTATTTAGACATTTTAAATGAGGCCGGAAATAACCACAACAATTTCGGGAAAAACCTCATATGCATGTTTAGTTATATTTAAAGCAACAACAATTCACACGTTTAATGTTGTTAACATGATGCGGATGACATGATCAAGTTTTATGCAAATTTATTAAAAGTTAACATGAAGATGATAAGGAGTATTTGTCACCGTGGTGGAAGGAAAGGGTGCCACGGCAACGATCCGAAAATGATGCAACGCAACATCTCGGTTCCGGTGACTCGTTGAGAGTCCGGAGCAAAAGAAAGGTGGCGAGCGAGTCGAACAAGATGAAAGGTGGGTGATCCCGTCACCGGGTTCCCACGGGTCGGCGATGAGGCAACCGAGGAACATGACAAAAGGACGAAACGCGCACGGTGCACACAAGGCAAACATTTCATACAACACAACAAGCATCCACGGTTCATCATCTCGGGGTTATACCTTCGGAACACTCGTTCTAGAAGCGGTTTGAGTCGTAGAGGAAGTAGTGGTACACGTTCGTAGAGGTACTTGCGGTCTCGGCGACGGTAGTTGTTCGGGCGTCGAGTTCGTAGATGTACTTGGCGCATCCATCGTTTTCGGGCGACGGTAGTGATACATGCCGTAGAGGGAAGTAGTTGTTCTCGTTCATCGGTAGGGGTACTTGTCGAGTCGGTCGTCGTGGTACTTGGGGGTTCTCGTTCTCGCGACGGTAGTTGAAGTAGTGGTACACTTGCCGACGAGGTACTTGACGATTCCGGTGACGGCGGTAGACATCCGTGGGTAGAGGTACTTGTTCGGGCTGCCATCATAACTCATTGTAGATGTACATGTACAACCTGGCACTTAGCGAAAAGAACACAGCAGCAACAAGGCAACAAAACGGTAGCAAGGAGGCAAGGGCAGCAGCGGTCTTGGCGCGCCGGTGGCCGGAGCAGAGCCACGGAGGAGCAGCGAGGAGGACGACCAGCAGGTGGAGGAGGGACTTGGCATAGCAGCCGAGAGCTTCACGGCGGCGGCTTGAGGCGTTGAGTGGAGGTCCTGCGGCGAGGCGGAGGGCGCCGGGAACGGAGCAACTTGGCGAGGGGAGGCGCTGGACGAGGCACCAGGGCAGAGAAGGCTTCACGCGGCCATGGCGGGGCAGGGTCGCTGGCGGCACGGACGACGCGGAGATGGATGGATCCAGGCGTCGAGGCGCCAAATCCCCACTTGGACGAGGCAGGGTCGCGGGCCTGGCGAGGGCGCGGCCGAGGCAGAGGGACGCGGTGTGAGGTCGAGGGAGACGCTCGGGGAGGCGACGGCGCTGCGATTGGGGCGCGTCGGGGCCATGGAGGCGAGGGCCTGGCCGGCCGGGGAGATGCGATGGGGTTGGCCTTGCGCGGGCGCGCGGCGGCGCTGGAGAGGGGGAGCCGCACGGGGAATCGGGAGATGGGGAATCGGGAGAGAGGAGAGGTGCGAAGGGAGCTGCGGCGCTGAGAGGGAACGAGGGAGAGATGGGAGGAGCGATGCGGTCGCTGGTAGTAGGGCTAGGGTTGGCTGCAGATGGGCCTAAGTGGGCCGAAACACCAGATGCTGCAGCTGGACTGCCGGCTGGGCCAGAAAGGCCTGAGTTGGGAGCAGGCCAGGCCTCTGCTCTCCCTTCTCAGGTTTTTTTAAAACAGAAAAGAAAGAAGAAAGAAAAGGGAAGAAAAGAAAAGGTTAGAGAAGAGATTTAGTCACGGAGTTAAATTTCTGGACTCACACAAAATGAAAGGAAATTTAAAGAGTTTGTTGGAAGACTTTTGGAAGATCAAAATTCAAACGAGTTTGAATAAAAGTCAAACTGTTTGAATTTAGAAATCCCTTTAGATGAAATCCAAATGGGTTGGAATTTCAAGAGATGGCCCTACACATTAGATGTGATTTATGGGAAGATTTGGAACATTTGTGGAAGAAGTAAAATTGCAACACAATTTTACTAAAAGGCCTCAAAGGAAGAAACGAAGTTGAATTGGATAAAAGAAAATTGAAGAATGGTGCAATTGTGTTATAGGTGATTCCAAGGAATGGAATATTTATTAATATAGCTCCCTAAATATTGGGAGGATATGTTTTAAAGAGAAGACATTCTTCCCTCGATTTAAATGGACCGAAGGTCCACACAATTTATTTAAGTTGAGATGCAAAAATTAAAGACATGATGGCATGATGACATGATGCAAAGCAAAATAAATAACACAAGCACAAAAGAAACACACAGGAGAACCCAGAACAACTGGAATCTTCTGGGACGTCGGTCTTCGGGCGTCACACATTATCTCCAATGTCAAAAGCCAAGTCACGATGCTTGCCGTCATAGTAACTCTTTTGGCGCGATTGCACGGCCTTGAGATTCTCACGTATGACTTTGCACATTTCTTCGGCCTCTGAGGTCAAATCATTTCCAAGGAGTTGATGTTCACCAATCTTGGACCAGTTGAGAGGGGTACAACACTTCTTGCCACAGATAATTTCGAACGGAGGTTTGCCTGCACTTGCTTGAAACTTGTTGTTGTAGGAGAATTCGGAAAATGGAAGGCAATCTTCCCATTTCATACCGAAGGAGATTACACAATCTCTGAGCATATCTTCGAGAATTTGGTTCACTCTTTCGACTTGACCACTAGTCTGAGGGTGGAAAGCTGTGCTGAAGCAAATCTTGGTACCCATAGCTGACTGAAAGGAATCCCAGAACTTGGAAGTGAACAAGCTTCCACGATCTGAGGAGATTACTTGAGGGATGCCATGCAAAGATATGATTCTGGAGGTGTACAGCTCTGCCAGTTGAGCTGCGTTGATGGATTCTTTGACTGGAAGGAAATGAGCAACTTTAGTGAGCTTGTCAATCACCACAAAGATAGCATCATTTCCCCACTTGGACTTGGGAAAACCGGTAACGAAATCCATCTCAATGTGATTGAATTTCCACTCGGGAATAGGTAGAGGTTGAAGGAGTCCAGCGGGACGTTGATAATCTGCCTTCACTCTTCTGCAGACATCACACTCGTTCACGAATTGAGCAATTTCTCTTTTCATGCGAGTCCACCAATAGGATTGCTTTAGGTCGTGGTACATCTTGGAGCTTCCTGGATGTATTGGGAGAAGTGAGTCATGTGCTTCGTTCATAATGAGCTTCCTGAGATCACCTTTGGGAACCACAATTATGTCCTCAAAGAACAAAGTGTCTCTGTCATCGATGCGATAGCACTTGTACTTGGGAGTACCCTTAGCAATACCATGTTTCACTTTCTGCACCATAGCATCACTGATTTGTGCCTCATGGATTGATCTTCCAAGGTAGGAGCAACTTGAAGGTTGGCAAGAAATCCTTGCGGAACAACTTGGAGGTTGAGCTTCCTGAATGATTCACAAAGTTCAGGTTTGAACGGTTTGAGGAGGAGACTGTTGCAATAAGCCTTTCTGCTCAAGGCATCTGCGATGACATTGGCCTTGCCAGGAGTATACTCAATGCTTGGATCGTACTCTTGAATCATTTCAACCCAACGAGTCTGGCGAAGGTTTAGGTTTGGTTGGGTGAAGATGTACTTCAGGCTCTTGTGATCGGTGAAGATGTTCACTTTTCTGCCCAACAAAAGGTGTCTCCACGTGATCAAGGCATGAACAACTGCTGCTAGCTCAAGATCATGTGTTGGGTAATTCTTCTCATTTGGTTTAAGCTGACGCGAAGTGTATGCAACGATCTTCTTGTCTTGCATGAGAACACTGCCAAGACCTTGCAATGAAGCATCACAGAACACTTCATAAGGCTTGGACTCATCCGGAGGAGTAAGAACCGTAGCAAAAATGAGCTTCTCTTTGAGTGTCTTGAATGCCACATCACAATCAGGAGTCCATGAGTACTTGACATTCTTCTGCAACAGGTTGGAAAGAGGCTTGGGAATCTTGGAGAAGTTCTCAACGAACCTTCTGCAATAGCTTGCGAGACCGAGCAAACTTTGGAGTTGTTTGACATTCTGTGGAGGTTCCCAGTTGACAATAGCTTCAACCTTCTTGGGGTTAGCAGAAATGCCATCGGCAGAGATAATATGACCAAGATAGAGGACTTTATCAAGCCAGAATTCACATTTGGAGAACTTTGCATAGAAACGGTGCTCACGGATCCTGTCAAGGACCAAACGGAGGTGCTTGGCATGGTCTTCTTTATTCTTGGAGAATACCAAGATATCATCGAGGTAGACGAGAACTAATTCATTGGTGTAAGGGTTGAATATGAAGTGCATCATCCGAGAGAAAGTGGGTGGAGCATTTACAAGCCCGAAAGACATGATCGTGTATTCATATGAGCCATAACTCGTTCTGAATGCGGTCTTGGGAATATCCTCTTCACGGATACGAATCTGATGGTAGCCCATCCGGAGATCAAGCTTCGAGAAAACCTTGGCTCCTTTGAGCTGCTCGAACAATTCATTGATGTTGGGGAGCGGGTACTTATTCTTTATTGTCTTCTTGTTCAATGGCCGGTAATCAACGCAAAGGCGTTCCGTGCCATCCTTCTTCTTGACAAAAAGATCACCACGGCCCCAAGGAGAAGTACTTGGTCTGATTAGACCCATTCGTTCTTGCTCATAGAGTTGTTTCTTCAGCTCCTTCAACTCTTTAGGAGAAAGCTTGTACGGACGCCGACAGGTTGGCTCGGTACCAGGTTCAAGTTCAATGACGAATTCAAATGGACGGTTGGGAGGCATGCCTGGAAGCTCTTCAGGGAATACATCCTCATATTCACAAACCACCGGTATCTAGGAAATGGCATTAATCTTGCCCTTGTCATTGAGAGAGAATAGCCTGATTGTGTTATCTCGAGCTGCGAAGATAATCACATCTTCGGAAGGATGAGTTAGATTGACCTCCTTGTTTGCACAATCAATAAAAGCATCATGCTTAGAAAGCCAATCCATCCCAAGAATAAGATCAATGTCCGAGTTACCGAGAACAACGGGGAAACCAGAAAACTGTAATCACCCATATGAATAGATATATCCAGAGCAATCATATTGGAACACAACCTCTTGCCCGGGGAAACAACATGCAATAGCCTTGGTGATGCTTCGGTGTCAAGATTGTGCTTCGATGCAAATGGGTGAGATATGAAAGAACATGATGCACCTGAATCAAACAAGACTTTTGCAGGAATAGAGTTAACTGGAAGATTACCAATTATCACATCAGAAGAATTCTCTGCTTGAGCTGCATTCATCAGGTTCACTCTTGCTGACTTGGGATTGTGCTTGACAATAGCATTGCTGACACGTGGAGGAGGCGGAAGGCACCTCTAGTTGGGACACTTGTTGGCATAGTGACCCTTCCAAGAACACTTGTTGCAAGTAACTTCTGAAAGTGGCCGATGATAAGGACCACTTGGTCCTGGAGCTTGGAACTGAGGCTTGGACTGGTTGCTTGGGTTGGGTGGGTGGGAGAATCCACGACCACCTGAGTGCTTGTTGTTGCTTGGAGGACGGAGCACTGGAGGGGGCGGTAGCCAGAACTTCTGCTGCTTGGCAACCACTTGAGAGGAAGAGGAGGAGTGAACAACATCTCTTATCCTCTTCTTGGAAACTTCACACTTGAGCTGAGCTGCCTCTTGCTTGAGAGCTATGTTGTAGAATTGGTCAAATTCATTCGGCTCGAACAAAGTGAGTGCAAGTTGGAGTTCATCTTTCAGACCACCTCGGAACTGGTAGATTTTGCTCTTAGCATCGGGGATGTCTTGCTTCGCATAACGGGAAAGGTTCTGGAACTTGACATTGTATTGATAGACGGACATGGTGCCTTGCTTCAGGTTGCGGAATTGCTCACGCATGCCTTCAATGACACTGGTAGGAATGTGATGAGAACGGAAATCGCGGCAAAAATCAGACCACGAGATCTCACGACCACCTCTGGAGTCTTTGTACTGTTGCCACCAATCTGCAACTTGGCCTTTGAGTTGGAAGGGGGCAAACTTGACATAATCCTCATGTCTGACGTTACTGCACTCGGAATGCTTTTTGATGTATGTGATCCAATCTTCAGCATCTAGTGGGTCCACACGATAACTGAAAGACTTGGGCTGATTTGCTAGGAATTGGTTCAGAGTCGCAAAGTGAGGTTGATTGAACAGGTTTCCTTGACCTTGGTTCCCTTGATTGCCTTGATTTTCTTGATTGGCTTGGAAACTCTTCATCATTTGCATGAGCATCTGAGTGTTCTGATTGGTTGCCTGCATAATCGCTCTCCATTCCTCAGACGGAGGAGGAGGGGAAGGAGGACGCTCTTCTTCACCCTCTTGGTTTGGGTTGGGAACTTTCTTAGGTTCCATCCTGAAGATGATGACAACCGTTAGCCATTGAAGCAAAATAATAGATAAGCTGAATTAACGGCTAGATATTTGCAACATATAGTCTTCACAATGAACATCCGAACAAAATTGAATGAATGAATTCCATAGCTTAATGGTACAACAACTTGTCGAGAAGCCACTTGGGAGAACAAAATGATAGAATAAACAACAAGGTACAGATGGAACAAATACATAATAGAGGTTTTGTCCCACATGTTCGTGCTGAATGCCCCATGGTACGTGTTACAAAGGGTCTTGCAATCCCCGGATCAGCATAGCCAAGGATCCTTTAAGATGCAACTCCCAATTGGAATAGCGCCCATGAAACCTCTTCACTAAATGTTGAACCCCAAACCTCATACCATGCACCCGTTGGAAGATTACCTATGAGCTACTTGAAACCCACCTATTAATTCTCGAAGCTTTCCAGTTATGCACGGGAGAGGTAGTCATGTGCTTTCGCCATATTCCGTATCGGTACTATGTGATGTGTTGATAAGTGTTGAGTGGGTGGATCTATGCTAGTACACCCTCTAGACTAAGATGAGTGCACTCTTATGATTAAACACCTTGCAAGCATCCGCAAATACAAGATAGTATTTAAGGAAAAAGCCTAACTGTCAGGGATATGACTAGCAGGTATAAACCGGCTAGTATAAACCGGCTTTATTAATATTATACTTGTTTGTAATATTTAGTAAAGGCTACGGCCCATAAGATCTTAGGGCCCATGTATAGAATTAAGATTTGTAAACTGCCCCGTGATGTAACTTGAGAAATAAGGAAGGAAAGACAGAGACCGAGGCGGACACAGATATGAGCCGGCCTCGGGACTCTGTAAACCGGACCAGGCATACCCTCTATATAAAGGGGCGACCCGGCGACGGTTCAAGGAGAAGCAACAATCAACCCGTCGAGACGCAGGCAAGCGAATCCGCTCCCTGTAATCCGACGCCCAAGCAATACCAAACCAACTAGACGTAGGCTTTTACCTTCATCGAAGGGGCCGAACTAGTATAAACCTTCTGTGTCCTTTGTGTGCTATGAACCCCTTCAAGCTAACCCGTGCGATGGTTCCATCATCAAGTCCGCTAGACCGGACATCTGCCGTGCTATTTCCACGACAGTTGGCGCCCACCGTGGGGCCTGCGCACGATGGTTTCGAGTTCTTGAAGGGCAGCTTCGAAGGGCTCAAGGGTTACGCGGTCGGCCGGATGACCAAGAGTCGCCGCGGCCGGATCTACATCGACGACGCAGGTTGGGGACCGGAAGCCGATTCGATCGAATATGGGTACCGGGTTCCCTTCGGCAGCATCCAAGTCTTCATTGGCAAAATCGGCGAACCGGGGCCTGAGCCGGATGTCTTCCCCAACATCGTCGAGCCGGCTCAGCGTGCGAAATCGGCCCGGATTCAGCCTGCCGTGAAGCACGTGTTCGTTGGAGAAATCCACAGAGGTCGAGCCGAGGACGGATCGGAATCTGATGGTGCAACAGTTGTCTACTCAGATGACGGATCGTCATCCGGGGAAACTGAATCTCTGTATCAGTTGCAGGACGGCCGGTCTGAGGGCGAGTCCGATGGAAACAGTATTCCGGGCCCCTTTGGCCCGCCAAACCGGGTGGCGGTCTTCATGGCCGGTTCACAGCCTCCGGCGAACGGGACGACAGCGGAAGCTGGTGCAGGGGGGAGCGGCTCAACCCCCTCACTTACTGAAGTTCTATCCACCTTGATCGAGGAGTTCACAGCTAAAGCGGTGGAAGCGGTAGCTCCAGCAAACAAGGCGCATCATGATGCAGAGCTCCTTCAGTTGAAAGGCCGGATTGATCAGTTAAAGGAAGACCTGAAGGCAGAAAGAGAGATGATAGCGGTGAGACAAGCGGAATTGGATGATCAAGCCTTTTACTTAAGGATGGAGCAAGCTTCTATGGAAGGAGTAAGGGGACGAAAGTACCGGTCCCGTATACTGCCGGTTTATGAAGCAACGAATCTGTTCAGGACACCTGGGGCTGGGACTAGTAACAATCCGGCTTTAAACCGGAGGGCACCCCCGGCCAGGGAGGAGCCGATTCAGCAACCCACCGCAGAGCAGGAGCGCCGGATTACGTCGGCACCTTATGTTCCCGTCCCTCCAGGTCATTATTCAAACCCTTTGGATAACATCGCTGCAGCAGCGGCGCGTTTGGCCGCTTTACCTGCGGAAGAAACGTCTCCGGTAGCAATAGAGGCGCGCAGGGTCCAGAAACTACTTAATACGGCGTTGATGCAGCAGCAAGCATATTCTCATAGCAGGGAAAGGTTACATTCAACACCTCGTCCCAGCCGAAGTTATACTAGGCATTGGGAGGAGCCAGAAGTATCTAGCAGTGAGCGCAGGAGACATCAGCGCAGGCAGGATAATCCGGCAGGGGCGGCGATGCCAGCTCCAGACATAAACCGGGTTAGATCAGGTGCCAGGGAGGAGATTCGTCAAACGACGCCGGTTCACACAGCCACTGTAGAAACAGGGGTTACGACGAGTTCCTTTGGGGTGCAGTGTCTTGTCCCCGCTTTACGGAGTGTCAAGCTGCCCAAAGATTTCAAGGGGCCCCGCAAGGTACCTAACTACACAGCCGATTTAGCATCGGAAGCTTGGGTTGAAAGTTATGAGATGGCCATGGAGATGTTGGACGTGGATGAATCGGCTTGTGCTAAATATTTTACTATGATGCTCGAAGGCACGGCCCGGACTTGGCTGAAAGCTTTACCCCCGAACTCTATTGGGTCATGGGGGGAACTGCGCAGTCAGTTTATCAAAAACTTCAAGGATACATGCAAACAGCCGATGTCAGTGATAGATCTAGCAGCTTGTGTGCAAGGAGAGCAGGAGTCTACAGCAGCTTGGGTACGGAGAGTAGCAGAGATTTTACACTCTTCGAATGGCATTAATCCTAGTACGGCAATAGTGACGTTGGAGAACAATTGCCGGTTTGAATCTTTAAAGTTAAAACTCGGACGGCTTAAAAGGGACTGCAATGATATGGGAACTTTAATGAGTGCCCTGGTGAAATACGGAGACTCTGATAACACAAAGTATCCGGAAGCAGAAGGAGACAAGGCTGGGAAGGTTGGCAAGTCTGGTAAACCGGCACCGATCAATCCGGTTACTTCAAGTTTTTTGGGCAAACGGAAAGCAGAGGGTGGTTCAGACTTCGTGGCTAACACTCAAGTTCAAGGGGGTTTTCAGCGTAGCCCGGGAGATCCATCATCACAAACCGACGGAGGAGCTTTTGGCTGGGATCAGGAGTTAGATCAGCCTTGTCCGAAGCATAGCGGAAAAGGGAAGGTGGCGAAGCATACCATGAGAGAGTGCATACCCCTTATGAAGGCAATAGCAGGCCATTTCAATCCTCCTAATCGACCCCCAAATGGCGGCTCAGGGCCCGGATTTTATGGTCCGGGTCATCGGGGGAACAGCTCCGGATCAGGATATAGGGGCAATAACAGTGGTTATCAACACCGGTCAAGCGGCCAAAATAATCAAGGAAACTATAATGGTCAGGGCAATCAATCACATCATCAAGGTGGTTACAATAATCAAAATAATCAGCAGCAGGGCCAAGGGAATTATAATAATCAGGGAAATCAGCAGCAACAGCGTCAGCAACAGCAGCCACAATCTGGATATCAGAGTAATCCGAAGGAGTTAAGCAGTGGGCAATATCATGTCTTCACCACAAGTCTATGTAAGAGGGACCAGAAGGTTTTGAAGCGGGCTGTTAATGCAGTGGAACCGGCGACACCGCAATTTCTTCGATGGTCGGAGCAGCCCATCGTATGGAGCAGAGAAGACCACCCAATGCGGGTGGATAATCCGGGCCATTTAGCCTTGGTGGTAGCACCTCAAGTGGGAGGTTACAAATTTACTAAAGTTCTCATGGATGGTGGTAGCAGTATCAATATCTTATATTATGAGACTTCCCGTCGTATGGGTTTGACAGATAAGAAGCTAAGGCAATCAAACACAGTGTTTCACGGAGTGGTCCCAGGTAAGTCAGCTTATCCGGTTGGAAAGATTGACTTGGAAGTTACCTTTGGGAACAAATATGATTCCAGATCAGAGATGATTACTTTCGAAGTCGTCAAGATCAAAAGTCCGTATCATGCTCTGTTTGGAAGGACGGTTTATGCTAAGTTTATGGCTAGGCCATGTTATGTTTATTTGCAGCTTAAAATGCCGGGTCATAAGGGCACGATCACGGTTCATGGAAGTCGCAAGATAGCAGTGGAATGTGAGGAAGGTGATGCAGCTTATGCAGAAGCAGTATGCGCCACAGAAGAGTTGAAATTTTATAAAGATAATGTTGATCCGGCAGATATGACTCCGCTGAAGAAGCCAACTACCGAGCATGATCCGGCGTTGAAATTTAAATCAGCTGAAGAGACCAAGCAAGTTGATTTTGTGCCTGGGGATTCGTCCAAGCAATTCACTATTAGTGCTAACCTTGATCCCAAATAGGAAAGCGCGCTCATCGAGTTCATCCGTGAGAACCGGGATATCTTTGCGTGGAAACCTTCTGACATGCCAGGTATACCGAGGGAACTCGCTGAGCACAAGTTAAACATTGATCCGAAGTTTAAACCGGTTAAACAGTATCTGCGCCGCTTCAACGAAGAGAGGCACAAGGCTATAGGAGAGGAAGTGGCCAGACTTTTGGCCGCAGGGTTCATAGTGGAAGTTTTTCATCCGGAATGGTTGGCTAATCCGGTGCTGGTTTTAAAGAAGAATGGGAAGTGGTGGATGTGTGTGGACTACACGGACCTCAATAAAGCTTGCCCAACGGATCCTTTCGCTCTACCTCGCATCGATCAGATCATCGATGCCACGGCGGGGTGCGAGCGGCTAAGTTTTTTGGATGCATATTCAGGGTATCACCAGATCAAGATGGCGGTGGAAGACCAAGAGAAGACAGCTTTTATAACTCCTTTTGGTGCTTTTTGCTATGTGTCTATGCCTTTTGGGCTTAAGTGTGCACAGGCAACTTATCAACGTTGTGTTCAGAATTGTTTAAAGGGGCAGATAGGGAGGAATGTTCATGCCTATGTGGATGACATTGTGGTCAAATCGAAGAAAGAAGGAACAATGATAGAGGATCTCAAGGAAACTTTTGATAATCTTCGGGCTTATAGGATGATGCTTAATCCGGAAAAATGTGCTTTTGGTGTTCCGGCTGGTAAGCTACTGGGACTCTTAGTCTCAAACAGAGGAATAGAAGCTAACCCAGAGAAGATCAAGGCCATCACGTCTTTGACTAAACCAGTTTGCATTAACGATGTTCAGCGCATAGCTGGCCGGATCACAGCGTTAAGCCGGTTCATCAGTCGCTTGGGAGAGAAGGCGATCCCACTTTACCAAATGTTAAGGAAAACAGACCGGTTTATCTGGAGTGATGAAGCAAATGCCGCATTTGAGGATCTGAAACGGCAACTAGCAAAACCACCGGTTTTAGCTGCTCCTATCGACAAGGAGCCTTTGCTGTTATACGTTGCTGCTAACACATGAGCAGTCAGCGTTGCAATTGTGGTTGAGCGCAAGGAAGCAGGGAAGGAGTACCCGGTCCAGCGCCCGGTTTATTATGTGAGTGAAGTACTCATTGAGTCCAAGCAGAGGTACCCTCATTGGCAGAAGTTGGTCTATGGTGTGTTCATGGCAAACCGAAAACTGAAGCACTATTTCCAAGGACATCCAATAACTGTGGTTAGTTCAGCACCGTTGGGGGATATAATCCAGAACAGGGAAGCTACGGGCAGGGTAGCAAAGTGGGCCATCGAGCTCAGCCCGCATGAGTTGAAATATGTACCACGCACTGCTATAAAATCTCAGGCATTGGTAGACTTCATCAATGACTGGACAGAGTTACAGACTCCGGAGGAGAAGCCGGATCTGACTTACTGGACGATTCACTTTGACGGTTCAAAACAGTTGGAGGGCTCAGGGGCTGGAGTGGTCTTAACTTCCCCCAGAGGTGATAAGTTTTGTTATGTCCTCCGCTTATTGTTTCCTTGTACTAATAATGCAGCGGAATATGAAGCATTACTTCATGGTTTGCAGCTAGCAAAGGAAATGAACTTGAGCCGGGTTAAGTGCCTGGGCGACTCGGATCTGGTGGCACAGCAAGTTTCTGGCAAGTGGGATTCAAGAGATCCCCTCATGGCGGCTTATAGACGAGAGGTGGAAGCAGTCGCAGGATATTTTAAAGGATATCAGGTGGATCATATAGACCGGCGGAGGAACGAGGCGGCTCACGCTTTAAGCCGGCTAGGGTCGCAACGTAAACCGGTGCCGCCAAACACCTTTTTGGATGAGTTGCATAGTCCGTCGGTTCAGATACCAACGGAAGAAGACCTAGCTGTTCCGGACCCAGAGGCACAGTTAGTTGCAGCACTCCATATTATTCCGGATTGGACGCTACCCTATTTGGCATACCTGAGCCGAGGAGAATTGCCAGATGACGAAGAGGAAGCACGACAGATAATCCGGCGCTCTAAGTCTATGACAATTGCAAACGGAGAATTTCACCATCGCAGTACTTCTGGAGTATTTCAGCGATGTGTGTCAGCTGAGGAAGGTTGTGAGATCCTTCGTGAGATTCATGAAGGGGATTGTGGTCATCATGCCGGTTCAAAATCATTGGTGGCTAAGGCATTCCGACATGGTTTCTATTGGTTAACGGCTCATACAGATGCGGCAGATCTGGTCCGGAAGTGTGACGCTTGTCAGAAATTCTCAAGACGTGCTCTGGTTCCGGCACAGGAACTCCGGATGATACCAATAACTTGTCCGTTCGCGACTTGGGGGCTTGATATGGTTGGGCCTTTCAAGCGATCCCAAGATCAGAAAACTCATCTACTAGTGGCAGTAGACAAGTTTACAAAGTGGGTTGAAGCGGAGCCTATAAGCAAGTGTGATGCTGCGACGGCAGTCAAATTCATCAAAAAAGTAATTTTCCGGTTTGGCTTCCCACACAGCATCATCACAGACAATGGTACTAACTTATCTAAGGGTGAGATGAAGGAATTTTGTCAAAGAGAACATATTCGCTTAGACGTATCTTCTGTAGCTCACCCCCAAACCAACGGTCAGGCCGAAAGGGCAAACCAGGAGATTTTGCGAGGTATCAAACCCCGGCTTATGACACCTTTGCAGAGAACCCCGGGATGTTGGGTTGAGGAATTGCCATCTGTTCTTTGGAGTATTAACACTACACCAAACCGGTCTACAGGCTACACGCCTTTCTTCATGGTTTATGGTGCTGAAGCAGTTCTTCCGAGTGATATACGTCATGACTCACCAAGGGTAACGGCCTATGTGGAAGCAATCAACGAGGAGTCAAGACAGGACAGTTTAGACCGGCTGGATGAAGAGCGTGATATAGCAGCAGCACGATCGGCGATTTATCAGCAAGACTTGCGCAGATATCATAGCCGCCGGATTAGATCAAGGACGTTCCAGGAGGTGACTTGGTACTCCGGCTCATCCAAGATCAAACAGATATGCACAAGCTATCCCCACCTTGGGAAGGGCCCTTTGTGGTCAGCAAGAATCTACACAACGGCTCATATTACTTGGTGGACGTTCGGGAACACAAGGACTCACGGACATCAGAAGAGGAGACGAAAAGGCCATGGAACATCACCCACTTACGGCCATATTATACTTGAGCTACGTGCTCCAATGTATCCTATGTATATATTATGAGTAATGAATAAACTGGCACCCTCGGTAAACCGGGGGCTTAGCCCTTTTTCCATATGCAAAAAATCTTGTGAAAGCAACCCATATACATACAAGTTTATTATCAGATACCATATTTCAATATATTGGCCGGTTTAGAAATTGATTTTTTGCAGAATATGCAAGGGAGCAATAAAACTCTCAAGAACATGAGATCATATCCGGTTCAAGGAGAGAAGGCTTCACAAATTACCCACCGGTTCAGGAGGAACCCTGGAGACCCTCTGAAAAGTTGGATACGTCCACGTTCAGTGATTGGTTTACATTGACCCACCGGTTCAGGAGGAACCCTGGAGGCCCTCTGGGAGTAGTATCACCCACTCCCAGTGATCGGATCAGTTTCCTAGTTCTATCGACCCTCTGAAAAGTTGGATACGTCCACGTTCAGTGATTGGTTTACATTGACCCACCGGTTCAGGAGGAACCCTGGAGGCCCTCTGGGAGTGGTATCATCTACTCCCAGTGATCGGATTAGTTTCATAGTTCTATCGGCCCTCTGAAAAGTTGGATAATGCCACGTTCAGTGATTGGCTAGGCCCTCTGGGAGTGTTGGCTAATCCACGTCCCATTGATTGGCTCAGTTTTTATTTGCGGTTCTTTCGGCCCTCTGAAAAGTTGGATAAATCCACGTTCAGTGATTGGCTAGGCCCCCTGGGAGTGTTGGCTAATCCACGTCCCATTGATTGGCTGAACCTTGCTTTGAGCCTCGCAGCTCTTAAAAAGCCTCGACTACATGGTCTTATTTGCAGAATTTGCGCATTTTTGGTATTTTGTGTTTTATAACCTTTTAAACCGGAGTGAAACAACTACAGAAGTTGACCACATATCTATAAAATGAAAAGTCTAGATCATGAATACCAGCATAAGTAAACCGGTGTTCATTAAAACCCGGATCGTATATCAGGCAAAAGCTACAGCTTTCCAAACAAAGTTTTGAAGAAACAAGATAAACCGGATTTATCATCAAGATGGACCGGAGAATTTCGGGTTTCTACTTGGATCCATGGAGGTCTTCATAAAGTGATTTTCATATCCTAACCGGATTAAGATTACTGGGTATATATAAATCTCAGGTATAAAAAGTTATTTTTAGTATAAAGATATACTTATTTGATGTTTTAAGAGAACAATTTAATCCGTCCAGTGGTAAGCCACTAGGACATATTTTAGATATTTTATCTGCAGAAGCAGAAGATATGGAAGGCAACCAATATCAGACAACATGTCAACCGGCAAGTATTTCACAAAGACAAAATATCCGGATTAAAGCACATCAAGTTTCGGCTAGCCTATTACAAGGCATAGCAAGCCCAACAGATTGGAAACATTGTTTGGCAAAACACAGGTTATGATTACAGCAATAAAATTTGAAGTTATGCTTCTCCTTGCTGAGACGGCTGGCTATCGCCTTGATCTGGAACATCTTCATCTTCGTGAAGTGGTTGGAAGTCCGGCGAACGCTAGTCAATCTTCATTAAGGCCCGGAAATACATCTCGTCGTTGATAAGTTCAGAAGGGTCAATGTCAGGAGCAAAAGTGTGAGGACGAACCGGCGGGATTAAGTTGACAGTGTCATAGACCGGTCGCTCCACCCGCTCGTTCTGCAAATTATATCCTGGATGATATCTGGACAAGTCAGATTCAACTGCAAGCTTGCTGGCGAGGGAACGCATCTCCTTCGTCAGGCCATAGAGATCCTTTTCGGTAAAGGCTGAGCCGTCGTCCTTTGTATCTGGAAATCCGGTTAAAGCCTCCTCCGGATCAAGATCCGGGACCCAAGCCTTAGCCCTTGTAAGGGCCAGAAGAGCACCACCCCGAGCGGCAGACTTCTTAACTTCTTCAAGACGAGCCGGCAAAACAGATAACTTATTCAAAGTATCTTGGATCGTCGTAGGAGCCGGTTTACCAAAAGAAGTGGCACTGATGATCCTCTGAGTACCGGAGTACAGCTGCTCGACCAAGGTGTAGCATGCTTTAAGTTTTTTTCCGTAAGTCATCCCCAAGATGGGAGACATGGCGGCCTGCACACAACTATTATAGTTAAACCGGCACAAAACGCAGATTACAAAGATAGAAGCAAGAGCTCAGATTATACTTATCGAAAACAGCGGAGGTCATAAGGTCAATTTGCCGTCTTAATCCGGACAATTCTTCTGTCACCGGATTAAGCGCTCCTTCAGCATCCTGAACCCGTTTTTCCATATTTTTCTTCTGAACCTCAAAAGCAGTCCGCTCTTCTTCAAAGTATTTCCTCAGGTCTTCAGCAGTCTTTAAACTCACCTGAAGATCTTTTTTAGCTTTTGAAGCGGCCGATTCTGTTTCAGTAAGACGGCTACGAAGTTCATTGATTTCAGTAGCATTCCGGTTCAACTCAGCCTGTAAACACAGTTAACAAACAAGAGGTAAAAATCAGACAAGTCTCAAGCACACAAACAAGTTGTCTACTTGACACTTGGGGGCTAATGGCAGTTGAAGCAGTAAAGAGCAGCAATTCAAAGTTACAAGTCTCAAGCACACAAACAAGTTGTCTGCTTGACACTTGGGGGCTAATGCATAGTTGAAGTATCATCAGCAACTTTTACAAGTATCAAATACATAAACAAGTTATCTACTTGATACTTGGGGGCTAATGTAAAGATCAATGGTTCAAACTACAAAGTTCCGGTTCACCTTCAGCACGCAGCTAAACCGGAACTTGGGGGCTGTTATGAGATAGAGACGCATCAAAAGAACAAAGTCAGAAGAAGAGCTTTACCTCATATTTTCCCCTCATTAAGTTAACCAGGCTGGCTTCATAATCCCGGCTGCTGTGGAGCCGGTTCAGATACCCGGAGTAAATTTCTTGAGCACTCATATCAGAAAGGCTGGATATCTCAGTACTCCATTTCCCCTTTTCTTGAGTTAGCTTTTCCATTTTAGCCGTATGTTTGGCTAAAACGGTGGGTTCAGCTGGAGCAACAAAGGCAGCCCCAGTTACCACAACATCAGGAGATGCAGGTGTGTTTGGGGGAGTGGCAGTATGAGCCGGATTAGGAGACGCCGGATTGATCTGAGGAGAGTTAACCCGGGCCGGACTTGGTGGATTTTGGACGTCTTCAGCAGTAGGATTCTCAGGAGCAGAGATATGATATGTTGGCGCAGGGTCTTCAAGAGGAGCTACGGGCTCGCCCTCGGAAGGAACAGTGTTGGACGGATTAGCAGCCGGATCATCTGCAGTGGGTTCGGCAGGAGGCTTATTTGCCTTGGGCTTCTTGCTGGGTTTTGGTTTGCTGAAAAAGTATGCAAAATGAGTTGACATTATAAAGCAAAAGGGATCATAAACCGGAAAAGGTGAGAAAAGTTACCCTGGGACAGTTTTTAATGGAGGAAGCTGGGTGGCGGTCGATTCGCCAGAAGAGGACAGTGGAGTTTCCTGATAATCAGGGTCAGACGGTTTAAGAGGTTTTCGGATAAGCCCGGCCTTGGGATGAAGGGGAGTCGGAGAAAGTATCACCTCAGCACGGCGTTTTCGAACCGGAGTTAAAGAAATCCCGGATGATTCCACCGCCAGGCCGCTGTGGCGAGTGGTCCGGCGAAGAGCTTCGTGCTGCTGCTTCTTCAAAATAAAGTTAGGATCCAACTGAGCATAAGGGTGAGAAAATTGGTACTTCCGGACGGTCCGACGACTTTTTTGTGGAAGAGGTTCTGAGTCCGAGGAAAGAATGGTTACCTCAACTTCGGCCGGATTATCACCTTCAGGCAACTCCTGTGGAAAAGGTATCGTTAGATACAGTTACAAGTACATGAAAGCAAAATCTAAACCGGATTAAAGCATACCTCGGAATCCGGATCATCATCTTCAGTAGGAGAACCGGCGTCAACAGCTGCTTTCCTTTTCTTATTGGCAAAGGTTTTTCGGCGAATCTGTTTGCCGGTTTTCTCCTGAGGTTTTCTCTTCCAGAAATGGTCATCAGCCTAATCAAAAGAAAGAAAGACAATTGAAAGACGGTTTAAAAGAACCGGATTACAAATACAGGGTAAAGTGAGACTTACTGCAGGCGGCTTGTTCTTCTTATAATATGGAGCTAACCCGACTTTGCTGCAGTCTGCCAAAGAAACATTGAGAATTTTCTTGGCTGATTCTACAACTTCCGATTCAGAAAGCTTTTCTTTGGTAAACCTTTGAGGATCATCCGGTTTGCCAGAATATTTGCACATTAGCTGTGATCGCCGGCTCAAGGGAAGTATGCTCCAAGATAACCAGCAGCGTAGAAAATCAGTCCCAATCAAACCATTAGCTATGAAAGCTCTTAACTTGGAGAGCTGCGATGAAAACCGGGTCCGTTCAACAGAGCCGAGCCGTTGTGGTAAAGGATGGTTCTCCGGAATACGGGTTTCACGGTAACCCGGCAGAGGGTTCTCCCCTTCAGGAGAAGTGTCAATGCAGTAAAACCAGGACTTATTCCAGTCTTTTGGGTGAGTGTGTAAAGCGGCGTGAGGAAAAAACACGTCTCTCCTCTTCTGAATACTAACACCACCGAGCTCCTGATGTGGTCCGCTGGTAAACTCGGTGCGCCGGTTTAAATGAAAGAAGTCCCGGAATAGATCGATGGACGGTTCTTCTTGCAGATATACTTCCGAAAACACTTGGAAGTCACAGATGTTTGAGACAGAATTGGGTCCAATATCCTGAGGGTGCAGTTGGAAAGCAGCAAGAACATCCCGGAAAAACTTTGAACCGGGGGGAGAGAAGCCTCGAGATATATGATCAAAAAACACAATGACCTCCCCGGACCTAGGAGTAGGGGGACATTCATTACCCGGGGCTCGCCACTTTAAAACAGACTGAGGTCCTAACGTGCCAATCTCAGAAATCTTGATCAAATCATCCTCAGTAATGATAGAAGGAACCCAATCGCAAGAGACATACTGCTTGGCCATTGCAACGAAAAGACGAGTACTGGAAAAGATAAAGTACAGAAAACGGATTATGAAGATACAACAGTATAACCCGGAACTACTTATGAAAGTTACGCAACGGTTTAAATGAGGACTAATGGCATGATTAAACCGGAAATTACGACAAGCTTCACTATTTCCGGTCAATGGCAGTTGAAGGGGAACGGCTAAACCGTCGCGCTTAAATTACAGAGTTTCGCGAGAACAGGGCATAACAGTTTGAACCGGAACATACTTAGTAGATCTACCAAGGAGAAAAACAGGTTTTTAAAAGATAGCTAAGGAGGAACAGATCTGAGCATGCTAGGAAAAGAGAAACAAATGTAAGAGCATACGGGAAAGAATTACAAGGGCTTTATTCCAAGAGGATAAATCTACAGGTTAGACAGGAATGATGGAGATCTGAAGCATTTACAGCAGGATAAAAATACAGTTTAAAGGGCAAGATTTGAAGGTGAAGGTTACTAGAAATCATCGGCTTAAGGTTGAACAAGGTGAAGCTCTATTAAAGCTCTAATGGCGGAGGCATGGGAAGAAACCCTAGAAGTGGCAGACTGATAATGAAGAAGAAGGGCATACCTGGAGCGGCAAGGATCGGCGGCGGAGGTTCTCTGGTCAAGCTCAGGGTGATGCAGCGGCCGGCGAGGACTTGGATCCAGCGGTCGACGGCGGCGGTTCGAGCTCGGGCGACGATGGAGTTGGGCGACGAGGAAGAAGACGGAGCAGGAAGAAGATAATGAATGTGGATAGCAGTATTTATAAAGGAAATTCAGATCTGAAGCGACAGGTGCGGGAATCGAGGAGGCAAAAAATCGGATAAAGATCCTCTGACGCCTCGATTCTCGGGATAAACCTTAAAATAAGCTACAGTACAGCTCGCGGCGTTAAATACGGAGATGATGTCACGGTCAGATTTAATGATCCCTGAGGATGACGTCAGAGCCGGTTTATAAGGATGTGAAGACAGAAGAAAATTATACAAGAGAAGACCGATATGAACAAGTTCAAATCATTCTGGGGCCTAATGTCAGGGATATGACTAGCAGGTATAAACCGGCTAGTATAAACCGGCTTTATTAATATTATACTTGTTTGTAATATTTAGTAAAGGCTACGGCCCATAAGATCTTAGGGCCCATGTATAGAATTAAGATTTGTAAACCGCCCCGTGATGTAACTTGAGAAATAAGGAAGGAAAGACAGAGACCGAGGCGGACACAGATATGAGCCGGCCTCGGGACTCAGTAAACCGGACCAGGCGTACCCTCTATATAAAGGGGCGACCCGGCGACGGTTCAAGGAGAAGCACCAATCAACCCGTCGAGACGCAGGCAAGCGAATCCGCTCCCTGTAATCCGACGCCCAAGCAATACCAAACCAACTAGACGTAGGCTTTTACCTTCATCGAAGGGGCCGAACTAGTATAAACCTTCTGTGTCCTTTGTGTGCTATGAACCCCTTCAAGCTAACCCGTGCGATGGTTCCATCATCAAGTCCGCTAAACCGGACATCTACCGTGCTATTTCCACGACACTATCATAGCAATACGATCGATCATCCATTGTTCCCTTGTGCAAAAGCGTGCGAACTGGGGTTCAGGTTTCTGTCACTCCGGCAACCCACCGTAAGCATTCTTTGTACACAATGTATTTCCCTAGGTCCTTAATAAGGCGAAGTGTTGAGTGTTTGACTCACACAACACCACTAGGAAAATAACAACACAACTTAAGTATCAAACAACACATATTACTTCAACATCATATGACTACTAACAACAAGACTTCTCCCATGTCCTCAAGAACTAAAGTAACTACTCACAAGACATAAAAGAGATCATGATCAATGGCGATAGATGGATGATAAACAATCTGGACACAATGATATTTCTCCAATAAAACTCAATAGCATTCACCACAAAGTAGTAATCAACACCGATAGGGTAGAGAGGATAGATAGTACGGATTACAACACAAGTTGCAATTGTGAGATGAGATTGGATGAAGATGGAGATGGTGCTGATGTTGGGGATGATGTTGATGATGATCTCGATGATGCCCGTGATGATGGTGATGACGATGGCGACGATCTCCCCTTCCGGGAGGTGATCTCCCCGGCGGAATCTGCCCGCCGGAGATGGCTTTTCTTCTCTGTAGGTTTCCGCTACGGAGCGGCGGCGGAACTCCGTAAACTCTCCCCCTTTAGGGTTTCTGGATGACGAGGAGTATATAGGCCAGAGGGGGGAGCCTGGAGTGGGCCAGGGGCTCCAGGCGCCCTCCCGACGCGGCCAGGGTGGGGGCCGCGCCAGGTGGCCGCCTGGGCACCCTGTGCCCCCCCTCTGGTTGCTCTTTTGTGTATCTTCGTGATCCTTCTGAAAAATACCCTCCATCGATTTTCAGGTAATTTGGAGGTATTCTTCTTCAGCAACTCAGCGTCCACTTTTTACCGCTGAATCCTGCGTCTGCTGCTTCGGCACCGGAAAGTTGCAAACTGTGTAAAATAGGCCAAAACAACATAAGAACATCATCGTAATGTGAAATATATCAATGAATAAGGATGAATTACGATATAAAATAGTGATGCATTTTGGACGTATCAACACCCCCAAGCTTAGACCTCGCTTGTCCCCAAGCGAATACTGAGCTCGGTAAACCTGTCCACAAGTTTAGAGAGTGAAGTGTCGATAAATAGAATACGGACAAGAAGCATCACAGTTTCTTCACCAAACTCAAATATCCTCAACAGCAATCTTCAACTCATAAGGCCCTTATAAAAGAGTGGTAACACTTATAATCGAGAGTAGGGGTAAGGAAACTCATCAAATCATGGCAAACATGTCCTTTGGTCAAAGAACAACTAATAGCTTTTACTTTTGCTCTTTCTCTTTATGTTTTGGTGAGATTAATTGAAGCTTTTGAAAGAACATGTTATTAGGCAAGAAGTGAAAGTGTTAACACAAAGGAAGATGTTTGCTTTAGCTGGGCTTGACAAACAACTTACTTATCAAATGATAATGTCAACAAGGATATGATATGACAAATCTTAATGCAACTTTATATGAATGAATCCTCATCAACATCAAATGTCTGCTCTCTTTAAGAATAGAAGGAAGTAGGAATAACTGACTCAACCTAAAACTAAGAGATAGGCCCTGCTCTAGGGAAGTAGGGAAAACTCATGTGCTATCCTTAAATCAAACAGAATGAAAACAAGTTTTGAGAGGTGCATGATTTGTCAAGGAATGCTAATAGATAACTCAATTACTTCTCAAACTGGACAAGTTTCGAGGAACGGCTCCCGCACGGGGACGATCACATCCCCTTAATATCCTTTGTTTATCACTGCCAAAGTTTTCTGATTTCTCATGAACAAAGCGTGAAGGAGGGTTTGTTTGTTGTATTATCTTTTATGAGCCGGGCGCACTCATGCCAGTTCCTCCTCGTATTAGGGGTTTGCAGATTAGACAAGCAATCCCGGGGTAAAACTTGTCCAACTTAAAAAGATCATGAATTATCTACTACTTCCTCATGAGCTAAAACAGGGGCACAAAATAGAAGATTTTGAACATTTAAGGATAACACATAAATTCTATACTTTAGGAGGTGGTAGTGGAATACCACGAATAGGAAGGTATGGTGGACTCATATGGAAGGTATTGGTTTAAGGGTATGGATGCACAAGCAGAATTCCGCTTAGTACAGAGTTTAGGCTAGCAAAGGCTTTGAGAGAACAGACAATTGATGATGACTAAGATGCAAAGCAATATAAAGCATAAACATTAAAATAAGCATAACACATCAAGTTGTCTTCCTTGTCAGCATAACACTTCAAGCATAATAACATAAAGGTTTTGGCTATGTCGCTACTTAAAGAAAATCATGCTTGTTGTTATGACCCAAGCTATGTTTGCCAAGATTAAATAAAGTTTTCAAAGCCATACCTGATATAAGGTCAATACTCCCCATAAGAATCATCATATAAGGTCGATTGCGTGAAGAGAATACCGAGTGCAGCAAAGGAACCAATAGACTTCTCATTAATATTCCATCATAGACGACTCCACACTCACGGATACAATCTCTCCACAGAAGGAGTGATAGACCTCAATGCACACACCTATTTCATATAATAACCTCCCTAGACATGATACGACTCCTTGACTCTAAAAGACAAAAGATAAAGATAAATATACCGGGCACTCCCCCAAGCTTGGAACAAGCCAAGGGGATGCCATTACCCAAGGAGATTTCACTCCTCATTCTTGTTGACGTTGATCACGTAGTCCTCGGCGAAGCGCTTCCATGGAAGGGGTTCTCCAGTCTCATATGAGAAGTTTGTCTCCTGAATCCTGCATGCAGCACCCATACCCATGCGCATAAACCTTAGTTCATACTCACAGTTCTGGTGATGTAGATCATAAATTTGCCCTTGGAGCTCTTCAATTCTTTCTTCAGATGTGGTGATGCTTTTCCACATCTCCTTCGGGAAGTAGGTCTTCAGCCCGTTGATGATGTCAAAGTTAGCTTCAACACCACGCTCAATCATCTTCTTGTACTTGAAGACTTCTTGCTCCACTTCTTCTAGCCTGGCCTGGATGCTCCCCTCCTTGATAGGTCCCTTCAGATCTTCTTGATGGAGGACACCGTCCTCCATCCGAACAACCTGAGGGTGCTTCTTCACCTCAGCGAGGTAAGGGTTGATGACGTTGACGACGAACTTGTCCTTGGGGGAACTTGGGGAAGCCATGGCACCTAGGTCTAGCTAAAAGATTTCCTGGCAGAAATAGATCGAAAAGAAAACACACGAAATCGCGAGATACGTTGCGGAACAATCCGGGCAAATATATAGCAAAAATTTCTGCACAGAAAGGAAGGTAACAAGCTAAAGTGGGGTCGAAGACGGATTCCTGGGTGCCCAGGCGGCCTCCCGGCGCGGCCAGGAGGTAGGCCGCGCCAGGGGGGCGCCTGGTCCCCCTGGAGCTTGTCTCCGGCTCCACTTAGGCTTAGAATTTTCCTAATTTTGCAAAAACTCATAATATGGAACTTTTATGGCGGTTCGTGATGTTTCCTTACCGTAATACATACCTTTTCTTATTCTGCTTGTGCTGGTGTCTGAAACAGGGCTGCAACATGTTCTTCGTGAGTTGTTGTGTATATCATATTCACATCAACATTGACAGGGTCTCCTGCTATGTAATGCTTAAGTCTTTGCCCATTCACAACTTGAGGTTTGGTGCTTTCAAAATTGTTAATCTTGATTGCACCGGACCGATAGACTTCTTCAATATGAAATGGCCCTTCCCACCTGGAAAGTAGTTTGCCTGGAGAAAACCTGAAACGGGATCTAAACAACAAAACTTTATCACCAACATTAAATTCACGTTTCAGAATCCTCCTATCATGCCACTTCTTTACCTTTTCCTTGAACATTTTAGCGCTCTCGTAAGCTTCACTTCTCCACTCATCTAGAGAAGTCAAGTTCATGAGACGCTTCTCACCAGCTAACTTTGGGTCAGCATTAAGCTCTCTAACAGCCCAGAAAGCTTTGTGCTCTAATTCTAATGGCAAATGGCAAGCCTTGCCATAAACCATCTTATAGGGGGACATGCCCATGGGGTTTTTGTAAGCAGTTCTATACGCCCACAAAGCATCTCCTAACTTATTTGACCAGTCCTTGCTATTTCTGTTTACTGTCTTCTGTAAGATCAACTTGATCTCTCTATTGGTGAGCTCAACTTGCCCACTAGTTTGAGGATGGTACGGTGAAGCAATTCTATGATTGACATCGTACTTGGCTAAAGCTTTTCTAAAAGCTCCATGCGTGAAGTGTGATCCTCCATCAGTCATAAGATACCTAGGTACACCAAACCTAGGGAAAATCACATCTTTGAGCATTTTCAAAGATGTCTTGTGATCAGCACTTTCAGTGGGGATTGCTTCAACCCACTTGGTCACATAATCAACAGCTACTAAAATGTGAGTGTACTTGTGCGAAGAAGGAAAAGGACCCATAAAATCAAAACCCCAGCAATCAAAAGGTTCAATCACTAGTGAGTAATTCATAGGCATCTCATTCCTTCTACTAATGTTACCAACTCTCTGACATTTATCAGAGGCTAAAACATAATTTCTAGCATCCTTAAAGAGAGTAGGCCAATAAAAACCTGATTGAAGAACCTTATGTGCGGTCCTCTCACCGGCATGATGTCCTCCATAGGGACTATCATGACATTGTCTGAGAATGTCCTTCTGCTCATGTTCCGGTATGCATCTTCTCACGATCCCGTCTGGACCTTCTCTGAAAAGATGTGGGTCATCCCAAAAGTAGTGCCTCAAATCATGAAAGAACTTCTTCCTTTGCTGAAATGTTAAACCTGGAGGCAAATACTTCGCAAGGATAAAATTAGCATAATCTGCAAACCAAGGATCGGAAAGATACTGTACTTTTACAACGGCAAGTTGCTCGTCTAGAAAACTATCGTTGACTGGGATGGGATCATGCGGTATATCTTCCATCCTTGAAAGATTGTCCGCCACCGGATTGTCTTCTCCTTTCCTATCAACAATCTACAAATCAAATTCTTGAAGAAGGAGTACCCATCTGACAAGTCTTGGCTTGGCATCCTTCTTTGTCATAAGGTACTTAATGGCAGCATGGTCAGTATGAATAATAACTTTGGAATCAACAATATACTGCCTAAACTTATCACAATCAAACACTACAGCTAAGAATTCCTTCTCAATAGTAGCATAATTCTTTTGAGCACTATCAAGGGTTTTACTAGCATAATGTATAACATTCAATTTCTTATCAACCCTTTGCCCTAAAACAGCTCCAACAGCAAAATCTCTAGCATCACACATAATCTTAAAAGGTAAATTCCAGTAAGGTGGTTGTACTATAGGAGCGGTTATTAAAGCTTTCTTAAGAACTTCAAAAGCCTCCTTACAATCTTCATCAAATACAAAAGGAACGTCCTTCTGGAGAAGATTAGTGAGTGATACGTCCAAAACGTATCTATAATTTCTGCTTGCTCCATGCCACTTTTGGGTGATATTGCTATGATATTCATACACTTCCATACACTTTTGATCATATTTGGACTAACTTACTAATCCAGTGCACCCCAGTGCCAGTTTCTGTTTTCGGCTGTTTTTGTATTTCAGGTTTTCACGTTTCGAGAACTACCCAGAAAAATCCAGAAAAATTATATAAAAAATCAGCGTTCCGGAAACAACACTGCGTCCGAAGGGCAGCCTGGGGAGGGCCACAGGGCCTCCAGGCGCCCTGTGGGCGCCCCCCCTGGGCCGCGCCGGGGGGGGGGCGCCTGGGCCCCCCGAGGCTCCCCCGATGCCCTAATTTGGCATATATTTAAAGGACCCTCCGAAACCCTCAGAGGAGGAACTCTTTTCGCGATCCCATCTCTGTTCCGCCGCCGCCACCGCTTCCAAGATCGGGAGCACCAGGAGAACTCTTCCCGGCACCCTGCCGGAGGGGAGGATCACCACCGGGAGCTTCTCCACCACCATGGACGCCTCCCGGATGACTCGTGAGTAGTCTCCCTTGGACCATGAGTCCATGACCAGTAGCTATGTGATGTTCTCCTCCCGTTCTTGTGCTTCACTAATTAGTCCTCGTGAGCTGCCCTACATGATCGAGGCACCTATGTAATTTTTATGCTGTTGCTATGTTGAGTTTGCTGGGATCCGATGGATTATGAGATTATGTTCAGATTGATCTTGAGTAATATATTTGATTCACCTCTTTTATATTTTAGTTCATAAGTAATTCTCGCATGTTCTCCGTTGTTATTTATTGCTTTGGCCGAGTAGTAGGTAGTGACTCCAAGAGGGAACGCTATGCTTGATTGTGGGTTCATGCCCCTCGATGACTAGCTTGAGTGACAGAAACATGAGTCTAGGGGATGTGTTGTTGCCACAAGAGGGAAAACAACGGTGCTTGTGCCCGCGGGTGCAAAGATTGTTTACTTTACGCAAAGTTCTTGTAATGCAGTTGTCTGTTGCATTGAGTTTACCCTATGGGTGGGACTCGCAACTTAATACTAGCGAGATGTTCTGGATAGATATCTCAAGGTGGATGATTAGTAGTAGATATTGATGGATTTCGGTCTACTTACTTTGGCGTACCGCCCATGCTTTGAACCTCAACCTTTCTTGCAATGTAGTCAGCATTGGTTTGCGTTCGTGGTCCTGTCAATTGCCCAGCTGTAATTTGTTACCTCACATAGCTGTTTTATAGTCTTTTGGGAGAGAGACATCACTAGTGAACATCATGAGACTCCGGTCCATATTACCATCATTGATCACATCCGCTATTTATTTACTATTGCAAAAACTATCTATCACTACTATCATTGCTTTTAACCCTTTATGAACTACAAGGCCGGAGGGATTGATAACCTCTCTGTACTCGTTGGGAGCAAAGTTATTTGTATCTGTGTGCAGGTCCACGTTGATTGCTACTAATGTGGCGCCGTAGCAATTGACACCTACTTGTTGAACCTAGGAGTCTCTGGGGAATCGATCCTTGGCATCTTTGCTAGGGGAAAACACTTCTACTTACTGCATCTTACACCTTCCACTTGGGGTAACCAACGAGGGGTTCGAGGCCCATCAAGGAGTATTTTCTGGCGCCGTTGCCGGGGACTCCACTCTTCAGGATAGGGGAGTTGCACGCTATCTTTTACCTTTGCTTTTTAGTCTTGTTAGTTTACCTTTCAGTTTTCTTCATGTATTTCACTAGTTATGCTTATGGACAACCTTGCTATTGGATCGTTGCTTGCGGGAAGACGCCCCGCACCTGTGGTGGTTGCTCCTCCCCCTATTGAAATTGTGCCCTATAAAATACCAGCTGGTATTATCAATTATATCTTGGCTAATCGTTATGCAGGAGACAGACATCCCGGTGAACACTTGCTATATCTGTCACAACTGTGTTCATTATTTAAGCTTGCAGGTGTATCAAGGGAGTTTGTCATGAGGAAATTGTTCGCCGTATCACTTATAGATAAAGCTTCAGATTGTTATAAGCTTCTCGATAACTCGCACTTGCTTGATTGGCAAGAGCTTATGTCTCTCTTTTATAATAAGTTTTATCCTCTTCATGATGCTTATGTGGAGAGTAAGAGTACCTTTTTGCGTGTGGATCATGGTAACAATGCTTTATGTGATGCTTATATTGTTGAGTTCATCCATGATGCCACTGAAATTTATAATGAGAAAGGGAGACGCGGTTCTAAATATCTTAATAATATCAAGTTCCCTCTCTTTATGTTGAAGGTTTTGAAGCTGCACTTGTTTTGTCTTCCTATGCTTATTGCTTTATGCTTCAATAATTTATTTCTTTACAAGATTCCAATGCATAGGAAGAGGGGTAGACTTAAATATGATTTATATGTGCTTCTTAATGCTCTCTTTTGTTCTTCAACTCTTATTCCTACGAGAGCATCATTAAAGTGTTATGCCTAGCTTAAAGGCATAAAAGAAAGCGCTTTTGGGAGGCAGCCCACATGAATAAATTTTTTATTTTACTTTTGCTGTGTCTTGATGTTGTTTACTGCTGTAGCATCATCATTGTATCTTTGCTTTTCATATTTGTGCCAAGTATAGCCTCTGATTGCTAGAAAGTTCAAAAGTTGTGAGGTGCTGTCCAGGAAACAGATTCTGTCCTTGGATAGAAAAATTTGTATAAAATCACCAGCTCATCTTTTTAGTCTGAATTGTTTCGACAGCGTTCTCTATATAATTGTCTTTCGTGCGTCAGTTCTGAGTTTTTTGATTTGAGTTGCAGAAGTATCCCGAACAGATCAATTACTGCCTGTTGTTCTGTTTTTCACAGATTCTGTCCTGTTTTGCCTTACCTTCACTTTGCAAATCAAGAACTTGCTTTTTCTTTGCAAAAACCTTTTGGCAGTCTTGAGAAACAGTAGAACTTCAAGAATATCTTTATTTCCAGCAAGGTATAATTATTTTATTAAGGGTACTAACCTCGCTAATCAGATTATGATGAGTTATGTATGAAGGGAGTTTTCAAGTGTGCGAGGGAAGATGATAAAAAGATTCAGGAGTGTCAAGCGCTCAAGCTTGGGGATGCCCCCGTGCACCCCCAAGAAATATTCAAGGAGACTCAAGCGTCTAAGCTTGGGGATGCCCCCGTGCATCCCCTTCTCCATCAACATTATCAATTCGTCTTTCGTTTCGCTATATTTTTATCACTTCATGTGTTATGTGCTATGCTTGGAGCGTCTTGCTTTTAGTTTTCTTTTTAGTTTTTCATAACGAGTCGGAACCCAGCATTCCTTTATGTGGGAGAGAAACATGCTCCACTTCTACCTAGAACATAACATAGAATTTTCATGTCTATCTATGCTGTGTGTGTTCTTTGTCTTTTAATAGCTACTATCGTGCTCTGCTCTTAGTATTCATGCTTATCTTTTCAAGAGCTTTTATTTAGTTGGTTGCTTGAACTCTCTTTAATTACCATGCTCACCTTATTAAGAGAGTTTGCTTCCGTTGCATTGGTCAATGTGTCTATGATAAAGATGATACTTGCATGATGGTGCTTAGTAGTTCAGGTTTTCTTATGGTTAATCTCAAATAGCTGGGGGGTTCCCAATGTGTTATTGGAGTACCAACTTGGTTTGTTTTCCTATGATGTGGTATGGTTTAGTAATATCTTCCTTCGAGAATTTATTTTGATTGACTTGGCGTATGCTCACGCATATTCAAGACTGTAAAGAAAGTCTGTCAAGCTTTGATGATCTTTTATTTCTGAGTAGCGATATAACTTCCATGCCTGATTCAATATTGCTTTGTCGCTCTGCATGATTATGACCGTCATTGCTCTCTTAGTTGGTCGCTCCCAGTCTTTTGCTAACCTCCACCTGTACTAAGCAAACTAACCATGCAATACATAGCTCATGGGAAAGTAGCCTAAAAACTATTGTGGTAAAGAATATGTTGCTTATGTATCTTATTTCTTATAAGTTGCTTGGTGAGCGGTAACCATGTTTCTGGGGACGCCATCAACTGTCACACTTTTGTTGAATATCATGTGAGTTGCTATGCATGTTCGTCTTGTCTGAAGTAAGGGTGATTTGCCGTGGGTTGAATTAATATGCATATTGTTAGAGAAGAACATTGGGCCGCCAACCAAAGCCATGCATCATGGTGGAAGTTTTAGCTTGGACCTTAATCCTCAATCTCTCACGAGAATATGCTTATGCATTAAAGAGGAGTCCATCATCTATTTTCTATGTTGTCCCGGTATGGATGTCCTCAAGTTGAGATCTATCAAAAACGAGAAATCAAATGCGATTTATCTCCTTGGACCTTTGTACAGGTGGCATAGAGGTACCCCTTTGTGACACTTGGTTAAAACATATGCAATGCAATGATAACCCATGGGAATCCGAGCTAATTAGGACAAGGAGCGAGCACTATTGGTATTCGATGCATGAGGCTTGCAACTTATAGGATGTTTTATGCATGACACATATGAAGTACTACTACCGTTGACACAATTGCTTCCATGTTTTCAAAATAAAAAGCTCTAGCTCTTAACCTTTCTTTTACTTTTATGTTGAAGCACCAACTACTGAGAGCATGATTGTCATTCTGAGTGTAATGTGCATTGTCCCAAAATAGCATTGTCTTTTGCATGATTGTGATATCGTTTATTCTGAAATCATTGTATCTAGTCATCACTTAAACCTTGAAGGTGCCCCTGCATTTATGTTTTGCATCACTAAAGGGGGCAAGCTAGATATCACTTTATCATATTTGCACATCATGTTCATTG
The DNA here is from genome assembly GCA_902687465.1 of Secale cereale. Classification (NCBI taxonomy): domain Eukaryota; kingdom Viridiplantae; phylum Streptophyta; class Magnoliopsida; order Poales; family Poaceae; genus Secale; species Secale cereale. Next base: position 500,836,520 of record LR738712.1, read on the forward strand.
CAAATCTTTTTGATGTTTCAGTTTCTCATTGTAAAACTTTCAGTCATTTGTGATTTTCTCTTGAGGCAACTTAATTACAATAGAATCATTGTCTCAGTAAGCTTTTGTCATATCACTATAAAAAAAGTCCTATATGGTTAATAGCATGTCACCACAGAAATTATTCTTGTTATCATTTACCTACTCGAGGACGAGCAGGAATTAAGCTTGGGGATGTTGATACGTCCAAAACGTATCTATAATTTCTGCTTGCTCCATGCCACTTTTGGGTGATATTGCTATGATATTCATACACTTCCATACACTTTTGATCATATTTGGACTAACTTACTAATCCAGTGCACCCCAGTGCCAGTTTCTGTTTTCGGCTGTTTTTGTATTTCAGGTTTTCACCTTTCGAGAACTGCCCAGAAAAATCTAGAAAAATTATATAAAAAATCAGCGTTCCGGAAACAACACTGCGTCTGAAGGGCAGCCTGGGGGGCACAGGGGCTCCAGGCGCCCTGTGGGCGCCCCCCCCC
>LR738712.1:500837153-500875135 GCA_902687465.1 Secale cereale
CCCCCCCGGGCCACGCCGGGGGGGCGCCTGGGCCCCCCGAGGCTCCCCAGATGCCCTACTTTGGCATATATTTAAAGGACCCTCTGAAACCCTCAGAGGAGGAACTCTTTTCGCGATCCCATCTCTGTTCCGCCGCCGCCGCCGCTTCCAAGATCGGGAGCACCAGGAGAACTCTTCCCGGCACCCTGCTGGAGGGGAGGATCACCACCGGGAGCTTCTCCACCACCATGGACGCCTCCCGGATGACTCGTGAGTAGTCTCCCTTGGACCATGAGTCCATGACCAGTAGCTATGTGATGTTCTCCTCCCGTTCTTGTGCTTCACTAATTAGTCCTCGTGAGCTGCCCTACATGATCGAGGCACCTATGTAATCCTTATGCTGTTGCTATGTTGAGTTTGCTGGGATCCGATGGATTATGAGATTATGTTCAGATTGATCTTGAGTAATATATTTGATTCACCTCTTTTATATTTTAGTTCATAAGTAATTCTTGCATGTTCTCCGTTGTTATTTATTGCTTTGGCCGAGTAGTAGGTAGTGACACCAAGAGGGAACGTTATGCTTGATTGTGGGTCATGCCCCTCGATGACTAGCTTGAGTGACAGAAACATGAGTCTAGGGGATGTGCTATTGCCACAAGGGGGAAAACAACGGTGCTTGTGCCCGCGGGTGCAAGGATTGTTTACTTTACGCAAAGTTCTTTTAATGCAGTTGTCTGTTGCATTGAGTTTACACTATGGGTGGGACTCGCAACTTAATACCAGCGAGATGTTCTGGATAGATATCTCAAGGTGGATGATTAGTAGTAGATATTGATGGATTTCGGTCTACTTACTTTGGCGTACCGCCCATGCTTTGAACCTCAACCTTTCTTGCAATGTAGTCAGCTGTAGGATCGAAAGTATGTCTAGAGGGGGGGTGATTAGACTACTTGTAAATATAAAAATCCTGCCTTTTGACAAAGAACAGTTTTTGGCAGATTCACAATTATGATCAAGTCAAGCATCACCCTACACATGCAATTCTAGAGTATAGGCAGCGGAAAGTAAATTGCACATGTAGTAAAGAGAGGTGGAGAAGAGCAAACGCTATTTTGGAGACGCGGTGATTTTTCCCGTGGTTCCGATAGGTGGTGCTATCGTACATCCACGTTGATGGAGACTTCAACCCACGGAGGGTAACGGCTGCGCGAGTCCACGGAGGGCTCCACCCACGAAGGGTCCACGAAGAAGCAACCTTGTCTATTCCATCATGGCCTACGCCCACGGAGGGCTAGCCTTACTCGGGGTAGATCTTCAGGAAGTAGGCGATCTCCTTGCCCTTACAAACTTCTTGGTTCAACTCCACATCTCAATGACGGAGGCTCCCAAGCGACACCTAACCAATCTAGGAGGCACCACCCTCCAAAAGGTAATAGATGTTGTAGATGATGATGAACTCCTTGCTCTTGTGCTTCAAATGATAATCTCCCCAACACTCAACTCTCCTCACTGATTTGGCTGTGGTGGAAGAAAGGATTGAGTGGAAAGCAACTTGGGATGGTTAGAGATCAAGTTTCATATGGTGGGAGTGGAGCAACTTGATCTCAACACAAGGGTAGGTGGTTCTCTTCTCAGAAATGTAAGGTAGGAGTGGTAGTTCTTTCTGATGGCTCTCTCCACGAATGAAGAGGGGTGGAGGGGTATAAATAGCCTCCACACAAAATCCAACCGTTACACACATATTTGAGCAATCTCGGTGGGACCGAAGTGGACAACTCGGTGAGACCGAAAGTTCAAATAATGTGAACGTTGGGGTTTTCGGTGGGACCGAAAATACCATCTCGGTTAGTCCGATTCGTGCAAAAGACAAGAGCTTGCCAGTTTCGGTGAGACCGACTTCATCATCTCGGTGACACCGATTTGATGACAGAAGGTTACAGAAGCTTGGCAACTCATGTTTCGGTGAAACCGATTTCAGAATCGGAAAATCCGAGTTTTCTAGGGTTTGGCTTATGGCTGAGGTGGTTCATCTCGGTGTGACTGAGTTTGGATAATCGGTGGGACCGAGATTACTTATGAGTGTATATGGCAGTGAAAGTTGCTGATAGTTAAGGAGATGTATCACTAAGCACTTGAGCAACCAGATCATCAACATAACCTCATCCCCTTTTAATAGTATTGGCTTTTCCTATGGACTCAATGTGATCTTGGATCACTAAACCAAAAATGGAGTCTTGAGCTTTTGCCAATGCTTGCCTTAGCATTTTGAGGGGTCCACTTCTTCAGTCCTTGCCATATCCATATCACTGAACTTCTCTGAAATGATCTTCAAGTAACTATTAGTTCAATGATATATATGTTGTTATTAATTGCCAAAACCACCCGGGGATTAGTTGCACTTTCAATCTCCCCCTTTTTGGTAATTGATGACAACATATAGATCAAAGCTTCGACAAAGGATATAATCAATGAATAATATCGTCGCTTTGAGAAGTATGTGATAAGCAAGATCTCCCCCTAAATTTGTGCATTATTTAAGATTTGCGTTTGAATGCAAATGCACAATTGATTAGGATTATGGGTCACTCTTCCATGTCACATACATCTTGGTGGAGCGCACAAAATGATAAGAATGAACAGCATGCACCCAATCACCAAGACATGAGTAAATAGTCATACAAGATAGGAATGACATATGATAAGCATTAAGCACACATTAAAGCATAGTACGACCAAGCACTCATTAAAGTAGCATCAAACGGAGTATCAAGCACACGGAATGTCTCTAAAACCAAAAGTATCTCAAAGAAACCGCAAAAGAACGAAAGAGCACTCTCTCTCTCGAAGACCTATGATCTATACAATTTCTCCCCATTTGGCAACAAGTTACCAAAAAGTTTGAAAAAGCATAGAGCTAAACGTCACTGTGGACTCTGCTGGCGGCTCCCGTCTGGGTTGATGTCGGAGTAGATATGACGGCATCGGCGAAGACTTCAGCTGATGTCTGTGCTGGAGGAGTGGACACTGGAGCTGTAGCTGGAGTAACTGCTGGAACTGTGGGAGGTGCTGAAGCTGTAGTCCTGGTGTCAGTCACTGGAATAGCAGCTGATCGGGATCCTTTGGGAACCGGAGCAGTCTGTCGATGAGAATCCTGGACTAAGTCATCCTGCAACTCATGCATAAGCTCTGCCTTGTCCTGCTTTGCTTCCTCCATGTCTACCTCAAGCTTGTTGACGGTCACTTGTATTTCAGTCAGCTTCACGTCCAGAGCGTGGATCTTCTCGTCAACAATCCTCTCTAAGCTCTCCTGAGACTGTTCAATGCTGGCCAGGCGTTGTTCAATCCTTTGGGTAGCTTCAAGAATCTGCTCTCCGAAACTCTTTGGTTTAGCTGCTGATGCTGCTGCTTCTTTGTCAGCTTTGGCTTTCTTAGCAGCTTCGATCTTGGCTTGACCTTCAACAGATGTCGGATCCTCCTCATCCATCACAACAACATTGTCTTCATGCTCTGGCTGCAGCGGTAAATGTTTCCTATCCAACAAGAATTTGCCCGTGCCAAACTTGGCATTGATAAGCATCTGAATCTGCGGGGCAAATCCACATGACCTTTTCTGGTCAGCTGCAGTCCTCTTAATGGTCTCTACCATTAAGTCCATCACCTTGAAAGGTGCTTTCTCATCAAGTATATGCAGCATGTTGATAGAATATCCTCTGATCATGCGATGATCTCCAGACTTGGGCATCAAGGTATGCCTCAAAATAGTATTAGTGGTAGGTAAGCCTGCCTGGAGATGGTAGACTGAGCCGAGCTTCCAGATTTCCAACTCCTCTGCTGGAATCTCTTTGTACATGTTCTTCATGGATTCATGATTCTTCTTTGGAATCCCATAGACATCAATATCATCTTCTCGCTGCACTGGAGCATTCAGAATTTCTGCCCATTCTTCAACGGAAGAAGAATATCTTTGACCTTCAGTCATCCATGTAATCTTTCCATCAGGATAGAAGTGAGCTGTGGCATAGAATTGCATTATCATCTCATCGTTCCAACTGGTCAATTTCTGACCTACAAAATCTGCAACGCCACATGCAGTGAAGCTTTCATGCACATATGGAAAGAAATCTCTGTGCTCTTCGCTGTCAATGTATTCCCAGTCAACATATCTGGTGTCTGCGACTATTGGCTTCTTGTCCATCAGCACGGTCTCATAGAAGTCCTGCTGCTCTCTGGTGTGAAATCTGGGATCTACAGCAGTTCTTCTCCTCACGGCATATGGGTCAGTTTGTCTCCATAGCCTGAGACCTCTATCTTTCCTTGCTTTCAAATCCTCGGCTTGAGGATGAGCATCATTGTGAAGTGGCAGTTTTGGACGAAGTTTCAGCAACACTTGTCCTTCCTCATCAGACTCAGCTGGTGGCAAATCATCCTTGTTCTTTTCAGACGCTGGAATGTTTCTGGTTGTCCTCTTGGGCTTGGCAGCAGTCTTTGCTGGAGCTGCCTTAGCTTGAGCAGATTTCTTGTACTTGGATGTGGCTCCGGCCTTAATGGCATCACCCATGAGCTTAGACTTCTGAGGAGGAGGCTGGGGTGCTTCCTCATCCTCATCCTCTACTGCTGCATCTGCATACACTACCCTCTTTCTCTTGGAGGTTTTCTTCACTTTGCTTGGAGCTGCCTCTCCCAAATTCAGCTTCTTAGCAACAGTTGATTGCTTGACTTTGCTGGTGCCCTTCTTAGATTGCTGACCTTGTTGCTCTTTGGCAACAACTTTCCTCTTAGGCTTGGAGGTCACTTCTTCCTCAACAACAAAGTCTAAATCCTCATCATCGGAATTCTTCTCCTTTCTAGCTCTGGTGGCTGCAGGAGGCATGCCACTTGGTGTACTCCTCTCACCATCATCAAATGGGCTACTAGGATCAGGACTAGTGTCTGCCTCTGGAATGTCTGCAATGGGTGTCTCTGACCTGTTCTGACTGTCACTGGCATCTGACATGGCTGACAACCTGTGAATAGATAAGTTATAGGCAGAGAAGAAGAGTCATCACAAACTGCAGAAGTTTTTGAAAAAAAAATGAGTTCAAATTCTAGTTTTAAGTTTTCATTGAAGACATTTCGGTCAGACCGAGTTTCAGTTTCGGTGAATCCGAAGTGTTAAACAGGGCTTGGCACACCACTTTCGGTTTGACCGAAGTGGGTTTCGGTCCTGCCGAAAACACTAGGGTTTCACAAAAACTACATTTCGGTCACACCGATTTGCACAACTCGGTTGGACCGAAGGGTGCAGTGCAATGGCCAGAGGCCAAATCGGTCACACCGAAATTTTAAAGTCGGTCTCACCGAGATGTGTTCTGAGGAAACCTAACCCTAAAACTTTTACTCGAATCTAGTTCAAACGAACTAATCTGGTGTACAGGAGAATTTCAATCGTGGCAAGATACTAGGCAATCCAAACGTGCATTGAATCGGAGATGGGAGCACGAGTGGGATCAAAACTCACCCTAACTTGATGGAGTTTCTCTACGGCGGCAACGGCGCGGAGGAGATGTCCGTTGACGGCGATGGAGACCTGCGGCGAGGGCGCACAAGCGACGACGGCAACGATCCGGAGATCAAGGCGACGGCAGCAAGGGATGTGGGGGCGAAACGTTTGAAGGAGAAATCAACGCGCGCGACCCTTGGTATATATACCCCTTTGCTGTCGGTGGGACCGAGTTGAAAAACTTGGTGGCACCGAGATGGATAACTGCTAGGCAGTTATGCACCTCGGTCACGCCGAGATTTACAACTCGGTTTCACCGAGATTAAACCTAGATCAGTCTAAATGCTTTCGGTTCGACCGAGTTTGAGTGAGTTGGTCTGACCGAAATCAATTAGAAGGTTTTGGAGATTAGCCCTTGACGGATCGGTGGCTCCGAGTGCTCCTCACCCGGAGGGTCCGAAAATTACTTGTTCAAAGTTTGTGATGTAAGCATGAATAGAATTTGAGACAAGAAAGCATGGATAGCTAGGGGAGGTACTTAGGCATTCTTGTCCATCCATTTGGTCGGAAAAATCAACCAAAACAACAAATGGATGTCCTCGAATGGATAAAATCATGCATCCAACATGCTCACACAATAAGATAGCAAATGAAATATGTGTCAAACATGCACAACCAAAACTCTAGCAATTAACACACAATTTGTCGATGACTAGGTCATCTTTATATGAGTATTTTGACTTAGGAGCCAAATGAGAACATTTGATCATAGGTCATACTCATCGTTTAAGCACAAGTGGGGTTACCACTTTTACATAAAGCATTGATGTGTTCACATCATTTGAAGATGCTTTAGCTCAATTTTTTTGAGTAAAGCTCCCCCTAGATGTGAGAACCCCTTTTAAAGGGTCAAACTAACCTTGGGTTGTCGTAGAAGACTTCATATAGATGTTGAAGATGTGGACGCTCAATGTTGATGAAGATCATCAAGAGTTGGGAGCTATCCTTTGGATTCGGGCACTTTCAATACCTACATGGGTTAGTCCCACAAGGAGCAAACAAGGATATCCATGGACATAGATTGAAGTTCATAATAGATGATGTCCATGAAAGCAATGATTACCTTGTCCCTTGACTTACCAACAAGAGGGTTTGTGACTCCATGAACTAGTGCACGATATGGAAGTTGATTGCACAAGTTCTTTGCCAAAATGAATGTGAGTGAAGTATGTTGGCGGAGTCACCCTCAAGAACCTTCTAGTTCTTCTTCTTCGGGATCCACATCATCTTGATGGGAATCCTTGGGGTTGTAGTTGAGCTTGACGAAGTAGAACTTGACGTTTCCTTGGGAACCCACTTGACCATGGCTTGAGGTGCTTCAACGAATGCATCAATCTCCTCTTGAAGCTTGTCCTTGGCTTTTAGCTTGTGGTCTTGTGGTGGAAGGTCATCTTGAGCTTGTTCCACATTGGAAGAAGTAGGATCATACTTCTCCTTTTGAGAAACAAACTGTGGAGTAGGATATTGACCTTCTTCCCACTCAACACCTTCGGCGTTGAACTTTCGCTCAAAACCAATCCCTTGATTCTTCCGGTGCCTTCCTTGCTTGCGAACAATTTCCTCAAAGTTCTTGCTTCCGGCAAGGCTCTTGTAGACACCTTTCTCTATGATCCCTTTCAATAAACTATTCTCTTGCTCAAGTGTAACTTGGCTTGAAACATTGTTAGTGGAATCAAGAGAACTACTAGAAGCAACAATATTGGATTTAGCATGGTTATTGTTACTACTAGAGGAAGAATTTTTCTTATGCTTGTCATGCTTAGTCTTAATGGGTGGCAAGAAATTAGACAAGAGAAGTCGTTTGGCAAGATATGAAGAACTCTTCTTTCGAAGATCGACATTGATTGCTTTTAGAAACTCATGTTCTTGCTCTAGAGTGAGCTTCTCGAAGCGTAGCTTCTCATGAGATCTTAGGAGCTCTCTATGATCTTCTTGAGTTGTTTCATGAGCTAACTTAAGAATGTTTAGTTCTTTAGTTAGACGATCAATCTCCTTCATAGCATTGTCATTCGACTCTTCTCGACTATAAAGACTACTAGCATTTTCATCGTTACTAGGCTCACTGGATTTATCATGCAAGAGCTCATCTTCACCAAGCAAGTCATCCTCATCACTATTGAAGTCAATGAATTCAGGGTGTGATACCTTGGGGCCTTTAGCCATGAAGCATCTTCCAATTCCCTCATTTGGTGAATCAAATAAGTCGTAGGAGTTGGAGTTGGAGGATACGAGAGCAAGACCGGCAACACCTTCATCTTGACTGTAGTAGGAGTCGGAGTGATAGCTTCCATCGGATTGATTGTCGGAGTCGGAGCCGGAGACCCATTCACCTACATGAGCTTGATGTCTTCTTCTTGTGTAGCTCCTTGATGACTTGTCTTTCCTCTCCGAATCCTTGCTTCTCCGAGAGGGTCTTCGTTCATAACGATCATCTCTACTCCTTCTCTCTTTCCGAGGTGACTCATCTCTTGAACTTCTTCTTCTTGGAGATTCTTCTCTTCTCTTGTGGGGAGCCGTACACTCATTTGAGTAGTGTCCGGGTCTTCCACAATTGTAGCAGTTTCGATCACGACTAGAAGATCTCTTTTCATCATATGATCTAGACTTTGAGCTTCTCTCTTTGCCTCTATTCTTGTAGAATTTGTTGAAGTTCTTAACCATTAGGCTTATCTCTTCATTGGAAACTAACTTGTCACTTGAGGTTGTGGGAGCATCACTTGTAGCTTTGTAAGCACCACTTGACTTGTTGTGAAGTTCTTCCTTATCCTTAAGTGTCATCTCATGAGCAACAATTCTTCCAATGACTTCGGTTGGCTTGAGAGTCTTGTAGTTTGGCATCATTTGGATCAAAGTGCACACGGTGTCATACTTTCCATCCAAAGCTCTGAGAATCTTCTTGATGATGAATCGGTCGGTCATTTCTTCGCTTCCTAAGCCGGCAATCTCATTTGTGATGAGAGCAAGCCTAGAGTACATTTCAGCGACTCCTTCACCATCCTTCATCTTGAACTTGTCAAGTTGACCTTGAAGAATATCTAGCTTTGATTCCTTCACAGACTCGGTACCTTCGTGCATTTCAACCAAAGTATCCCAAATCTCTTTTGCATTTTCAAGACGGCTGATTTTGTTGAACTCCTCGGGACACAAGGCATTGAAGAGAATGTCACAAGCTTGAGCATTGTTTTGCAACATCCGCAATTCTTCCGTTGTAGCTTCGCGATCCAGAACTTTTCCTTCCTCGAAGAATTCACCTTGCATACCAACACAAATAATGCCCCATGCGGCTGGGTTATGACCAAGAATATGCATTTTCATTTTATGCTTCCAACTAGCAAAATTTGTACCATCAAAGTAAGGACCTCTACGAAAATTACCCTCACTAGACGCCATACTCTCCTAGGTTGTGAAACCAAGCTTATGGAGTCCAATGCAATGGAAACCAATACAATGGAGACCAAAGCTCTGATACCACTTGTAGGATCGAAAGTATGTCTAGAGGGGGGGTGATTAGACTACTTGTAAATATAAAAATTCTGCCTTTTGACAAAGAACAGTTTTTGGCAGATTCACAATTATGATCAAGTCAAGTATCACCCTACACATGCAATTCTAGAGTATAGGCAGCGGAAAGTAAATTGCACATGTAGTAAAGAGAGGTGGAGAAGAGCAAACGAAATTTGGAGACGCAATGATTTTTTCCATGGTTCCGATAGGTGGTGCTATCGTACATCCACGTTGATGGAGACTTCAACCCACGGAGGGTAACGGCTGCGCGAGTCCACGGAGGGCTCCACCCACGAAGGGTCCACGAAGAAGCAACCTTGTCTATTCCATCATGGCCTACGCCCACGGAGGGCTAGCCTTACTCGGGGTAGATCTTCACGAAGTAGGCGATCTCCTTGCCCTTACAAACTTCTTGGTTCAACTCCACATCTCGATGACGGAGGCTCCCAAGCGACACCTAACCAATCTAGGAGGCACCACCCTCCAAAAGGTAATAGATGTTGTAGATGATGATGAACTCCTTGCTCTTGTGCTTCAAATGATAATCTCCCCAACACTCAACTCTCCTCACTGATTTGGCTGTGGTGGAAGAAAGGATTGAGTGGAAAGCAACTTGGGAAGGTTAGAGATCAAGTTTCATATGGTGGGAGTGGAGCAACTTGATCTCAACACAAGGGTAGGTGGTTCTCTTCTCAGAAATGTAAGGTAGGAGTGGTAGTTCTTTCTGATGGCTCTCTCCACGAATGAAGAGGGGGTGGAGGGGTATAAATAGCCTCCACACAAAATCCAACCGTTACACACATATTTGAGCAATCTCGGTGGGACCGAAGTGGACAACTCGGTGAGACCGAAAGTTCAAATAATGTGAACGTTGGGGTTTTCGGTGGGACCGAAAATACCATCTCGGTTAGTCCAATTCGTGCAAAAGACAAGAGCTTGCCAGTTTCGGTGAGACCGACTTCATCATCTCGGTGACACCGATTTGATGACAGAAGGTTACAGAAGCTTGGCAACTCATGTTTCGGTGAAACCGATTTCAGAATCGGAAAATCCGAGTTTTCTAGGGTTTGGCTTATGGCTGAGGTGGTTCATCTCGGTGTGACTGAGTTTGGATAATCGGTGGGACCGAGATTACTTATGAGTGTATATGGCAGTGAAAGTTGCTGATAGTTAAGGAGATGTATCACTAAGCACTTGAGCAACCAGATCATCAACATAACCTCCTCCCTTTTTAATAGTATTGGCTTTTCCTATGGACTCAATGTGATCTTGGATCACTAAACCAAAAATGGAGTCTTGAGCTTTTGCCAATGCTTGCCTTAGCATTTTGAGGGGTCCACTTCTTCAGTCCTTGCCATACCCATATCACTGAACTTCTCTGAAATGATCTTCAAGTAACTATTAGTTCAATGATATATATGTTGTTATTAATTGCCAAAACCACCCGGGGATTAGTTGCACTTTCATCAGCATTGGTTTGCGTTCGTGGTCCTGTCAATTGCCCAGCTGTAATTTGTTACCTCACATAGCTGTTTTATCGTCTTTTGGGAGAGAGACATCACTAGTGAACATCATGAGACTCCGGTCCATATTACCATCATTGATCACATCCGCTATTTACTTTCCGCTATTTATTTACTATTGCAAAAACTATCTATCACTACTATCATTGCTTTTAACCCTTTGTGAACTACAAGGCCGGAGGGATTGACAACCTCTCTGTACTCGTTGGGAGCAAAGTTATTTGTATCTGTGTGCAGGTCCACGTTGATTGCTACTAATCTGGCGCCGTAGCAATTGACACCTACTTGTTGAACCTAGGAGTCTCTGGGGAATCGATCCTTGGCATCTTACACCTTCCACTTGGGGTAACCAACGAGGGGTTCGAGGCCCATCAGTGAGGGGTCTCGAAGTCTTAGAAAAGTCTTTAATAAATCTTCTATAGAAACCAGCATGACCGAGAAAACTGCGAATACCTTTGATGTCCCTTGGATAGGGCATCCTCTCAATTGCTTCGATCTTGGCCTTGTCCACCTCAATTCCCCTTTCGGAAATCTTGTGACCAAGAACAATTCCTTCGTTAACCATGAAGTGGCACTTCTCCCAGTTGAGTACCAAATTTGTCTCCTCACATCTCTGCAAAACTTTATTAAGGTTGTGGAGACAATGGTCAAAGGAAGTTCCATAGACGGAGAAATCGTCCATGAAGACTTCCACAATCTCCTCACAGAAACGATGAAAGATAGCAGGAATACACCTTTGAAAAGTAGCAGGGGCATTACATAAACCAAAAGGCATACGCCTGTAAGCATAAGTACCATAGGGACAAGTAAAAGTGGTCTTCTCTTGATCAGCAGTGTTAACATGAATTTGAGAGAAGCCAGAATAACCATCGAGGTAACAAAAGTGGGTATTTTTGGATAACCTTTCAAGCATTTGGTCGATGAACGGCAACGGGTAGTGATCCTTCCTGGTTGCCTTGTTCAGCTTCCTGTAATCAATACACATTCTATATCCAGTAATAATTCTCTGAGGTATCAGTTCATTCTTATCATTAGGAACCACAGTTGTACCTCCTTTCTTAGTAACACAATGTACCGGGCTTACCCACTTACTATCAGCTATAGGGTAGATAATACATGTGGCTAGAAGCTTGAGAATCTCAGTTTTTACAACATCCATCATCTTCGGGTTCAACCGTCGTTGATGATCAACAACTGGTTTAGCATCGGGCTCAAGGTTGATAGTATGTTGACAGATAGATGGACTAATCCCCTTAAGGTCATCAAGGGTATAGCCAATTGCACCTCGGTGTTTACGAAGTACTTCCAATAGTCGCTCTTCTTCATATCCTGAAAGGTTAGAGTTGATAATAACAGGATATACTTTCTTTTCATCTAAATAAGCATACTTGAGCGTATCGGGAAGAGGTTTAAGATCGAACACCGGGTCTTCTTTTGGTTTTGATAAAATTCCCAAAGGTTCAACCGGAAGGTTGTGCTTCAGGATAGCAGGTTGTCTCAAGAATATTTCATCTAGTTCATTTCTTTCCCGCATATGCAAATCATTCTCGTGGTCCTCCATATATTGCTGCAAAGTATCATTAGGGGGAATAGCAATAGAAGCAATACTTTCAATAATTTTATCATCACTAGGTAAATCGGTACCACGAGGCTGCTTAGAGAACTTAGAAAAGTTAAATTCATATGGCTCACCATTGAATTCAACAGAAACTTTACCTTTCTTGCAATCTATTATAGCTCCACAAGTTCTGAGAAAAGGTCTACCAAAAATAATAGGACAAAAATTGTCCCTCACTGAACCAAGTACTAGAAAGTCGGTAGGGTATTTTACCTTTCCACATAGGACTTCAACGTCTCTCACAATTCCTATAGGAGAGATAGTTGCTCTGTTTGCAAGATGAATGGTGACATCAACTTCTTCAAGTTCACAAGGTGAAATCTCACCGATGATCTCTTGATAAAGTGAATAGGGGATAGCACTAGCACTCGATCCCAAATCGCATAGCCCATAATAATTGTGATCTCCTATTTTAACAGATACTACTGGAGTACCTGAACTTGGGCCTTTATTCTTGGCTGTGACAAGGTTAGTGGAAACAGCACAAAAATTTACATTGCAATCCAAAACATCATTAGTAACAAGGTCTTTAACCAATGCAACTTGAGGATCGACCTTGATCTGGTCCTCGGGCTCATCAATTCTTCTCTCACTTTTATTTATTATGCCTGTCACAAGAGAGTGCTCCCTTATCCTTTCGGGAAAAGGAGGCTTTTCATATATAACTGCAGGCAAAATAGGGTCAGCAACATGAATATCAACAGGTAACTCTTTGAAAGGTTCATGATGCTGATCTCTCTTCTTTTTAAAAGAATCAACGTGAGAGGCAAAATCCTTACAAAAATCAATCATTAGATGGGAATCAAGACCAATCTTAGAGCAAAAGGTATTAAAGTAATCAGTTTTCACATAGCTCTCAATATAATCATGCTCATAATTTATAGCGGCTTCAATACCTTTATCGATTTCCCAATCTTCGGTATTCCTCTGGATCCTTTCAATGAGATCCCACCTTTCTTCAATGCTCTTTGTCTGAAATACCCCACTAGAGGAGGCATCCAGCATCTCCTTATCCTGACGAGAAAGCCTGGCATAAAAATTTGTAAGTATAATTTTCTTGGGGAGCTCATGAATAGGACATTTGAGCATTAGGGACTTCAATCTCCCCCAAGCTTGAGCAATGCTTTCTCCGTCACGAGACCTAAAGTTATAGATATAGTTCCTGTCTCGATGAATTTCATGAAGAGGATAAAACTTGGTATAAAAGAGAGACATAAGCTCTTGCCAATCAAGCAAGTGTGAGTTATCGAGAAGCTTATACCAATCTGAAGCTTTATCTATAAGCGATACGGAGAACAATTTCCTCATGACAAACTCCATTGATACACCTGCAAGCTTAAATAATGAACATAGTTGTGACAGATATAGCAAGTGTTCACCGGGATGTCTGTCTCCTGCATAACGATTAGCCAAAACATAATCAATAATACCAGCTGGTATTTTATAGGGCACAATTTCAGTAGGGGGAGGAGCAACCACCACAGATGTGGGGCGTCTTCCCACAAGCAATGATCCAATAGCAAGGTTGTCCATAAGGACAAAGAGCAGCAACAGCAAAATAAAAACAGAAATATAAAAACTTCCTTACCAGCTTCACTTACCAATAGCGCTACACTCCCCGGCAACGGCGCCAGAAAACGGTACTTGATGACACACAACCGTAAGGGATCTACTGTAGCGTTTTCGATAAGTAAAAGTGTCGAACCCAACGAGGAGCAGAAGGTATTGATAAGTGATTCTGAGCAAGGAATAACTGCAAGCACTGAAAGATAACTTTTTAGGGGTTTTCTTGATATAAGCAACAGGAAAGTAAAAGCGAGCAAAGTAAAAGGCACTGGAGAGTAACAAGTGGCCCTATCCTTTCTGAGCAAAGGAGAGGCCTAGCAACTGAACTTATAAAGGCTAAAGTGTTCTTGAGGACACACGGGAGAGGTAGTCATGTGCTTTCGCCATATTCCGTATCGGTACTATGTGATGTGTTGATAAGTGTTGAGTGGGTGGATCTATGCTAGTACACCCTCTAGACTAAGATGAGTGCACTCTTATGATTAAACACCTTGCAAGCATCCGCAAATACAAGATAGTATTTAAGGCAAAAGCCTAACCATAGCAATACGATCGATGATCCATTGTTCCCTTGTGCAAAAGCGTGCGAACTGGGGTTCAGGTTTCTGTCACTCCGGCAACCCACCGTAAGCATTCTTTGTACACAATGTATTCCCATAGGTCCTTAATAAGGCGAAGTGTTGAGTGTTCGACTCACACAACACCACTAGGAAAATAACAACACAACTTAAGTATCAAACAACACATATTACTTCAACATCATATGACTACTAACAACAAGACTTCTCCCATGTCCTCAGGAACTAAAGTAACTACTCACAAGACATAAAAGAGATCATGATCAGTGGAGATAGATGGATGATAAACAATCTGGACACAATGATATTTCTCCAACAAAACTCAATAGCATTCACCACAAAGTAGTAATCAACACCGATAGGGTAGAGAGGATAGATAGTACGGATTACAACACAAGTTGCAATTGTGAGATGAGATTGGATGAAGATGGAGATGGTGCTGATGTTGGGGATGATGTTGATGATGATCTCGATGATGCCCGTGATGATGGTGATAACGATGGCGATGATCTCCCCTTCCGGGAGGTGATCTCCCCGGTGGAATCTGCCCGCCGGAGATGGCTTTTCTTCTCTGTAGGTTTCCGCCACGGAGCGGCGGCGGAACTCCGTAAACTCTCCCCCTTTTAGGGTTTCTAGATGACGAGGAGTATATAGGCCAGAGGGGGGAGCCTGGAGTGGGCCAGGGGCTCCAGGCGCCCTCCCGGCGCGGCCAGGGTGGGGGCCGCGCCAGGTGGCCGCCTGGGCACCCTGTGGCCCCCCTCTGGTTGCTCTTTTGCGTATCTTCGTGATCCTTCTGGAAAATACCCTCCGTCGATTTTTCAGGTAATTTGGAGGTATTCTTCTTCAGCAACTCAGCGTCCACTTTTTACCGCTGAATCCTGCGTCTCCTGCTTCGGCACCGGAAAGTTGCAAACTGTGTAAAATAGGCCAAAACAACATAAGAACATCATCGTAATGTGAAATATATCAATGAATAAGGATGAATTACCATATAAAATAGTGATGCATTTTGGACGTATCACACATCACAAGCCCGGATCACTCCTAGTAGGAACCACTACAGATCGTCGGGATATGAAACATAGTAACGACCACGCTCCTCATCGAACTCCCAGTGAAGTTCTGAACCATCTCCTGCATCGTTCTCGGCAGTACCTGCACCTAGTGTGTGTAGTAATCTGTGAGTCACAAGGACTCAGCAATCCCATTCCTGGGTTTCAAAACTAACAAAGCCTTTAGGTGTGGAGGGGGTAATAAAGTATCTGTAGCAAGCACTAAGCAACTAGCTTACGAGTTCGGAGCGAGATGAGAATAGGTGCCAACGGTTGCCAAGTTGATCAAGAAGTGATCCTAGCTACTCACGTTCATACATAACCCCACCGTGTTCACTTCCTGAAGCCCTTCGGAAAGAGACCATGACGGTTACTCACACAGGTAGTGTATTCTTAAGGGTATGGTGTCAAGTTATCTACAACCAAATATTAACAAATTCCCATCTGCCACATAACCGCGGGCACGGCTTTCAAAAATTCAAAACCCTGCACGGGTGTCCCAACTTAGCCCATCACAAGCTCACGATCTGCGGAGACGCAACTCCAAGGTGGGAAGACCCAGGTATTTTCGGAATCCCGTGCTCAAGATATTTCAACAAAGGTCAAACTAATCTAGCAAGACCTCCCAGCGTGCCGACACCCTGATAGTAGCCGCGCGTATCTAGTCTCTGGCCACGACCGGATGGGAAAAGCTACGGTAGAACCAGAACCTTGAGTTGCCTCAAGTTGGCCCCGCAGGCTGCCCAGTTTGGACCAACACTGATGAGGAGCACTGCCTGGGTTGTTGATTAAGAACTCGGGTTTGCAACGCCCTATGCAAGTTTAAGTTGTTAGGCAAATGTAAAACCAATGTTGGGTCTTGCTGGAAAAGCTTTAAGCAGAGCGAATTATCAAGGGGGCCCATAAACCCCAACCGTGTTAGGAACGCAAAACAAGGAACATAACACCGGTTTATCGGGTCCTAAGGTGACATGAGTGGAACAAAACACCAAGCAGAAGGCCAAGCCTTCCACCCATTACCAATATATAGGTGCATTAGTTTAAAACAGATATATATCGTGTTATCCCAATAAACAAGTCCGAACGTGGAGCAATCTTCGAAAACTTCACCTGCAACTAACAATGCTATAAGAGGGGCTGAGCAAAAGTGTACTTAGCCAATCAACGGTTTGCTAGGAAGGCGCTTAGAGTGTTTCATGGCAATAATAGGAGGCTGACAAACAAGAATAGGCATCGAGGCATAGCTAAAGAGCGAGACAACTAGCATAGGCAAAGATAGAGGTGATATCGGGGAATGGTCATCTTGCCTGTTAATTCCACGGAGGGATCGTAACCTTGCTCCTCAAATTCAGTCTCGATAGGAACCTAGAACTCCGAATCATCACCGTGCTCTAACCAACACAACAATACAAACACCAGACAACAATCAATCACCATGCAATGCTCAAACACATGATGCAAGATATGATGCATATGAGCATGGGCACGGTATGATGCATCTGCATGGAACATGATGAGTGCACATGTGACATGACAGAATGCAAGGACACAAACATGTAGGGGACACCTCATGCAAGAGAAAACAAGAACAAGTATAGTCACAAAAGTGGTTAAGTAGTAGAACTAACCAAGCACCCAACAAGTTTTAGAAGTTGTTTAGCATGGCAAGGGGTGCGACTAGGAAAAACAACATCATGCAAGCATTTTAAATGGGTCGGAAGGAACAAACAACAAATCCGGAAACTCCCATGAACATAAGAACAAATATAGGACAGATCCGACGTAACCACATTTTAGAGTTGTTAAACATGCAAAGTAACAGCACCATCTTAATCTACACATTTTTTCACCCCAAATACACATAACGTTTGTCAAATTTGGAGCTACGGTTATTTAGTTATGAATTAAACAAGTCTGGACATGTTTTAAACGCAAATAAATTCAAACATCATTTGAATGTTTTTAACATGGCAGCAAGTTGCACATAAATAATCTACACTAAAAACTAAGCAGTTTTCATATATAAAGTATTTTGAACAGATGCATATATTAAAAGATATGAAATATGCAAAAGAAAATGCAAAACTGCAATTAAATCAAAAACAGAAAAGAAAAGAAAAC
This sequence comes from Secale cereale, assembly GCA_902687465.1. Lineage (NCBI taxonomy): Eukaryota > Viridiplantae > Streptophyta > Magnoliopsida > Poales > Poaceae > Secale > Secale cereale. Next base: position 500,854,637 of record LR738712.1, read on the forward strand.
TAAAAAGACCGAGCTTGGACTAGCCACGGCCATTGACTAGTGGGTCCAGGGGGGCTGATGTGCCGGCTGCCTGTGTGGAACTGGGTACGTGCGCACAGAGTATGGCACGTGGGACCCATCTGTCAGCGGGACAGAGGCAAAAATATGGGCGTAATTCCACTACCCGGTGGGGATTCGAACCCGCGTCTGTGGGGTGCAAGAGAGAGGCTCAAACCACTGGGCTACGGTGCGTGTGACTGACTGAGGGGAGGTGCATAGCCTGAAATACAAAATACAACAGCTAACAGAGCCACTCGAAGCCGGCGAGACAGAGACGACGGGGAGGGCATTGGGACAGCTCCGGCGACCAAATGGAGCGGCGGATGCACTCGATGGATTCCATGAGGAACCCCGCACCTCTGGGTGCCACTGGATGAGCCAGACGACGACGGAGTCGACGCCGGTGAGCTATGACAAAAGCGACGCGGCAGAGCCGAACGCGGCGAGGCCACGGACTCTACTCGTAGCTACGCATGGGGATTCGCCTAAGATGAACTTTGCGAAGCTTACAGACACCTAAACGGGGCGAGAGGAGGTCGGAGCACTCGTCCACGATGAGATCCGACGGCGACGAGCTCGGGCGCTCGGTGAACTAGCAGCTAGGATGCACAAAAGAAGGGGAAATAGACATGGGAAGGAGCAGAGGCTCACCACGAGCACGGTGGTGTACTCGGTTGGCCTGGAGGAGGTCGGAGTCGACGACGAGCTCGATCGAACACCCGCGGCGGCTGGAGTCAAAGACGTGGAAGAAGAGGAAGCAGCCGTGGCCTGCAGCTCCGGGTAGCAGACGTAGAGGACGTATTCGACGTCGAGGAAGAAGAGGGTCACCATTGGCAAGGCAGAGGAGGTCGGGGAGCACGCCGGCAACGAGGCCGTGCGCTCAGATGCGCTCGGGACGGTGGTGGAGCGATGGATCTGGTGGCTCTAAGCTCACCTGGCGGCGGGAGGAGGAAGAGGGGAACCCTAGGCGTCTAAAGGGCAAGGAGAGAGGGGTTAAAAGGGGCCAGAACGACGCGAACGCGAGGAGGAAGAAAGGTGGGTGCGGGAGCACTCGTAGTCGCTGTGCGCGGGTGAGAAAAGGGGAGAGGGACGTCGCGGGATGGCTAGCTGGGCTGCTGCGGTGGTTGCTGGGCCGAGGGAAAAGGCCAAACCCAGTTGGGCTGCAGGCTGCGGTGGCTGCTGCTGACTTTTCTTTTTCCATTTACTTTAGGCAGAAAATAAAAAAGAAAAACACAGTTCAAAAGAAAAGGAATTAGGAGGAAATAAAAATATTCCCTATCTCCTGGAATTATGCCCTATTTTATAAAAAAGAGTTGGACATTTTTAGAGGTAGAAAAATAAAACAAGTTTGAATATGGTTCAAACTTTTGTCATTTTGGAACCTGGCCAAAAACATTTCCAAATAGGGTGAGGTTTTGCAAGGTGGCTTAGGACAAGGTACCAAGGAAGTTGGGAGGAGATGCACATTTAAAGAAGATGGTAAATGCCACTTGCAAAATTTAAAGAAAGGGACAAGAAAGGAGGGGAAGTGGTGAAAGGTTGGAGAGGCTTAGGGAATGAGCATGGCCTTGCATCAAACCACCAAAGCATGAGCTAGACAAACTCATAAGATCTAACAAGGATGAGAAAGCACAAAAAAATGCCATATGATGACCATGATGCAATGATGATGATGAAGCAATGCATGAATGCATAAAGAAAGAAAAGCATGCAAAACAATGACAAGGCATAATTGATAAAGAACCCCCAAGGAAAGGATAAGGACCAAAAGGTAATTGTATATACTGCCATATGGAAGTATTACATTTGGGGTGTTACAAAAATGGCGAATAAATTTCCTGTAATATGGTGCCAACCCAAGGAAACTTCTAACTTCCTTAACAGAAACAGGTGCTGGCCAGTGTTCATTAGTACTAATCTTCTCTAGATCCGTGGAAACTCCATCCTTTCTAATGATGTGACCAAGGTAAAGTAATTTTTGCGAAGCAAACTCACATTTTGACATCTTGACATACGATTGATCTCCCCTAAAGACTTGCATCACTCTTCTGACATGCTGAAGATGTTGCTTTAATGTCTGCTAAAAATCAGAATATCATCAAAGAATACCAGCACAAATGTCTCAACATCTCTGGCTCTTGTGATAATGATACATTCATTGCTCCTTGAAATGTGTTAGGGGCACTAGTAAGACCATAACCCACCACTCTAAACTCAAAGTGACCATGATGTGTTTGGAATGCATTCTTATATTCTTCAGCAGGAGCTAATCTGATTTGATGATACCCAACCCTAAGGTCAAGTTTCGTAAACCATTGGGCTCCATGTAATTCATCCAATAGCTCATCGATGTCTGGCATAGGAAAATTTCCCTTGATAGTGATTGCATTCAGATGTCTATAATCCACAACCAACCTCCAAGTGTGATCCTTCTTTTTGACCAGCAAGATGGGAGAAGAAAAGGGGTTGTTGCTTCTCCTTATGAGTCTAGAGTCCAAAATTTCCTGGATTTGTTTTTCTACTTCATCCTTCTATTCTGGGCCCAATCTATAAGGTTTGAGAGAAAAGGGCCAAGCACCTGGTATGAGAGGAATAGAGTGATGACATGCCCTCTCTGGAGGCAGTCCCACTGGAACTGTGAAAACATCTTGAAATTCATCAATCAATTCCTAAATTTCTAGTAAAATAGTTGATGCATTTTCCTCAGTTACTACTGAAAGTTCAATGATGGTGTAAGCTAACTCTATTGGTGCTGCCCCTTGCAGAGTTACAGTTTTGCCATGAACAACAAATGACATCCATTTTTGTTCCCAGTCAACTGTCATTGGACTGTACCTTGATAGCCAATCCATTCCTAAAATTCCATCATAACAGCTGAGAGGTAACACTCTGAGATCATGTTCAAATTGGTTGCCCTGAACTGACCACTGACACTTTGGAATGTAGTTGCAACAACTCATTATTCCTCCATTTGCTACTCTGACCTTGATTGCAGTACATTTCTGGAGACCAGGTAATTTTGCAGCAATGGTAGTATCCAAGAAGGAGTGAATACTACCAGAATCTACCAGAAAAGTTTTTTGCTACCCTTGTATGGTGACCATTAGTTGGAAAGCCTTGCTATGTGAAGTTTTTCCTTCTACTGCTTCTGATATAGCCATGAGGTTTACCTCTTCATCATCAGTTTCTGACACGCTGCTACCTGTGCATTGGAAAAATTCCACCATCTCTTGCACAACATGTAAGGATACTGCTTGCTTTCATTGATGAACTCTGCCCCACTTCTCTCCACACATAAAACACAAACCCTTGGCCTTACGGTATGCTCGAAGAGCAGCCCATTTATCTTCTCCAGTTGCTTATTTATGTGTTTCTGTACTGCCCCTTCTGTCTTCTGCAGATTTTGCAGACGGTGTCTTATGTTGAGTTGCAGACGTGGCCAATTTTTGTCTTCTGACTGCCTGACCAATTTGTGGAGAAGAACTCGTCAGAGATTCATGTAATAATACTAAATCATACGCTGCATCTAGATCCTGAGGCTGATGTAGTGCAACCATCACTCAGACTGCTGGGTTCAGCCCATCAATGAACTTGGTGACATAATGAACAGACTCGAGTACAGCCTCATATGCTAATAATTGATCATATAGCTTGTCGAATTGCTCCACATACTCCTCCATAGTGCCAATTTGAGAGATACTGTGGAATTTTCGCACCAACGCCTGATGCCGATTACGACCAAAGCGGCACTGCAACAGCCTACAGAATTCCTCCCACGTCGCATTTGGAACCCTGCGTTGCACAGATTCCAACCATCTAGCTGCTGGCCCTTCAAACATGGTGCAAGCAAACTGTATCCATAGCTGACGGGGTGTTCCAAACATGCTGAAATAATCCTCCCACCTTGTTTGCCATAGTCTCGGATTTGTACCATCGAACCGTGGCAAGTCAATACGTGGACCAAAACCAAAATGTTTTGTACTCTCTCGATGAATTTTAGAGTAACGAGACGTTTGGGAAGAATTGAGCTCTGATCTCTGCTACCTCTTGAGCATGCGTTGGTTTTCTCTTGAAGAGCAAAGGGTGATGCAGCAAAGTAGTGTAAGTATTTCCCTCAGTTTTTGAGAATCAAGGTATCAATCCAGTAGGAGACTACACGCAAGTCACCTAGTACCTGCACAAACAATCAAGAAACTTGCAACCAACGCGATAAAGGGGTTGTCAATCACTTCACGACCACTTGCAAAAGTGAGATCTGATAAAGTTAATAATATAAGTATTTTTTGTATTTTTGTTGTATAGAACTATAGATTGGAAAATAAAGATTGCAAAATAAATAGTAAACTACAATTGTAGATCGGACACTTATATGATGTAAAGTAGACCCAGGGGCCATAGGTTTCACTAGTGGCTTCTCACAAGATAGTATATATTATGATGGGTGAACAAATTACTGCCGAGCAATTGATAGAAAAGCGCATAGTTATGAGAATATCTAGGCATGATCATGAACATAGGCATCACGTCTGTGCCAAGTAGACCGAAGCAATTCTGCATCTACTACTATTACTCCACACATCGACGGCTATCCATTATGCATCTAGAGTATTAAGTTCATAAGAACGGAGTAACGCCTTAAGCAAGATGACATGATGTATAGGGATAAACCCAAGCAATATGATATAAACCCCATCTTTTTATCCTCGGTGGCAACAATACAATACGTGTCGGTTCCCTTTATGTCACTGGGATCGAGCACCGCAAGATTGAACCCAAAGCTAAGCACTTCTCCCATTGCAAGAAAGATCAATCCAGTAGGCCAAACCAAACTGGTAATTCGAAGAGACTTGCAAAGATATTAAATCATGCATATAAGAATTCAGAGAAGAACCAAATATTATTCATAGATAATCTTGATCATAAACCCACAATTCATCGAATCTCGACAAACACACCGCAAAAAGAATTACAACAAATAGATCTCTAAGAACATCGAGGAGAACTTTGTATTGAGAACCAAAGAGAGAGAAGAAGCCATCTAGCTGATAACTATGGACCCGAAGGTTTGTGGTAAACTACTCACACATCATCGGAGAGGCTATGGTGTTGATGTAGAAGCCCTCCATGATCGATCACCCTCCGGCGGAGCGCCGGAAAAGGCCCCAAGATGGGATCTCACGGGTACAGCAGGTTGCGGTGGTGGAAAAGTGGTTTCGTGCCTCCCCTGGATGTTTTTAGGGTATAAGAGTATATATATAGGTGAAAGAAGTAGGTCGGTGGAGCTACGAGGGGCCCACGAGGGTGGGGGCGTGCCTACCCCCTGGGCGCGCCCTCCTGCCTCGTGGCCGCCTTGTTGCTTCCTTGCCTTCCACTCCGAGTCTCCTGGATTGCATTTGTTCCAAGAATGATCTTCGCGAAGGTTTCGTTCCGTTTGGACTCCGTTTGATATTCCTTTTTTGCGAAATACTGAAATAGGAAAAAAAACAGCAACTAGCACTGGGCCTTCGGTTAATAGGTTAGTCCCAAAAATAATATAAAAGTGTATATTAAAGTCCATTAAACATCCAAAACAGATAATATAATAGCATGGAACAATAAAAAATTATAGATATGTTGGAGACGTATCAGCATCCCCAAGCTTAATTCCTGCTCGTCCTCGAGTAGGTAAATGATAAAAATAAAATTTTTGATGTGGAATGCTACCTAACATATTTATCAATGCACTATTCTTTATTGTGGCATGAATATTCAGATTCGAAAGATTCAAGACAAAGGTTTAATATTGACATAAAAATAATAATACTTCAAGCATACTAACTAAGCAATTATGTCTTCTCAAAATAACATGGCCAAAGAAAGTTCATCCCTATAAAATAGTATAGTTTGGCTATGCTCCATCTTCGTCACACAAAATATTCAAATCATGCACAACACCGGTTTCAGCCAAGAAATTGTTGGATACTTTAGTATTCTCAAAAAATTTCAACTTTGACGCAATACATGAGCGTGAGCCATGGATATAACACTATAGGTGGAATAGCGTGGTGGTTGTGTAGAAGACAAATAGGAGGAAGGTGGTCTCACATCAACTAGGCATATGAATGGGCTATGGAGATGCCCATCAATAGATATCAATGTGAGTGAGTAGAGATTGTCATGCAACGGATGCACTAGAGCTATAAATGTATGAAAGCTCAACAAAAGAAACTAAGTGGGTGTGCATCCAACTTGCTTGCTCACGAAGACCTAGGGTATTTGAGGAAGCCCGTCGTTGAAATATACAAGCCAAGTTCTATAATGAAAAATTCCCACTAGTATATGAAAGTGATAAAATAAGAGACTCTCTATCATGAAGATCAGAGCATCTCCAACAGACGCCCTACGAAGCCGCGTGCTAAAAGTTTTTTACAGCGTCAAAATAGCGTTTTAGCGCGCCGGATGACCGGACATCTCCAGCAGACGCCCAAAATTAATCTCACGCGCTCGTACCCAGCTCGCCGCCCGTGGCATGCTCCCCGCCATGGTCATGGCCACACGCCGCCGCCCGTGGCCTGCTCGCTGCCGTGGGCGTGCCCCGCAGCCGTCGTGGCCGTGGCCCGCAACCGCCATGGCCGTGGCCGTGCTCCTTCCCTGCTCGCCCCGCCGACGTCGTGGCCGTGGTCGCGCCTGCGCCCCGCCGCCACGTGGCCACGCCCGCGCGCCCCGCCGCTGGCACGGCCGTGGCCACGCCCGCGCCCCGTTCCGCCGCCCATGGCCGCGCCCGCGGCCTGCTCGCCCCGCCGCCCCGTCGTGGCCGTGGCCTGCTCACCCCGCCACCCCTGCTAGCCCCGCCCCGCCGCCCCTGCTCGCCCCGCCGCCCCGCCGTGGCCGTGGCCTGCTCGCCCCGCCATGGCCGCACCCGCGCCCCACCACCCGTGGCCGCGCTCCTCCCCGCCCACGCCACCGTCGTGGCCGCGGCCGTCGCCATGGCCGACTGGTGGGCTGGCGCGTGCACGCGAGGAGGCCGGCGGTGAGCGCACGCTAGGAGGCTGGCAGCAGGCGCACACAAGGAGGCCGACGGCCTAGGGCGCACACACGTGGGAAGTTGAGCGCACTGGAGCTGACGCCGCAAATATACGGCTTCTGGTCCAGTTTCATCCGGCGCGCTGAACATTTTTTACATCATGCTCTATTATGCAGCATCCTTTGGAGTGCTATTTCTAACTCCGCGCGCGCTAAACTTGCGATTTTTTGGGCGCGACACTGATATTGGGCGTCTGTTGGAGATGCTCTCATGGTGCTACTTTGAAGCACAAGTGTGGAAAAAGGATAGTAGCATTGTCCCTTCTCTCTTTTTCTCTCATTTTTTTGGAGACTCCTCTTTTTTTGGATACTCTTTCTATTTTTTTTGCCTTACTCTTTTTTTATTTGGCCTTTCCTTTTTTTCTCACACGGGACAATGCTCTAATAATGAAGATAATCACACTTCTATTTCTTTTACAACTCAAGGATTACAACTCGATACTTAGAACACGATATGAATCTATATGAGTGCCTCCGGCGGTGTTCTGGGATGTGCAATGAATCAAGAGTGGCATTTATGAAAAAATTATGAATGGTGGCTTTGCCACAAATACAATGTCAACTACATGATCATGCAAGGCAATATGACAATGGTGGGGCGTGTCATAATAAACGGAACGGTGGAAAGTTGCATGGCAATATATCTCGGAATGGCTATGGAAATGCCATGATAGGTAGGTATGGTGGCTATTTTGAGGAAGGTATATGGTGGGTATGGTACCGGCGAACGTTGCGCGGTACTAGAGAGGCTAGAAATGGTGGAAGGGTGAGAGTGCGTATAATCCATGGACTCGACATTAGTCATAAAGAACTCACATACTTATTGCAAAAATCTACAAGTCAAGAACTACATGCATACTCCTAGGGGAAGGGTTGGTAGGAGTTAACCATCACGCGATCCCGACCTCCACACAAAGGAAGACAATCAAAGAAATACTTCATGCTTCAAATTTGTTACACAATGGTTACCATACGTGCATGCTACGGGACTTGCAAACCTCAACACGAGTATTTCTCAAATTCACAATTACTCAACTAGCACAACTCTAATATCACCATCTTCATATCTCAAAACAATCATCAAGTATCAAACTTCTCATAGTATTCAATGCACTCTATATGGAAGTTTTTATTATACCCATCTTGGATGCCTATCATATTAGGACTAATTTTATAGCCAAAGCAAATTACCATGCTGTTCTAAAAGACTCTCAAAATAATATAAGTGAAGCATGAGAGATCAATAATTTCTATAAAATAAATCCACCACCGTGCTCTAAAAAGATATAAGTGAAGCACTAGAGCAAAATTATCTAGCTCAAAAGATATAGGTGAAACACATAGAATATTCTAATAAATTCTGATTCATGTGTGTCTCTCCCAAAAGGTGTGTACAGCAAGGGTGATTGTGGTAAAATAAAAAGCAAAAACTCAAATCATATAAGACGTTCCAAGCAAAACACATATCATGTGGTGAATAAAAATATAGTCTCAAGTAAAGTTACCGATAGACGAAGACGAAAGAGGGGATGCCTTCCGGGGCATCCCCAAGCTTAGGCTTTTGGTTGTCCTTGAATTTTACCTTGGGGTGACTTGGGCATCCCCAAGATTAGGCTCTTGTCACTGCTTATTCCGAAATCCATCAATTATTTACCCAAAAACTTGAAAACTTCACAATACAAAACTCAACAGAAAATCTCATGAGCTCCGTTAGTATAATAAAACAAATCACCACTTTAAGGTACTTTAATGAACTCATTCTTTATTTATATTGGTGTTAAACCTACTATATTCCAACTTCTCTATGGTTCATATCCCCCGATACTAGCCATTGATTCATCAAAATAAGCAAACAACACACGAAAAACAGAATCTGTCAAAAACAGAACAGTTTGTAGCAATATGTAACTTTCCAATACTTCTGTAACTCTAAAAATTCTGAAATAAATTGGTGGACATGAGGAATTTGTCTATTAATCATCTGCAAAAGGAATGAACCTAAAAGCACTCCCCAGTAAAAAATGTCATCTAACCTCGCGAGTGCAAAAGTTTCTATTTTTACAGCAAGATCGCAAAGACTTCACCCAAGTCTTCCCAAAGGTTCTACTTGGCACAACCACTAATTAAAACATAAACCACATCTAAGCAGAAGCTAGATGGATTATTTATTACTAAATAGGAGCAAAAATCAAAAACAACAGTAAAATTGGGTTGCCTCCCAACAAGCTCTTTCTTCATAGCCATTAAGATAGGCTTGAGAATTCAATGATGCTCACATGAAAGACAAGATTTGAAGCACAAAAAGAGCATCATATAACATGTGAAAATCACATCTAAGTCCAACATACTTCATATGCATAGCCATTTTATAGGAAAACAAATTAGCAAGACAAGCAAGATCTAACATTTGCAAGGAAGAAGAAAGAAACAAGATCAATCTCAACATGAAGAGAGGTAAATTAGTAACATGAACATTTCTCCAACCATATTTTCCTCTCTCATAATAATTGCATGTAGGATCATAAGCAAATTCAATAATATATCTATCACAAAACATATTCTCAACACGATTCACATGCATGCGAAGTTGACATTCTTCCAAAATAGTGGGATTAACATTAACTAAAGTCATGACCTCTCCAAACCCACTTTTATCAAAAAAATCATAAGATTGAACATTCTCCAAATATGTGGGATCTAAAGTTGACAGTCTTCCAAACGCACTTTCAATAATTGCAAACATTATTATCAATCTTATATTCATCACGGGGATTAAATAAATTTTCAAGATCGTAAGAAGCATCACCCCAATCATGATCATTGCAACAAGTAGTGGACATAGCAAAATTAGCATCCCCAAGCTTAGGGTTTTGTAGATCATTAACACAATTGACATTAATATAATTTATAATAACATCATTGCAATCATATTTTTCATTAAAAGAGCTATCGTGAATCACTTCATAAATTTCTTCTTTCAACACTTCATCACAATTTTTAGATTCACGAATTTCAAGCAAAACCTCATGAAGATAATCTAGTGCACTCAGCTCACTAGCAATTGGTTCAACATAATTGGATCTCTTAAAAAGATTAGCAAGCGGATGAGGATCCATAGATAGATTTTCAGCAACCAAAGATGCAAGGAAATGGATGGAACATGGAAACACGAGCAAACATAAGATCGAACGAGAAAAAGGCAAATGAAAAGAAGGCAAAGGTTTTCGAAAATCGTTTTAGAAGTGGGGGAAGGGAAACGAGAGTCGAATGGCAAATAATGTAATGCGAGGGAGAAGAGTTTATGATGGGTACTTGGTATGTCTTGACTTGACGTAGATCTCCCAGGCAACGGAGCCAGAAATCCTTCTTGCTACCTCTTGAGCATGCGTTGGTTTTCCCTTGAAGAGGAAAGGGTGATGCAACAAAGTAGCGTAAGTATTTCCATCAGTTTTTTAGAACCAAGGTATCAATCTAGTAGGAGACTACACGCAAGTCGCCTAGTACCTGCACAAACAATCAAGAACCTTGCAATCAACGTGATAAAGGGGTTGTCAATCCCTTCACGGCCACTTGCAAAAGTGAGATCTGATAAAGATAATAAGATAAGTATTTTTGGTATTTTTGTTGTATAGATTGGAAAATAAAGATTGCAAAATAAATAGTAAACTACAATTGTAGATCGGAAAATTATATGATGTAAAATAGACCCCGGGGCCATAGGTTTCACCAGTGGCTTATCTCAAGATAGCATATATTACACTGGGTGAACAAAATACTACCGAGAAATTGGTAGAAAAGCACATATTTATGAGAATATCTAGGAATGATCATGAACATAGGCATCACGTCCGTGTCAAGTAGACCGAAACGATTCTGCGTCTACTACTATTACTCCACACATCGTTCGCTATCCAGCATGCATCTAGGGTATTAAGTTCATAAGAATGGAGTAATGCCTTAAGCAAGATGACATGATGTAGAGGGATAAACTCAAGCAATATGATATAAACCCCATCTTTTTATCCTCAATGGCAACAATGCAATACATGTCAGTTCCCTTTCTGTCACTGGGATCGAGCACCGCAAGATTGAACCCAAAGCTAAGCACTTCTCCCATTGCAAGAAAGATCAATCTAGTAAGCCAAACCAAACTGATAATTCGAAGAGACTTGCAAAGATATTAAATCATGCATATAAGAATTCAGAGAAGAATCAAATATTGTTCATAGATAATCTTGATCATAAACCCACAGTTCATCGGATCTCGACAAACACACCGCAGTAAGAATTACATTGAATAGATCTCCAAGAACATCGAGGAGAAGTTTGTATTGAGAACCAAAGATAGAGAAGATGCTATCTAGCTAATAACTATGGACCTGAAGGTCTGTGGTAAACTACTCACACATCATCGGAGAGGCTATGGTGCTGATGTAGAAGCCCTCCGTGATCAAATCCCCCTCCGGCGGAGCGCCGGAAAAGGCCCCAAGATGGGATCTCACGGGTACAGAAGGTTGCGGCGGTGGAAAAGTTGTTTCGTGGCTCCCCTGGATGTTTTCAGGGTATAAGAGTATATATAGGCGACAAAAGTAGGTCGGTGGAGCTACGACGGGCCCACGAGGGTGGGGGGCGCGCCTACCCCCTGGGCGCGCCCTCCTACCTCGTGGCCGCCTCGTTGCTTCCTTGACTTCCACTCCAAGTCTCCTGGATTGCATTTGTTCCAAGAAAGATCTTCGTGAAGGTTTCGTTCCGTTTGGACTCCATTTGATATTTCTTTTATGCGAAACACTTAAATAGGCAAAAAAAATAGTAACTGGCACTGGGCCTTCGGTTAATAGGTTAATCCCAAAAATAATATAAAAGTGTATATTAAAAACCATTAAACATCCAAAACAGATAATATAATAGCATGGAAAAAAATTATAGATACATTGGAGACGTATCAATCTCGTACCTTTGGCTGGGGGAGGAACATAAGGAGTGTGATCCTTCCCCTTGGCAGCTAGAGTAGAGTGGCTGCCCTCCACACCTCCATCACCACCTCCCATCGGGGTCTGATTTACTTGTTGGCGGTCGCCCGTCGATGACGAGGTAGCTGTCGGCGGACGATCCATACCCGCACGAATCTCATCCATGTCGATCCCGATCGACATCTTGAGGTCATCGATCCGCGTCGTTAGATCGCCCACGATGGAGCGCATCGACTTCGACGCCTCCTCGTCCAGTCGCTTGTAGCGGATGTCGAGGGACTCCGCCAAGTCGGCCTTGAGGAACTCGTACACCGCCTTCATCGCCCGCGACAAGCTCTTCATGATTTCGCGGCGGCGACGCGCTGCAAATCTCGTCGCGTGTGGGTGGTGGCTCGGAACTTGTTGCGCCAGGATCTATGGCTCTGATACAATTGTAAGCACCAATTATCTCTCGATCTATATTATCTCAATTGCTTACAGATCAGGAATTCAACCAGGAGGAGGAGGAGGAGGAGGAGAAGAGCTAGAGGAACACGACACTCTAGCTACACGCTATCCTATCCAGCCGGCCGAATCCATTTCGTCCGTCAACTGTTACAAAGTATCACTAGTCTACTTATACACTTGTGCCTACTGGACCCATTCCGGCCCAAATGATCGAGAGGGATGTTTCTTGCTCCTTTTGGGCCTGGCCTGGTTGCTTGCCGGTTTGCCCTGTACCGAATCACGCCTTGTCGTCGTAGTAGCAGTAGAGTCGCTGACAACGACGTCGTCTGCTCCGATGAGATCTTTGCCGGAGATCACGTCTGGATGATATCCTGTTACCCACATGGCACCAAGAAAGCCAGGACATGCAGATACATCTCTTTGTACCTACGGCTCGCCAGCAAAGCCAAATGTGTCAAGGCCATCTTTTTTTTAGAATCACCGAGGGAGCTCCCACCTGAATATATTATTCAAAAGGCTGCCGAGGCAGCAGGTACAAAATTATATAGGCACAACACAACGTGCAGAAAGGTAGAAGCACCATGAGAAGATGTCCTTCTTGTCACATATCTCCATGAGACGATGTCAAGACCATCTTTGAGGCTTCCCTGCTACGCAAGGGCACTCCTGGGCGTGCAAAAATATGCACCAAGGTGTACCCACCTAATGGAATCAGCTCTAGGAGCAGGGGATGGCATGAGTTTGTAAGCCATAGTGATCTAGAGTCTGGTTCCGTCAGGAAAGGATGCATTACATTTTTATGTGGGATCACGGTTCTATGTGACAGCTCCATTTCTGTGCCAGCCTCGGACATAGAGAGCCACCTTGGCGGTCTGCTGGATCGCTCTGAGGGGATGGATGTTTCATTCTGCGTGAAAGGCGAGACGTTTCACTCGCACCAGGCAATTCTCAGCGTGCGTTCACCGGGCTTCAATGCGGAGCTCTTTGGCCCCATGGCCAAGTCTACAATGGCGCGTGTCACGCTGCACGAAATTGAACCTGTGGTGTTAAAAACCCTGCTTCGGTTCATGTACACTGATTCCCTGCCTGTAGAGGCTAGCCGAGAATAAAATAGTGTATGATCAGAGTAAAATAGTGTATGATCAGAGTGATTATACTCGAGATTTTGAAGTGCTTGATAAGGGAACATTACCTACCAAGCATTGTTGCATCCACCCTTGTCCAACCTTTTCCATTGTACGACCTTGACGCAAGTAAATTTATCTTCAGGGAACCCCATGGCCTCTAGACTAGTCTCATTTAGCTCCTCTAGAAAGCTTGCATTTATTCAGCTGGCCTTTGATTCCTACTTCTTTTTCATGATCAATTAGTATCACATTCAAATCGCCATAACCAATTCCATATGAAGACAATGAGACCAACCTTTGCCGGGAAGTGTTCTAAGTGTGTCTCCGATAGAAAGACACCAATGGGTTAAATCTGTGCTTGACGTCCAACAAAGCTCAAGTTGGGCATTCCCCAACCTTGTAGTTTGAGGATAAGGCTCAGGCGTTATTCCATCGTGGAGCCTGATAATTTTGAGTTTCCCGAAGCATTCATGTTTCCTTCACAATTGCCATCGTTCTTAGACCTATTGGGGTTTCTTTTCGGGGTGGGATGGGAGTCTAGCCGGGCAAACTTGGTGCATTTGGATCATCAAACTGTTGCACCAGCCGTCGGACCTTCGCAGAAGTGCCTTCTTGCGGTGACAAAGCAAGATACACACTCTTCATTTTCTGTTTTGCGTCTAGATATCCATATCACCCCCTTCTCTGTTGCTTGCATTAGTAGTTATGATTGCCCATACCATCGAAAATAACTCCAACTAATTTTCTATGATTTAATAAAACTAACACACGTTCCAGTTTTCCTCCTCTAAATGTCTTCCTAGCATTGGACCTTTTTCTCTTCCTTATCAAAATCATCCTCCCATGTGTTGTGCATAAAATTCAAATGGGCATCTGCCCTGATTGCTCCGTCCTCTGGCGGGTCCTCACTCGCTGCCTCATCTTAGAGATGGTCACCAAATCCTATGAGCCCATAAATTCTTGAAGACCAAAAAGCTCATAAATGGATGGGATTGCCATCCTTCTTGAAAATGTTCCCAATCATGCCGACATACTGAGCACCAGTCAGACAAACATTCATATTTCGCTAGGAACAACGGGCTTCTCACCATGTATGACTAAAACTGTGTTTTTTAGTCGCTTTCGAACATCCAGTTCAACACTCATGCGAAAAAAGTTTCTTGAAAAATCCTGAGATGCTTACTTGGCAGTAATGAATCCACCAACCATGCTAGCAAGGGTTTTTAACATACCGATATACCTGTCGAGGAGGTCATGAATCTGAATTCAAATATTAACATGATGTAGCTTGGATGTGGATGGCTTTCTAAATCCATCATAAGGTGCTAGAACTAGGGTGAAGCCTTTGTATGTCCATGGGACCCCTCCCATCTCCTTTTCCTAGTCACCGAGGCAAGAAAAATGCATTGTGTAAAGGTTCTAATCCATATACCCGATCTTCACTTCTTGAGCTACATCCCATGACAAAAACATGTTCTTGTAAAACCAAACTTCTACTCTATTCTATGTTTGTGCCTATCGGGCTATAGTCATCCAACATGTTGCCTCCACCTGTGCCGGCACCTCAAACACAACATCCTCCAGCTAATCTTCATCAAAGCATAATTCCTTCGTCATTGCTTGTAGATCACCATGAGAACCCTAACCAAGGTCGAGCGACGATGCACGATCGCCCCTTCTCCAGCAAGAGCGAGGACCAAGCAGGAGAGGGCTAGGATGGGCAGAAAAAACTCAACGCAAGTGGGGGCGGCGAGATAGCAGAAACCCTAACGGGGAGGGAATCAACATTCTCTTCTATGCTTGGGCAGCCCTCAAAAAAAATGTTTGGGCAGTTTACGGATAGATGAGAGCGAAATGCATCCACATCCGGATCCGGCCTGCCCTAATCAACTCGGATGCCTTTTCGCTCGGGCCCACCTTCGTGCCATTGAATAATCATCAGGCACTATACAACGCAGAGTACAAACACGCGTTCCTCCGCTCCCCACCAATCGAGTCGCGAGACAATTCCCTTACATAGAACTACTCCGACGGGTTGGACCCACGCAACAGGGAGATGATTTCGCGAACGCAAAGCTCATGCAGTTTACCGACTCACCCGGCCTCGACTTGACCCACCCGCAAGCTAAATGCGGGGGTCCCAAGGGCCGGTGAGACGGGTCCACAGACACCGGGTCTAGGGCTCTAGGCGGCGGCCACTGCTGTCCGTCTCCTCCTCCTCGCCCAACTCGCGTCCGCCTCCGTCTCCGCATCCACTTATAAAAGCCACCCGCCCTCCCGTCGCCTCCCTCTTTTCCTGTATTTCTGCCAGAAGAAAAGAAATCACACCTCCCATCCATCTCATCTCAGGGCGGCGGCGTGCGCGAGTTCGTCTCCTGAGGCTTTCCCCATGGCGGAGTACGACGAGCAGGGCATGGCCATCGCGGCCGCCGAGATACTTCTCAGCCTCCGGAGCAGGAAGCTGGCTCGGTGGCCGGAGTGGGTTCCCCGCCCGTCCAACGACCTTGCCGCGGCGGCGGTGGATCTCCACCGGCCGGAGGAGGCGGAGGACGAGCTTCCGCCGATTCCGGAGGGATGGCCGAAGCGGCCGCGGTTGCCGCCCCGTGCGGTGGCCAAAGGAACCGCATGGCGGCTGTCGCTGGAGAGCCTCTTGGCGCGGCTGGGGCACCCTGTTGTCGCCAGATCCGGCGCGTGCTCCAGCGGGGACGAGAGGGCGCGGTCGCACCCGTGCGTCACGAAGGTGAAGCGCGAGCCTTTGGCGGCGCGGAGGCCGGAGACGCCGCCGTACTACGTCTCGGCCACCGGATCCGTTCCTTCCACGAGCGGCATGGACCGGGTGCGGTCGCGGCGGCGGTCGCGCGTGAGCGAGAAGGCGCAGGCGACGGCGACCGCGTGGACGGACGCCGCCATGGCGGCATCGAGCCCGGAGACGCCCTTCGACTACGCCAACGCCGCTGGATCAGGGGCGTCCTCGAGCGGGGACGACGTGGCGCGGTCGACGGCGAAGCGCAAGACGCAGGGGTCGGGCGGATCCGGAGGGCCGTCGAGCGGCGACGAGGGATGCAGCTCGCCGTCGAAGCGCGCGCGGGCGGACGTCGCCGGCGCCGTCCAACCTCCGGCAGCCGCGGTTAAAGTTGAGGTGAGTTTTGTTTCCAATCGCCTTATCGCTTTCTCATTCTTTGCGGTTTATTCGTCTCGCTTTTGGTCTCTGGAGGCCTTTCTTGCATGACAATCTTGTTGAAGTCGCGTGAATTGCAGAAGTATTTCCCTCTTCGGTCTTGTGAGACTCTGTCTCGTTACTCATCAATCTGTCGAGGAGGTTCGTTTGCCGTGATTGTTTTCTCTGTCTGTCACATCGTTGATGTGTTCATGCGTGTGCCGTAGCGTTCTTCGTTTGAATCTCGGTAGATTTTGTGATTTTAACCGGATAGAATGAGCTGTTAGGAGGTCGAGTTCTTGTTGGTACTCCGGCGCCAACGCGTCGCCGGAGAGGATAAATCATTCTCTCGCATACGCACTCCGGCCTCCGGGGTCGTTTTCGTGACGGTATGGCTTTTGTGTGGACCCATGGCTTGGCCGTTGGCACCGTGTGTAGTGTAGCTGGAGGTAGCCGATGGCCGACGAGGCAGGGTAGATAGGGCAGTTCTGTTATACGCCGCATTTATCGCTTTTATTTATTCTCCGCTCCATCCAATCAGTAAATAGGGGGAGAGAAAAAAGGAAGCAGCAAGCGTGAAATCTTGAGGAGTAGTATTTCGTAAAGTCGATTATTGCGGGGTTTTGAATTATAGAAGGCGAATTGTTAATTATTGTGTGTGTCGTTAGCTGCGGATTTGGAATTTACTCAATTACGGAAAAAAATTGTATGAGACCAGGTCTCATAGATTAGCAAGTGAGACCCACTCTGATGGATGACACGTGGCATTTACAAATCACAAAGCACCTCCCTCACCCCCACCTGAAATCGGGGAGAGATTAGATGTTTTGTGATTTGTGAATGCCACGTGTCATCCATCAGAATGGGTCTCACGTGCATTATATGAGACCTGGTCTCATATAATTTTTTTCCCTCAATTACATGGTGTGTGTGTTTTCGCTGTGGACGAATGAATCCCCATCGCGCGTGGTCCCCATCTTCGGCCGCCTGTTTCCCGCACTCTCCGTGCGTGTTTCTCGCCCGCTAGTACTAGTAGGAGTAGTAAATTTAGTTTCCTGACTTGTCTTGCAAGATTGTAGACTTGCTTGGGGTTCCGGTGCTGTTTCCCGTGGGCCCGGCCTGTTTTGGTGGACCCGGCCCCGCGGAGTTCCATGGCTAGTTTGACACCGTACGTCATTGGCTTTTCCTTTTTTGTCGTCGTTTATTTTGCTAAATTCGGGCGGAAAATGTGGCCAACAGAAATAACCGCAGTAGTAGTAATCTTCAGTGGAAATTAACGCTAGATTTGAAAACTGGGTGAAGAAAAAAAATATTGACAATTGGGTGAAGTTTTTTTAGGGAAACAGAAACTTTGAGGGTTGTTGTAAAGTGGTGCGTGTGCCTTTACGTGTCAGTCCCCAACGTGGGTCCTTTGCGCGACCGACGTGCACAGGGGTGCAGCCCATCGGTCGGCAACGTGGTCATTGGATGCCGCAGTGACCACTCCCTTATTCGGGCTCGTGAGTCGCGACAGGTGTGGGTATCATGTCACCGCACCAGGCCCGCCAGGAATGCGACTCTTTTCCTTTCAAAACCAAGTCCAACTCTACTCTAGTAATAACTATAGCTTCTCAAAAAAAAAAAAACTAGCTTCTCCAAAAAGAAAAATTTACTACTCGTATAAGTGTGCTGCCTTATTTGTTGCTATTAGTAGCAGCTGTCTCGTTTCCTTTGCATTGCATCCATGCGAGTACGGAGTACAACTATTTTATTCCGCGATGATTTCTCAACAGTGATTCCACGTGATTCCCTGGATCCTGCATCTTACCGAGATCCGTCTAGTTGTTGCCATCCTGTATTTGATTAAGCAGTGTTGTTTCTTAGCTTCCTCGATTTTCCTGGAGCTTCCAACTCAAATCATTTTCGTTGATGTTGTGCAGGATCAAAAGACGGAGAACAATTACCGGGACGAGAAAGGCCACTTGATGTTTGACCTCAACGAAGATCCAATCATGGCGGAGGAGTGGTGAGATGCGAGGAGGACCAGGAGAGGATTTTGCTAACTAGTTGGTGTTTTCTCCCAGCTGCTCATGTGTACATAAAGGGCAAGCCAGTAGAAGAAGAAGAGGGTGGGTTAAGGTTAAGCTGAGATCGGAGGGGGCTTGGGGGGTATACTCATCATTAGATTTATCAGGTTAACTTAGTCTGCTCTGTTGGACGTACTGCATGCGCCGGTGCGCTTCTGGCTCGCTTGCTCAATGCCGTCTACTGCAGTCCCTGTTATTTTCATCTTTGTTTATCCTGTTCACCCGAATCAACTGATACGGTGCATCAATTGATACAATAATATATACATTAGATATTTTCTTCTTGTTTGTTTCTTGTTAGCTGCTTCTTATTAGGAGGATTTACAGTCCGTTTAATTAATGGGAATTGATGATTTACACGCCGGCATTAGTGTTACTACCTATTTTTTGGTTACTAATGGAACAGTTTAATGAAATGGTTTAGCACTGTGATTGACGGATCCTCAAAAAATAAAAAAAGCACTGTGATTGACTTGGATGGGGCTTGTTGTGAGCCGGTCGGGGCAGCGTGTCGCATGGGCGGTTGAACTGGGGTCACTGTTGTAAGCTTGGCCCGTACAATGCGAGGTGATTAGTAAAATAAATCATTTTTTAAGCATCAGTGCTTATTTTTTTAGAAGGGTTAAAACAAATTGATTTATTTCTCTATAAGCACCTTCCCTAAACACCTTGCATTGTATAAGGCTTAAATGTTCGAAAATGAGAAGATTATTACTAATGTTTTTAGGAAGTATGTTAAAACATTTAATGGATCCCATTTTGCTGCTATGTAGGATCCCGTATTTAAAGGCAAAAGGAATGCCACTTTACAGGTCCACAAAGAAGCAAAATTTGGCACTTGAAGATATATCATTGAAACATTTAATTATGGGTTTTTGCCATTAAAATTTGTTATTTGTTTCACGATGCAGCCATCATCTCGAAAGAGAATGGAAAAACTCACAATCTACCTTTCCAATCTTGACAGTCACTTCGCCGAGCTATGGAGGCGGCTTCTCCCGCGACCCCCGCGACCTCGCCGTCGTTCCTACTGCCCCCACCGAGTGTGCTACCCCCTCCGCCCTTCTGGCATGTGCGGCTGGTCTCAAACTCCCCATGGTTCTTCTCTACGGGGCAGAGGCTCATCCTCAGCTTGACTTCGCTGGCGTCGGATCCGAATCCCACAAACACCATTTTCGTCGTCCAGCCACCTCCTTCCCCGAGAGGCTCGTCCTCGACCTCGCCGCGGTTCCCTCCGGGGGTTCCCACCACCGTGGTACTCGCGAACTGATCTGATCGCAACACTCTTCCCACAGCTGGAGGGGATCCTCGTAGATCCGCGCTCCCGGGACGGTGCTCCCGTAGGGTGCGCCGCGAGGTGCGCTTGACCGGTGCCGCTGACCTACTGAACGCCCCTCCTCCGCTCCGCTCTCAGGGAACCCTCCGACCTTGTCTCAAGTCGGCGCCTGCAGCCTCCAGGTCGGCGGGTCGGCGTGGGGCACGGGACACTTCATCGGGCCCTGTGTTTCCTGCTGTTGCGGTTCCTCGCCGGAGCTCTTCCTCGACCTCTGCACCTCCCGCAACGGATTCAAGGCGGAGCTCCTGTGCTGAGAATTGGCACCTCGTCCGGCCGGCATATTGGTGGCGAAAGT
>LR738712.1:500875280-501096432 GCA_902687465.1 Secale cereale
CCCCCCCCCCCACACGGCAAAATCTCGTGTTTTGACCCTTTTGGCAAAGATTTTTGAAATTTGACTCCAGTTCAAAAAAATGACATCTCACCTTTTCTCTTACCGCCATGGCCCTGGCGGTATGTTTAAACATCTTACCGCCAGACACCCTGGCCGTAAGGTACTAATCCACATCATCAGCCTTAACGGCCGCCGTCCACCCCCCTCTGTCCGCCCTACCGCCAAAGTACATGCCGGTAGGCTATACAACCTTACCGCGTCGGCTCTGGCGTTAGGGTGCGAGCAGTTATAGTGCCCGACGCCCCCGGCCTAGCCCCATCTCCCCACCCCTTCTCCTCCTAGCCACCAAGAACAAAGGGAGTTGCCGCTCTCGCCCTTCTCTACTCCTTCCCTTGGATCTCCTTTGTTTCTACATCGTTTTTGCGGATCGAGATGGCTCCGAAGAAACAAAAGTAAGCTCCTTCGATCCCTCCAATTACTTTTTTCAAATAGCTTCCGATTTGACACATTATTTGCTTCAAATCACCCCTATTTTTGAACTAAGATTGATTTTTTTCCCTAGGATTGTTTTAGGTTGATTTTAGATCTTCTCTAATCACTAGTGGTGTTGAATATAAACCCTATTCACTAGTTTTTTTAAGATGAACCCTAGTTCATAATTTTATTTGTTTTAAAAAATGATGATATGATATGATGCATGTGGGAGGAATTTGTTTTGATATATGATGCATGTGGAGATTATATGATGCAAGTAGTGGATGTTGTTGGAGAGAACCCTAGTTCATAATTTTATTTGTTTAAAAAAATGATGATATGATATGATGCATGTTGGAGGATTTTTTTGGGTATATGATGCATGTGGAGGTTATATGATGCAAGTAGTGGATGTTGTTGGCGAGAACCCTAGTTCATGGTAAATAAATTTTGATATGCTTATGCTTATGTTTATGTTTATGCAATTTTTTAGGAGGTCACCTCTTGCGGATGACGTTGGCATGGAGTATACCATGCTTGACCCAGCGTCCAACAAGGGTCATCATGCCCGTTTCATTGAGAATGGAGTGGTAATTACCTTTCTTAAACCAAATCTTTCAAATTGATGAAAAGAAATGCTAATTATTTGGTCCTTTATTTTGACAGATGCTCCCGCCACTAAGGATGAGGGTGCACAAGACGACCGTGAAGATGGAGTACGACGAGCGGTACACACCGTTCTACAGGAGAGCCCGACTGTTGGGTTTCGTCATGCAGTTCAAGCGTAAGCCGCCGACGCTCGTCCACTCATCATTCACGGCTTTGATCGACCGGTGTCGGCTAGAGACACACGGCTTCCATCTTCCATGTGGGGAGATGATGGTGACCCTTCGGGATTGGGGGATGATTACGGGCCCAACGCTCGAGGGTCGTGCTCTCACGGGATGACTGGAGAGGAAGAACTGGCACGATAGGGTTATCGCCCTCATCGGCGACTGCCCGCCAGATAAGAGTAACCGTACTTCCGAAGTACCGCTGCCGTGGCTCCTGAAGTACCAGAGCAAGTGCCCGGAAGGTGCCGAACCCTGATACGTCTCCAACGTATCTATAATTTTTTATTGTTCCATGCTATTATTTATGATGTTTTCGATGTTTAATGGGCTTTGTCATACACTTTTATATTATTTTTGGGACTAACCTACTAACCCAAAGGCCCACTCCAGATTGTTGTTTTTTGCCTGTGTTAGGGTTTTACAAAAAAGGGATATCAAACAGAGTCCAAACGGAATGAAACCTTCGGGAGAGATATTTTTGGAGAAAATCACGCACGAGAGACTTGAGAACCACGGAGTAGGGGTCACGAGGTGCCCACGAGGGTGGGGGCGCGCCCCCTGCCTCGTGGGTCCCTCGTGAGGCCCCCGGTGTCATCCTTCCTCCTATATAAGCCTACGTACCCCGAAACCATCAGGAGAGGAAAAAAAACCTAGTTCCACCGTCGTAACCTTCTGTTCCCGTGAGATACCATCTTGGAGCCTGTCCTGAGCTCCGCCGGAGGGGGGGGATCCATCACGGAGTGCTTCTACATCATCATCATCGCCCTCACCATGAGTTGTGAGTATTTCACCACAGACCTTCGGGTCCATAGCTAGTATCTAGATGGCTTCTTCTCTCTCTCTGGATCTCAATACAAAGTTCTCCTCGGTCTTCGAGGAGATCTATTCGATGTAATCTCTTTTTGCGGTGTGTTTGTTGAGATCCGATGAATTGTGAGTTTATGATCAAGATTATCTATGAGAAATATTTGGTTCTTTTCTGAAATCTTTATGTGTGCTCATAATATCCTTGCAAGTCTCTTCGAATTATTGGTTTGGTTTGTCCTACTAGATCTATAGTTCTTGCAATGGGAGAAGTGCTTGGCTTTGGGTTCAATCTTGCGGTGTCCTTTTCCAGTGACAGTAGGGGTAGCAAGACACGTATTGTATTGTTGCCATCGAGGATAAAAAGATGGGGTTATATCATATTGCTTGAGTTTATCCCTCTACATCATGTCATCTTGCTTAAGGCGTTACCCTGTTCTTATGAACTCAATACACTAGATGCATGCTGGATAGTAGTCGATGTGTGGAGTAATAGTAGTACATGCAGGCAGGAGTCGGTCTACTTGTCTCGGACGTGATGCCTATATACAATGATCATGCCTAGATAGTCTTATAATTATTCGCTTTTCTATCAATTCCTCGACAGTAATTTGTTTATCCGCCATAGAATATCGATATCATGAGAGAAGCCACTAGAGAACACTATGGCCCCCGGGTCT
Organism: Secale cereale; assembly: GCA_902687465.1. Taxonomy (NCBI): domain Eukaryota; kingdom Viridiplantae; phylum Streptophyta; class Magnoliopsida; order Poales; family Poaceae; genus Secale; species Secale cereale. The sequence continues at coordinate 500,878,072 of LR738712.1, forward strand.
ATTCTCAACATATCATTCTACATCTACTTTACTTTTTCCGCTTTTACTTTCTGTTCTTATAAACAAAAATACCAAAAATATAAACTATCATTTCTATCAGATCACACTTTCGTAAGTGACCGTAAAGGGATTGACAACCCCTTATCGCGTTGGCTGCGAAATTATTATTTGTTTGTGCAGGTGCGAGGGACTCGCGCGTGGTCTCCTACTGGATTGATACCTTGGTTCTCAAAAACTGAGGGAAATACTTACGCTACTGTGCTGCATCTCCCTTTCCTCTTCGAGGGAATACAACGCAAGCTCGAGAAGTAGCAAGAAGAATTTCTGGCGCCGTTGCCGGGGAGGCTTACGCAAAAGTCATATACCGAGTACCTATCACAAAACCTTATCCTTCGCATTACATTTTTGCCTCTCGTTTTCCTCTCCCCCACTTCACCCTTGCCGTTTTATTTGCCCTTCTTCTGCCGTGTGTTTATCGTTTGCTTGCCTGCTTGTCATTATGGCTAGTCCCTTGTCCGCTCCTTTGTCTCCCGAGTTTGAAGTGCTTCACTTCAAGCAAAAGCAAGGAGAAAACTTAAAAGATGCTTGGTTTAGGATGATGGAATCTTATCGTAAGTGCACCTTAGAGGTGAATTTTAGAATCTTGCTTCGCAATTTTTATGTTGGATTAAATATGTTTCATAGACAACTCTTGGATAGCGTTGCCAAAGGGAATTTTATCGAAGTTGATCCTAGTATTGCACATGAAATTATAGAGGGAAAAGTGGGAACACCACCTTCCCAAAAAGGGTCAAATTCAACCCAGGAAGGGACGCAAGTTTTTGAGAAAATTTGCGAAGTAACAAAAATATTACAAAAGTCTCTTGAACCTCTTAAAAGTGTTAGTGGGAATCTCCACCGCATGAATATGTTGATTACTCTTTGTAGTAAGCGGTTGGATGCTTTAGATCTAAAGATTTCCGAATATGAAGGGAAACGTAAATAAACTCCCGGATTCGAGCTTGACACCATTAAAAGGGTGAAGATCATTATGGCATTCCCTAGATCTATCCTTGTATCGTGCCTAGCTAGGGGCGTAAAACGATAGCGCTTGTTGGGAGGCAACCCAATTTTAATTTTTTTGTTTTTGCTGCTGTTAGGGAATAAATATTGCATCTAGCTTCTGTTTATATGTGGTTTCATGTTTTGTTTAGTGTTTGTGCCAAGTAGAACCTTTGGGAAGACTTGTGTGAAGTTTATATGATCTTGCTGTGAAAAACAAAATTGTTAGCGCTCGCTAGAATGGTCATCAGATTTTACTGGAGCGTGCTATTTAGTTGATTCTTTTTACAGTTGATTAATAGACAAATTCCTCACGTTTACCAATTTAGTTTGAATTTTTTGGATTTACAGAAGTATGCGAAACCTGCAGATTACTACATACTATTATGTTTTTGACAGGTTCTGTTTTTCGTGTGTTGTTTGCTTAATGCATCTATGAGTAATATTGGGAAGCATGAACCATAGAGAAGTTGGAATACAGTAGGTATAACACCAATATAAACAAAGAATGAATTCATTGCAGTATCTTTGAGTAGTGGTTTGCTTTCTTATACTAACGGAGCTCACGAGATTTTTGTCTAAGTTTTGTGTTGTGAAGTTTTCAAGTTTTGAGTATTGCTTTGATGGACTATGGAACAAAGAGTAGCAAGGGCCTAAGCTTGGGGGTGCCCATGGAACCCCAAGTAAAATTCAAGGACAATCAAAAGCCTAAGCTTGGGGATGCCCCGGGAAGGCATCCCCTCTTTCATCTTCATCCATCGGTAACTATACTTGGAGCTATATTTTTATTCACCACATGATATGTGTTTTGCTTGTAGCGTCTTGTATAATTTGAGTCTTTGCTTGTTAGTTTTCCACAATTATCCTTGCTGGACACACCTATTTGAGAGAGTTAAATATGGCTTAGGAATTGATAGAACACTCTATGTGCTTCACTTATATCTTTTGAGTTAAAATAGTTTTTGCTCTAGTGCTTCACTTATATCTTTTAGAGCACGATGGTGCTAATATTTTGAAGAAATTGTTGAACTCTCATTCTTCACTTATATTTTTTTGAGAGTCTATTAAAACAGCATGGTAATGTGTTTAGGCTATAAAGCTAGTCTTCACATGATAGACATCCAATATCAATGTAGTAAAAACTTTCACACTAAGTGCATTGAATATGATGAGAAGTTGGATGCTTGATAATTGTTTTGAGATATGAGGATAGTGATATTAGAGTCATGCTAGTGGAGTTATTATGAAATTGAGAAATACTTGTGCTAAGGTTAGTGATTCCCGTAGGATGCACGTATGGTGAACTGCTATGTGACGAAGTTAGAGCATGAGGTATTTGTAAAGTGCCAACCTTTGTGTGGAGGACGGGGGCGCGCGATGGTTAACTCCTACCTACCTCCCCACTAGGAGCATGCGTTGATTGCTTTGTTTTGATGACTCGTAGATTTTTGCAATAAGTATATGAGTTCTTAGGACTAATGTTGAGTCCATGGATTATACGCACTCTCACCCTTCCATCGTTGCTAGCCTCTCTTGTATCACGCAACTTTCGCCGGTACCATACACCCACTATATATCCTTCCTCAAAACAGCCACCATATTATTCCTCAAAACAACCACCATACCTACCTATCATGGCATTTCCATAGCCATCCCGAGATATATTGCCATGCAACTATCCACCATTCCATTCATATGACACGCTTCATATTGTCATATTGCCATGCATGATCATGTAGTTGACATCGTATTTGTGGCAAGGCCACCATGCATAATTTTTCATACGTGTCACTCTTGTTCCATTGCACATCCCCGTACATCGCCGGAGGCATTCATATAGAGTCATACTTTGTTGTAGTATCGAGTTGTAATATCGAGTTGTAATGAAAGTGTGATGATCATCATTTTTAGAGAATTGTCCCATGCGAGGAAAGGCTAAATCAATAAAGCCCCTCCACAAAAAGAAGGCCAAAGAAAAAAGAAAGGCCCAAAAAAGAAAATAAAAAATAAAAAAGGGACAATTGCTACTATCTTTTTTTCCACACTTGTGCTTCAAAGTAGCACCATGTTTAGTCACTTTCATATGCTAGTGGGAATTTTCATTATAGAACTTGGCTTGTATATTCCAACGATGGGCTTCCTCAAATGCCCTAGGTCTTCGTGAGCAAGCAAGTTGGATGCACACCCACTAGTTTCTTTTGTTGAGCTTTCATACATTTTTAGCTCTAGTGCATCCGTTGCATGGCAATCCCTACTCACTCACATTGATATCTATTGATGGGCATCTCCATAGCCCGTTGATACGCCTAGTTGATGTGAGACTATCTCCCTCCATTTTGTCTTCTCCACAACCACCTCTCTATTCCACCCATAGTGCTATGTCCATGGCTCACGCTCATGTATTGCGTGAAAGTTGAAAGGTTTGAAAGAGTAGAGTATGAAAACAAGTGCTTGGCTGAAATCGGGGTTGTGCATGGTATGAATATTTTGTGTGATGAAGAGGGAGCATAGCCAGACTATATGATTTTGTAGGGATAACTTTCTTTAGCCATAGTATTTTGAGAAGACATGATTGCTTTGTTAGTATGCTTGAAGTATTATTATTTCTTATGTCAATATAGACTTTTATCTTGAATCTTTCAGATCTGAACATTCATGCCACAATTAAGAGAATTGCATTGAAAAACTATGTTGGTTAGCATTCCACATCAAAAATTCTGTTTTTATCATTTACCTACTCGAGGACGAGCAAGAATTAAGCTTGGGGATGCTTGATACGTCTCCAACGTATCTAGATTTTTTGATTGTTCCATGCTATTATTTATGATGTTTTGGATGTTTAATGGGCTTTGTCATACACTTTTATATTATTTTTGGGACTAACCTACTAACCCAAAGGCCCAATCCATATTGATGTTTTTGCTTGTTTTAGGGTTTTACAGAAAAGGGATATCAAACGGAGTCCAAACGGAATGAAACCTTTGGGAGAGATATTTTTGGAGAAAATCACGCACGGGAGACTTGAGAACCACGGAGTAGGGGCCACGAGGTGCCCACGAGGGTGGGGGTGCGCCCCTTGCCCAGGGCGCGCCCCCGTGCCTCGTGGGTCCCTCGTGAGGCCCCCGGTGTCCTCCTTCCTCCTATATAAGCCTATGTACCCCGAAACCATCAGGAGAGGAAAACAAACCCTAGTTCCACCGCCGTAACCTTTTGTTCCCGTGAGATCCCATCTTGGAGCCTGTTTCGAAGCTCCGCCGGAGGGGGGATCCATCACGGAGTGCTTCTAGATCATCATCATCATCGCCCTCACCATGAGTTGTGAGTAGTTTACCACAGACCTTCGGGTCCATAGCTAGTATCTAGATGGCTTCTTCTCTCTCTCTGGATCTCAATACAAAGTTCTCCTCGGTCTTCGAGGGGATCTGTTCGATGTAATCTCTTTTTGCGGTGTGTTTGTCGAGATCCGATGAATTGTGAGTTTATGATCAAGATTATCTATGAGAAATATTTGGTTCTTTTCTGAACTCTTTATATGTGCTCATAATATCCTTGCAAGTCTCTTCGAATTATTGGTTTGGTTTGGCCTACTAGATCTATAGTTCTTGCAATGGGAGAAGTGCTTGGCTTTGGGTTCAATCTTGCAGTGTCCTTTCCCAGTGACAGTAGGGGCAACAAGGCACGTATTGTATTGTTGCCATCGAGGATAAAAATATGGGGTTTATATCATATTGCTTGAGTTTATCCCTCTACATCATGTCATCTTGCTTAAGGCGTTACTCTGTCCTTATGAACTCAATACACTAGATGCATGCTGGATAGCGGTCGATGTGTGGAGTAATAGTAGTAGATGCAGGCAGGAGTATGTCTACTTGTCTGAGACGTGATGCCTATATACAATGATCATGCCTAGATAGTCTCATTATTATTCGCTTTTCTATCAATTGCTCGACAGTAATTTCTTTAGCCGCCGTAGAATATCGCTATCATGAGATAAGCCACTAGAGAACACTATGGCCCCCTGGTCTATTCTCAACATATCAATCTACATCTACTTTTCTTTTTCCACTTTTACTTTCTGTTGTTATAAACAAAAATACCAAAAATATAAACTATCATCTCCATCAGATCTCACTTTCGTAAGTGACCGTAAAGGGATTGACAACCCCTTATCGCGTTGGCTGCGAAGTTCTTATTTGTTTGTGCAGGCGCGAGGGACTCGCGCGTGGTCTCCTACTAGATTGATACCTTGGTTCTCAAAAACTGAGGGAAATACTTACGCTATTGTGTTGCATCACCCTTTCCTCTTTGATGGAATACAACGCAAACTCGAGAAGTAGCAAACCTTGGGTGGTGGAGCAGTACGCCGGGGCCTACCTGTGGTATCTTCTCACAGAGGTATTGTTTCCATACTGCTCTGGGGACACTGCCCTATGGATGTGTCTCAATTTCCTAAAGGACTGCGAGGCGGGGTACAGCTGGGGGGCCGCCGGCCTCGCCTACCTATGTCGTTCGGTAAGTGCATATCATATTGTTTCAAATATCATGAACATGTGTTTCTTTAGATTATGTCATCTTATCATCTATACTTATTTTGTAGCTTGACAACGCAACCCAGAGGTCGGAAGATACGCCCGGTATGTGTGGATGTGTATGTGGCCTCCCCATTTGGATGTGGGAGCGAATCTTGGTGGGGCGTCCGGAGACACTTGACTCGCGTCCATGGACTTACTATGGCGAAGATGACGAAGATGATCGGTACCCGACCGTCGCATACGCTTGGGACGTGGTAGGTGTCTACACGGGCGAATCCTAGGACTTGTACAAGGTCTTCAGCAACAAGCTTGATGCTCTGACGCCTTTCCAGGTATAAGAACAAGATTTTTAATGTTTTCGACGACACTTTCACTTGAGCTTACCATTGTTTGGTACTAGGTTAATTGGTGGTCGTATGATAATGACCGAGACTGGGGGTTCGAGCTGAACGCGATGTGCAGGCAACACATGCTTCTTTGGTGGTGCATCATGACCATGATTTGTGTCTATGCCGTCGAGTACCACTTGCCACAGCGCGTTGCCGCGCAATTTGGTAAGGCGTAACATACACCACCAGGCGACATCGTCACTGATACCGGTGGCCACAATCTATGCTTGTGAGTACCACCGCCCGTTCTCATCGATACCAAGTTTCGTTTAGATGTTTTACATTCTTTCTAGTGGTGTTTTACATTCTTTCTTATGCCTTGCAGGATGAGTAGGCAGAAGAGTCAATCTATCACCGATTGGGGAGAGCATCATGCCACATACATGAATGAATGGAACGAGTGGAAAACTCGCAAAGATGTGGAGAGGAAAGTGATGGACTCGAATGAATACGAGGATCACCTGCTGTGGTACGACGATGGCATCAAGCATCGTCTGCGCCTGAGGCCCCAGTGGACAACCGTGTTGGAAATATGCCCTAGAGGCAATAATAAAATGATTATTATTATATTTTATTGTTCATTATAATTGTCTATTGTTCATGCTATAATTGTATTAACCGGAAACTGTAATACATGTGTGAATACATAGACCACAACATTCCCTAGTGAGCCTCTAGTTGACTAGCTCGTTGATCAATAGATGGTTGTGGTTTCCTGACCATGGACATTGGATGTCGTTGATAACGGGATCACATCATTAGGAGAATGATGTGATGGACAATACCCAATCCTAAGCATAGCACAAGATTATGTAGTTCGTTTGCTGGAGCTTTTCTAATGTCAAGTATCATTTCCTTAGACCATGAGATTGTGCAACTCCCGAATACCGTAGTGTATCAAACGTCACAACATAACTGGGTGACTATGAAGGTGCACTATAGGTATCTCCGAAAGTGTCTGTTGGGTTGGCACAAATCGAGACTGGGATTTGTCACTCCGTATGAAGGAGAGGTATCTCTGGGCCCACTCAGTAATGCATCATCAGAATGAGCTCAATGTGACAAAGGAGTTAATCATGGGATCATGTGTTATGGAACGAGTAAAGAGACTTGCTGGTAATGAGATTGAACAAGGTATGGGGATACCGACCATCGAATCTCGAGCAAGTAACATACCGATGGACAAAGGAAATTGTATACGGGATTGATTGAATCTCCGACATCGTGGTTCATCCGATGAGATCATCGTCGAACATGTGGGAGACAATATGCGTATCCAGATCCCGCTATTGGTTATCGGCCGAAGATGTGTCTCGGTCATGTCTGTGTGGTTCCCGAACCCGTAGGGTCTACACACTTAAGGTTCCGTGACACTAGAGTTGTAATGGGAATTGTATGTGGTTACCGAAAGTTGTTCAGAGTCCCGGATGAGATCTCGGACGTCACGAGGAGTTTCTAAATGGTCCGGAGGTGAAGATTTATATATGGGAAGTCTAGTTTCAGTCGCCGGAAAAGTTTTTGGGGTCATCGGCATTGTACCGGGACAACCGAAAGGGTTCCGGGGGTCCATCGAGAGGGGCCACCTGCCCCGGGGGACCAAGTGGGCTGCATATGGGTGGGAACCAGCCCCCTAGTGGGTTGGTGCGCCCCCCAAGGGGGCCAAGGTGCCTAGGGTTAAAACCCTACGGGTGCCCCCCCCACCAACTTGGGGGGAAAGCACCCCCCTTGGCCGCTGCCCCCCTTGATACGTCTCCAACGTATCTATAATTTTTTATTGTTCCATGCTATCATTTATGAAGTCTTGGATGTTTAATGGGCTTTATCTTACACTTTTATATCATTTTTGGGACTAACCTACTAACCCAAAGGCCCAGTCCAGATTGCTGTTTTTTGCGTGTTTCAGGGTTTTGCAGAAAAAGAATATCAAACGGAGTCCAAACGGAATGAAACCTTCGCAAGAGATATTTTTGGAGAAAATCACGCACGGAGAACTTCAGAACCATGTCAGGGGAGATACGGGCTGCCCACGAGGGTGGGGGGCGCGCCCCCCTTCCCTGGGCGCGCCCCTGCCTCGTGGGGCCCCCGTGACTCCCCCGGTGTCCTCCTTCCTCCTATATAAGTCTACGTAACCCGAAACCATCAGCAATAGAGAGAAAACCCTAATTACACCACCATAACCTTTTGTTCCCGTTAGATCCCATCTCGGAGCCTGTTCCGGAGCTCCACGGAGGGGAATCCATCATGGAGTTCATCATCATCATCATCATCGCCCTCACCATGAGTTGTGAGTAGTTTACCACAGACCTTCGGGTCCATAGCTAGTATCTAGATGGCTTCTTCTCTCTCTCTGGATCTCAATGCAAAGTTCTCCTCGGTCTTCGAGGAGATCTATTCGATGTAATCTCTTTTTGCGGTGTGTTTGTCGAGATCCGATGAATTGTGAGTTTATGATCAAGATTATCTATGAGAAATATTTGTTTCTTCTCTAAACTTTTTATGTGTGCTCATAATATCCTTGAAAGTCTCTTCGAATTATTGGTTTGGTTTGGCCTACTAGATCTATAGTTCTTGCAATGGGAGAAGTGCTTGGCTTTGGGTTCAATCTTGCGGTGTCCTCTCCCAGTGATAGCAGGGGAAGCAAGGCACGTATTGTATTGTTGCCATCGAGGATAAAAAGATGGGGTTTAGATCATATTGCTTGAGTTTATCCCTCTACATCATGTCATCTTGCTTAAGGTGTTACTCTGTTCTTATGAACTCAATACACTAGATGCATGCTGGATAGCGGTCGATGTGTGGAGTAATAGTAGTAGATGCAGAATCGTTTCGGTCTACTTGTCTCGGACGTGATGCGTATATACAATGGTCATGCCTAGATAGTCTGATAATTATTCACTTTTCTATCAATTGCTCGACAAAAATTTGCTTACCCGCCGTAGAATATCGCTATCATGAGAGAAGCCACTAGAGAACACTATGGCCCCCGGGTCTATTCTCAACATATCAATCTACATCTACTTTACTTTTATCGCTTTTATTTTTTATTCTTATAAACAAAAATACCAAAAATATAAACTATCATCTTTATCATATCTCACTTTCGTAAGTGACCGTAAAGGGATTGCCAACCCCTTATTGCGTTGGCTGCGAAGTTCTTATTTGTTTGTGCAGGTGCGAGGGACTCGCGCGTGGTCTCCTACTGGATTGATATCTTGGTTCTAAAAAACTGAGGGAAATACTTACGCTATTGTGCTGCATCTCCCTTTCCTCTTCGAGGGAATACAACGCAAGCTCGAGAAGTAGCAAGAAGAATTTATGGCGCCGTTGCCGGGGAGGCTTACGCAAAAGTCATATACCAAGTACCTATCACAAACCCTTATCCTTCGCATTACATTTATTTGCCTCTCGTTTTCCTCTCCCCCACTTCACCCTTGCCGTTTTATTTGCCCTCCTTCCGCCGTGTGTTTATCGTTCGCTTGCTTCTTGTTTGCTTGTGTGCTGCTTGCTTGCCTCATTGCCCTCATGTCGGAGATGGGGGACGATCTTATCAAGAAGGGTAGTAATGTCGAGGGCAACGTCTATGTTGACTGATACGTCTCCAACGTATCTACTTTTCCAAACCCTTTTGCCCTTGTTTTGGACTCTAAAATGCATGATTTGAATGGAACTAACCCGGACTGACGCTGTTTTCAGTAGAACTGCCATGGTGTTGATTTTGTGCAGAATAAAAAGTTCTCGGAATCGCCTTGAAAGTGCAACTAATCCCCGGGTGGTTTTGGTAATTAATAACAACATATATATCATTGAACTAATATTTACTTGAGAATCATTTCAGAGAAGTTCGATGATATGGGTATGGAAATGTCTGAAGAAGTGGACCCCTCAAAATGCTAAGACAAGCATTGGCAAAAGCTCAAGACTCTATTTTTGGTTTAGTGATCAAAGATCACATTGAGTCCATAGGAAAAGCCAATACTATTAAAAGGGGATGAGGTTGTGTTGATGATCTGGTTGCTCAAGTGCTTAGTGATTTAGCTCCCTCAACTATCAGCAACTTTCACTACTTAACACACTCATAAGTAATCTCGGACAAACCGATTCTTCCAACTCAGTCCCACCGAGATGAACCACCTCAGCTATTCTTCCAAACCCTAATATTTCGGTCCATCCGATTTTGAGTTCGGTCTCACCGAAACTGGACTGCCAACCTTCTTTAACCTTTTGTCATCATTTCGGAATATCCGAGTTGTTGATTTCGATCCCACCGATTCTGGCAAGTTCCTACCTTTGACTCATATCGGACACACCGAGATGGTATTTTCGGTCCCACCGAAAACCCCAACGTTCACTATATTTGAACTTTCGGTCTGACCGAGTTTTCACTTCGGTCTCACCGAGATTGCTCAATTATGTGTGTAACGGTTGGATTTTGTGTGGAGGCTATATATACCCCTCCACCCCCTCTTCATTCGTGGAGAGAGCCATCAGAAAGTACTACCACTCCTACCATACACTTTCTGAGAAGAGAACCACCTACCCTTGTGTTGAGATCAAGTCATTCCATTCCTACCATATGAAACTTGATTTCTAGCCTTCCCAAGTTGCTTTCCACTCAATCCTTTCTTCCACCACAGCCATATCAGTGAGGAGAGTTGAGTGTTGGGGAGATTATCATTTGAAGCAGAAGAGCAAGGAGTTCATCATCATCAACAACATCTATTACCTTTTGGAGGGTGGTGCCTCCTAGATTGGTTAGGTGTCGCTTGGGAGCCTCCGTCTTTGAGATGTGGAGTTGAACCAAGAAGTTTGTAAGGGCAAGGAGATCGCCTACTTCGTGAAGATCTACCCCGAGTAAGGCTAGTCCTCCGTGGGCGTAGGCCATGATGGAATAGACAAGGTTGCTTCTTCGTGGACCCTTCGTGGGTGGAGCCCTCCGTGGACTCGCGCAGCCGTTACCCTCCGTGGGTTGAAGTCTCCATCAACGTGGATGTACGATAGCACCACCTATCGGAACCACGACAAAAATCTTCGTGTCACCAAACTGCGTTTGATCTTCTCCACCTCTCTTTTACATGTGCAATTTACTTTCCGCTGCTTATACTCTAGAATTGCATGTGTAGGGTGATACTTGAATTGATCTTAATTGTGAAGCTGCCAAAAACATTGCATGATCTAAAGGCAGATTTTTTATATTGTCAAGTAGTCTAATCACCCCCCCTCTAGACCTACTTTCGATCCTACAAGTGGTATCAGAGCTTTGGTCTCCATTGTTTTGGTTTCCATTGCATTGGACTCCATAAGCTTGGTTTCACAACCTAGGAGAGTATGGCGTCTAGTGAGGGTAATTATCGTAGAGGTCCTTACTTTGATGGTACAAATTTTGCTAGTTGGAAGCATAAAATGAAAATGCATATTCTTGGTCATAACCCAGCCGCATGGGGCATTATTTGTGTTGGCATGCAAGGTGATTTCTTTGAAGAAGGAAAAGTTCCGGATCGCGAAGCTACACCCGAAGAGTTGCGGATGTTGCAAAACAATGCTCAAGCTTGTGACATTCTCTTCAATGCTTTGTGTCCCGAAGAGTTCAACAAAATCAGCCGTCTTGAGAATGCTAAAGAGATTTGGGATACTTTGGTTGAAATGCACGAAGGTACTGAATCTGTGAAGGAATCAAAGCTAGATATTCTTCAAGGTCAACTTGACAAGTTCAAGATGAAGGATGGTGAAGGAGTCGCTGAAATGTACTCTAGGCTTGCTCTCATCACAAATGAGATTGCCGGCTTAGGAAGCGAAGAAATGACACCGATTCATCATTAAGAAGATTCTCAGAGCTTTGGATGGAAAGTATGACACCGTGTGCACTTTGATCCAAATGATGCCAAACTACAAGACTCTCAAGCCAACTGAAGTCATTGGAAGAATTGTTGCTCATGAGATGACACTTAAGGATAAGGAAGAGCTTCACAACAAGTCAAGTGGTGCTTACAAAGCTACAAGTGATGCTCCTACTACCTCAAGTGACAAGCTAATTTCCAATGAAGAGATAAGCCTAATGGTCAAGAACTTCAACAAGTTCTACAAGAATAGAGGCAAAGAAAGAAGCTCAAAGTCTAGATCATATGATGAAAAGAGATCTTCTAGTCGTGATCGAAACTGCTACAATTGTGGAAGACCCGGACACTTATCAAATGAGTGTACGGCTCCCCACAAGAGAAGAGAAGAATCTCCAAGAAGAAGAGCAAGAGATGAGTCACCTCGGAGAGAGAGAAGGAGTAGAGATGATCGTTATGAACGAAGACCCTCTCGGAGAAGCAAGGATTCGGAGAGGAAAGACAAGTCATCAAGGAGCTACACAAGAAGAAGACATCAAGCTCATGTAGGTGAATGGGTCTCCGGCTCCGACTCCGACAATCAATCCGATGGAAGCTATCACTCCGACTCCGACTACAGTCAAGATGAAGGTGTTGCCGGACTTGCACTCGTATCCTCCAACTCCAACTCCTACGACTTATTTGATTCACCAAATGAGGGAATTGGAAGATGCTTCATGGCTAAAGGCCCCAAGGTAACACACCCTGAATTCATTGATTTTGATAGTGATGAGGATGACTTGCTTGGTGAAGACGGGCTCTTGCATGATAAATCTAGTGAGCTTAGTAATGATGAAAATGCTAGTAGTCTTTATAGTCGAGAAGAGTCGAATGACAATGCTATGAAGGAAATTGAGCGTCTAACTAAAGAACTAAACACTCTTAAGTTAGCTCATGAAACAACTCAAGAAGATCATAGAGAGCTCCTAAGATCTCATGAGAAGCTACGCTTCGAGAAGCTCACTCTAGAGCAAGAACATGAGTTTCTAAAAGCGATCAATGACGATCTTTGAAAGAAGAGTTCTTCATATCTTGCCAAACGACTTCTCTTGTCTAATTTCTTGCCACCTATTAAGACTAAGCATGACAAGCATAAGAAAAATTCTTCCTCTAGTAGTAACAATAACAATGTTAAATCCAATATTGTTACTTCTAGTAGTTCTCTTGATTCCACTAACAATGTTTCAAGCCAAGTTACACTTGAGCAAGAGAATAGCTTATTGAAGGAAATCATAGAGAAAGGTGTCTACAAGAGTCTTGCCGGAAGCAAGAACTTTGAGGAAATTGTTCGCAAACAAGGAAGGCACCGGAAGAATCAAGGAATTGGTTTTGAGCGAAAGTTCAACGCCGAAGGTGTTGAGTGGGAAGAAGGTCAATACCCTACTCCACAGTTTGTTTCACAAAAGGAGAAGTATGATCCTACTTCTTCCAATGTGGAACAAGCTCAAGATGACCTTCCACCACAAGACCACAAGCTGAAGGCCAAGGACAAGCTTCAAGAGGAGATTGATGCATTCATTGAAGCACCTCAAGCCATGGTCAAGTGGGTTCCCAAGGACACATCAAGTTCTACTTCGTCAAGCTCAACTACAACTCCAAGGATTCCCATCAAGATGATGTGGATCCCAAAGAAGAAGAACTAGAAGGTTCTTGAGGGTGACTCCGCCAACATACTTCACTCATATTCATTTTGGCAAGAACTTGTGCAATCAACTTCCACATCATGCACTAGTTCATGGAGTCACAAACCCTCTTGTTGGTAAGTCAAGGGACAAGGTAATCATTGCTTTCATGGACATCATCTTTAGTGAACTTCAATCCATGTCTATGGATATTCTTGTTTGTTCCTTGTGGGACTAACCCATGTAGGTATTGAAAGTGCCCTAATCCAAAGGATAGCTCCCAACTCTTGATGATCTACATCAACATTGAGCATCCACATCTTCAACATCTACATGAAGTCTTCTACGACAACCCAAGGTTAGTTTGACCCTTTAAAAGGGGTTCTCACATCTAGGGGGAGCTTTGCTCTAAAAATTGAGCTAAAGCATCTTCAAATGATGTGAACACATCAATGCTTTATGTAAAAGTGGTAACCCCACTTGTGCTTAAACGATGAGTATGACCTATGATCAAATGTTCTCATTTGACTCCTATGTCAATATACTCATATATAGATGACCTAGTCATCGACAAATTGTGTGCTAGTAGCTAGAGTATTGGTTGTGCATGTTTGACACATATTTCAGTTGCTATCTTATTGTGTGAGCATGTTGAATGCATGATTTCATCCATTCAAGGACATCCATTTGTTGTTTTGATTGTTTGACTTTTCTGGCCAAATGGATGGACAAGAATGCCTAAGCACCTTCCCTAGCTATCTATGCTTTCTTGTCTCAAATTCTATTCATGCTCATATCACAACTTTGAACAAGTCATTTTCGGACCCTCCGAGTGAGGAGCACTCGGAGCCACCGATCCGTCTAAGGCTGACTTCCAAAACCTTCTAAGTCCATTTTGGTCTGACCAACTTTTCCATCTCGGTCCAACCGAAACGCTTAGACTGATCTAGGTTTCATCTCGGTGAAACCGAGTTCAAAATCTCGGCGTGACCGATATGTGTAACTGCACAGTAGTTAGCCATTTCGGTGTCACCGAGTTTTTCAACTCGGTCCCACCGACAGTATGGGGATATATATACCTGAGGGCTGCGCGCGATTACTTCTTCAAACCGTTTCGCCCTCAAGTCCCCTGCTGCCGTCGCCCTGGTCTTCGGATCGTCGCCGTCGTCGCCTGTGCGCCCTCGCCGCAGGTCTCCGCCGCCGTCAACGGTAATCTTCTCCGCGCCATTGCCGCCGTAGAGGGACTCCACCAAGTTAGGGTGAGTCCCGATCCCTCTCGTGCTCCCCATCTGATTCTTGCACGATTGGTTTGCCATGTATCTATCCACGTTTGAGATATTCCCTAAACATCAGATCAGATCCTTTTAGTTTCGAGCGAAATTCTTAGGTTTAGGTTTCCACGGAACACATCTCGGTGAAACCGATTTTGAAAACTCGGAATGACCGATTTGGCCTCTGGCCATTGCACTGCACCGTTCGGTCTAACCGATTCGTGCAAATCGGTGTGACCGATGTAGAGTCTCAGTGAAACCCTAGTGTTTCGGTAGGACCGAAACCCATTTCGGTCTGACCGAAAGTGGTGTGTAGGTTTCTGTTATACACTTCGGATTCACCGAAACTGAAAATCGGTTTGACCGAAATGCATTCTGTGAAAACTCAAAACTAAGATTTGAACTCATTTTTTTTTGCAAAAACCTCTGCAGTTGTGATAACTCTTCTACTCTACCTATACCTTATCTTTTCACAGGTTGTCAGCCATGTCAGATGTCAGTGACAGCCAGAACAGGTCTGAGTCACCGTTTGCAGAGATTCCAGAGGCAGATACTAGTCCTGAGGCTAGTAGTTCCAGTGATGATGGTGAGAGGAGCACCCCCAGTGGTTTGCCTCCTGCAGCCACCAGAACCAGAAAGAAGAGAAATTCTGATGATGAGGACTCTGACTTCGTTGCTGAGGAAGTTACCTCCAAGCCCAAGAGAAAAGTTGTTGCCAAAGAGCACGAAGGGCAGCAGTCAAAGAAAGGCACCAGCAAGGTCAAGCAGTCACCTGTTGCAAAGAAACTGAACTTGGAAGAGCCAGCTCCAAGTAAGGTGAAGAAAACTTCCAAAAGGAAGAGGGTAGTATATGCTGAACCTCATGTTGATGCAGCTGCTGAAGAAGAAGAAGATGCACCCCAGCCTCATCCTCAGAAGGCTAAGTTCATGGGTGATGCTATTAGGGCTCAAGCCACTTCTAAGCCCAAGAAGCCTGCTCAAGCCAAGGCAGCTCCAGCCAAGCCCAAGAGGACAACCAGGAGCATTCCAGCTTCTGAGAAGAACAAAGGTGAGATGCCACCGTCTGAGTCAGATGAAGAACATGTGTTGCTGAAGCTCCGTCCTAAGTTGCCACTCCACAACGATGCTCATCCTCAAGCCGAGGATATGAAGGCAAGGAAGGATAAAGGTCTCAGGCTATGGAGACAGTCTGATCCATATGCCGTGAGGAGAAGGACTGCTGTGGACCCCAGATTCCACACCAGAGAGCAGCAGGACTTCTATGAGACCGTGCTGATGGATAAGAAGCCTATTGTTGCTGACACCAGGTATGTTGACTGGAAGTACATTGACAGTGAAGAGCACCGAGACTTCTTTCCCCATGTGCACGAGAGCTTCACTGCATGTGGAGTTGCTGAGTTCGTGGGTCAAGAGCTGACAGCTTGGAATGACGAGATGATCATGCAGTTCTACGCCACAGCCCACTTCTATCCTGATGGCAAGATCACCTGGATGACTGAAGGTCAAAGGTTTTCTTCGTCTGTTGAAGAATGGGCAGAACTTCTGAATGCTCCAGTGCAGAGAGAGGACGACATTGATGTCTATGGGATTCCTAAGAAGTGCCATGATTCCATGAAGAACATGTACAAGGAGATCCCCGCTGCTGATTTGGAAGGGTGGAAGCTTGGCTCAGTGTACTATCTCCAGGCAGGTCTGACCACCACAAACACTATTTTGAGGCATACCTTGATGCCCAAGTCTGGAGACCACCGCATGATTCGAGGCTATTCTATCAACATGCTGCACATTCTCGATGAGAAGGCACCTTTCAAGGTGATGGACTTAATGGTAGAGACCATTAAGAGGACTGCAGCTGACCAGAAGAGGTCGTGTGGATTTGCCCCGCAGATTCAGATGCTCATCAATGCCAAGTTTGGCACGGGCAAATTCATGTTGGATAGGAAGCACTTGCCACTGCAGCCAGAGCATGAGGACAACGTAGTTGTGATGGATGAGGAGGATCCAACCTCAGTTGAAGGAAAAGCCAAAATTGAAGCTGCGAAGAAAGCCAAAGCTGACAAAGAGGCAGCAGCAGCAGCAGCTAAACCAAAGAGCTTCGGAGAGCAGATTCTTGAAGCTACCCAGAGGATTGAACAACGCCTAGCCAGCATTGAGCAATCTCAGGAAAGCCTAGAGAGGATTGTTGAGGACAAGATCCACGCTCTGGACATGAAGCTGACTGAGATTCAGGTGTCCGTCAACAAGCTTGAGGCAGACAAGGAGGAAGCAAGGCAGGAGAGAGCAGAGCTCATGCAGGATGATCTAGTCCAGGACTCTCATCGCCAGACTGCTCAGGTTCCCAGAGGATCCCGATCTGCAGCTATCCCAGTGACTGACTCCAGGGCTACCACTTCAGCACCAGCTACAGCTCCAGCAGTTGCTCCAGCTCCAGCATCCACTCCTCCAGCGCAGACATCAGCAGAAGTCTTCGCCGATGCCGTCATTTCTACTCCGACATCTACCCAGACGGGAGCCGCCAGCAGAGCCCACAGTGACGCTTAGCTCTATACCTTTTCGAACTTTTTGGTAACTTGTTGCCAAAGGGGGAGAAATTGTATAGATCATAGGGCTTCGAGAGAGAGAGTGCTCTTTCGTTCTTTTGCCGGTTTCCTTTGAGATACATTTGGTTCTTTTGGTCTTTCGATACTTTCAGTGTGCTTGCTACTACGTTTGATGCTACCTTAGTGAGTGCTTGGTCATACTATGCTTTAATGTGTGCTTAATGCTTATCATATGCTATTCCTTATTGTATGGCTATTTACTCTTGTCTTGGTGATTGAGTGCATGTTATTCATTCTTATCATTTTGTGCGCTCCACCAAGATGTATGTGACATGGAAGAGTGACCCATAATCCTAATCGATTGTGCATTTGCATTCAAACGCAAATTTTAAATAATGCACAAATTTAGGGGGGGCTCTTGTTTATCACATACTTCTCAAAGCGACGATATTATTCATTGATTATATCTTTTGTCGAAGCTTTGATCTATATGTTGTCATCAATTACCAAAAAGGGGGAGATTGAAAGTGCAACTAATCCCCGGGTGGTTTTGGTAATTAATAACAACATATATATCATTGAACTAATATTTACTTGAGAATCATTTCAGAGAAGTTCGATGATATGGGTATGGAAATGTCTGAAGAAGTGGACCCCTCAAAATGCTAAGACAAGCATTGGCAAAAGCTCAAGACTCTATTTTTGGTTTAGTGATCAAAGATCACATTGAGTCCATAGGAAAAGCCAATACTATTAAAAGGGGATGAGGTTGTGTTGATGATCTGGTTGCTCAAGTGCTTAGTGATTTAGCTCCCTCAACTATCAGCAACTTTCACTACTTAACACACTCATAAGTAATCTCGGACAAACCGATTCTTCCAACTCAGTCCCACCGAGATGAACCACCTCAGCTATTCTTCCAAACCCTAATATTTCGGTCCATCCGATTTTGAGTTCGGTCTCACCGAAACTAGACTGCCAACCTTCTGTAACCGTTTGTCATCATTTCGGAATATCCGAGTTGTTGATTTCGGTCCCACCGATTCTGGCAAGTTCCTACCTCTGACTCATATCGGACACACCGAGATGGTATTTTCGGTCCCACCGAAAACCCCAACGTTCACTATATTTGAACTTTCGGTCTGACCGAGTTTTCACTTCGGTCTCACCGAGATTGCTCAATTATGTGTGTAACAGTTGGATTTTGTGTGGAGGCTATATATACCCCTCCACCCCCTCTTCATTCGTGGAGAGAGCCATCAGAAAGTACTACCACTCCTACCATACACTTTCTGAGAAGAGAACCACCTACCCTTGTGTTGAGATCAAGTCATTCCATTCCTACCATATGAAACTTGATTTCTAGCCTTCCCAAGTTGCTTTCCACTCAATCCTTTCTTCCACCACAGCCATATCAGTGAGGAGAGTTGAGTGTTGGGGAGATTATCATTTGAAGCACAAGAGCAAGGAGTTCATCATCATCAACAACATCTATTACCTTTTGGAGGGTGGTGCCTCCTAGATTGGTTAGGTGTCGCTTGGGAGCCTCCATCTTTGAGATGTGGAGTTGAACCAAGAAGTTTGTAAGGGCAAGGAGATCGCCTACTTCGTGAAGATCTACCCCGAGTAAGGCTAGTCCTCCGTGGGCGTAGGCCGTGATGGAATAGACAAGGTTGCTTCTTCGTGGACCCTTCGTGGGTGGAGCCCTCCGTGGACTCGCGCAGCCGTTACCCTCCGTGGGTTGAAGTCTCCATCAACGTGGATGTACGATAGCACCACCTATCGGAACCACGACAAAAATCTCCGTGTCACCAAACTGCGTTTGATCTTCTCCACCTCTCTTTTACATGTGCAATTTACTTTCCGCTGCATAAACTCTAGAATTGCATGTGTAGGGTGTTACTTGAACTGATCTTGTTTGTGAAACTGCCAAAAACTTTGCATGATATAAAGGCAGATTTTTTATATTGTCAAGTAGTCTAATCACCCCCCCTCTAGACCTACTTTCGATCCTACAGTATCTCATGGAATCTTTTAGCTTAAGGGGAGAAGACTTAGAGGAATCTTCACAATTGATATCCTATGAAAAGCAAAATCTCTCAGAGTTCATTGAAAATCTTTTAGCTTCGGAGACATGTTTGCTGATTCAAGCCTGTGCTCAAATATGAGACACTCTTTATACATGTCCTCCCTGGCTTGGTACTCTTGATGTTCTTGCAGTTGGTTGAAGGAATACTCTTGTGTTATCTAACCTTGTTTTCTCAAGTTTATCCCTTCAGGTACAATGTCAAGGAACCTCAAGGTAAGTATATGCATCTTGCAGAATGTGCATGATGGTGACTTGCTTGTAAATACTTGTTTGCAAGAAATCACCATGCACATATGCATTATCACTCAATTCCTTTTCTTCTGCTCTGATGCATATAGCCAAGCTGCATGTAGCACATCTTGCTTATCTCTCTTGTGTGCTTGTGGTAGTCCAAAACCATAATTTATGAAAATCTTGCACACTTGTAGGGGGAGCCTGTGTACTACATGCTTGTCAAAGCTTTCATGATAATTCTGTCTTTCTTTCAATAAGCTTTGATGTCTTGTTTAGTGTGATTCTAGTGTGTTGCCATCAATTACCAAAAAGGGGGAGATTGAAAGCACATTTGCTCTCCGGGTGGTTTTGGTAATTAATGACAACATACTTTGTGGTTGGACTAATGCTTTTATCAAGTATGTTTCAGGAAATCCAATCACATTGGTATGGCAAAAGGACTGAAGAAGTGGACCCCTCAAAATGCTAAGGCAAGCATTGGCAAAAGCTCAAGACTCCATTTTTGGTTTAGTGATCCAAGATCACATTGAGTCCATAGGAAAAGCCAATACTATTAAAAGGGGATGAGGTTGTGTTGATGATCTGGTTGCTCAAGTGCTTAGTGATCTAGCTCCCTCAACTATCAGCAACTTTCACTACTTAACACACTCATAAGTAATCTCGGACAAACCGATTCTGCAAACTCAGTCCCACCGAGATGAACCACCTCAGTTATTCTTCCAAACCCTAATTTCTCGGTCCATCCGATTTTGAGTTTCGGTCTCACCGAAACTGGACTGCCAACCTTCTGTAACCAATTGACATCACTTCGGAATATCCGAGTTGTTAATTTCGGTCCCACCGAGAATGGCAAGCTCCTACCTTTGACTCACATCGGACACACCGAGATGGTATTTTCGGTCCCACCGAAAATCCCAACGTTCACTATATTTGAACTTTCGGTCTGACCGAGTTTTCACTTCGGTCTCACCGAGATTGCCCAAATATGTGTGTAACGGTTGGATTTTGTGTGGAGGCTATATATACCCCTCCACCCCCTCTTCATTCGTGGAGAGAGCCATCAGAAAGTTTACCACTCCTACCATACACTTTCTGAGAAGAGAACCACCTACCCTTGTGTTGAGATCAAGTCATTCCATTCCTACCATATGAAACTTGATTTCTAGCCTTCCCAAGTTGCTTTCCACTCAATCCCTTCTTCCACCACAGCCAAATCAGTGAGGAGAGTTGAGTGTTGGGGAGATTATCATTTGAAGCACAAGAGCAAGGAGTTCATCATCATCAACAACATCTATTACCTTTTGGAGGGTGGTGCCTCCTAGATTGGTTAGGTGTCGCTTGGGAGCCTCCGTCTTTGAGATGTGGAGTTGAACCAAGAAGTTTGTAAGGGCAAGGAGATCGCCTACTTCGTGAAGATCTACCCCGAGTAAGGCTAGTCCTCCGTGGGCGTAGGCCATGATGGAATAGACAAGGTTGCTTCTTCGTGGACCCTTCATGGGTGGAGCCCTCCGTGGACTCGCGCAGCCGTTACCCTCCGTGGGTTGAAGTCTCCATCAACGTGGATGTACGATAGCACCACCTATCGGAACCACGACAAAAATCTCCGTGTCTTCAAACTGCGTTTGATCTTCTCCACCTCTCTTTACTACATGTGCAATTTACTTTCCGCTGCTTATACTCTAGAATTGCATGTGTAGGGTGATACTTGAATTGATCATTATTGTGAAACTGCCAAAAACTGTTCATGATCAAAAGGCAGAATTTTTATATTGTCAAGTAGTCTAATCACCCCCCCCTCTAGACATACTTTCGATCCTACACGCCTGAAAATCAACGAGAATTATTTCAAAAAATATAAAATATATCTGCAAGAAGATCCTCACCGGGGGGCCCACACCCTGTCCTCGAGGGTGGGGGGCGCCCCCCCTGCCTCGAGGGCCCCCCGATGCTCCACCGACGTACCCCCAGATCCTATATCTTCCGTTTCAGGGAGAGAAAAATAGGAGAGAAGGAATTATTGCGTTTCACGAGACGGAGCCGCCGCCAAGCCCTAATCTCTCTCGGGAGGGCTGATCTGGAGTCCGTTCGGGGCTCCGGAGAGTGGAGATCGTCGCCATCGTCGTCATCAACCTTCCTCCATCACAAATTCCATGATGCTCACCGCCGTGTGTGAGTAATTCCATTGTAGGCTTGCTGGAGGGTGATGGGTTGGATGGGATCTATCATGTAATCGAGTTAGTTTTGTTAGGGTTTGATCCCTAGTATCCACTATGTTCTGAGATTGATGTTGCTATGACTTTGCTATGCTTAATGCTTGTCACTAGGGCCCGAGTGCCATGATTTCAGATCTGAACCTATTATGTTTTCATGAATATATGTGTGTTCTTGATCCTATCTTGCAAGTCTATAGTCACCTACTATGTGTTATGATCCGGCAACCCTGAAGTGACAATAATCGGGACCACTCCCGGTGATGACCATAGTTTGAGGAGTTC
This sequence comes from Secale cereale, assembly GCA_902687465.1. Taxonomy (NCBI): domain Eukaryota; kingdom Viridiplantae; phylum Streptophyta; class Magnoliopsida; order Poales; family Poaceae; genus Secale; species Secale cereale. The sequence goes on from LR738712.1 coordinate 500,900,155, forward strand.
ATGTATTCACTATGTGTTAATGCTTTGGTCCGGTACTCTATTAAAAGGAGGCCTTAATATCCCTTAGTTTCCAATAGGACCCAGCTGCCACGGGAGGGTAGGACAAAAGATGTCATGCAAGTTCTTTTCCATAAGCATGTATGACTATATTCGGAATACATGCCTACATTGCATTGATGAACCGGAGCTAGTTCTGTGTCACCCTAGGTTATAACTTCTACAAGATGAATTGCATCCGACATAGTTTCCCATCACCGATCCAATGCCTACGAGCTTTACCTATATTGCTATTATCCTATTTACTTTTCCGTTGCTACTATCACAAAAACTACAAAAACACTATAGTTACTTTTATTGCTGGTACTACCACTATCATATTACTTTGCTACTAAACTATCTTGCTGCAGATACTAAGTTTCCAGGTGTGGTTGAATTGAAAACTCAGCTGCTAATACTTAAGAGTATTCTTTGGCTCCCCTTGTGTCGAATCAACAAATTTGGGTTGAATACTTTACCCTCGAAAACTGTTGCGATCCCCTACACTTGTGGGTTATCAAGACTATTTTCTGGCGCCGTTGTCGGGGAGCATAGCTCTATTCTTTAAGTCACTTGGGATTTATATCTGCTAATCACTATGAAGAATTTGAAGGACTCAAAAACCAAGATCTTACCCTCAACTACGAGGGGAGGTAAGGAACTGCCATCTAGCTCTGCACTTGATTCTCCTTCTGTTATGAGTAACTTGCGACACCTACTCCTGCTATTGAATCTGATATGTCGTATGTTCTAGATGATGCTACTTCTGCTATGTATGATGAAACTATCTCTATGCCTGATACTGTGCTACTAGGTGAATTTCTAGATGAACAAATTGCTAAGGTTAGGGAGATTGCAAATGTTGATGATATTTATGAAAGTGATGATGAAACTACTCCCAATAGATATGAATTGCCTATTGTGCCTGAGGGTTATGTTATGGATGAAGAAACTGCTAGAGACGTTCTTGCTTGCAATGATAGATATGATCTTAAGAAATTATTAGCTAAGCTGAAGGAAAAGTCCTTGAATGCTAGAATGAAACATGACCCTGCTTTTGCTACTTCACCTATATGTGTCACTGATAAGGATTATGAATTCTCTATTGATCCTGAGTTAATTACTTTGGTTGAATATGATCCTTTCCATGGCTATGAGTCTAAAACTGTTGTGGCACATCTTACTAAGTTGAATGATATAGCCACCCTGTTTACCAATGATGAAAAGATTTGTTACTACTATATCCTTAAGCTATTTCCGTTCTCGTTAAAGGGTGATGCTAAGGCTTGGTTTAATTCTATTGATCATGGTTGTGTGCGTAGTCCCGAGGATATGATGTATTACTTCTCTGCTAAATATTTTCCTGCTCATAAGAAACAAGCTGCCTTGCGGGAAATTTGTAACTTTGCTCAAACTGAAGAAGAGAGTCTCCCACAAGCTTGGGGGAGGCTTCTCCAGTTACTTAATGCTTTGCCTGATCATCCTCTTGAGATGCATGATATACTTAATGTCTTTTATAATGGACTAACCGATGCCTCCAGAGACCACCTGGATAGTTGTGCTGGTTGTGTTTCCAGGGAAAGAACAGTTGAACAAGCTGAATTACTATTGAATAATATGCTAGCCAATGAAAATAACTGGACACTTCCTGAACCAGCCCCTAAGCCAACTCCGAAGAAAAGAGGTGTTTTATTTCTCAGTCCTGAAGATATGCAAGAGGCAAAGAAATCTATGAAAGAAAAAGGTATTAAAGCTGAAGATGTTAAGAATTTACCACCTATTGAAGAAATACATGGTCTTGATAACCCGACACAGGTAGTAATGGTAAATTCTCTGTATAGATTTTATGAAGGTGATATTCCTTGTTATAAGTCTGCTAGCCAATGCTTAGATGAGTTTGACAATTTTATTCTGAAACAAGAAAACTTCAATGCTTATGTTGGTAGACAATTACAACACAATGCTTATATGATTGAACGCTTGAGTGATTATCTGTCTAGTGCTAAAAGTGAACAAAAACTCATTAGTAAACATGCTTGTATGGTTACCACTCAAGTAGAACAAGTACTTAAGGCTCAGAATGATTTGCTCAATGAATTAAATAGTAAGAATAATGACTATGCTGTTAGAGTTGCAACTAGAGGTGGTAAAATGACTCAGGAACCTCTATATCCTGAAGGCTGATGACCCACAAGTGTAGGGGATCTATCGTAGTCCTTTCGATAAGTAAGAGTGTCGAACCCAACGAGGAGCCGAAGGAAATGATAGGCAGTTTTCAGTAAGGTATTTTCTGCAAGCACTGAAATTATAGGTAATACATAGTTTTGTGATAAGGTAATTGGTAGCAAGTGACAAACGGTAAAAGTAAATAAGGTGCAGCAAGGTGGCCCAATCCTTTTTGTAGCAAAGGACAAGCCTGGAAAAACTCTTATATAAAGGAAAGCGCTCCCGAGGACACATGGGAATTATCGTCAAGCTAGTTTTCATCACGATCGTCTGATTCGCGTTCGGTACTTTGATAATTTGGTATGTGGGTGGACCGGTGCTTGGGTGCTGCCCTTACTTGGACAAGCCTCCCACTTATCATTAACCTCTAATGCAAGCATCCGCAACTACAAAATAAGTATTAAGGTAAACCTAACCATAGTCTGAAACATATGGATCCAAATCAGGCCCTTACGAAGCAACGCATAAACTAGGGTTTAAGCTTCTGTCACTCTAGCAACCCATCATCTACTTATTACTTCCCAATGCCTTCCTCTAGGCCCAAATAATGGTGAAGTGACATGTAGTCGACGTTCACATGACACCACTAGAGGAGAGACAACATACATCTCATCAAAATATCGAACGAAGACCAAACTCACATGACTACTAATAGCAGGACTTCTCCCATGTCCTCAGGAACAAAAGTAACTACTCACAAGACATAATATTGTTCATGATCAGAGGGGTATTAATATGCATAATGGATCTGAACATATGATCTTCCACCAAATAAACCAGCTAGCATCAACTACAAGGAGTAATCAACACTACTAGCAAACCACAGGTACCAATCTGAGGTTTGGGTACAAAGATTGGATACAAGAGATGAACTAGTGTTTGAGAGGAGATGGTGCTGGTGAAGATGTTGATGAAGATAGCCCTCCCCAAGATGGGAGAGTTGTTGGTGATGACGGTGGTGATGATTTCCCCCTCCCGGAGGGAAGTATCCCCGGCAGAACAGCTCTGCCGGAGCCCTAGATTGGTTTCTGCCTCGGTTTCGCCTCGAGACGGCGGCGTCTGGTCCCGAAAGCCTCTCTATGATTTTTCAGATCAAAACACTTCATATAGGAGAAGACGGGCACCGGGGGCCTGCCAGCTGGCCCTCGAGGCAGGGGGCGCGCCCCGGGAAGGGGGGCGCGCCCCCACCCTCGAGGCCAGCCGGTGGCCCCTCTCATGGGTTTCTTTCGCCAGATATTTTTATATTTTTCGAAACGACGTTCTGTGGAGTTTCAGGGCTTTTGGAGTTGCGCAGAATAGGTTTCTAGAGTTTGCTCCTTTTCCGGCCCAAAATTCCAGTTGCCGGCATTCTCCCTCTTCATGTAAACCTTGCAAAATCAGAGAGAAAAGGCATAAGTATTGTGAAAAAACATGTATGAACAGCCCATAATGCAACAAATATCAACTTATAAGCATGATGCGAAATGGACGTATCGACTCCCCCAAGCTTAGACCTCGCTTGTCCTCAAGCGAAAGCCGATACCGAAAAATATGTCCACATGTTTAGAGACAGAGGTGTCGATAAAAACAAAATACGGACATGAGAGCATCATGATCATTCTCATAACAGCAACTTATATAAATATATTCATATGATTCTTATGCTAAAGTAATAATTCATCCACAATATCAAGTATGAATCATAAACTTCATTGGAAACTAACAGACTTTGATCTTGGTCATTGAAGCAATCGCAATTTATCGTAACATCGGAAAGAGTCAATATAAGAGCTTTTCAGCAAGCCTACATACTCAACTATCATATAGTCTTTCACAATTGCTCACACTCATGCACTACTTATGTTTATGGAGTTTTAATCGGACATAGAGAAATATAGGGGCTTATGGCATTGCCTCCCAACCTTTTACCTCAAGGGTAATGTCAACAGTAATAGATCATGAAAACTTACATCCAAGTGGGTATATGTGTCAGGATCTTTCCAACACAATGTGCTTGCCAAAGGATAAAATGTAAAACGAAAAGGTGGATTTCACCTTGACACTTATAAGACAAGAATAAAAGATAGGCCCTTCGCAGAGGGAAGCAGAGGTTGTCATGCGTTTTTATGGTTGGATGCACAAAGTCTTGGCATCGAGGAACTTTGCTTTATATTGCCACTTGTGATAAGGACCTTTATTATGCAGTCCATCGCTTTTATTACTTCCATATCACAAGCTTGTATAAAGATAATTCTCCCACACTAATAAATCATACATATTTTGGCGGATTTGCAACATGACAACTTACTTGGAAGGATCTTTCTCAATCCATAGGTAGGTATGGTGGACTCTCATGGCAAAACTGGGTTTAAGGATATATGGAAGCACAAGTAGTATCTCTACTTAGTGCGAGGAGTTTTGTCTAGCATGAGGGAGAAAGGCAAGCTCAACATGTTGGAAGATCCATGACAATATACTTTATTTCGGATATAAGAAGACATAACCAATTATGTTGTCTTCCTTGTCCAACATCAACTCTTTAGCATCTCATACTTTGATGAGTGCTCACAATCATAAAAGATGTCCAAGATAGTATATTTGTATGTGAAGCCTCTCTTCTTTTGTTACTTCCTATTAATTGCAACGATGACCAAAACTATGTTTGTCACCTCCCAACAACTTTTATTTATTGTACTCTTGTATGTGAAGTCATTACTTCCCATAAGATCGATATGATCTCTTTGATACTCTTTATGTTTTCTTTCTTTTTATCATGACCCGAGTGAGGAAATCAAGCCCTTGACTCAACACTAATCTTTATTATATAGCTCATGGACTCGATTACAAACGATAAATCTCACAAGGCAAAAGCTCACAACTAGATCATGCTAACTTTATTCTAATAGATCGAGATACTACCAAAAGGATCGAACTAAGTAAAATGGTAAAAATAGGAGTGATGGTGATACGATACCGGGGTCACTCCCCTAAGCTTGGCAGTTGCCAAGGGGAGTGCCCATACCCATATGATTATGTCTCCTTCTTCGGGGTTGGTGATGATGGAGTTGCTGATGATGTAGGCTTGTTGTTCATTTCCAAGGCATGGGCTCACCATCGTAGAAGGATGATCGAGTCTCCGGGATACTCAAATCTGCAACCAAACTCATGTTCTTGAATCTATATTCATACTCACAGTTTTGGTTCTGCAGGTCATAGATCTGGGCTTGGAGGTGATCGATCTTCTCTTGAAGATTGGAGATGGCTTCCCCGAAGATCCTTGAGTCCATCTTGAGGTTGTTGGCAAGCTCTGAGATCATCATGTGGTTGGCGTCGAGTCCTCGTTCCACCATACCTTGGCACTTGAAAACTTGTTGCTCCATTGCTTCGAGTCTTGTCTCCATGCTTCCGGTCCTCCTCGGCCCCTCAACATCACGGATATGAAGCACTCCCTCATGCAACTCCATGGTTTTGGGGTGGTGCAGCACCTCCGCAAGGTAGGGGTTGATGACCTTCTCGAAGAACTTGTCCCTGGGGGCGTTGGAGGACGCCATGATGATCTAGATCTGTTAAAAACAGCAGCTCGAAACGAAAACAGAGGATTTTTGCGTGATACAGAGGTCAAAACCTTCGGGAGTATAAATAATGAATTTTTCCCGAACAAAAGGAGTAACTCACAAGAAAACAGAGTCCATGGGACACACGGGGTGTCCTCGAGGCAGGGGGCACGCCCTGGGAAGGGGGGCGCGCTCTCCACCCCCGAGGACGCCTCGTGTCTCTTCCGGACTGCGGTTTATTTTTCTATTTTTCTAAATATTCCAAAACGGAGAAAAATTACCTTTAGAACTATTTTGGAGTCGGTTTACTTACCGTATCACATATCTTTTCCTTTTTGGAGGCTGAATCATTCTGGAAAGTGTCCCTTATGTATTCCTCCGGGGTTATGGTTTCAATAATATTAGTTTCAACATTTATAGGATTACCTGAGATATAATGTTTGATCCTTTGACCATTCACCACCTTCGGATTTGTGCCTTCGAAGTTGTAGATTTTTATGGCACCGGAACGATAGACCTCCTCGATAATGTAAGGTCCTTCCCACTTGGAGAGAAGTTTTCCTGCAAAAAATCTTAAACGAGAGTTGAATAGCAAGACATAATCACCTACGTGAAACTCACACTTTTGTATCCTTTTGTCATGCCATCTTTTAACTTTTTATTTAAACAGCTTGGCATTCTCATAGGCCTGGGTTCTCCACTCATCGAGACAGCTAATGTCAAATAACCTCTTTTCACCGGCAAGTTTGAAATCGTAGTTGAGCTCTTTTACAGGCAAATATGCCTTATGTTCTAGCTCAAGAGGTAAGTGACATGTTTTCCATATACCATCTTATATGGAGACATACCCATAGGATTTTTGTATGCAGTTCTATAGGCCCATAATGCATCATCTAGTTTCTTGGACCAATTCTTTCTAGACCTATTGACTGTCTTTTGCAAGATTAATTTCAACTCCCTATTACTTAGTTCTACTTGACCACTAGTCTGTGGGTGATAAGGTGATGCAATTCTATGGTGGACATCATACTTAGCAAGCATCTTACAGAAGGCACCATGAATAAAGTGTGAACCACCATCAGTCATTAGATATCTAGGGACTCCAAACCTCGGAAATATAACTTCTTTAAGCATCTTAATAGAGGTGTTATGATCAGCACTACTAGTTGGAATAGCTTCTACCCACTTAGTAACAAACCCCCAAACATCAAATGGTTCAATAACGAGTGAATAATTCATAGGCATTTCTTGACGTCTACTAATATTACCTATTCTTTGACATTCATCACAAGATAAGACAAACTTACGGGCATCCTTGAAGAGAGTAGGCCAATAAAAACCGGATTGCAATACCTTATGTGCAATTCTATCTCCCGCATGGTGTCCTCCATAGGCTTCGGAGTGGCACTTGCGTAGGATCTGTTCCTGTTGACGCTCAGGCACACAACATCTAATAATACCATCTACTCCTTCTTTATAAAGATGTGGGTCATCCCAGAAGTAATGTCTCAAATCATAGAAAAACCTTTTCTTTTGCTGGCATGTGAAGCTAGGAGGTATAAACTTAGCAACAATGTAATTAGCATAATCAGCATACCAAGGAGCAGTACGAGAAGTACTTATGACAGCTAGTTGTTCATCAGGAAAGCTATCATCAATAGGTTGTGGGTTATCAAGTATATTCTCTAACCTAGACAAGTTATCTGCTACGGGGTTCTCAGCTCCCTTTCTATCAATAATATGCAAGTCAAATTCTTGCAGCAAGAGAACCCATCTAATAAGTCTAGGTTTAGGATCTTTCTTTTCCATAAGGTATTTGATAGCAGCATGATCAGTGTGAATAGTTACTTTAGAATCAACGATGTAGGGTCTAAACTTATCACAAGCAAATACAACTGCTAAAAATTCTTTCTCAGTGGTGGCATAATTTCTTTGGGCACTATCTAGAGTTTTACTAGCATACTGGATAACATTCAATTTCTTGTCAACTCTTTGCCCTAGAACAACTCCTACATCATAATCACTAGCATCGCACATAATCTCAAAGGGTAAACTCCAGTCAGGAGGCTGGACAATAGGTGCAGAGATCAATGCTTTCTTAAGTATTTCAAATGCTTCTAGACAATCATCATCAAAGATAAAAGGAATATATTTCTGTAAGAGATTAGTCCGAGGCCTGGAGATTTTGGAGAAATCCTTAATGAACCTCCTATAAAACCCGGCATGACCAAGGAAACTTCGTATACCTTTGATGTCCTTAGGGCATGGCATCTTTTCAATAGCATGAACTTTAGCTTTGTCAACTTCAATACCTCTTTCGGAAATTTTATGCCCAAGACAATGCCTTCATTAACCATAAAGTGGCACTTCTCCCACTTCAAGACAAGGTTAGTGTCTTCACATCTCTGCAAAACTCGATCAAGGTTGCTTAAGCAATCATCAAAAGAAGTTCCGTAAACAGAGAAATCGTCCATGAATACCTCAACAATCTTTCACAAAAGTCAGAGAACATAGCCATCATACATCTTTGAAAGGTAGCAGGTGCATTACATAAACCAAAAGGCATACGTCTATAAGCAAAGGTACCGAAAGGACAAGTAAAGGTGGTCTTTTCTTGATCCCCTTTTGACACAGGTATTTGAGAGAAACTAGAATAACCATATAGAAAGCAGAAATGAGTATGTTTGTATAACCTCTCTAGCATTTGATCAATCAATGGCAAGGGGTAATGATCTTTCTTAGTAGCTTTGTTTAACTTACGGAAATCAATTACCATCCTATAACCTGTAACTATTCTTTGCGGGATCAATTCATCTTTATCATTAGGGACAACAGTCATACCTCCTTTCTTAGGAACGCAATGGACATGACTTACCCACTGACTATCAGCAACTGGATAGACAATACCTGCTTCTAGGAGCTTTAGTATTTCCTTCCTCACCACTTCTTTCATCTTAGGATTTAACCGTCACTGATGATCAATAACTGGTTTAGCATTTTCTTCCAATTTTATCTTGTGTTAGCATATAGTGGGACTAATGCCCTTAAGATCATCCAGAGTGTATCCAATAGCCGCTCGGTGCTTCTTCAGAGTTTTCAACAACCTTTCTTCTTCCTGCTCTGAAAGGTTAGCACTAATAATAACATGATATATCTTATTTTCATCAAGATAAACATACTTAAGATTATCAGGTAAAGGTTTAAGTTCAAACGCGGGATCACCCTTGGGTGGAGGAGGATCCCCTAGGATTTCAACAGGCAAGTTGTTTTTCAATACGGGTCCCTGTTTAAAGAATATTTCATCTATTTCCCTTATCTCATTCATATGCATATCATTTTCATGGTCTAGCAGGTATTGTTCTAAAGGATCATTAGGTGGGACGGTAGTAGAAGCAAGACCAATAATTTCATCTTTATTGGGTGGTGCCTTTTCAAGGGGTTGTCAACGGAATATAGCAAAGTTAAAATCATGAGACATATCCCCTAATCCAACAGTGACAATGTCTTTCGCGCAGTCCATCTTGGCGTTAACGGTATTCAAGAAGGGTCTACCAAATATAATGGGGCAAAATGCATCTTGTGGGGAACTAAGAACAAGAAAATCAGCAGGGTATTTAACCTTCCACACAAGACTTCAATATCTCTAACAATCCAACTGGTGAAATAATATCTCTATTAGCGAGCTTAATAGTAACATCAATACCTTCTAACTCAACAGGTGCAATATCATGCATAATTTCGTTATACAAATCAAGAGGGATAATACTCGCACTAGCACCTATGTCGCATAAACCATGATAGCAATGATCTCCTATCTTGACAGAGATAACAGGTAAGCCCACAACAGGTTTATGTTTATTCCTAGCATTGGGTTTGGCTATCCTAGCAGACTCTTCTTGGAGATAAATAACATGTCCATCTAAATCTTCCACCAAGAGATCTTTAACCATAGCAACACTTGGTTCAACTTTAATTTGTTCAGAGGGTGTAGGTGTTCTAGTATTACTCTTACGAACTACAGTTGAAGCTTGAGCATGATCCTTTATCCTAACAAGGAAAGGTGGTTTCTCAATATAAGCGGTAGGAATAACAGGATCAACATTATAAGTGATAGTATTTTCTTCAACTTTAATAGGTTCAACTACTTTTACTTCAATAGGGGGATGGTATTTAAACCACTTCTCCTTGGGGAGATCAACATGAGTAGCAAAGGATTCACAGAAAGAAACTACTATCTCAGAGTCAAGTCCATATTTAGTGCTAAGCTCACGGAAAACATCGGTATCCATAAAAGTTTTAACACAATCAAACTTAGGGGTCATACCTGACTCTTTAACTTCGTCGAGATCCCAATCTTCAGAGTTGCGTTTAATTATTTCCAATAAATCCCATTTGAAATCAATAGTCTTCATCATAAAATAGCCAGAACAAGAATTATCGAGCATGGTGCGATTATTGAGAGAAAGCCGAGCATAATTTTTTTGGATGATCATCTTTCTCGAAATCTCATGATTGGGGCATGAATATAACATTGACTTAAGCCTCCCCCAAGCTTGAGCGATGCTTTCTCCTTCGCAAGGCCAGAAATTATAAATATAATTGCGATCACGATGAACCTGGTGCATAGGGTAGAACTTCTGATGAAATTCCAACTTCAGACGATTATAGTTCCATGATCCCATATCATCGCATAGCCTAAACCATGTCAATGCATCTCCCTTCAAAGATAAAGGGAAGACCTTCTTCTTGATAACATCCTCGGGCATACCTGCAAGCTTAAACAATCCACAAACTTCATCCACATAGATTAGATGTAAATCGGGGTGAAGTGTCCCGTATCCTGTATAGGGATTTTCAAGCAGTTTCTCTATCATACCCGAAGGAATCTCAAAGAAAACATTTTCAATAGGTGCAGTAAGTTGAGGAGCAACTCTTTGCTCTTCTGCTCGGGGTGAAGATACCCTGAACAAGCCCCTCAAAGGATTTTGAGCCATAGTAACAAGTGACAATAAATTTCAGCACACTATATAAATTTTTCCTTACCAAATTCCACTTACCAAAGGCGCTTCACTCCCCGGCAACGACGCCAGAAAAGAGTCTTGATGACCCACAAGTGTAGGGGATCTATCGTAGTCCTTTCGATAAGTAAGAGTGTCGAACCCAACGAGGAGCAGAAGGAAATGATAGGCAGTTTTCAGTAAGGTATTTTCTGCAAGCACTGAAATTATAGGTAATAGATAGTTTTGTGATAAGGTAATTGGTAGCAAGTGACAAACGGTAAAAGTAAATAAGGTGCAGCATTGTGGCCCAATCCTTTTTGTAGCAAAGGACAAGCCTGGACAAACTCTTATATTAAGGAAAGCGCTCCCGAGGACACATGGGAATTATCATCAAGCTAGTTTTCATCACGATCGTCTGATTCGCGTTCGGTACTTTGATAATTTGGTATTTGGGTGGACCGGTGCTTGGGTGCTGCCCTTATTTGGACAAGCCTCCCACTTATGATTAACCTCTAATGCAAGCATCCGCAACTACAAAAGAAGTATGAAGGTAAACCTAACCATAGCCTGAAACATATGGATCCAAATCAGCCCCTTACGAAGCAACACATAAACTAGGGTTTAAGCTTCTGTCACTCTAGCAACCCATCATCTACTTATTACTTCCCAATGCCTTCCTCTAGGCCCAAATAATGGTGAAGTGTCATGTAGTCGATGTTCACATGACACCACTAGAGGAGAGACAACATACATCTCATCAAAATATCGAACGAAGACCAAACTCACATGACTACTAATAGCAAGACTTCTCCCATGTCCTCAGGAACAAAAGTAACTACTCACAAGACATAATATTGTTCATGATCAGAGGGGTATTAATATGCATAATGGATCTGAACATATGATCTTCCACCAAATAAACCAACTAGCATCAACTACAAGGAGTAATCAACACTACTAGCAACCTGATAACCCACAAGTGTAGGGGATCAGTTGTAGCCTCTTTCGATAAGTAAGAGTGTCGAACCCAACGAGGAGCTAAAGGCAGAACAGATATTCCCTCAAGTTCTATCGACCACCGATACAACTCTACGCACGCTTGACGTTTACTTTACCTAGAACAAGTATGAAACTAGAAGTACTTTGTAGTTTTTGTGGGATAGGTTTGCAAGAATAAAAAGAGCACGCAAATATAAACTAGGGGCTGTTAAGATAAAGACACAACTAAAGTTAATGATAACGAGTGTGGAAAAGTGGTGGTAGGAGTTGCGAAATTGCCCCTAAGCAATTGACTACGTTACTAGACCGATAGCAAGTTTTATGTGGGAGTGGCCACCGCTAGCATGTCATCCCTTACTTGGAATTCTATGCACTTATGATTGGAACTATTAGCAAGCATCCGCAACTACTAACGTTCATTAAGGTAAAACCCAACCATAGCATTAAGATATATTGGTCCCCCTTCAATCCCGTATGCATCAATTTCTACGCTAGGTTGAAGCTTCTGTCACTCTTGTCGTCCAATACGTAGTCCTATCAACATACAACTAACCCTATGGTGTGATCCACGCGAGCGCTCATATGATGGGCACCAAAGGAAAGCAACATAACCACAAGCAATTTAAATCAATCATAGCTATTCATCAATCACCGATAGGACAACGATAATCTACTCAGACATCATAGGATGGCAACACATCATTGGATAATAATATGAAGCATAAAGCACCATGTTCAAGTAGAGGGTACAGCGGGTTGCGGGAGAGTGGACCGCTATAGATACATGGTGATGGAGATGTTGGTGAAGATGATGGAGGTGTTGGTGTAGATCGCTGTCACACGATGATGGCCCCGGTGGCACTCTGGTGCCACCGGAAGCGAGCGGGAGAGGGCCCCCCTCCTCCTTCTTCTTCTTCCTTGACCTTCTCCCTAGATCGGAGAAGGGTTTCCCCTCTGGTCCATGGCCTCCATGGCAGCGGAGGGGCGAGAGCCCCTCCGAGATTGGATCCGTCTCTCTATCTCTCTCTGTTTCTGCGTTCCCAGATTCTGGCCCTTCATCGTTTCTTAAAATCCCGGAGATCCGTAACTCCGATTGGGCTCATCTTTTGACACGATTTTTATCTGGAAATTAACTTTTTCTTGCGGCCAAAGAAGGTCATCAACCGCCTTACGGTGTTGCCTCGAGGGCCCAGGGCGCGCCCTGGGCAGGGGGCACGCCCCCACCCTCGAGGCCCACTAGGGTATCGTCTCGTGTGGGTTTTGCTTCCCTAAATTCACATATATTCCAAAAAAAATCTACGTCCATTTTTATTCCGTTTGGACTCCGTATGATATGGATATTCTACGAAACAAAAAAACATGCAACAAACAGGAATTGGCAATGGGCACTGGATCAATATGTTAGTCCCAAAAAATAGTATAAAAAGTTGCCAAAAGTATATGAAAGTTGTAGAATATCGGCATGGAACAATAAAAAATTATAGAAACGACGGAGACGTATCAGCATCCCCAAGCTTAATTCCTGCTCGTCCTCGAGTAGGTAAATGATAAAAAGATAATTTTTGATGTGGAATGCTACCTAGCATAATCTTAATCATGTAATCTAATCATCGCATGAATATTAAGACACGAGTGATTCAAAGCAATAGTCTATCATTTGACATTAGGACGATAATACTTCAAGCATACTAATAAAGCAATCATGTCTCTTCAAAATAACATGGCCAAAGAAATTTATCCCTACGAAATCATATGGTCTCGCTATGCTCCATCTTCACCACACAAAGTATTTAAATCATGCACAACCCCTGTTTTAGCCAAGCAATTGTTTCATACTTTAGTATTCTCAAACCTTTTCAACTTTCACGCAATACATGAGCGTGAGCCATGGACATAGCACTATGGGTGGAATAGGAGGTGGTGATAGACAAAAGGTGGGAGAAAGTCTCACATCAACTAGGCAAATCAATGGACTATGGAGATGTCCATCAATCGATATCAATGTGAGTTAGTAGGGATTGCCATGCAACGGATGCACTAGAGCTAAATATGAATGAATGCTCAATAAAAGAAACTAGTGGGTGTGCATCCAACTTGCTTGCTCACGAAGACCTAGGGCATTTGAGGAAGCCCATCGTTGGAATATACAAGCCAAGTTCTATAATAAAAATTCCCACTAGTATATGGAAGCGACTAAGTATGAGACTCTCTACAATGAAGAACATGGTGCTATTTTGAAGCACAAGTGTGGAAAAAGATAGTAGCAATTGTCCCTTTTTTATTTTCTCCTTTTTTTCCTTTTTCCTTTTTTCTTTTTTTGGGCCTTTTTTTTCTTTGGCCTTTCTTTTTCTTTTTCTTTTTGCGGAGGGGCTTTATAGATTCAGCCTTTCCTCCCGTGGGACAATGCTCTAACAATGATGATCATCACACTTTCATTACTTACAACTTGATACTAGAACAAAAATATGACTCTATATGAATGTCTCCGGCAGTGTACCGGGATGTGCAATGATCTAGCGTAGCAATGACATCAAAAAACGGACAAGCCATGGAAACATCATGCTAGCTATCTTACGATGATGCAAGGCAATATGACAATGATGATGCGTGTCATAACAAACGGAACGATGGAGTTACATGGCAATATATCTCGGAATGGCTATGGAAATGCCATAATAGGTAGGTATGGTGGCTGTTTTGAGGAAGGTATATGGTGGGTGTATGGTACCGGTGAAAGTTGCGCGGTACAAGAGAGGCTAGCAATGGTGGAAGGGTGAGAGTGCGCATAATCCATGGACTCAACATTAGTCAAAAATAACTCACATACTTATTGCAAAAATTTATTAGCCATTGAAACCAAGTACTACACGCATGCTCCTAGGGGGGAGGTTGGTAGGAGTTAACCATCGCGCGCCCCCGACCTCCACACAAAGGATGACACTGAATAAATAAATCATGCTCCAACTTCGTCACATAACGGTTCACCATACGTGCATGCTACGGGAATCACAAACCTCAACACAAGTATTTCTACAATCCACAACTACCCACTAGCATGACTCTAATATCACCATCTTTATATCGCAAAACTATTGCAAGGAATCAAACATATCATATTCAGCGATCTACAAGTTTATGTAGGATTTTATGACTAACCATGTGAATGACCAATTCCTGTCAACTCTCTAAATAGATATAAGTGAAGCAAGAGAGTTTTAATTCTTTCTACAAAAGTTATGCCCACGCTCTAACAATTATAAGTGAAGCAAAAGAGCATTCTACAAATGGCGGTTTTCTATGTGAAGAGAAACAGGCAATCCAAACTTCAAATGATGTAAGTGAAGCACATGAAGTATTCTATAAAGTCATACTCAAAAGATATAAGTGAAGTGCAAAGAGCATTCTATAAATCAACCAAGGACTATCTCATACCAGCATGGTGCATTTATTAAAAGAAAAAGAAAAAGCACACGACGCTCCAAGATCTGCACATATCACATGAATGAAACGAATCCGAAAACATACTGATACTTGTTGAAGAAAGAGGGGATGCCTTCCGGGGCATCCCCAAGCTTAGACGCTTGAGTCTCCTTGCATATTTACTTGGGGTGCCTTGGGCATCCCCAAGCTTGATCTCTTGCCTCTCCTTCTTCTCCTCACATCGAGACCTCCTTGATCTTCGAACACTTCATCCACACAAAACTTCAACATAAAACTCGGTAAGATCCGTTAGTATAATAAAGCAAATCACTACTCTAAGTACTGTTGCAAACCAATTCATATTTTGTTTTTGAATTTTATCTACTGTAATATAACTTTTCCATGGCTTGATCCACTGATAGAAATTGATAGTTTCATCAAAACAAGCAAACTATGCATCAAAAATAGAATCTGTCTAAAACAGAACAGCCTGTAATAATCTGAACATTCACCATACTTCTGATACTTGAAAAATTCTGCAAAAATTAGGAAAAATCAAAAATTTGTATAGAAAGACAGTGCATAAAGTTTCAGAACCATTGGATGTTCCAGCAAAAAAAGTAAAATCGCGCACTCCAGCCAAAGTTTCTGTCCTGCACCGCACAAAGCAACAAGCATTGTAAACATCCTAAAGGCAAACCTTGGCACATTATTTTAATAATACAATGGAATTGTACAAGGGGATACTTATTTTTGTTGAAAAGTTTCTGTAATTCAAGATTTGCAAAGTTTTCATGGGCATGAACAAAGTTCAAGGAGCTTCCCCATTTCAACGGTGCTCGTCCTTCTTACTTTCACTTTTCTTTTTGAAATTTTTTTAGGTTCCCCTCTTTATTTTTTTGTTTTTAAACTTTATAAAAGCACACAATAGAAATAAATGACTCTCTAAAACTTCTGGGTTGTCTCCCTGGCAGCGCTTTCTTTAAAGCCATTAAGCTAGGCATATAGTGCTCAAGTAATGGATCCACCCGGATCCCAAGGTATATCAAAGCCAATTTTAATTAACAATGATTTGGCATTTAGTAGTGAGCACAAAGTGATATGTGTCATCCAAGAACGAAGTCTAACTCTCTTCCTATGCATAGGCATGTCATACAAGAACAATTCATGCACATCAAGTAAAGGGCAATGCATAGTATAAGCAGTTTCTTGCAATTTTAACGTGTTGGAAACATAGAGAGGCGGAGATGTAGTTCCTCTCTCATAATAATTGCAAGTAGGAGCAGCAAGCACATCCATATTATACTCATCAAAATCATCATGTGTAACGGAAAAAGGCAACCCATCAATATAATCCTTAATAAGGGCAAATTTCTCCGATATAGTGTAGTTTGGAGAACTCAAAAAGATAATAGGACTATCATGCGTGGGTGAAATAGCAACAATCTCATGTTTAACATAAGGAACTATAGCAAGTTCATCTCCACAAGCATAATTCATATTGGCATCTGATACGTCCAAAACGTATCTATAATTTCTGCTTGCTCCATGCCTCTTTTGTGTGATATTGCTATGATATTTATACACTTCCATACACTTTTGATCATATTTGGACTAACCTATTAACTCAGTGCACCCTAGTGCCAATTTCTGTTTTCTGCTGTTTTTGTATTTCAGGATTTCCCATCACGTAAACTGCCAGAAAAATCCCGGAAAAATTATATAAAAAATCAGCGTTCCAGAAGCTTCCTGGCGGCCAAAGTAGGGCCGGAGGGGGGCCACCAGGGCTCCAGGCGCCCTGGTGGCGCGGCCCCCCTCCTGGCCGCGCCGGGGGGGGGGGGGGGGGTGCCTGGGCCCCCCAGGTCTCCGCTGATGCCCCCTTTGGCATATATTTAACACGCGTCTCGAAACCCTCGAGGACGGAACCCTTTTTCGCGATCTCATCTTTGTTCCGCCGCCGCCGCGCTTCCAAGATCGGGAGCACCAGGAGAACTCTTCCCGGCACCCTGCCGGAGGGGAGGATCACCACCGGGAGCCTCTCCACCACCATGGACGCCTCCCGGATGAGTTGTGAGTAGTCTCCCTTGGACCATGGGTCCATGACCAGTAGCTATGTGATGTTCTCCTCCCCTTCTTATGCTTCACTAATTAGACCTCGTGAGCTGCCCTAAATGATCGAGGCACATATGTAATCCTTATGCTGTTGTTATGATGAGTTTGCTGGGATCCGATGGATTGTGAGATTATGTTCAGATTGTGTTTGAGTAATATATTTGATTTACCTCTTTTATATTTATGTACGTGAGTAATTCTTGCATGTTCTCCGTTGCTATTTATTGCTTCGGCCAAGTAGTAGGTAGTGACTCCAAGAGGGAACGTTATGCTTGATTGTGGGTTCATGCCCCTCGATGACTAGCTTGAGTGACAGAAACATGAGTCTAGGGGATGTGCTGTTGCCACAAGGGGGAAAACAATGGTGCTTGTACTCGCGGGTGCAAGGATTGTTTACTTTACGTAAAGTTCTTTTAATGCAGTTGTCTGTTGCTTTGAGTTTACACTATGGGTGGGACTCGCAACTTAATACCAGCGAGATGTTCTAGATAGATATCTCAAGGTGGATGATTAGTAGTAGATGCAGATGGATTTCGGTCTACTTGCCTTGGCGTACCGCCCATGCTTTGAACCTCTACCTTTCTTGCAACATAGTTAGCACTGGTTTGCGCACATAATTCTGTCAATTGCCCAGCTGTAATTCGTTTACCTCACATAGCTGTTTTATCGTCTTTTGGGAGAGAGACATCACTAGTGAACATCATGGGACCCCGGTCCATATTACCATCACTGATCACATCCGCTATTTACTTTCAGTCTTTATTTACTAGTTGCAGTTATACCTATCACTATTATCTCTTGCGTTTGATCCTTTGTAAACGACAAGGCCGGAGGGATTGACAACCTCTCTGTACTCGTTGGGAGCAAAGTTATTTGTATCTGCGTGCAGGCCCGGTTGATTGCTAATATCTGGCGCCGTTAGCAGTTGACACCTTCTTGTTGAACCTTGGAGTCTCAGGGGAAATCGATCCTTGGTATCTTTGCCAAGGGAAAACTACCGCTACACTGCATCTCAAACCTTCCACTTGGGTAACCAACGAGGGGCGAGAAGCCATCAAGCAAAGTTTTCTGGCGCCATTGCCGGGGACTCCACTCTTCAAGATAGGGGAGTTGCACGCTATCTTTTACCTTTGCTTTTTAGTCTTGTTAGTTTACCTTTCAATTTTTTGCTTTAGTATCTTTTATCAAAAATCACAAAAATTGTTATGTTGCTTGCTTGCTGCTATGGGTTCCACCGAGAACACCAAGTTGTGTGACTTCACTAGTCATAACAACGATGACTTTATCTGCACACCTATCACTACACCTGCCACTTCAGCACCTTCTTATGAAATTAAACCTGCTTTACTGAACTTAGTTATGAAAGATCAATTCTCCGGTGTTGGAGATGATGCTGCTTTACACCTAAACAATTTTGTTGAACTCTGTGATATGCAAAAGTACCAAGAAATAGATGGTAATATTGTTAAGCTTAAGCTTTTTCCTTTCTCCTTGAGAGGAGGAGCTAAAATTTGGTTTCAATCTTTGCCTAGAAATAGCATAGATTCATGGGACAAGTGCAAAGATGCTTTTATTGGAAAATACTATCCACCTGCTAAAATTATCCAACTAAGAAGTAACATAATGAATTTTAAACAATTGGATAATGAACACGTTGCCCAAGCTTGGGAACGTATGAAGTCTCTTGTCAAGAACTGCCCTACTCATGGTTTTACTACTTGGATGGTTATCGAAACTTTTTATGCAGGCTTGAACTTTACCTCGCGGAACTTGTTAGATTCGGCCGCGGGAGGAACCTTTATGTCAACTACACTTGCTGCTGCCACGAAGCTTCTCGATGATATGATGACCAATTATTCCCAATGGTACACCGAACGCGCTCCAACAGGTAGGAAGGTAAACTCTATCGAGGAGATTTCCTCCCTAAATGAAAAAGTTGACTTGATCATGTCTCTACTTTCGAAGCAATCTTCTGTTGATCCTCGTGATGTTCCTTTAAATTCTTTGATTGCTCAAGAATAAGTAGATGTGAACTTTATCTGTAGAAACAATTTCAATAACAATGCTTATAGGAGTAATTTTGGTAGCAACCCTTGACCGTTCCCCTCTAATTCTTATGGGAACAACAATGCTTATCCTAGCACCAAGAACTCCACTACTGAACTAGAGATTATGCTTAAAGATTTGATCACTACCCAAAAAGCCTTTAATAAGAATGTAGTAGAAAAACTAAACAAACTAGATGATCTCTCTTCGAAGGTAGACAATTTAGCCCATAAGGTAGAATTGCTTAAATTAGAACTTCTCCTCTTGAGGAGAGGAAGGTCACTCCTATGAATGCTATTCAAGTGCAAATTAATGAAAACATTAGGATGTTGGCTAAACTTAAAGAGAGATGGGCTAGAGAAAGGGAGGAAGAAGATAGAATTAAGAGCCTTCCTACCCACCACACGGTTGCTACTATCCAAGTTGTTGAGGATATCCAAACTCTTAGCACCCAATGCACTCCTGGTCCTGTTGGACCTATTAATGGTGATGCTATGACCATAGAAACTACCAAATAAGTGAGCCTAAAGGACACCACTACCACTTTACTTGATAGTAGTGACCTTGATTTTGATAATTGCACTCTTACGGAAGTTATTGATTTCCTTCACAAGATGTCTAGAGATCCCTGCACTAGCACACTTAACCTTGCATTCACCGAGCATATCACTAATGCTCTCATCAAAGCTAGGGAGGAGAAACTTAGAGTAGAAGCCTCCATACCTAGAAAGCTAGAAGATGGTTGGGATCCTATGATTAAAATTAAGCTGAATAACTTCTCTTGCTATGCTTTATGTGATGTTGGAGCTAGTACCTCCGTTATGCCCAAAAGAATATATGATATTCTTAAGTTGAAACCTTTTGATTCTTGTTCTTTTGGTGTTCGTCTTGTTGATTCTTGCATAAAGAAACCTTTGGGGAGGATCGGTGACGTTCTTATCATTGTCAATGACAATTATGTTCCCGTTGATTTTACTATTATGGACATTGGATGTGAACCTTCTTGTCCAATTATTTTGGGACGTCCTTTTCTACGCACCGTTGGTGCCATCATTGACATGAAAGAGGGGAATATAAAATTCCAATTTCCTCTCAAGAAAGGGATGGAACACTTCCCTAGAAAGAAGATTAAGTTACCTTTTGAGTCCATTATACGGGCTAGCTATTCTTTTACTCTTGATAAAACTTGATCTCTTTGCATTATGCCTAGCTTAAAGGCATAAAAGAAAGCGCTTTTGGGAGGCAGCCCACAATGAATACAATTTTATTTTGCTTTTGTTGTGTCTTGATGTTATTACTACAGTAGCATCATCATTGTATCTTTACTTTTCAACTTTGTGCCAAGTGTAGCCTCTGATTGCAAGAAAGTTCAAAAGTTGTGACGTGCTGTCCAGGAAACAGATTCTGTCCTTGAACAGAAAAATTCGTATAAAATCACCAGATCATCTCTTTGGTCTGAATTGTTTCAACAGCGTGCTCTATACAATTGTCTTTCGGGCGTCTGTTCTGAGTTTTTTGATTTGAGTTGCAGAAGTGCCCCGAAAAAATCATTTACTATCCGCTGGTCTGTTTTTCACAGATTCTGTCCTGTTTTGCCTTTTCTTCATTTTGCAAACCTTGAGCTTGCTTTTTCTTTGCAAAAACCTTTTGGCAATCTTGAGAAACAGTAGACCTTCAAGAATATCCTTATTTCCAGCAAGGAACAATTATTTTATTATGGGTACTAACCTCGCTAATCAGATTATGATGAGTTATGTATGAAGGGAGTTTTCAAGTGTGCGAGGGAAGATGATAAAAAGATTCAGGAGTGTCAAACGCTCAAGCTCGGGGATGCCCCCATGCACCCCCAAGAAATATTCAAGAAGACTCAAGCGTCTAAGCTTGGGGATGCCCCCGTGCATCCCCTTCTCCATCAACATTATCAGTTCGTCTTTCGTTCCACTATATTTTTATCACTTCATGTGTTATGTGCTATGCTTGGAGCGTCTTGCTTTTAGTTTCCTTTTTAGTTTTCTTTAGCTTTGCTTGATTTTCATAACGAGTTGGAACTCAGCTTTCTTTGTGTGGGAGAGAAACACGCTCCACTTCAACCTAGAACACAACATAGAATTTTCATGTTTATCTTTGCTGTGTATGTTCTTGGTCTTTCAATAGCTACTGTCATGCTTAGCTCTTAGTTTTCATGCTTATCTTTTTAAAGAGCTTTTGTTTAGTTGGTCGCTGGAACTCTCTTTAGTTATCATGCTTATCTTGTTAAGAGAGTTGGCTTCTGTTGCATTGGTCGATATGTCTATGATAAAAATGCTACGTGCATAATGGTGCTTAGTAGTTCATGTTTTCTTATGGTTAGTCTCAAATAGCTGGGGGGTTCCCAATGTGTTATTGGAGTACCAACATGATTTGTTTGCCTATGATGTGGTATGATTTAGTGATATCTTCCTTCAAGAATTTATTTTGATTGACTTGGCGTATGCTCACGCATATTTAAGACTGTAAAGAAAGTCTGTCAAGCCTTGATGATCCTTTATTTCTGAGTAGCGATATAACTTCCATGCCTGATTCAATGTTGCTTTGTCGCTCTGCATGATTATGACCGTCATTGCTCTTTTAGTTGGTCGCTCCCAGTCTTTTGCTAACCTCCACCTGTACTAAGCGGACTGACTGCTTGTGCATCCAAAATCCTTTAAACCAGTTATGCCATATGAGTCCACCATACCTTCCTATACATGGTATTTACCTGCCATTCCTAACGAAGACTTTCATGTACCATCTCGAAATTATTCAAGAAAAGCATTTCTGTTTTGTGCCTCTGTTTTAGTTCATGAGGAAGTAGTAGTTAATTCATGATCTTTTTAAGTTGGACAAGCTTCACCCCGGGATTGCATGTCTAATGTGCAAACCCATAATACGAGAAGGAACTGGCATAGAGTGCGCCCGGCTCATTACAAAATAATACAACAAACAAACCCTCCTTCATGCTTTGTTCATGAGAAATCAGAAAACTTTGGCAGTGATAAACAAAGGAGATTAAGAGGATGTGATCGTCCTCATTCGGGAGCCGTTCCTCGAAACTTGTCCAGCTCAAGAAGTAATTGAGTTATCTGCTAGCATTCGTTGACGAAACATGCATATTCTAAAAAAATAATTTTTACTTCTGTTTTTAAAACCAAGAGCTCTGGTACATGCTTTGTTTCCAACCACGGGTTTTCAACCTTGCCAACAAAAGCCACGGTTCGAGAGTCTCCACCTTCTATAAGCACCAACTACTGAGAGCATGATTGTCATTCTGAGTGTAATGTGCATTGTCCCAAAGTAGCATTGTCTTTTGCATGATTATGATATCGTTTATTCTGAAATCATTGTATCTAGTCATCACTTAAACCTTGAAGGTGCCCCTGCATTTATGTTTTGCTTCACTAAAGGGGGCAAGCGAGGTACCACTTTATCATATTTGCACACCATGCTCATTATAAATCTATTTGATGTTTCAGTATCATATTGTAAAACTTTCAGTTCTTTGTGATTTTCTCATGAGGCAACTTAATTACTACAGATTCATTATCTCAGTAAGCTTTTGTCATGTGACTATGAAAAGTCCTTATATGGTTAATAGCATGTCACCACAGAAATTATACTTGTTATCATTTACCTACTCGAGGACGAGCAGGAATTAAGCTTGGGGATGTTGATACGTCCAAAACGTATCTATAATTTCTGCTTGCTCCATGCCTCTTTTGTGTGATATTGCTATGATATTTATACACTTCCATACACTTTTGATCATATTTGGACTAACCTATTAACTCAGTGCACCCCAGTGCCAGTTTCTGTTTTCTGCTGTTTTTGTATTTCAGGTTTTCCCATCACGTAAACTGCTAGAAAAATCCCGAAAAAATTATATAAAAAATCAGCGTTCTAGAAGCTTCTTGGCGGCCAAAGTAGGGCCGGAGGGGGGCCACCAGGGCTCCAGGCGCCCTGGTGGCGCGGCCCCCCTCCTGGCCGCGCCGGGGGGGGGGGGGCGCCTAGGCCCCCCAGGTCTCCGTTGATTCCCCCCTTTGGCATATATTTAACACGCGTCCCGAAACCCTCGAGGACGGAACCCTTTTTTGCGATCTCATATCTGTTCCGCCGCCGCCACGCTTCCAAGATCGGGAGCACCAGGAGAACTCTTCCCGGCACCCTGCCGGAAGGGAGGATCACCACCGGGAGCCTCTCCACCACCATGGACGCCTCCCGGATGAGTTGTGAGTAGTCTCCCTTGGACCATGGGTCCATGACCAGTAGCTATGTGATGTTCTCCTCCCCTTCTTGTGCTTCACTAGTTAGACCTCGTGAGCTGCCCTACATGATCGAGGCACATATGTAATCCTTATGCTGTTGCTATGATGAGTTTGCTGGGATCCGATGGATTGTGAGATTATGTTCAGATTATGTTTGAGTAATATATTTGATTTACCTCTTTTATATTTATGTTCGTGAGTAATTCTTGCATGTTCTCCGTTTCTATTTATTGCTTTGGCCAAGTAGTAGGTAGTGACTCCAAGAGGGAACGTTATGCTTGATTGTGGGTTCATGCCCCTCGATGACTAGCTTGAGTGACAGAAACATGAGTCTAGGGGATGTGCTGTTGCCACAAGGGGGAAAACAACGATGCTTGTACTCGCGGGTGCAAGGATTGTTTACTTTACGCAAAGTTCTTTTAATGCAGTTGTCTGTTGCTTTGAGTTTACACTATGGGTGGGACTCGCAACTTAATACCAGCGAGATGTTCTGGATAGATATCTCAAGGTGGATGATTAGTAGTAGATGCAGATGGATTTCGGTCTACTTGCCTTGGCGTACCGCCCATGCTTTGAACCTCTACCTTTCTTGCAACATAGTTAGCATTGGTTTGCGCACATAATTCTGTCAATTGCCCAGCTGTAATTCGTTTACCTCACATAGCTGTTTTATCGTCTTTTGGGAGAGAGACATCACTAGTGAACATCATGGGACCACGGTCCATATTACCATCACTGATCACATCCGCTATTTATTTTCAGTCTTTATTTACTAGTTGCAGTTATACCTATCACTATTATCTCTTGCGTTTGATCCTTTGTAAACGACAAGGCCGGAGGGATTGACAACCTCTCTGTACTCGTTGGGAGCAAAGTTATTTGTATCTGTGTGCAGGTCCGGTTGATTGCTAATATCTGGCGCCGTTAGCAGTTGACACCTTCTTGTTGAACCTTGGAGTCTCAGGGGAAATCGATCCTTGGTATCTTTGCCAAGGGAAAACTACCGCTACAATGCATCTCAAACCTTCCACTTGGGGTAACCAACGAGGGGCGAGAAGCCATCAGCATCTTAGCCACAAGCATAGCAAGCATCATCAAATAGGGATATTTCAAAAGAATCAACGGGATCATAGAAATCATCATAGCATTTATCTTTCGGTAAGCACGAAGGGAAATTAAACAATGTTTGAGTTGAAGAGTTACTCTCATTAGAAGGTGGGAACGGCTAGCTAATCCGCTCTTCCTCTTTTTGTTCTTGGCTCCCCTCCTCATCTTTTTCATCCAGTGAGCTCACAATTTCATTGATTTCTTCTTCCATAGACTCCTGCAAAATATTAGGCACTTCTTGGACAGCGGAGACTTTCTCAATAAACGCATCAATATTGGAGTTACATTCATAATTCAAATAGCAATATTTCAATATAGCAAGATTTTCAGGCCTAGAAACATCATCATCAAAAGCATCATTCTTTCTAAACAGAGATTCAATTTCATAAGCACCCTTAAAAGCAACGAATTCTTCTATTTGTTCCACATCAAAATAATCATATATACCATTAGCATAAGAAGCTAAGGTTTCATTATCATTAAATTTGCATGAAAAGGGAAGGTGTGGAGCCTTCATCCTAGAGCAACAAGTATAATCATATCTCAAGCATAGTTGCCGAGCATACCAATGCAACAAATGAATTTGATCCCATAACAGTTTCCCTTTTTGTGTCAAGCGATAATCCCTAAAGTATTCACGTTGATCCAACATTACTCCCATTACATAGTTGAATGGGGTTTTCTCAGGATTATCAAAGTAGTACATAATATCTTTCACATAATGAGCATCGAGGGTTTTAGGAGGTTCCCCATCTCCATGAGTAGCAAGTACACCTAAGTTTTTTGGTATTTCGTGTTCCATATCCATAACTAAAGATAGAGAACAACTTAGAACAGAAAATAAAATCTACTTAGTGATAAAGCAAACAAGCACACACGAGAATATTCACCCCACGCTATCGCTCCCCGGCAACTACGCCAGAAAAAGGTCTTGATAACCCACAAGTGTAGGGGATCAGTTGTAGCCTCTTTCGATAAGTAAGAGTGTCGAACCCAACGAGGAGCTAAAGACAGAACAAATATTCCCTCAAGTTCTATCGATCACCAATACAACTCTACGCACGCTTGACGTTTACTTTACCTAGAACAAGTATGAAACTAGAAGTACTTTGTGTTTTTTGTGGGATAGGTTTGCAAGAATAAAAAGAGCACGCAATTATAAACTAGGGGTTGTTAAGACAAAGACACAACTAAAGTTAATGATAGCGAGTGTGGAAAAGTGGTGGTAGGAGTTGCGAAATTGCCCCAATGCATTTGACTATATTACTAGACCGATAGCAAGTTTTACGTGGGAGAGGCCACTGCTAGCATGTCATCCTTTACTTGGAATTCTATGCACTTATGATTGGAACTATTAGCAAGCATCCGCAACTACTAACGTTCATTAAGGTAAAACCCAACCATAGCATTAAGATATATTGGTCCCCCTTCAATCCCGTATGCATCAATTTCTACGCTAGGTTGAAGCTTCTGTCACTCTTGCCCTCCAATACGTAGTCCTATCAACATATAACTAACCCTATGGTGTGATCCACGCGCGCGCTCATATGATGGGCACCAAAGGACAGCAACATAACCACTAGAAATTTAAATCAATCATAGCAATTTATCAATCACCGATAGGACAACGATAATCTACTCAGACATCATAGGATGGTGATACGTCCAAAACGTATCTATAATTTCTGCTTGCTCCATGCTTCTTTTGTGTGATATTGCTATGATATTTATGCACTTCCATACAATTTTGATCATATTTGGACTAACCTATTAACTCAGTGCACCACAGTGCCAGTTCCTGTTTTCTGCTGTTTTTCTATATCAGGTTTCCCCCATATTAAAAGTGCTCCAAAAATTCCGGGAAAAATATAGGAAAAATCAGCGTACAGGAAGCTTCGCGAAGAACCAAAGCGGGGCCAGAGGGGAGCCAGGGGAGGCCCAGGCGGCCACCTGGCGCGGCCCCACCCCTGGCCGCGCCAGGGGGGCGCCTGGGGCCCCTGCTCCGCCTCTGGTTGCCCCCCTTCACATATGTATTCCTCTCGTCCCGAAACCCTCGAGGACGGAACCCTTTTTCACGATCTCGCCTCTGTTCCGCCGCCGCAGCGCTTCCAAGATCGGGAGCATCAGGAGAACTCTTCCCGGCACCCTGCCGGAGGGGAGAACCACCACCGGGAGCTTCTCCACCATCATGGACGCCTCCCGGATGAGTCGTGAGTAGTCCACCTTGGACAATGGGTCCATGATCAGTAGCTATGTGATGTTCTGCTCCCCTCTTTGCTCTTCATGGTTTAGACCTCGTGAGCTGCCCTACATGATCGAGGCACATATGTAATCTTTCTGCTGTTACTTAGCTGAGTTTGCTGGGATCTGATGGATTATGAGACTATGTTTAGATTGTGTTTGAGTAATATATTTGATTCACCTCTTTTATATCTTTGTTCTTGAGTAATTTTTGCATGTTCTCTGTTACTGTTTATTGCTTTGGCCAAGTAGTAGGTAGTAACTCCAAGAGGGAGCGTTATGCTTGATTGTGGGTTCATGCCCCCTGATGACTAGCTTGAGTGACAGAAACATGAGTCTAGGGGATGTGCTGTTGCCACAAGGGGGAAAACAACAGTGCTTGTACTTGCGGGTGCAAGGATTGTTTACTTTACGCAAAGTTCTTTTAATGCAGTTGTCTGTTGCTTTGAGTTTACACTTTGGGTGGGATTTGCAACTTAATACCAGCGAGATGTTCTGGATAGATATCTCAAGGTGGATGATTAGTAGTAGATGCAGATGGATTTCGGTCTACTTACCTTGGCGTACCGCCCATGCTTTTGAGCCTCTACCTTTCTTTGCAACATAGTTAGCATTGGTTTGCGCATATAATCCTGTCAATTGCCCAGCTGTAATTTGTTTACCTCGCTTTGCTGTTTTATCGTCTTTTGGGAAAGAGACATCACTAGTGAACATCATGGGACTCCGGTCCATATTACCACCGCTGATCACACCTTCTATTTACTTCCTGTTTTTATTTCCTAGTTGTAGTCATAGCTATCATTATTATCTCTTGTGTTTGATCCTTTGTAAACAACAAGGCCGGAGGGATTGTCAACCTCTCTGTACTCGTTGGGAGCAAAGTTATCTGTATCTGTGTGCAGGTCCTGTCAACCGCTAAGTTTCCGGCGCCATTGACACCTACTTGTCGACCCTCGGAGTCTCACGGGATTCGATCCTTGGTATCTTTGCCAAGGGAAATTTGCCGCTACGCTACATCTCAAACCTTCCACTTGGGGTAACCAACGAGGGGCGAGAAGCCATCAAGCAAGTTTCTGGCGCCGTTGCCGGAGACTCCACTCTTCAAGATAGGGGAGTTGCACGCTATCTTTTATCTTTGCTTTTTAGTCTTGTTAGTTTACCTTGCAGTTTTTGCTTTAGTGTCCCTTACCAAAAATCACAAAAAATAGTTATCTTGCTTGCTGCTGCTATGGGTTCCACCGAGAACACCAAGTTGTGTGACTTCACTAGTCATAACAACAATGACTTTATCTGCACGCCTATTGCTACACCTGCCACTTCAGCACCTTCTTATGAGATTAAACCCGCTTTACTGAACCTAGTTATGAAAGATCAATTCTCCGGTGCTGGAGATGATGCTGCTTTGCACTTAAATAATTTTGTTGAGCTCTGTGATATGCAAAAGTACAAATAAGTAGATGGTGATATTGTTAAGCTTAAGCCTTTTCCTTTCTCCTTGAGAGGAGGAGCTAAAATCTGGTTTCAATCCTTGCCTAGGAATAGTATAGATTCTTGGGACAAGTGCAAGGATGCCTTTATTGGGAAGTACTATCCCCCTGCTAAAATTATCCAATTAAGGAGTAACATAATGAATTTTAAACAATTGGATAATGAACACGTTCCTCAAGCTTGGGAACACATGAAATCTCTTGTCAAGAACTGCCCTACTCATGGTTTGACTACTTGGATGGTTATCCAAACTTTTTATGCAGGCTTGAACTTTACCTCACGGAACTTGTTAGATTCGGCCGCAGGAGGAACCTTTATGTCAACTACACTTGGTGCTGCCACGAAGCTTCTCGACGAGATGATGACCAATTATTCCCAATGGCACACCGAACGCGCTCCAACAGGTAGGAAGGTAAACTCTGTCGAGGAGATTTCCTCCCTAAATGAAAAAGTTGACTTGATCATGTCTCTACTGTCCAAGCAATCTTCTATTGATCCTCATGATGTACCTTTAAATTCTTTGATTGCTCAAGATCAAGTAGATGTGAACTTTATCTCTAGAAACAATTTCAATAACAATGCTTATAGGAGTAATTTTGGTAGCAACCCTAGACCGTTCCCCTCTAATTCCTATGGGAACAACAATGCTTATCCTAGCACCAAGAACTCCAGTTCTGAACTAGAGATTATGCTTAAAGACTTCATCACTACCCAAAAGGCCTTCAATAAGAGTGTAGAAGAAAACTAGACAAACTAGATAATCTCTCTTCGAAGGTAGACAATTTAGCCCATGAGGTAGAGTTGCTTAAAATTAGAACTTCTCCTCTTGAGGAGAGGAAGACCACTCCTATGAATGCTATTCAAGTGCAAATTAATGAAAACATTAGGATGATGGCTAAACTTAAAGAGAGATGGGCTAGAGAAAAGGAGGAAGAAGATAGAATTAGGAGCCTTCCTACCCACCACACTGTTGCTACTATCCAAGTTGTTGAGGATATCCAAACTCTTAGCACCCAATGCACTCCTAGTCCCATTGGACCTATTAATGGTGATGCTATGACCTCAACCGTAAAAGAAGAAACTCCTATGATCATAGAAGCTACCAAACAAGTGAGCCTAAAGGACACCACTACCACTTTACTTGATAGTAGTGACCTTGATTTTGATAATTGCACCCTTTCTGAAGTTATTGATTTTCTTCACAAGATGTCTAGAGATCCCCATACTAGCACACTTAATCTTGCCTTCACGGAGCATATCACTAATGCTCTTATCAAAGCTAGGGAGGAGAAGCTTAGGGTAGAAGCCTCCATAACTAGAAAGCTAGAAGATGGTTGGGATCCTATGATTAAAATTAAGTTGAATAACTTCTCTTGCTATGCTTTATGTGATGTTGGAGCTAGTACCTCCGTTATGCCCAAAAGAATGCATGATATGCTTGAATTAAAACCTTTTGATCCTTGTTCTTTTGGTGTTCGTCTTGTTGATTATTCCATAAAGAAACCTTTGGGGAAGATCGACGATGTTCTTATCATTGTCAATGACAATTATGTTCCCGTTGATTTTACTATTATGGATATTGAATGTGAACCTTCTTGTCCAATTATTTTGGGACGTCCTTTTCTTCGCACTGTTGGTGCTATCATTGACATGAAAGAGGGGAATATAAAATTCCAATTCCCTCTCAAGAAAGGGATGGAACACTTCCCTAGAAAGAAGATTAAGTTGCCTTTTGAGTCTGTTATACGGGCTAGCTATTCTCTTACTCTTGATAAAACTTGATCTTCTCTTTTTGCATCATGCCTAGCTTAAAGGCATAAAAGAAAGCGCTTTTGGGAGGCAGCCCACAATGAATTAGGTTTTATTTTGCTTTTGTTGTGTCTTGATGTTTGTTACTACAGTGGCATCATCATTGTATCTTTTCTTTTCAGCTTTGTGCCAAGTTTAGCCGCTGACTGCAAGAATGTTCAAAAGTTGTGACGTGCTATCCAGAAAACAGATTCTGTCCTTGCATAGAAAAATTCGAATAAAATCACCAGATCATCTTTTTGATCTGAATTTTTTTGACAGCGTGCTCTATACAATTTAATTTCGAGCGTCTGTTCTGAGTTTTTTGATTTGAGTTGCATAAGTGCCCCGAAAAAATATTTACTACCTGCTGGTCTGTTTTTCACAGATTCTGTCCTGTTTTGCCTTTTCTTCGTTTTGCAAACCTTGAGCTTGCTTTTTCTTTGCAAAAACCTTTTGGCAATCTTGAGAAACAGTAGCTCTTCAAGATTATCCTTATTTCCAGTAGGGAAAAATATATTTATTGTGGGTACTAACCTCGGTAATCAGATTATGATGAGTTATGTATGAAGGGAGTTTTCAAGTGTGCGAGGGGAGATGATAAAAGAAGATTCAGGAGGGTCAAACGCTCAAGCTTGGGGATGCCCCCGTGCACCCCCAAGAAATATTCAAGAAGACTCAAGCGTCTAAGCTTGGGGATGCCCCCATGCATCCCCTTCTCCATCAACAATTATCAGTTCGTCTTTCGTTCCACTATATTTTTATCACTTCATGCGTTATGTGCTATGCTTGGAGCGTCTTGCTCTTAGTTTCCTTTTTAGTTTTCTTTAGCTTTGCTTGCTGTTCATAACAAGTTAGAACCCAGCTTTCTTTGTGTGGGAGAGAAACACGCTCCACTTCAACCTAGAACACAACATAGGATTTTCATGCTTATCTTTGTTGTGTGTGTTCTTTGTCTTTCCATAGCTGCTGTCATGTTTAGCTCTTAGTTTTCATGCTTTTATTTTTAAAGAGCTTTTGTTTAGTTGGTTGCTGAACTCTCTTGAGTTTTCATGTTTATCTTGTTAAGAGAGTTTGCCTGTTGCACTGAGTTGTGTGTCTTAACTTAAAGTAGGTAATTGAGGTTGCTATTTAATTTTAGTAGTAACTTGCAATAGTTTTGAGGTATTGCCATGAGTAATGTCTAAACTTTTGGTGTCAAGAGCTTTAGCCTATTAGTGATAGATGTCGTATTTTGGGCAATCCGTGTTTATTTTCGAAAACCTACAAAATAGTTGAGAACTTTAGCTACTAGATGGATCACTAATCTTTGGAGGGATCGAATATTAGAGTACACTCACGTACCATGAGTCGAGGATGCGCAAGGATAACCAAACCCCCATACACTCCTCCTCGGGTACTTGTCTCTTTGTGAACCTCCTAATTAGATTGAGAGTTACCGATAATAAGTGCATGAGTTCTTCGGACTAATGTGAGTATTCGAAAGTTGACACTTCCACCTAGCCATATTTTTCTAGCCTCTTCGGTACCGTGCATTGCCCTTTCTCACCTCGAGAGTTGGCGCATACTTCGCCGGTGCATCCAAATCCTTGGCACGATACGCTCTGTCATCATAAGCCTCATTATATCCTTCCTCAAAACAGCCACCATACCTACCTATCAAGGCATTTCCATAGCCTTTCCGAGATACATTGCCATGCAACATCCATCTTCTCATGACTTGATCTTCATGTCATACATGCTTTTTGCTTGATCGATGAGCCGCTTGCTAGTTGGGCCTTGCCCTAATCATTGCTACATGACGCGCTAGTATCATTGCATATCCTGCTACACCGGCAGAGGCATACATTTGCATACATCATGATAGTTTCATTTTCTTTATGTTGAGTACTTTTGTAAAGTGTGAAAGATCTTCTATACTTATTGTAATACATAGAGTGTTGCCCCTAAAGTGAGGAAAAGATCCCAAAGAGGACAAAATCAAAAGATCCCAAAGAGGACAAAATCGAAAGATCCCAAAGAGGACAAATGAGAGTTAAATAGAAAGAGCCATTGAGGCCACAAAAAAAAATAAAAAAAGAGAAAAAAAAGAGAAAAAGAAATAAAAAGAGAGAAGGGGGCACACTACTATTCCTTTTGAGAGATCCACACTCGTACTCCATCTTATACCTTGTACTTCATAGAGATTATCATTCATGCATATAGCTATGTGGGGACCTTCACACTATAGAACTTGGCTTGTATATTCCAATGATGAGCCTCCTCAAAAGAGCTCTAGGTCTTCTTGAGCAAGCAAGTTGGATGCACCCCCACTAGTTCCATTGGAGAGCTTACCTTAGCTCATATGTGCATCCGTTGCATGGCAATCCCTACGCCTCACATCATATCTATCATTTGGCTTTCTCCCGCCTATGATTGTCCTCATTGATGTAAGCCTTTCACACCTTCTTTGTCTTCCCCCTTCATCATTTTTCTCTCTTTGCCATCCTAAGTGTCAACGTTCTTGCTTACGCTCATCCATTGCATGAGTGCTCAAAATATCGAAAGGGAGTGTATCATTTTGACTTGTACCTGACTAGTGGTCTGGGGATGAGTCAAGATAAGATTCCAAAGAAGATCAAGTGTGAAACTTTAGTAGATTAAGTTCTCAACAATACAAAAACTATGTTTTACTCTCTCGTATATCCCTACCCCCTTTCTTGCACGCAAACACCATTTGGAGACATTCGAGTCACGGACAGCGAGAGCTCTTGCACCTTTATGTTCTTATGTTGCTTGTTACAATGCTAATATAGACTCTTGATTGTTATGACTTGAATTGAATTGCATGCCTTGATTGCTTTACTTAAAAGGTTCTTATATGGTTGATAGCATGTCACCACAGAAATTATGCTTGTTATCATTTACCTACTCGAGGACGAGCAGGAATTAAGCTTGGGGATGTTGATACGTCCAAAACGTATCTATAATTTCTGCTTGCTCCATGCTTATTTTGTGTGATATTGCTATGATATTTATGCACTTCCATACACTTTTGATCATATTTGGACTAACCTATTAACTCAGTGCACCATAGTGCCAGTTCCTATTTTCTGCTGTTTTTCTATTTCAGGTTTCCCCCATATTAAAAGTGCTCCAAAAATTCCGGGAAAAATATAGGAAACATCAGCGTACAGGAAGCTTCGCAAAGAACCAAAGCGGGGCCAGAGAGGAGCCAGGAGAGGCCCAGGCGGCCACCTGGCGCGGCCCCACCCCTGGCCGCGCCAGGGGGGCGCCTGGGGCCCCTGCTCCGCCTCTGGTTGCCCCCCTACGCATATATATTCCTCTCGTCCCGAAACCCTCGAGGACGGAACCCTTTTTCACGATCTCGCCTCTGTTCTGCCGCCGCAGCGCTTCCAAGATCGGGAGCATTAGGAGAACTCTTCCCGGCACCCTGCCGGAGGGGAGAACCACCACCGGGAGCTTCTCCACCACCATGGACGCTTCCCGGATGAGTCGTGAGTAGTCCACCTTGGACCATGGGTCCATGATCAGTAGCTATGTGATGTTCTCCTCCCCTCTTTGCTCTTCATGGTTTAGACCTTGTGAGCTGCCCTACATGATCGAGGCACATATGTAATCTTTCTGCTGTTACTTAGCTGAGTTTGCTGGGATCTGATGGATTATGAGACTATGTTTAGATTGTGTTTGAGTAATATATTTGATTCACCTCTTTTATATCTTTGTTCTTGAGTAATTTTTGCATGTTCTCCGTTACTGTTTATTGCTTTGGCCAAGTAGTAGGTAGTAACTCCAAGAGGGAGCGTTATGCTTGATTGTGGGTTCATGCCCCCTGATGACTAGCTTGAGTGACAGAAACATGAGTCTAGGGGATGTGCTGTTGCCACAAGGGGGAAAACAACGGTGCTTGTACTTGCGGGTGCAAGGATTGTTTACTTTACGCAAAGTTCTTTTAATGCAGTTGTCTGTTGCTTTGAGTTTACACTTTGGGTGGGATTTGCAACTTAATACCAGCGAGATGTTCTGGATAGATATCTCAAGGTGGATGATTAGTAGTAGATGCAGATGGATTTCGGTCTACTTGCCTTGGCGTACCGCCCATGCTTTTGAGCCTCTACCTTTCTTTGCAGCATAGTTAGCATTGGTTTGCGCACATAATCCTGTCAATTGCCGAGCTATAATTTGTTTACCTCGCTTTGCTGTTTTATCGTCTTTTGGGAGAGAGACATCACTAGTGAACATCATGGGACTCCGGTCCATATTACCACCGCTGATCACACCTTCTATTTACTTCCTGTTTTTATTTCCTAGTTGTAGTCATAGCTATCATTATTATCTCTTGTGTTTGATCCTTTGTAAACAACAAGGCCGGAGGGATTGACAACCTCTCTGTACTCATTGGGAGCAAAGTTATCTGTATCTGTGTGCAGGTCCTGTCAACCGCTAAGTTTCTGGCGCCGTTGACACCTACTTGTCGACCCTTGGAGTCTCACGGGATTCGATCCTTGGTATCTTTGCCAAGGGAAATTTGCCACTACGCTACATCTCAAACCTTCCACTTGGGGTAACCAACGAGGGGCGAGAAGCCATCAGATGGCAACACATCATTGGATAATAATATGTAGCATAAAGCAACATGTTCAAGTAGAGGGTACAGAGGGTTGCGGGAGAGTGGACCGCTATAGATAGATGGGGAAAAGTGATGGAGAGGTTGGTGAAGATGACGGAGGTGTTGGTGTAGATCGCCGTCACACGATGATGGCCCTGGAGGCACTCCGGTGCCACTAGAAGCGAGGGGGAGAGAGCCCCCCTCCTTCTTCTTCTTCCTTGAACATCTCCCTAGATGGGAGAAGGGTTTCCCCTCTGGTCCATGGCCTCCATGGCGGCGGAGGGGGCGAGAGCCCCTCCGAGATTGGATCTGTCTCTCTGTCTCTCACGATTTTTATCCGGAAATTAGCTTTCTTGCGGCGAAAGAAGGGCATCAACTGCCTTACGGTGTGGCCTCGAGGGCCCAGGGCGCGCCCTAGGCAGGGGGGAGCGCCCCCCCCCGCGAGGCCCACTCGGGATCGTCTCGTGTGGGTTTCGCTTCCCAAAATTCACATATATCCGAAAAAAATCTCCGTCCATTTTAATTCCGTTTGGACTCTGTTTGATATGGATATTTTGCGAAACAAAAAACATGCAACAAACAGGAACTGGCACTGGGTACTGGATCAATATGTTAGTCCCAAAAAATAATATAAAAAGTTGCCAAAAGTATATGAAAGTTGTAGAATATTTGCATGGAACAATCAAAAATTATAGATACGATGGAGACGTATCACAACCCACAGGTACCAATCTGAGGTTTGGGTACAAAGATTGGATACAAGAGATGAACTAGGGTTTGAGAGGAGATGGTGCTGGTGAAGATGTTGATGAAGATAGCCCTCCCCAAGATGGGAGAGTTGTTGGTGATGACGGCGGTGACGATTTCCCCCTCCCGGAGGGAAGTATCCCCGGCAGAACAGCTCTGCCGGAGCCCTATATTGGTTTACGCCTCGGTTCCGCCTCGAGACTGCGGCATCTGGTCTCGAAAGCCTATCTATGATTTTTTTTCCAGGTCAAAACGCTTCATATAGGAGAATATGGGCACTGGGGGCCTGCCGGCTAGCCCTCGAGGCAGGGGGCGCGCCCTGGGAAGGGGGGCGCGCCCCCCACCCTCGAGGCCAGCCAATGGCCCCTCTCGTGGGTTTCTTTCGCCAGATATTTTTTATATTTTCCGAAACGACGTTCTGCGGATTTTCAGGGCTTTTGGAGTTGTGCAGAATAGGTTTCCAGAGTTCGCTCCTTTTCCAGCCCAGAATTCCAGCTGCCGGCATTCTCCCTCTTCATGTAAACCTTGCAAAATCAGAGAGAAAAGGCATAAGTATTTTGACAAAACATGTATGAACAGCCCATAATGCAATAAATATCAACTTATAAGCATGATGCGAAATGGACGTATCAAAGGCCACCCTAAGAGAGTTGAGCAAGATTCTCAGGGAGCTAATTTAGATGCACCTAGTTCTACTAAGAAGAAGAAAAAGAAAAATGATAGGACTTTGCATGCTCCTAGTGAACCTGTAGCTGACACACGTGAGAATCCTAATGATATATCTGTTTCTGATGCTGAGAAACAATCTGGTAATGAACATGAACCTAGTGATAATATTAATAATAATGTTCATGATGACGCTCAACCTAGCAATGATAATGATGTAGAGATTGAACCTGCTATTGATCTTGATAACCCACAACCAAAGAATCAACGTTATGATAAGAGAGACTTTGTTGCTAGAAGGCACGGTAGGGAAAGAGAACCATGGGTTCAGAAACCCATGCCTTTTCCTCCAAAACCATCCAAGAAAAAGGATGATGAGGATTTTGAGCGCTTTGCTGAAATGATTAGACCTATCGTTTTGCGTATGCGTTTGACTGATGTGCTTAAAACAAATCCTTATGCCAAGTATATGAAGACATTATTACCAACAAAAGAAAGATACCTGAAGTAGAAATTTCCACCATGCTTGCTAATTACACATTTGAGGGTGGAATGCCTAAGAAATTAGGAGATCTAGGAGTACCTACTATACCTTGCTCTATTAATAGAAACTATGTTAAAACTGCTTTATGTGATCTTGGATCCGGTGTTAGTGCTATGCCTCTCTCTTTATACCGTGGACTTGACTTGAGTAAGTTGACACCTACTGAAATATCTTTGCAAATGGCTGATAAATCAACTTCTATACCTGTCGGTATTTGTGAGGAGGTGCCTGTTGTAGTTGCAAATGGTACTATTCGAACGGACTTTGTTATACTTGATATTCCCGAGGATGATAGTATGTCTATTATTCTTGGAAGACCCTTTTTGAATACTGCAGGGGCTGTTATTGATTGCAACAAAGGCAATGTCACTTTTCATGTCAATGGTAATGAGCATACGGTACACTTTCCGAGGAAACAACCTCAAGTGTACAGTATCAATTATATTGGAAAAACTTCAACAATAACTATTGGAGGTTTTGAGTTTCCTATTCCTACTATGAAGAAGGCATATGACATTCTTATTGTTGGGGACATACATATCCCCATTGAGGTAACATAGTGTTATTCGAAAATTTTCCGGTTTCATGTTACTCGGAAAGAGTTTATTAACAAGACCTGATCAACCTTGTTAATGGATTCCTTTTGATGAACATGGGATAGGTGAATCTAGATAGCACAAACCTTCTGTACCCTCTTTTTACTTTCTGTTAATTAGGTTGAATAAAACAAAAATAGCATTGTTTGTCTGTTTCCAGACTTATTCGTGCAATAAAAAAATATACCGAAAATAAAAGTTCTCCAAATGCCATGAAAATGAAATATGATTTCTTTTTGGAATATTTAAGAAAATATGGCACTGAACACACAGCGAGGGGAGCTAGCACGTGGCCACGAGGGCATAGGGAGCGCCCCCTTCCCAGGGCGCGCCGCCTGCCTCGAGGGCCCCACGTGCCCCCCCTCCATTTATCCTTTCACCCATGCTCTTCTTATTCCTCCCAAAAAAATCCTCCAACCAGCTCAAACCCGAGTTCTAGCTCATTTTGCTGCCATTTTCGATCTCCTTGCTCAAAGCACCATTCACCAAACTGTTTGGGGAGATTGTTCCTTGGTATGTGACTCCTCCATTGGTCCAATTAGTTTTTGTTCTAGTGCTTTATTTGTTGCAAATTTATGCTGCTGTGGTGACCTTGTTCTTGAGCTTGCATGTCAAATTTTCTTGGTCCCAAGTAGTTCTAATGCATGATATAGCCTCTAGGTACTTATAGGAGTCGTTGCTATCAATCTTGTTGAGTTTGGTTAACTTTTATTGTGAGTTACTAAAAAAATTCAGAAAAATTCAGAAAAATGTCTAGGAGAAACTTCCAAGGTGGTCCTTCAAGGAAGCAAGAACCGAGGCTCACGTTCCGTGAGCCGGACGATGAACCACCGAGGGATGCTGATGTGCAGCCTTGTCAATGGCTGTCAGACGAATTTATGGGTCAAGCGGGCATCAAAGATGAATTTTACGCATATGTGCGCAACGCTGGCCTCGATGACTTCATGCAAGATAAGTGTCCTCAATATCGTGGCTTAACTGATAGCTTTGTGGGAAGATTTAAATTTTCATCTTCATGTAATTCTCACACTGTCCAGTTTGACCTTTATGATAAATCTTATACCATGGAATTAGATGATTTTAATGTTGCCTGCAAGCTCCCACAGTGGGGCAGTATGAGCGATCCTCGCAAATCTGAATTTAGAGAATTCTTAGCTAGTATTAAAGTGGGGGAATCCAGGGACGTCACACAAGCTACCACGGGGAGCATAATTTTCCTGCTATTCATTACTTTGCTCTCTTTATCGGTAGATGCATAAACGGTAAGGACGAGGCTTGTCACATGTGTATCCCTGATCTTAGTGTTTTCAGGAGTGCTGTACTAGGTGATATGCAATATAATCTGGGAGCTATTGTTGCACGTAGACTACACCATAATGGTTTGCATGGAGATTTATTTGGTGGGATCTATGCTACTCGCATAGCCCGCTATCTTGGTGTGTCTGTGCACACGTATATGAACCTTTACCTCCTGCTTATTTAGACTGTAATGCTTTGGCGAGTCATCGGTTTATTGAGTGGGATAATCAAACCCTCAAATAACGACTAATCTTTAACTGGCAGCATGCCATCCCTATTGTTCTTCCTGCCCCTACTTTGTTTAATTTTTAGGAAAAAGGAAGATACACTATAACTATGGAGGAGGAAAATGCCTATTATAACATGACGGAGGCAACCCGCCTTTGAGCTGCAGCTCAGCATGCAGCATCTGCTGCATCTCAGTACGACCCCAACTACAACTTTGGATATCCGTCAGGCCAATACTGGCCATAGACCAACTTAGGCCAAAAGCCTAAGCTTGGGGGAGTACGTGTTTCTCATCGACTTACATTCATGTTCACACTTACTCTAGCTGTCGGTGCTCACCCTCTTTCACTGTACCATCCATGCTTAGTTTCAATTTCTTTTTCTTAGTCTTTTTCTTGTGTGCTAGAAAACCCCAGAAAAGCAAAAAAATATATTAGTTGTAGCTTCTAGCTAGTTTACTTTCTTTGCATGCAGTAGTAACTAAAAATGAAAACCCAAAAAGATTTCCCGTTCTTATTTTGCTTGTTGGGAGCTTTCCTGTGTAAATAGTTTCTTTTCTTTTCTTTAGGGGTTAAGAGTAGAAGACCATGATTAAAATGCTTAGTGGCTCTCATATGCTTTGTTGTTGATTTAACCTTGAGCCATATTACCTTGTCTTCTCTCTTGTATTAAATGCCTGCAGATTCCAGCTTAGTCCAATGCACGTGCACTATTATTATTATCCACACCGTTCGGTCGTGCGAGTGAAAGGCAATAAGGATGATATATGATGAACTGATTGAGATGAGAAAAGCTGGTATGAACTCGACCTCTTTTGTTTTTGTAAATATGATTGCTCGTCGTTCTTGATTCAACTTTTTATGAATGAAACATGCTTGCAATGACAATTAGAGATCATAGCTGCTTATGCCTTGCTTAATTAGCTGAAAGTTTATAATGGTCTATCTTGCGTGCCAACATGACATTAAAATGGTTGTGATGTGGTATGATGGGTGGTATCCTCCTTTGAACGATTTAAGTGACTTGACTTGGCACATGTTCACACATGTAGTTGAAACAAATCAACACAGCCTTCACGATATTTATGTTCATCTTGATTTATATCCTACTCATGCTTGCATTCATTGTTGATTAATTTTAATGCATGTTCAGGACCGTTGTTGCTCTCTAGCTGGTCGCTTCCCAGTCTCTTTCTAGCCTTCACCTGCACTAAGCGGTAATACTGCTTGTTGCATCCACTTCCATAAATCTCAAAGTTATTCCACATGAGTCCACCATACCTTCCTATATGCGGTATTTACCTGCCGTTCCAAGTAATTTGTATGTGCCAAACTCTAAACCTTCAAATGAAATTATGTTTTGTATGCTCGAACAACTCATGTATCAACTAGGGTTGTCTATATCTTCCATGCTAGGTGGGTTATTCTCACGATGAGTGTACTCCGCTCATCATTCACGAGAAAATGGCTGGTAATCGGGATGCCAAGTCCCATGCTCAAAATCATAATAATTAAACAAAACTCCCCCATGGCTGTTGCTTGTTTGGACGGTACTCGTTGTTTCAGGCTAGCCGTGGAGTGTGTCTGTTGGTGGTTGGGGGAGTATAAACTTTACCATTCTGTTTGGGAACCGCCTATAATGTGCGTAGCATGGGAGATATTGAGATTCTTGGTTGTTATGTTGACAATGAAAGTATACCGCCCAAGATGTTATTCAATCTCTATTTAAAAATTGAGCTCTATCACCTCTACAAATCCCTGCTTCCCTCTGCGAAGGGCCTATCTATTTACTTTTATGCAGAGTCATCATCCTCTTATAAAAAAGCACCAGTAGGAGAGCACCTCTCTCGTTGCATGTATTACTGTTAATTTGCATTGAGTATGATCATGACTGGATCTCTTTTACCATGAATTACAATGTCTAGTCAGTCCTTGATCTTTAAAGGTGCTCTGCATTTATGTTTTGCGGTCTCAGAAATGGCTAGCGAGATACCATCCTGTTATATCATATCATGATTGTTTTGAGAAAGTGTTGTCATCCGAGGTTTATTATTATTGCTCGCTAGTTGATTATGCCAATGATGTGAGTAGTCTTGGGACCTGAAAGTTATTGCGAATGTGGTTAGTTCATGATCTTGTTGAAAACCTGAATGCTAGCTGACATATTTACAACAACAAGAGCAAACAGAATTTGTCAAAGTTTTTCTTTATCACTTTCAGTTTTTCAACTGAATTGCTTGAGGACAAGCAAAGGTTTAAGATTGCGGGAGTTGATACGTCTCCAACGTATCTACTTTTCCAAACCCTTTTGCCCTTGTTTTGGACTCTAACATGCATGATTTGAATGGAACTAACCCGGACTGACGTTGTTTTCAGCAGAACTGCCATGGTGTTGTTTTTGTGCAGAATAAAAAGTTCTCAGAATCGCTTGAAAATCAACGGAGAATTATTTCAGAAATATAAAAAATATCTGCAAGAAGATCCTCACCGGGAGCCCACACACTGTCCTCGAGGGTGGGGGGGGGGCGCCCCCTGCCCAGGGCGCGCCCCTGCCTCGAGGGCCCCTCGATGCTCCACCGACGTACCCCCAGATCCTATATCTTCCGTTTCGGGGAGAAAAAAATAGGAGAGAAGGAATTATCGCGTTTCACGAGACGGAGCCGCCGGCAAGCCCTAATCTCGCTCGGGATGGCTGATCTAGAGTCCGTTCGGGGCTCCAGAGAGTGGAGATCGTCGCCATCGTCATCATCAACCTTCCTCCATCACCAATTCCATGATGCTCACCGCCGTGTGTGAGTAATTCCATCATAGGCTTGCTGGACGGTGATGGGTTGGATGGTATCTATCATGTAATCGAGTTAGTTTTGTTAGGGTTTGATCCCTAGTATACACTATGTTCTGAGATTGATGTTGCTATGACTTTGCTATGCTTAATGCTTGTCACTAGGGCCCGAGTGCCATGATTTCAGAAATGAACCTATTATGTTTTCATGAATATATGTGTGTTCTTGATCCTGTCTTACAAGTCTATAGTCACCTACTATGTGTTATGATCCGGCAACCCCGAAGTGACAATAATCGAGACCACTCCCGGTGATGACCATAGTTTGAGGAGTTCATGTATTCACTATGTGTTAATGCTTTGGTCCGGTACTCTATTAAAAGGATGCCTTAATATCCCTTAGTTTCCAATAGGACCCCGCTGCCACGGGAGGGTAGGACAAAAGATGTCATGCAAGTTCTTTTCCATAAGCACGTATGACTATATTCGGAATACATGCCTACATTGCATTGATGAACTGGAGCTAGTTCTATGTCACCCTAGGTTATAACTTCTACATAATGAATTGCATCCGACGTAATTTCCCATCACCGATCCAATGCCTACGAGCTTTACCTATATTGCTAGTCGCTTATTTACTTTTCCGTTGCTACCATCACAAAAACTACGAAAACACTATAGTTACTTTTATTGCTGCTACTACCACTATCATATTACTTTGCTACTAAACCACTTGCTGTAGATACTAAGTTTCCAGGTGTGGTTGAATTGACAACTCATCTGCTAATACTTAAGAGTATTCTTTGGCTCCCCTTGTGTCGAATCAACAAATTTGGGTTGAATACTTTACCCTCGAAAACTGTTGCGATCCCCTACACTTGTGGGTTATCATTGACCCCCCGGATGAAGCTACCAC
Organism: Secale cereale; assembly: GCA_902687465.1. NCBI lineage: Eukaryota > Viridiplantae > Streptophyta > Magnoliopsida > Poales > Poaceae > Secale > Secale cereale. Next base: position 500,942,817 of record LR738712.1, read on the forward strand.
TTTACATATTAAGAAGTTCCGGATTGGTAGTGGTAATATCATTGGAAAAGGAGTTCTTCATGACTTCTTTACTTGTGCTGGTGCTTTGCCCACTGTGGGTGGCTCTATTCATCAGAGAACTCGTAGCCTTGCGGATGCTGTATCCATGCTTATAGTAGAAATTGAAAGGCAATTTATCCTTATGCATCCCTGTATTCAGAGAATATTTTTGGAGTTTTCCAATATTGAGAATTTTTCTGTTAAGCGTGCAGCTACTATCTTGTTGGCTCATGAATTTTGATTTATTGTGAAAGAGGCCAAAGAAATCTTTGCTCACTACGGGGTAGACGCCGGTCGACCTCCCATAGAGGCTATCTTGTTCAATCAAGAAGACATAATGCGGTTGCGGTCGCCTAATCATGTTGCTTTTAATGAAACCTTAGAAAAAAGGTTCCTATTGAGGTCTTGATTGATAGAATTTCTGAGATGAACGATGATTTTGCTGTTCAAAATAATGGGTTAGGCTTCTCCCTTGAGCGAAGGCTTATGACCTTCTGCCAAAAGAATGCCTATAATGATGAATTCGTTGTTCACTACAAAGGGCCAAAAGAGGAACCTATTCCTCCTGAGATTGATGTAGGGGACTTTTGTCCCATTAAATTTAGCCCTTTGGATTACTTTTGCTTGCCAGAAAGGAAGCTTGCTGCTGAACGTAGGGAATATGAGATGAGCTTTCGTGACATATCGTATCACTATGGCATTCCCTAGATTTATCTTGTATCGTGCCTAGCTAGGGGCGTAAAACGATAGCGCTTGTTGGGAGGCAACCCAATTTTATATTTTTTTTGTTTTTCTTGCTGTTAGGGAATAAATATTGCATCTAGCCTCTGTTTAGATGTGGTTTCATGTTTTGTTTAGTGTTTGTGCCAAGTAGAACCTTTGGGAAGATGTGTGTGAAGTTTATGTGATCTTGCTGTGAAAAACAGAATCTAGCGCTCGCTAGAATGATCGTCAGATTTTACTGGAGCATGCTATTTAGTTGATTATTTTTTCAGATGATTAATAGGCAAATTCCTCACGTTTAGCAATTTAGTTTGAATTTTTTGGTGTTACAGAAGTATGCGAAACCTGTAGATTACTACAGACTGTTTTGTTTTTGACAGATTCTGTTTTTTCGTGTGTTGTTTGCTTATTTCAATGCATCTATGACTAATATTTGGAGGTATGAACCATAGAGAAGTTGGAATACATTAGGTTTAACACCAATATAAACAAAGAATGAATTCATTGCAGTACCTTTGAGTAGTGGTTTGCTTTCTTATACTAACGGAGCTCACGAGAATTTTTGTCTAAGTTTCGTGTTGTGAAGTTTTGAAGTTTTGAGTATTGCTTTGATGGACTATGGAACAAAGAGTAGAAAAGGCCTAAGCTTGGGGATGCCCATGGCACCCCAAGTAAAATTCAAGGATAAATAAAAGCCTAAGTTTGGGGATGCCCCGGGAAGGCATCCCCTCTTTCATCTTCATCCATCGGTAACTATATTTGGAGCTATAATTTTATTCACCACATGATATGTGTTTTGCTTGGAGCGTCTTGTATAATTTGAGTCCTTGCTTGTTAGTTTGTCACAATTATCCTTGCTGGACACACCTATTTGAGAGAGTTAAATATGGCCTAGGAATTATTAGAACACTCTATGTGCTTCACTTATATCTTTTGAGTTGAATAGTTTTTGCTCTAGTGCTTCATTTATATCTTTTAGAGCACGGTGGTGGTAATATTTTGTAGAAATTGTTGAACTCTCATGCTTCACTTATATCCTTTTGAGAGTCTATTAAAACAGCATGGTAATGTGTATAGGCTATAAAAACTAGTCTTCACATGATAGACATCCAATGTCAATGTAGTAAAAAAAATCACACTAAGTGCATTGAATAGAATGAGATGTTGGATGCTTGATAATTGTTTTGAGATATGAGGATAGTGATATTAGAGTCATGCTAGTGGAGTTATTATGAAATTGAGAAATACTTGTGTTAAGGTTAGTGATTCCTGTAGCATGCACGTCTGGTGAACCGCTACGTGACGAAGTTAGAGCATGAGGTATTTGTAAAGTGCCAACCTTTGTGTGGAGGTCAAGGGCGCGTGATGGTTAACTCCTACCAACCTCCCCCCTAGGAGCATGTGTTGATTGTTTTGTTTTGACGACTCGTAGATTTTTGCAATAAGTATATGAGTTCTTATGACTAATGTTGATTCCATGGATTATACGCACTCTCACCCTTCCACAATTCCTAGCCTCTCTTATACCGCGCAACTTTTTCCGGTATCGTAAACCCACTATATATCCTTCCTCAAAACAGCCACCATACCTACCTATCATGGCATTTCCATAGCCATTCCGAGATATATTGCCATGCAAATTTCCACCGTTTCGTTCATATGACACGCTTCGTTCATATTGTCGATAAATTGGGTTGCCTCCCAACAAGCGTTATCGTTTTACGCCCCTAGCTAGGCACGATACAAGATAAATCTAGGGAATGCCATAATGATATGATATGTCGCGAAAGCTCATCTCATATTCCCTACGTTCAGCAGCAAGCTTCCTTTGTGGCAAGCAAAAGTAATCAAAAGAGCTAAATTTAATGGGACAAAAGTCCCCTACATCAATCTCTGGAGGAACATGTTCCTCTTTTGGCCCTTTGTAGTGGATAACCAATTCATCATTATAGGCATTCTTTTGGCAGAAGATCATAAGCCTTCGCTCAAGGGAGAAGCCTAACCCATTATTTTGAACAGCAAAATCATCGTTTATCTCAGAAATTCTATCAATCAAGATCTCAACAGGAACCTTTATTCTAAGGTTTTCATTAAAAGCAACATGATCAGGAGATCGCAACCGCATTAGGTCTTCTTGATTGAACAAGATAGCCTCTATAGGAGGTCGACCGGCATCTACTCCATAATGAGCAAATATTTCTCGGGCCTCTTTCATAATATATCTAAATTCATGAGCCAAAAAGATAGTAGCTGCACGCTTAACAGAAGAATGCTCAATATTGGAAAATTCCAAAAAGATTCTCTGAATACAGGGATGCATATGGATAAATTGTCTTTCAATTTCTACTATAAGCATAGATACATCAGCCGCAAGGCTACTGGTTCTATGAAGAATAGAGCCACCCACATTGGGCAAAGCACTGACACAAGTGAAGAAGTCTTGAAGAACTCCTTTTCCAATAATATTACCGCTACCAACCCGGAATTTCTTAATATGTCAAGTGGTAGTTTCATCTGGGGGATCAACATAGACGTTGCCCTCGACATTACTACCCTTCTCGACAGGATCGTCCCCCATCTCAAACATGAGGGCAATCAGGCAAGTGAACGATAAACACACGACAGAAGAAGGGCAAATAAAATGGCAAGGGTGAAGTGGGGGAGAGGAAAACGAGAGGCAAATAAATGTAATGCGAAGGATAAGGGTTTGTGATAGGTACTTTGTATATGACTTTTGCGTGAGCCTCCCCGGCAACGGCTCCAGAAATTCTTCTTGCTACTTCTCGAGCTTGCGCTGTATTCCCTCGAAGAGGAAAGGGAGATGCAGCACAGTAGCGTAAGTATTTCCCTCAGTTTTTGAGAGCCAAGGTATCAATCCAGTAGGAGACCACGTGCGAGTCCCTCGCACCTGCACAAACAAATAAGAACTTTACAGCCAACGCGATAAGGGGTTGTCAATCCCTTTACGGTCACTTACGAAAGTGAGATCTGATAAAGATGATAGTTTATATTTTTTGTATTTTTAGTTTAGCAAATAAAAGCGATAAAAGTAAAGTAGATGTAGATTGTATGTCGAGAATAGACCCGGGGGCCATAGTGTTCTCTAGTGGCTTCTCTCATGATAGTGATATTCTACGGCAGGTAAACAAATTACTGTCGAGCAATTGATAGAAAAGCGAATAATTATGAGACTATCTAGGCATGATCATTGTATATAGGCATCATGTCCGAGACAAGTAGAACGACTCCTGCCTGCATCTACTACTATTACTCCACACATCGACCGCTATCCAGCATGCATCTAGTGTATTGAGTTCATAAGAACAGAGTAACGCCTTAAGCAAGATGACATGATGTAGAGGTATATACTCAAGCAATATGATACAAACCCCATCTTTTTATCCTCGATGGCAACAATACAATACGTGCCTTGCTTCCCCTACTGTCACTGGGAAAGGACACCGCAAGATTGAACCCAAAGCCAAGCACTTCTCCCATTGCAAGAACTATAGATCTAGTAGGACAAACCAAACCAATAATTCGAAGAGACTTGCAAGGATATTATGAGCACACATAAACAGTTCAGAGAAGAACCAACTATCTTTCATAGATAACCTTGATCATAAACTCACAATTCATCGAATCTCGACAAACACAACGCAAAAAGAGATTACATCGAATAGATCTCCTTGAAGACCGAGGAGAACTTTGTATTGAGATCCGGAGAGATAGAAGAAGCCATCTAGATACTAGCTATGGACCCGAAGGTCTGTGGTAAACTACTCACAACTCATAGTGAGGGCGATGATGATGAAGAAGAATAACTCCGTGATGGATCCTCCTTCGGAGCTCCGGAACAGGCTCCAAGATGGGATCTCGCGGGAACAGAAGGTTACGGCGGTGGAATTAGGGTTTTCTCTCTGTTCATGGAGATTCTGGGGTACGTAGACTTGTATAGGATGAAGGAGGGCACCGGCGAACGCTCGAGGGGGCCACGAGGCAGGGGGGCACGTCCTGGGAAGGGGGCGTGCCACCCACCCTCGTGGGCCACCCCTTAATCCCCTGGCGTGGTTCTTAAGCTCCGCGTGCGTGATTTTCTCCAAAAATATCTCTCGCAAAGGTTTCATTCCGTTTGGACTCCGTTTGATATTCTTTTTCTGGGAAACCCTAAAACAGGCAAAAAACAACAATCTGGACTGGGCCTTTGGGTTAGTAGGTTAGTCCCAAAAATGATATAAAAGTGTATGATAAAGCCCATTAAACATCCAAGACTTCATAAATAATAGCATGGAACAATCTAAAATTATAGATACGTTGGAGACGTATCAATGCATAATTGTTTCGGTCTACTTGTCTCGGACGTGATGCCTATATACAATGATCATGCGTAGATAGTCTCATAATTATTTGCTTTTCTATCAATTGCACGACAGTAATTTGCTTACCCGCCGTAGAATATCACTATCATGAGAGAAGCCACTAGAGAACACTATGGCCCCGGGGTCTATTGTCAACATATCAATCTACATCTACTTTACTTTTATCGCTTTTATTTTCTGTTCTTATAAACAAAAATACCAAAAATATAAACTATCATCTCTATCAAATCTCACTTTCGTATGTGACCGTAAAGGGATTGACAACCTCTTATCGCGTTGGCTGCGAAGTTCTTATTTGTTTGTGCAGGTGCGAGGGACTCGCGTGTGGTCTCCTACTGGATTGATACCTTGGTTCTCAAAAACTCAGGGAAATACTTACGCTACTGTGCTGCATCTCCCTTTCTTCTTCGAGGGAATACAACGCAAGCTCGAGAAGTAGCACCCCTCTAGATGCATCTAGGGGGCCGGCCCCCTCTCCCCTTCACTTTATAAATACAGGGGGGTTGGGAGGGCAGCCAGACCTCAGCCCTCGCACAGCCCTCCCCCTCCTACACCTCCTCCTCCTCCATTGAGCTTGGCGAAGCTCTGCGGGAGAACCACGAGATCCACCGCCACCACGCCGTCGTGCTGCTGGATGTCTCCCGCAACTTCTTCTTTCCCCTTGCTAGATCAAGAAGGAGGAGGCATCCCCGGGTTGTACGTGTGTTGAACGCGGAGGCGCCGTCTGTTTGGCACTAGATCGGATATTCCGCGATTTGAGTCGCCGTGAGTACGACTCCATCAACCGTGTTCTTTGCAACGCTTTCGCTTATCGATCTTCAAGGGTATGAAGATGCACTCCCTCTCTCTCATTGCTAGCATCTCCTAGATTGATCTTGGTGACATGTCGGATTTTTTTTGCATTATTACTACGTTACCCAACAGTGGCTTCATGAGCTAGGTATATGCATAGATTCTATGCATGAGTAGAACATAAGTAGTTGTGGGCGATGATTTGGTAAATTTGCTTGCGGTTACTAGTCCTATATTGATTCGGCGGCATTGTGGGATTAAGCGGCCTGGACCAACTTTACACGTACGCTTACGTGAGACTGGTTTCTACCTCCTGACATGCACTTGTTGCATAAGGTGTCTAGCGGGTGTCTATCTCTCCCACTTTAGTCGGATCGGATTCGATGAAGAGGGTCCTTATGAATGGTAAATAGTAATTGGCATATCACCATTGTGGCTTTTGCGTAGGTGATAAACGTTCTTGCTAGAAACCCATAGCAACCACGTAAAACATGCAACAACAATTAGAGGACGTCTAACTTGTTTTTGCAGGGTATGCAATGTGATGTGATATGGCCAAAAGGATGTGATGAATTATATATGTGATGTATGAGACTGGTCATGTTCTTGTAATAGGAATCATGACTTGCATGTCGATGCGTATGACAACCGGCATGAGCCATAGGAGTTCTCTTAATTTATAGTATGACCCCTGAGTCAATAAAAACGCCATGTAATTACTTTACTTTATTGCTAATCGTTAGCCATAATAGTAGAAGTAATAGTTGGCGAGACAACTTCATGACGACACGATGATGGAGATCATGGTGTCATGCCGGTGACGATGGTGATCATGGCGCGCCTCGAAGATGGAGATCAAACGCGCAAGATGATATTGGCCATATCATGTCAATTTATGATTTGCACGTGATGTTTATCATGTTTACATCTTATTTGTTTAGAACGACGGTAGCATAAATAAGATGATCCCTCACTAAAATTTCAAGAATGTGTTCCCCCTAAGTGTGCACCATTGCGAAGGTTCGTTGTTTTGAAGCACCACGTGATGATCGGGGGTGCTAGATTCTAACATTCGCATACAACGGGTGTAAGCCGGATTTACACATGCGAAACACTTAGGTTGATTTGACGAGCCTAGCATGTATAGACATGGCCTCGGAACAGGAGAGACCGAAAGATCGAACATGAGTCGTGTAGTAGATGCGATCAACATGGAGATGTTCACCGTCAATAACTAGTCCGTCTCACGTGATGATCGGACACGGCCTAGTCGATTTGGATCATGTATCACTTAGATGACTAGAGGGATGTCTATTTGAGTGGGAGTTCATTAAATACTTTGATTAGATGAACTTAATTATCATGAACTTAGTCTAAAATTGTCTTTACAATCTATCTTGTAGATCCAATGGCCCACACTAATGTTGCCCTCAACTTCAACGCGTTCCTAGAGAAAACCAAGCTGAAAGACGATGGAAGCAACTATACGAACTGGGTCCTTAGCTTGAGGATAAACCTCATAGATTCCAAGAAACCATATGTACTTGAAGCACCGCTACGTGACACACCAATTTTCCCAGCAACTCAAGAAGTTATGAATGCCTGGCAGTCGCGTAGTGATGATTACTCCCTGGTTCAGTGCGGCATGCTTTACAGCTTAGAACCGGGGCTCCAAAAGCGTTTTGAGAAACCCAGAGCATATGGGATGTTCCAAGAGCTGAGAATGGTTTTTCAAGATCATGCCCAGGTCAAGAGATATGAAGTCTCCGACAGGTTATTCAGTTGCAAGATGGAGGAAAACAGTTCTGTCAGCGAGTATATACTCAAAATGTCTAGGTTGCACAACCGCTTGTCTCAGCTGGGAGTTAATCTTCCAGATGACTTGGTCATTGACAGAATCCTCCAATCGCTTCCACCTAGCTACAAGAGCTTTGTGATGAACTTCAATATGCAAGGGATGGAGAAGTCCATTCCTGAGTTATATTTGATGCTGAATCAGCGGAGGTGGAGATAAAAAAGGAACATCAAGTGTTGATGGTGAATAAGACCACTAGTTTCAAGAAAGGCAAGGGTAAGAATAACTTCAAGAAGGACGACAAGGGAGTTGTCGCGCCCGGTAAGTCAGTTGCCGGGAAGAAGCCAAAGAATGGACCCAAGCCTGAAACTGAGTGCTTTTATTGCAAGGGAAATGGTCACTGGAAGCAGAACTGCCCCAAGTACTTAGCAGATAAGAAGGCCCGCGACATCAAAGGTATACATGCTATACATGCTATTGATGTGTACTTTACCAACGCTCGTAGTAGCTCCTGTGTATTTGATACCGGTGTAGTTGCTCACATTTGTAACTCAAAACAGGAGCTGCGGAATAAGCAGAGACTGGAGAAGGATGAGGTGATGATGCACATCGGGAATGGTTCAAAGGTCGATGTGATCGCCGTCGAAACGCTACCTCTACATCTACCTTCGGGATTAGTTTTAAACCTCAATAATTGTTATTTAGTACCAGCTTTGAGCATGAACATTGTATATGGATCTCGTTTGATGCGAGATGGCTACTCATTTAAATCTTAGAATAATGGTTGCTCTATTTATATGAGAGATATGTTTTATGGTCATGCCCCACTGGTCAATGGTTTACTTTTATTGAATCTTGAATGTGATGTTACACATATTGATAGTGTGAATGCCAAAAGATGTAAGGTTGATAATGATAGTCCCACATACTTGTGGCACTGCCGCCTTGGTCATATTGGTGTCAAACGCATGAAGAAACTCCATGCAAATGGACTTTTGGAGTCTCTTGATTATGAATAATTTGACACGTGCAAACCATGCCTCCTGGGCAAGATGACCAAGACTCCATTCTCCGGAACAATGGAGCGAGCAACCAACTTGTTGGAAATAATACATACTGATGTATACGGTCCAATGAGCGTTGAGGCTCGCGGTGGCTATCGTTATGTTCTCACACTCACTGATGACTTAAGTAGATATGGGTATGTCTACTTGATGAAACACAAGTCTGAGACCTTTGAAAAGTTCAAGGAATTTCTGAGCGAGGTAGAGAATCAACGTGACAGGAAAATAAAGTTCTTAGGATTTGATCGTGGAGGAGAATATTTGAGTCACGAGTTTGGCATGCACTCAAGGAAATGTGGAATTTTTTCACAACTCACTACGCCTGGTACACCTCGGCGTAATGGTGTGTCTGAACGTCATAATCATACTCTATTAGATATGGTGTGATCTATGATGTCTCTTACCGATCTACCATTATCATTTTGGGGTTATGCTTTAGACACTGTCGCATTCACTTTAAATAGGGCACCGTCTAAATCCGTTGAGACAACACCATATGAATTATGGTTTAGGAAGAAACATAAGCTGTCGTTTCTGAAAGTTTGGGGATGTGATGCTGATGTCAAGAAACTTCAATCTGAAAAGCTCGAACCGAAATCGGAAAAGTGCGTCTTCATGGGATAACGTAAGGAAACTATTGGGTATACCTTCTACCTCAGATCCGAAGGCAAGATCTTTGTTGCCAAGAATGGATCCTTTCTGGAGAAAGAGGTTCTCTCGAAAGAAGTAAGTGGGAGGAAAGTAGAACTTGATGAGGTAATTGTACCCCCTCTTGAACCGGAGAGAAGCGTAGCACAAGAAGATGTTTCTGTGGTGCCTGCACCGACTAGAGAGGAAGTTAATGATGATGATCATGAAACTTCGAATCAAGTTGCTACTAAATTTGGTAGGTCCACGAGGGCACGCTCCACACCAGAGTGGCACCACAACCCCCTCCTAGAAATCATGTTGTTAGACAACAGTGAACCTTCGAACTATGAAGAAGCGATGGTGGGCCCGGGTTCCAACAAACGGCTTGAAGCCATGAAATCCTAGATAGGATCCATGTATGAGAACAAAGTATGTAATTTGGTGGACTTGCCCGATGATCGGCAAGCCATAGAGAATAAGTGGATCTTTAAGAAGAAGACTGACGCGGATGGTAATGTGACCGTCTATAAGGCTCGGCTTGTTGCTAAGGGCTATCGACAAGTTCAAGGAGTTGGCTACGATGAGTCTTACTCACCCGCAGCGATGCTGAACTCCGTCCGAATCATGTTAGCAATTGCCGCATTTTATGATTATGAGATCTGGCAAATGGACGTCAAAACGGTATTCCTTAATGGCTTCCTTAAGGAAGAATTGCATATGATGCAACCGGAAGGTTTTGTCGATCCTAAGAATGCTGACAAGGTATGCAACCTCCAGTGCTCCATCTATGGGCTGGTGCAAGCATCTCGAAGTTGGAACATTCGCTTTGATGAAGTGATCAAAGCGTTTGGGTTTATACAGACTTATGGAGAAGCATGTATTTACAAGAAAGTGAGTGGCAGCTCTGTAGCATTTCTCATATTATATGTGGATGACATATTGTTGATGGGAAATGATATAGAACTTTTGGAAAGCATAAAGGCGTACTCGAATAAGTGTTTTTTAATGAAGGACCTTGGAGAAGCTGCTTACATATTAGGCATCTAGATCTATAGAGATAGATTGAGATGCCTCATTGGTCTTTCACAAAGCACATACCTTGACAAGATATTGAAGAAGTTTAATATGGATCAGTCCAAGAAGGGGTTCTTGCCTGTATTGCAAGGTGTGAGATTGAGTGCAGCTCGATGCCCGACCTTGGCAGAAGATAGAGAAAAGATGAGTGTCATCCCCTATGCATCAGCCATAGGCTCTATTATGTATGCCATGTTGTGTATCAGGCCTGATGTGAACCTTGCCATAAGTTTGGTAGGGAGGTACCAAAGTGATCTCGGAATGGAACACTGGATAGCGGTCAAGAATATCCTGAAGTACCTGAAAGGAGTAAGGATATGTTTCTCATTTATGGAGGTGTCGAAGAGCTCGTCGTAAAGGGTTACGTCGATGCTAGCTTCGACACAGATCCGGATGACTCCAAGTCACAAACCGGATACGTGTATATTTTGAATGGCGGGGCAGTTAGTTGGTGCAGTTACAAGCAAAGCATCGTGGCGACATCTACATGTGAAGCGGAGTACATAGCTTCTTAGGAAGCAGCGCGGGAAGGAGTCTGGATGAAGGAGTTCATCACCGACCTAGGACTGATTCCCAATGCGTCGGGCCCGATGAATCTCTTCGGTGACAACACTAGAGCTATTGCCATTGCCAAGGAGCCCAGGTTTCACAAGAAGACCAAGCACATCAAGCGCCACTTCAACTCCATTCGTGGCTATATTCAAGATGGACATATAGATATTTGTGAAGTACATATGAATCTGAATGTCGCAGATCCATTGACTAAACCTCTTCCACAAGAAAAACATGAACATCACCAAAACTCTATGGGTGTTTGATTCATCACAATGTAACTAGATTATTGACTCTAGTGCAAGTGGGAGACTGTTGGAAATATGCCCTAGAGGCAATAATAAAATGGTTATTATTACATTTTCTTGTTCACGATAATTGTCTATTTCTCACGCCATAATTGTATTAACCAGAAACCGTAATACATGTGTGAATACATACACCACAACATGTCCCTAGTGAGCCTGTAGTTGACTAGCTCGTTGATCTATAGATGGTTGTGGTTTCCTAACCATGGACATTGGATGTCGTTGATAACGGGATCACATCATTAGGAGAATGATGTGATGGACAAGACCCAATCCTAAGCATAACACAAGATCATGTAGTTTGTTTGCTAGAGATTTTCCAATGTCAAGTATCATTTCCTTAGACCATGCGATTGTGCAACTCCCGAATATCGTAGGAATGCTTTGGGTGTATCGGACGTCATAACGTAACTGGGTGACTATGAAGGTGCACTAGAGGTATCTCCGAAAGTGTCTGTTGGGTTGGCACGAATCGAGACTCGGATTTGTCACTCCATATGATGGAGAGGTATCTCTAGGCCCACTCGGTAATACTTCATCATAATGAGCTCAATGTGACTAAGGATTTAGTCACGGGATCATGTGTTACAGAACGAGTACAGAGACTTGTCGGTAACGAGATTGAACAAGGTATGGGGATACCTGATGCGTCTCCAACGTATCTACTTTTCCAAACACTTTTGCCCTTGTTTTGGACTCTAACTTGCATGATTTGAATGGAACTAACCTGGACTAACGTTGTTTTCAGCAGAATTGCCATGGTGTTGTTTTTGTGCAGAAATAAAAAGTTCTCGGAATGACCTGAAAATCAACGGAGAATTGTTTTGGAAAATATAAAAAATATCTGCAGAAAGATCCAGACCAGGGGGCCCACACCCTGTCCACGAGGGTGGGGGGCGCGCCCCTCCCCCTGGGTGCGCCCCCTGCCTTGTGGGCCCCCTGTTGCTCCACCGACGTACCCCCGGACTCCATATATTCACTTTCGGGGAGAAAAAAATCAGAGAGGAAGAATTATCGTGTTTTACGATACAGAGCCGCCGCCAAGCCCTAATCTCTCTCGGGAGGGTTGATCTGGAGTCCGTTCAGGGCTCCGGAGAGGGAACATCGTCGCCATCGTCATCATAAACCTTCCTCTGTCACCAATTCCATGATGCTCACCGCCGTGCGTGAGTAATCTCATCGTAGGCTTGCTAGACAGTGATGGGTTGGATGAGATTTACCATGTAATCGAGTTAGTTTTGTTAGGGTTTGATCCCTAGTATCCACTATGTTCTAAGATTGATGTTTCTATAACTTTGCTATGCTTAATGCTTGTCACTAGGGCCCGAGTGCCATGATTACAGATCTAAACCTATTATGTTTTCATGAATATATGTGTGTTCTTGATCCTATCTTGCAAGTCAACAGTCACCTACTATGTATTATGATGCGGCAACCCCGAAGTGACAATAATCGGGACCACTCCCGGTGATGACCGTAGTTTGGGGAGTTCATGTATTCACTATGTGTTAATGCTTTGGTCTGGTACTCTATTAAAAGGAGGCCTTAATATCCCTTAGTTTCCACTAGGACCTCGCTGCCACGGGAGGGTAGGACAAAATATGTCATGCAAGTTCTTTTCCATAAGCACGTATGACTATATTCGGAAAACATGCCTACATTACATTGATGAACTGGAGCTAGTTCTGTGTCACCCTAGGTTATAACTTTTACATGATGAATCACATACGACATAATTCCCCATCACCGATCCAATTGATAACCCACAAGTGTAGGGGATCGCAACAGTTTTCGAGGGTAAAGTATTCAACCCAAATTTGTTGATTCGACACAAGGGGAGCCAAAGAATACTCTTAAGTATTAGCAGCTGAGTTGTCAATTCAACCACACCTGAAAACTTAGTATCTGCAGCAAGATAGTTGCCAGGCCCAAGATGCGATTCTATCCCGATCACGTCACACTTACGTGATTGGGGCACAACCGCATTTCGGGCGCTTAGCAAGATGGATATCATTACATCGTACCATTACATACATACATGGGGGATACAACAATACATACAATTCACATGAATACAACAACATCAATACAAGGCATCCGACTACACATGGAAACATGAAAAGCACAACGACATCCATCTGCTATCCTAGGCTGCCGACCAGGAACCTAGGCGGCGCCGCGGACGGGCAGGCAACCGGCGGCGGGAGGCTGGGAACGGGGCGGCAGCGGCCCGTCCTGGCGATGGCGGCGGGGTAGACGGGGGCCGGCGGTGACCGACGGAGCACCTGGGTGGCGGGACGGCGAGCGCAGAAGCCGAGGCGGCAGGGATGGCGGCGCCGGCAAGGCGCGCGGTGCCGGCGGCGGAGAACGGGAGCGCCGGCGGCGGGGCTCGCGACGATGCCCGCGACGCTCGGGGCGGCGGGGCGATGGCTGCGGGCCGGGAGGCCCTGATCGGGCCGCGCGGGCCCGTCGGCGGGGATGTGGGCGCGGGGTGGTCGGCCAGTGAGGAGCGCCACGTGGCGGTGGGAGGTGGTGCGGACACGTCTGGCGGCGGGGTGGACATGTCCGACGCGCGGACGAGGAAGAAGCTAGGGTTTCACTGCAAATTTGGACGGGGGAGACTCTTTTATAGGTAGAGGGAGCTAGGAGAGTCCAAATGAGGAGCGGTTTTCGGCCACGCGATCACGATCCAACGACCGAGAGCGTGGAGGGGGTTAGAATGGGCTTGGGGGCTGTTGAGAGGGGTGTTGGGCCAAAAGAGAAAAGGCTTCCGGCGGTTAACACGGTTAACCATTGGGCCATCAAACGAACTCCGAACGTGACGAAACTTGACAGGCGGTCTACCTATGCTATAATGAGACCACACGCCAAGTTTCAACCCATTCCGAGAACATTTTCCAGCCACTCATAAAATAAATAAACGGAGGTGCCGCGGGCGCGTGTGAGTGAGTCTGGGCTCAGAACGGACAACGAAAAGGACGAGGGGGTTTCGGCCGGATGCAAGTTTTGAAAACATGATGATGCAACACACATGATGACATGGCAAAATGCAACACACAAGCAGATGACATGGCAACGACGATGAATAACTCGCTGACACCTGGCGCACCGGTCTCGGGGTGTCACAACCCTTCCCTACTAACAAGAGATCTTGTCCCGAGATCTTAGGAACGAGATGGAAGATGAAAAAGGAAGAACAAAGTTCTTCAAGGACAAAAGAGTGAAGCAAAAGAATGTTGAGAGGCTGAACAATATGAAAGAAGGATACAACGGAGATGAACGAAGTTGCAAGACTTCGGTAAAATGAGGAAACAAGGCATACAATGAGAATCAAGAGCTTAAATGACAAGAGAGACATTGAAACCACTCCGGTTAAAAGAGATTAAAAACGAATTCAAATGAAGGAATCCGGGCAGCACTCCGGCTGAAACTGAAAGAAATAGCACACCGGTTGAACATTTATGGAATGGAACAAGAACTTGAGAAGATGAAACGAAACATGACGAGATGAACAACACAAAGCCTCCGGAAGAATTAGAATAAAGGAATTAAAAGAACGGAGAAGAAGATGACAACTTGAGCACAAGTGACATGAACGAGGATTTATAAGAGAAAGACTTGAACGGAGTTGTTGAGACGATCAACAGCAAAAGAATAAGCTTGTTGTGGACTTATGGAAATCATCCCAAAAACTTGAGGTGAATTATGCCGCTACCAAAAGATTGAATAGATGAGAATGAAGAAAGAAATGCAAAACTCCACTTCAAAAAGAATACGGAGAATTATTTGTGGTCGAGAGGCAAAAGATTGATGCTTGAGCTTGATCCAAAAGAATTTGAAGAACACTTGAAGACTGGTTTGAATCGCGATGAAGCACATTGAATCACTCCGGTAACAAAAGGATGATGATATAGAAATGACGGATGAAAAGAATAAGATTAAAGCCTTGCGATGATTAGTCGGGAATCCGATGAGAAGGCCGAGAAAACTATGAACTCCGGGGAAGAAAAGATTAAAGCACTTGGAACTAGAATTTATTCATCAAGAATAAACTCCGAAGGGAGGATTTAAATCAACTTGATGAAAAACGAATAAGAATTATGTTATGCTTATCCTCCACCAATTAGCTTGATGAGAATTAATGGAGTCGCATACTACTTATTCTCGTTGAAAATATTAAAGAGGGATATAGCACGAAACTTGAGACAATCTTCCCGAAACTCCGGTAGGATTGAATAAAATGAATGGATTGATATGATAACACCGGGAAAGAACTCTTGAGCGAGCCACCGTAAGGAATTTAAACCGAGTGAAGAAAAGAACGAAACACCGGGAAGAATTAAAATCGAGTGATGAAAAAGAACAAACCATCGTAAATAATTGAAATTGAGTAAATAGAAGAGAATGAATCGCCAGGAAGAATAAGCACTTGAGGAAACTTTAGATACAAGAGAGCAAAGAGACCGCGAACCGATTAAAGAATACTTGAACGAAGCACCGGACGAATGTGAGACGAATGAAGAGGCAACAATGAGAATATTTGGAGGACGAAGTTGAAAACTGAGAACGATTTTTTTTCTGAATGATGGCCTTCGGAGGAACACAAAGAAAGAATTCATGAAATGCTCCGGATGGTTAAAGAAAAGAAGTCTTGATGGTCGGAACAATTAAGGAGATAGCAATGATCTTGAACGAAGAAACTTCGAAAGAATGGACAAGAATTAGAGTAAAACTATTCTTCGGTCTTCAAATGTCGACGAGAAACACGACCAAAATTATTGAGATACTTCGGAAGAATTAAAAGAGGAAAGGTTGAACCAACATTGAAAAGAATTTTTAAAACGATTTTGGAGAAGGCATATGACTGATGGAATCCATACTTATGTCACACTTGAAAAGAATTTGTGAACACTCCGGGAAATATAAGAAGAGTCAGGTAAGATCTGGGAATAAACCTGTGGGTTATGAGCCCACCGAAGAGAAAAACACCGTTGGAAGGATTTAAAAGGAGATAATGCACCGGAATAATTGAAAAACTCGAATGAGGTGACAACCTCGAATTAATTCGAACACGGACAAATCTCCTGAAATGTCTTCGGAACTCCGGAATAATTCAATGGCGAGAGACGAACGAGCAATTGGAAACACTTGAGCCGATGAAAGAATATGAACAACACCGAGAAATTGGAATTGAATCCACCGGAAAAGAAGAAGAGGTGAAGAATATCAAACGAGACGAGAATTCATCGGAGAAGAAAAAAGAAGAATGATGACGAGTTAGACGATTGAAATAACTGAGGAAAGAATGCAAATGATTCACACGAGTCGAATGGATACTCGATTAAGGACTCCGGCTCCGAGAAGCAAAAGGGTGGGTGGGTGGGAAAAAGAAAGACCACTTGGACGGGGAAAATACCGTCGGTTGCAGAGAACTGAGGTTGAACTTGCAAAGAAGAAGAGGGTCAAATCCACTTGACGAGAGATGCACCAGATGAAAGAACTGACAACGCAACAAACGAAAACTAACCACGTGATCCTAAAAAAATTTGAAGGGGAAGAGGAGTAATTCAAAACACCTACATCAAGATTCCTCACCAGAGCGACGAAGGGACTAAGGAGTAAAAAGAATTCCTACTCTCTGATATAACTAGACTCCGAATTTTTTTTTCTGCTAGACTCGACAACGGCCATACTACGATCAATCAAGGAGCCTCCTATGGTCGGTCGAGGCTCTGATACCAACTCGTCAGGCCCAAGATGTGATTCTATCCCGATCACGTGACACTTACGTGATTGGGGCACAACCGCATTTCGGAGGGTTAGCAAGATGGATATTATTACATCGTACCATTACATACATACATGGGGGATACAACAATACGTACAATTTACATGAATATAACAACATCAATACAAGGCATCCGACTACGGAGGCAAACATGAAAAGCACAACGACATCCATCTACTATCCCAGGCTGCCGACCAGGAACCTAACCCAAGACTGACGAAGAAGAAGAAGAAAGGACTCCAACACAAAGGACATCCCTGTCACGTCAAGACATCGCAAACCTGCACATGCAACTGTTGTTGTAGTATCTGTGAGCCACGAGGACTCAGCAATCCCATAGCCATGGGTAACAAGGCTAGCAAAGCTTAATGGGTAGGAAGAGGTAAGGTGGTGAGGTTGCAGCAGCGGCTAAGCAAAAGTATGGTGGCTAACTTACGAGTACAAGAATAAGATAAGCATCTACGCAAACGGTCGCAAACTAGTAATGATCGCTAAAGATCTTGAATTACCTACGAGTCAAACATAACCCCACCATGTTCTCTTCTCAACATGAAAAGAGACAGTCATGGTTACTCACACAGTTGTGTGTTTTATCTCGGATCCTCTGTCAAGTTTTCTACAACCGGACATTAACAACTTCCAATCTGGCACATAACCACGGGCACGGCTTTCGAAAGATCATAACCCTGCAGGGGTGTCCCAACTTAGCCCATCACAAGCTCTGACGATCAGCAGAAGTAATAATAATATTACCCCTTATCTTAAGGACAATCCGATCAGGCTCGGAATCCCGGTGCACAAGACATTTCGACAATGGTAAAACAAGCCCAGCAAGACCTCCCAGCGTGCCGACACCCTGATGGTAGCCGCGCGCATCTCGTCTCATGCCACGTCCGGATGAGCACTACGTACAGCAACCGAAGACCCCAGATAACTGGGTGGCACCGCAAGTGGCTCTAGTTTGGGACCAAATACATCAGCACTGGCCCCCCTGCTATGTAGAAGAATCCTCGAGGGTGCGACCCCCTATGCAAATTTAATTAATTAATTAAGTTATTATTATGTTGCAAATTAAAACCAATGTTGGGCCTTGCTGGAGGAGTTTTATTCAAAGACGAACTGTCAAGGGGTCCCCATATACCCAACCATGTAAGGAACGCAAAATCAAGGAACATAACGTCGGTTTATCGGCTCCTAAGGTAGCATGAGTGGAACAAAACACCGAGCAAAAGGCCAAGCCTTCCACCCATGCCCAGTATATAGGTGTTTTAATATATAAGATATATTGTGATATTCCCAAAACATCAAGTTCCAACATGGAACAAACTTGATCTTCACCTGCAACTAACAACGCTAGAAGAGGGGCTGAGCAAGCGGGTAACATAGCCAAACAACGGTTTGCTAGGAAGGTGTCAAAGGTTAGAGGTTTCATGGCAACAAGGAGAGGGGCTGACAATAATGATGGGTAGCGCGACATATAACGATAGCATTGATACAACTAAGCATGGCAATGATAGTAAAGGTATCCTAGGTGATGGTCATCTTGCCTGAGATCCCGCAAGGAAGAAGAATGGATCCGTGAAGAAGACGAAGAAGAAGCCTTGAAGACGAGCCACGTGTAGCCGAACGAATCCTCACGATCGCAACGAAACAAGCACTAACGTGAAGAAGCAAGCAATACGGTAAACACACCACACAAGACATGACAAGAAGCTCAACCAAGTATGATTCAAGACAAGTCAATATTATGCGAAACATGGCAAGGGATGAAGCACACAAGAACAACACAAACCAACAAGTTTAAATGAGGCCGGAATCAACATATAACTATTCCGGTAAGCCCTCATAAGCATATTTTTGAAATTGGTCCAGATCTGAACAAACCTTAAGTTAAAGTTGTTAAACAGCAAGTTAACATGCACCATAATGATCTACACAAAATTCTAGTCAAGTTTCATATAAAGTTTGTTTAATTTGGAGCTATGGCCTAGAAGATATGAGCAAAACAAGACAAGCATGGGAACGGTGCAAGATGCACCCAAACATAAAGCAAACACACTCCAAATAGGGAAACAACATGATAATATGCTTCTACATGCAAAATCATACAAGTTCCATATAATACACGCTCAAAACGGAGCAACGGGCTAAAAGATACGAGCAGAACAAGTTACAATGCAAAGCTGAAGTTAACAGCCACATAGCAACTTTGGAGCAAGGTAAATATATGCTCCAGCACCCAAACATGATAACAAGAGGCATGGATGTGAAACATACATGATACTTAACAATCATGAACTTAGAGCACACCCAAAAGCTTGCTGGAACACAATTAACCAAGCATGGCAAGTTGCAATAAATTTATCCAGACCTAGTCAAAATCTGGGAAGGCAAAAACATCATCACGATGCTGCCTTTGGAGGCACAAAACAACAAGCATATCAACTCTACTAAGCATATAAAGATCATGGACATGTAGTAGACATAACATACATCAAACAACTCATTTGGAGCAACTCAATAGGAAGCATGGATCAATAACAACAAGCTTCACCAAATTGAACATGCTGATAAAAGTCTGACAGGTAAAATTTATAGCAACTTGAGAGCAAGAAATAAATAAGCTACAGCAGGCCAAATGTGCAAGTAAGGGCATGGATGGATAGATAATAACATGGACAACAAGGCATGATCATAAGCCACTCCAAAGCAAGCATGGATTTGAGTGGGGCATCAAGCAAACATAGCATTAGGTTTGACAGATTCCAGACTTAGCAGTTTTTTCACTAAGTATAAAACAGCAACATTGGCATGGCAAGTTTACAAGCTTGTTTAAGTCACCTCAAGGCATATCATGGAAAGTGGATTGCACCACAACAAAGACCATATGATTGTGCTTCTAAAACATATAGACATGTGGCATGAAGACAAACACATCAATAACAATGAGCAAGTGAAATTAGCATCTCACAACAAGTTTCAGCACTTAACAGCCAAATGCACTTTTGCAACAGATATTAACATGGCAAGATAGCACCTACCATGAATGCTACAGCAACCATCATGTAGATCACTTCACAATGAACGTTTTCACATATCATATGCTACATCCGGGCCAACATGCACAAAGTTATCATCACCACAAGCATGCAACAAATTTACAGATATCAATAGTTTTAAACAAGTAGCACTCTTGCAACAGGGATTATGCCATCAAGATAAACTCAAACAAGCATGCCACAATGGAACAAAGTGAAGAGCATATCACCACGATCATTTTGACATATCGTATGCATCATTTGGATTAGCACACAAAAAGTTACACGCAGACAAAGTATGTATCATTTTAAGACAGAAAAGGACTTAGCAGTTTTTTTGAAGACAGAAAAAACAAACGAGCGTCTAATAAATAAATAGTGCATGGGCGAGGAATAGGTGGGCTCTCACCAAAGGGCCTTGGCCCAGGATGGAGATGGGCCTGGAGGTGGGGCAGGCCGGCGAGCTGTTGCGGCCCACGCGGGCGAGCGGGAGCGGGCGCTCGTCTCCCCCGACCGGCTGCCGGCGGCGGGAGGCTGGGAACGGGGTGGCGGCGGCCCGTCCTGGCGGTCGCGGCGGGGATCCAGCCGGATCCGGCGACGGCGAGGTAGACGGGGGCCGACGGTGACCGGCAGAGCACCTGGGCGGTGGGGCGGCGAGCGCGGAAGCCGAGGCGGCGGGGATGGCAGCGCCGGCGGGGCGCGCGGTGCCGGCGGCGGAGGATGGGAGCGCCGGCGGCGGGGCTGACGGCAATGCCCGCAATGCTCGGGGCGGCGGGGCGACGGTTGCATGCCGGGAGGGCCCGGATCGGGCCGCGCGGGCCCGTCGGCGGGGATGTGGGCGCGGGGTGGTCGGCCAGTGAGGAGCTGCCACGTGGCGGTGGGAGGTGGAGTGGACACGTCTGGCGGCGGGGTGGACATGTCCGACGCGTGGATGAGGAAGCTAGGGTTTCGCTGCGAATTTGGACGGGGGAGACTCTTTTATAGGTAGAGGGAGCTAGGAGAGTCCAAATGAGGAGCGGTTTTCGGCCACGCGATCATGATCCAACGACCGAGAGCATGGAGGGGGTTACAATGGGCTTGGGGGCTATTGCGAGGGGTGTTGGGCCAAAAGAGAAAAGGCTTCCGGCGGTTAACATGGTTAACCGTTGGGCTATCAAACGAACTCCGAACGCGACGAAACTTGACACGTGGTCTTCCTATGCTATAATAAGATCACACGCAAAGTTTCAACCCTTTCCGAGAACATTTTCCAGCCAGTCATAAAATAAATAAACGGAGGTGCCGCGGGCGCGTGTGAGTGTGTCTGGGCTCAGAACGGACAACGAAAAGGACGAGGGGGTTTCGGCCGGATGCAAGTTTTGAAAACATGATGATGCAACACACATGATGACATGGCAAAATGAAACACACAAGCAGATGACATGGCAACGACGATGAATAACTGGCTGACACCTGGCGCACCGGTCTCGGGGTGTCACAATAGTTTAGTAGCAAAGTAATATGATATGGCGGTAGTGGCCATAAAAGTAACGATAGTGTTTTTGTAATAGTAGCAATGGAAAAGTAAATAAGCAACTAGCAATATAGGTAAAGCTCGTAGGCATTGGATCGGTGATGGGAAATTATGTCGGATGCAATTCAACATGTAGTAGTTATAACCTAGGGTGACACAGAAGTAGCTCCAGTTCATCAATGCAATGTAGGCATGTTTTCCGGATATAGTCATACGTGCTTATGGAAAAGAACTTGCATGACATCTTTTGTCCTACCCTCCCGTGGCAGCGGTGTCCTATTGGAAACTAAGGGATATTAAGGCCTCCTATTAATAGAGTACCGGACCAAAGCACTAACACATAGTGAATACATGAACTCCTCAAACTATGGTCATCACTGAGAGTGGTCCCGATTATTGTCACTTCGGGGTTGCCGGATCATAAAACATAGTAGGTGGCTATAGACTTGCAAGATAGGATCAAGAACACACATATATTCATGAAAACATAATAGGTTCATTTCCGAAATCATGGTACTCGGGCCCTAGTGACAAGCATTAAGCATAGCAAAGTCATAGCAACATCAATCTCAGAACATAGTGGATACTAGGGATCAAACCCTAACAAAACTAACTCGATTACATGATAGATCACATCCAACCCATCACCGTCTAGCAAGCCTACGATGGAATTACTCACGCACGGCGGTGAGCATCATGGAATTGGTGATGGAGGAAGGTTGATGATGACGATGGCGACGATCTCCACTCTCCGGAGCCCCGAATGGACTCCAGATCAGCCCTCCCGAGAGAGATTAGGGCTTGGCGGCGGCTTCGTCTCGTGAAACGCGATAATTCCTTCTCTCTGATTTTTTTCTCCCCGAAACGGAAGATATAGGATCTGGGGGTACGTCGGTGGAGCACCAGGGGGGCCACGAGGCAGGGGGCGCGCCCTGGGCAGGGGGGCATGCGCCCCACCCTCGTGGACAGGCCCTGGGCCCCCTGGTGTGGATCTTCTTGCAGGTATTTTTTATATTTTCCGAAATATTTCTCCGTTGATTTTCAGGCGATTCCGAGAACTTTTTATTCTGCACAAAAACAACACCATGGCAGTTTTGCTGAAAATAGTGTCAGTCCGGGTTAGTTCCATTCAAATCATGCAAGTTAGAGTCCAAAACAAGGGCAAAAGGGTTTGGAAAAGTAGATACGTTGGAGACATATCAACTCCCCCAAGCTTAAACCTTTGCTTGTCCTCAAGCAATTCAGTTGATAAACTGAAAGTGATAAAGAATAACTTTGACACAATCTGTTTGCTCTTGTTGTTGTAAATATGTAAGCTAGCATTCAGGTTTTCTACAAGATCATGAACTAACCACATTCACAATAACTTTCAGATCTCAAGACTACTCACATCAATGGCATAATCAACTAGCGAGCAATAATAATAAACCTCGGATGACAACACTTTCTCAAAACAATCATGATATGATATAACAAGATGGTATCTCGCTAGCCCTTTCTGAGACCACAAAACATAAATGCAGAACACCCTTAAAGATCAAGGACTGACTAGACATTGTAATTCATGGTAAAAGAGATCCAGTCATGATCATACTCAATGCAAATTAATAGTAATACATGCAACGACAGAGGTGCTCTCCTACTGGTGCTCTTTGATAAGAGGATGATGACTCTGCATAAAAGTAAATAGATAGGCCCTTCGCAGAGGGAAGCAGGGATTTGTAGAGGTGCCAGAGCTCGATTTTTAAATAGAGATGAATATCATTTTGAGCGGTATACTTTCATTGTCAACATAACAACCAAGAATCTCGATATCTCCCATGCTACGCACATTATAGGTGGTTCCCAAACAGAATGGTAAAGTTTATACTCCCCCAACCACCAACAAGCACACCCCACAGCTAGCCCGAAACAACGGGTACCGTCCAAACCAGCAACAGCCCTGGGGGAGTTTTGTTTAATTATTATGATTTTGAGCATGGGACTGGGCATCCCGATTACCAACCATTTTCTCATGATTAATGAGCGGAGTGCACTCATCGTGAGAATAACCCACCTAGCATGGAAGATATAGACAACCCTAGTTGATACATGAGCTGTTCGAGCATACAAAACAGAAATTCATTTGAAGGTTTAGAGTTTGGCACATACAAATTTACTTGGAACGGCAGGTAAATACCGCATATAGGAAGGTATGGTGGAATCATATGGAATAACTTTGGGGTTTATGGAAGTGGATGCACAAGCAGTATTCCCGCTTAGTACAGGTGAAGGCTAGAAAGAGAGTGGGAAGCGACCAGCTAGAGAGCAACAACGGTCATGAACATGCATTAAAATTAATCAACAATGAATGCAAGCATGAGTAGGATATAAATCACAATGAACATAAATATCGTGAAGGCTATGTTGATTTATTTCAACTACATGTGTGAACATGTGCCAAGTCAGGTCACTTAAATTGTTCAAAGGAGGATACCGCCCATCATACCACATCACAACCATTTTAATATCATGTTGGCACGCAAGATAGACCATTATAAACTCTCAGCTAATTAAGCATGGCATAAGCAACTATGATCTCTAATTGTCATTGCAAACATGTTTCATTCACAACAAGCTGAATCAGGAACGATGAGCAATCATATTTACAAAAACAAGAGAGGTCGAGTTCATGTAAGCATTTCTCATCTCAATTAGTTCACCATATATCATCCTTATTGCCTTTAACTCGCACGACCGAACGGTGTGGATAATAATAATAGTGCGCGTGCATTGGACTAAGCTGGAATCTGCAGACATTTAATACAAGAGAGAAGACAAGGTAATATGGCTCAAGGTTAAATCAACAACAAAGCATATGAGAGCCACTAAGCATTTTAATCATGGTCTTCTGCTCTTAACCCCTGAAGAAAATAAAAGAAACTATTTACACGGGAAAACTCCCAACAAGCAAAAGAAGAACGAGAAATCTTTTTGGGTTTTTCAATTTAACTGCTACTACAAGCAGAGAGAGTAAACTAGCTAGAAGCTACAACTAATATTTTTTGTTTTGCTTTTCTGGGTTTTTCTAGCACACAAGAAAAAGACTAAGAAAAAAATTGAAACTAAGCATGGATGGTACAGTGAAAGAGTGTGAGCACCGGCAACTAGAATAACTGTGAACATGAATGTAAGTTGGTGAGAAACACGTACTCCCCCAAGCTTAGGCTTTTGGCCTAAGTTGGTCTATGGCCAGGGATCGAAGCCACTCCCTCCAGTGTACTGAGATGTGTCCTCTGGATACCACTGGTTGGCGAGCTTGTCCAGCTCCTACCCATAAACAGATTGACGGGAAGGATCAAGTGGTGGTTCTGACTCAGGATCTGAAGCTTGTGCCTGGCCTTGGTACTTGTAGAAGGCATCTGAGGTGATGAGGAATACGCCTGTAGACAGATCAAACAAAGAAGGTGCAGGCAAGGTAACAATTTCACAGTATATTTCATCAAACCTGAATTTATAATTAAGCTGCATATTCTTGTCTTTAACAATAAAACCATGAGCTACCATGCTCTTGTAGTCTAGATAAATAGGAGCAAGCAATTTTTCTTCCTTCTCATGATGCCTAATATGTATATTAAAATATTCAGCAAGGCGAGAAGCAAAGATGCCTCCGAAGACTGGCCCCTTTGAGCGGTTCAGACTCAATCGTTTGGCAACGACGGCGCCCAAGCTAAAATTTGTGTCTTGAAACAAAGCATGGCGTAAAATGATAATATCAGGGGCACTGAGATTCCCACTGTTCCCGCGACCAATTAAACACCTACTAGCAAATAAAGCAAAGTAGCGCAGAATAGGGAAGTGTATACTAGTGTTATTTGCCCCTGAAACTTATCTAGTTTCACCTACGGCTATCATGTCAATGAACCCTTCAACATCTTCACGGCGTGGTTCATCAAGTCTACCTCCAAAGGGTACTTTGCGTATTTCACAAAAATCTAAAAGTGATATCTCCTTAACCACATCATATAAGCGAAACTCCATCGTAGGTGGTGTTTTCCTAGAATGAAAATAAAATCTTTGCGTGAAAATATTGGTGAGTAAGAGATACTGTTCTTTCTGGTCGTTGATGAAGTCGGTGAGGCCTGCATTATTGGCCAACCAATAGAAGTCTTCGTAAATACCGGCAGACATCATGAAATTATTACACGGCCATTCGCACGGTCGAACTTCCGCCATACGAGGAAGATTATACTTGGGCTTCTTATTTTCTTCTTTCTTCTTCTCCTCTGAGCTCTTGCTGGAGGAGCCCCTGAATAATCTTTTTAACATTTTCCTTTTCTGAAAATTTCTAAAATTTTTAGTAACTTCAACATAAAAGTTGACCAAACTCGACAAGATTGATAGCAACAACTCCTATAAATGCCTAGAGACTATATCATACATTAGAACTACTTGGGACCAAGAAAATTTGACATGCAAGCTTAAGAATAAGGTCACCACAGCAGCATAAATTTGCAACAAATAAAGCACTAGAGCAAAAACTAATTAGACCAATGGAGGAGTCACATACCAAGGAACAATCTCCCCAAACAGTTTGGTGAATGGTGCTTTGAGCAAGGAGATCGAAAATGGCAGCAAGATGAGCTAGAACTCGGGTTTGAGTTGGTTGGGGATTTTTTGGGAGGAAGAAGAAGAGCATGGGTGCAGGAATAAGTGGAGGGGGGCCACGTGGGGCCCATGAGGCAGGGGGCGTGCCCTGCACCCTCGTGTCCACGTGTTGGCTCCCCTCGCTGTGTGTTTAGTGCCATATTTTCTTAAATATTCTAGAAAAAATCATATTTCATTTTCATGGCATTTGGAGAACTTTTTTTTCGGGATATTTTTTTATTGCACGGATAAGTCTGGAAACGGACAGAAAATGCTAATTTTCTTTTATTTATCCTAATTAACAGGAAGTAAAAAGAAGGTACAGAAGGTTGTGCTATCTAGATTCACCTATCCCATGTTCATCAAAAGGAATCCATTAACAAGGTTGATAAGGTCTTGTTAATAAACTATTTCCGAGTAACATGAACCCGGAGAATTTTCGAATAACACTAGGTTACCTCAATGAGGATATGTATGTCCCCAACAATAAGTATGTCATATGTCGTCTTGATAGTAGGAATGGGAAACTCAAAACCTCCAATAGCAATAGTCGAAGTTTTTCCAATATAATTGATACTGTGGACCTGAGGTTGTTTCCTCGGAAAGTGTACAGTATGATCATTACCATTGACATGAAAAGTGACATTACCTTTGTTGCAATCAATAACAGCCCCTGCAGTATTCAAAAAAGGTCTTCCAAGAATAATAGACATACTATCGTCCTCGGGAATATCAAGGATAACAAAGTCCGTTAGAATAGTAACATTTGCAACTACAATGGGCACATCCTCACAAATACCGACAGGTATAGCAGTTGATTTATCAGCCATTTGCAAAGATATTTCAGTAGGTGTCAACTTACTCAATTTAAGTCTACGATATAAAGAGAGAGGCATAACACTAACACCGGCTCCAAGATCACACAAAGCAGTTTTAACATAGTTTCTCTTAATGGAGCAAGGTATAGTAGGTACTCCTGGATCTCCTAATTTCCTAGGCATTCCACCCTCAAAAGTGTAATTGGCAAGCATGGTAGAGATTTCTACTTCAGGTATCTTCCTTTTGTTGGTAATAATATCTTTCATATACTTAGCATAAGGATTTGTTTTAAGCACATCAGTCAAATGCATACGCAAAAAGATAGGTCTAATCATTTCAGTAAAGCACTCAAAATCCTCATCATCCTTTTTCTTGGATGGTTTTGGAGGAAAAGGCATGGGTTTTTGAACCCATGGTTCTCTTTCCCTACCGTGCTTCCTAGCAACAAAGTCTCTCTTATCATAACGTTGATTCTTTGATTGCGGGTTATCAAGAGCAACAGCAGGTTTAATCTCTACATCATTATCATTGCTAGGTTGAGCATCAGCATGAACATCATCATTAATATTATCACTAGGCTCGTGTTCATTACCAGATTGTGTCTCAGCATCAGAAACAGATATATCATTGGGATTCTCAGGTGTGTCAGCTACAGGTTCACTAGAAGCATGCAAAGTCCTATCATTTTTCTTTTTTCTTATTTTTAGAAGAACTAGATGCATCTATATTAGCTCTCTGAGAATCTTGCTCAATTCTCTTAGGGTGGCCTTCAGGATACATAGGTTCCTGCATCATTCTGCCACCTCTAGTCACAACTCTAATGGCATTATCACTATTCTTACTATTTAATTCATTGAGCAAATCATTCTGAGCCTTAAGTACTTGTTCTACTTGAGTGGTAACCATAGAAGCATGTTTACTAATGAGTTTCAGTTCACCTTTAGCTCTAGACAGATAATCACTCAAGCGTTCAATCATATAAGCATTGTGTTGTAATTGTCTACCAACATAAGCATTGAAGTTTTCTTGTTTCACAATAAAATTGTCAAACTCATCTAAGCATTGGCTAGCAGACTTATAGTGAGGGATATCACCTTCATCAAATCTATAAAGAGAATTTACCTTTACTACCTATGTCGGGTTATCAAGACCATGTATTTCTTCAACAGGTGGTAAATTCTTAACATCTTCAGCTTTAATACCTTTTTCTTTCATAGATTTCTTTGCCTCTTGCATATCTTCAGGACTGAGAAATAGAACACCTCTTTTCTTTGGAGTTGGCTTAGGGGCTGGTTCAGGAAGTGTCCAATTATTTTCATTGGCCAGCATATTATTCAATAGTAATTCAACTTTTTCAACTGTTCTTTCCCTGAAAACACAACCAGCACAACTATCCTGGTGGTCTCTGGAAGCATCGATTAGTCCATTATAAAAGACACCAAGTATATCATGCATCTCAAGAGGATGATCAGGCAAAGCATTAAGTAACTGGAGAAGCCTCCCCCAAGCTTGTGGGAGACTCTCTTCTTCAATTTGAGCAAAGTCATATATTTCCCGTAAGGCAGCTTGTTTCTTATGAGCGGGAAAATATTTAGCAGAGAAGTAATACATCATATCCTGGGGACTACGCACACAACTAGGATCAAGATAATTAAACCAAGTCTTAGCATCACCCTTTAACGAGAACGGAAACAACTTAAGGATATAGTAATAACGAATCTTTTCATAGTTGGTAAACAGGGTGGCCATATAATTCAACTTGGTAAGATGTGCCACAACAGTTTCAGACTCATAGCCATGGAAAGGATTAGATTGAACCAAAGTAATTAACTCAGGACCAACACAGAATTCATAATCCTTATCAGTAACACAGATAGGTGAAGTAGCAAAAGCATGGTCATGTTTCATTCTAGCATTCAAGGACTTTTCTTTCAGCTTAGTTAATAACTTCTTAAGATCATATCTATCATTGCAAGCAAGAAAGTCTCTAGCAGTTTCTTCATCCATAACATAACCCTCAGGAACAACAGGCAATTCATATCTATTGGGAGTAGTTTCATCATCACTTTCAGAAATATCATCAACATTTGCACTCTCCCTAACCTTAGCAATTTGTTCATCTAGAAATTCACCTAGTGGCACGGTATCACGCATAGAGGTAGTTTCATCATACATAGCAGAAGTAGCATCATCAAGAACATACGACATATCAGATTCAATAGCAGGAGTAGGTGTCACAAGTTTACTCATTACAGAAGGAGAATCAAGTGCAGAGCTAGATGGCAGTTCCTTACCTCCCCTCGTAGTTGAGGGTAAGATCTTGGTTTTTGAGTCCTTCAAATTCTTCATAGTGTTAAAAATATGTAAATCCCAAGTGACTTAAAGAATAGAGCTATGCTCCCAGGCAACGGCGCCAGAAAATAGTCTTGATAACCCACAAGTGTAGGGGATCACAACAGTTTTCGAGCGTAAAGTATTCAACCCAAATTTGTTGATTCGACACAAGGGGGAGCCAAAGAATACTCTTAAGTATTAGCAGCTGATTTGTCAATTCAACCACACCTAGAAACTTAGTATCTGCAGCAAGATAGTTTAGTAGCAAAGTAATATGATAGTGGCGGTAGCGGCAATAAAAGTAACGATGGTGTTTTTGTAGTTTTTGTAATAGTAGCAACGGAAAAGTAAATAAGCAACTAGCAATATTGGTAAATCTCATAGGCATTGGATCGGTGATGGGAAATTATGTCGGATGCAATTCATCATGTAGAAGTTATAACCTAGGTTGACACAGAACTAGCTCCAGTTCATCAATGCAATGTAGGCATGTATTCCGAATATAGTCATACGTGCTTATGGAAAAGAACTTGCATGACATCTTTAGTCCTACCCTCCCGTGGAAGCGAGGTCCTATTGGAAACTAAGGGATATTAAGGCCTCCTTTTAATAGAGTACTGGACCAAAGCATTAACACATAGTGAATACATGAACTCCTCAAACTATGGTCATCACCGGGAGTGGTCCCAATTATTGTCACTTCGGGGTTGCCGGATCATAACACATAGCAGGTGACTATAGACTTGCAAGATAGGATCAAGAACACACATATATTCATGAAAACGTAATAGGTTCAGATCTGAAATCATGGCACTCGGGCCCTAGTGACAAGCATTAAGCATAGCAAAGTCATGGCAACATCAATCTCAGAACATAGTGGATACTAGGGATCAAACCCTAACAAAACTAACACGATTACATGATAGATCCCATCCAACCCATCACCGTCCAGCTAGCCTAAGATGGAATTACTCATGCACGGCGGTGAGCATCATGGAATTGGTGATGGAGGAAGGTTGATGATGACGATGGCGACGATCTCCACTCTCCGGAGCCCCGAACGGACTCCAGATCAGCCCTCCCGAGAGAGATTAGGGCTTGGCGGCGGCTCCGTCTTGAGAAACGCGATAATTCCTTCTCTCTGATTTTTTTTCTCTCCCCGAAACGGAAGATATAGGATGTGGGGGTATGTCGGTGGAGCACCAGGGGGCCCACGAGGCAGGTGGCGCGCCCTGGGCAGGGGGGCGCGCCCCCACCCTCGTGGACAGGCACTGGCCCCCTTGGTGTGGATCTTCTTGCAGGCATTTTTTATATTTTCTGAAATAATTCTCCGTTGATTTTCAGGCGATTCCGAGAACTTTTTATTCTGCACAAAAACAACACCATGGCAGTTCTGCTAAAAACAACGTCAGTCCGGGTTAGTTCCATTCAAATCATGCAAGTTAGAGTCCAAAACAAGGGCCAAAGGGTTTGGAAAAGTAGATACGTTCGAGACGTATCACCAATGCCTACGAGTTTTTCACATATTGCTTGTTGCTTATTTACTTTTCCGCTGCTACTGTTACAGAAACTACAAAAACACTACCGTTACTTTTATTGCTGTTACCGCTATTTCCATATTACTTTGCTACTAAATTACCTTGCTACAAATACTAAGTTTCCAGGTGTGGTTGAATTGACAACTCAGCTGCTGATAACCCACAAGTGTAGGGGATCAGTTGTAGCCTCTTTCGATAAGTAAGAGTGTCAAACCCCACGAGGAGCTAAAGGCAGAACAAATATTCCCTCAAGTTCTATCGACCACCGATACAACTCTACGCACGCTTGACATTTACTTTACCTAGAACAAGTATGAAACTAGAAGTACTTTGTGGTTTTTGTGCAATAGGTTTGCAAGAATATAAAGAGCACGCAAATAAAACTAGGGGCTGTTAAGATAAAGAGGCAATAAAGTTAGTGATAGCGAGTGTGGAAAAGTGGTGGTAGGAGTTGTGAAATTGCCCCTAAGCAATTGACTATGTTACTAGACCGATAGCAAGTTTTATGTGGGAGAGGCCACTGCTAGCATGTCATCCCTTACTTGGAATTCTATGCACTTATGATTGAACTATTAGCAAGCATCCGCAACTACTAACGTCCAGAGCATTAAGATATATTGGTCCCCCTTCAATCTCGTATGCATCAATTTCTACGCTAGGTTGAAGTTTCTGTCACTCTTGCCCTCCAATACGTAGTCCTATCAACATACAACTAACCCTATGGTGTGATCCACGCGCGTGCTCATATGATGGGTACCAAAGGACAGCAACATAACCACAAGAAATTTAAAACAATCATAGCAATTCACCAATCATCGATAGGACAACGATAATCTACTCAGACATCATAGGATGGCAACACATCATTGGATAATAATATGAAGCATAAAGCACCATGTTCAAGTAGAGGGTACAGCGGGTTGCGGGAGAGTGGACCGCTGTAGATAGATGGGAGAAGGTGATGGAGATGTTGGTGAAGATGACGGAGGTGTTGGTGTAGATCGTCGTCACACGATGATGGCCCCGGAGGCACTCCGGCGTCACCGGAAGCGAGGGGGAGAGAGCCCCCCTCATTCTTCTTCTTCCTTGACCTTCTCCCTAGATAGGAGAAGGGTTTCCCCTCTGGTACATGGCCTCCATGGCGGCGGAGGGGCGAGAGCCCCTCCGAGATTGGATCTGTCTCTCTGTCTCTCTCTGTTTCTGCGTTCCCAGATTCTGTCCCTTCACCGTTTCTTATATTCCAGGAGATCCGTAACTCCGATTGGGATGATTTTTTGACACGATTTTTATCCGGATATTAGCTTTCTTGTGGCAATAGAAGGGCATCAACCGCTTTACGGTGTGGCCTCGAGGGCACAGGGTGCGCCTTGGGCAGGGGGTGCGCCCCCCACCCTCGAGGCCCACTCGGGCATCGTCTCGTGTGGGTTTCGCTTCCCAAAATTCACATATATTCCAAAAAAAATATCTGTCCGTTTTTATTCCGTTTGGACTCAGTTTGTTATGGATATTCTGCGAAACAAAAAATATGCAACAAACAGGAGCTGGCACTGGGCACTGGATCAATATGCTAGTCCCAAAAAATAGTATAAAAAGTTGCCAAAAGTATATGAAAGTTGTAGAATATTGGCATGGTACAATCAAAAATTATAGATACGACGGAGACGTATCAGCATCCCCAAGCTTAATTCCTGCTCGTCCTCGAATAGGTAAATGATAAAAAAGATAATTTTTGATGTGGAATGCTACCTAGCATAATCTTGATCATGTAATCCAATCATGGCATGAATATTAAGACACGAGTGATTCAAAGCAATAGTCTATCATTTGACATAAAAGAATTTAATACTCGGGCATCCCAACAAACAATCAAGTCTTTCAAAATATAAATGCTAAAGAACGTTATCCCTACAAAATCATATAGTCTTTTATGCTCCCTTTTCTTAACACAAGGTACCCCTCATGCCTATCCCGGTGTCAGCCAAGCAATTGTTTTCATACTTTACTTTTTCGAACATTTTCAGCTCTTCACGCAATACCTGAGCGTGAGCCATGGACATAGCACTATGGGTGGAATAGAAGGTGGTAGTAGACAAAAGTAGGGAGAAGGTCTCACATCGACTAGGCGTATCAATGGGCTATGGAGATGCCCATCAATAGATATCAATGTGAGTGAGTAGGGATTGCCATGTAACGGATGCACAAGAGCTATAAGTGTATGAAAGCTCAAAAGAAAACTAGTGGGTGTGCATCAACTTGCTTGCTCATGAAGACCTAGGGCATTTGAGGAAGCCCATCGTTAGAATATACAAGCCAAGTTCTATAACGAAAAATTCCCACTAGTATATGAAAGTGACAACATAGGAGACTTTCTATCATGAAGAACATGGTGCTATGATGAAGCACAAGTGTGGAAAAAGATAGTAGCATTGCCCCCTTTTTTTCTTTTCCTTTTTTTTCTTTTTTTGGGCCTTCCTTTTTTTTATTTGGCCTTTCCTTTTTTTTTGTCCTTTCTTTTTTTTTTCTTTTTCTTTTCAAGGGACAATGCTCTAATAATGATGAGCATCACACTTCTATTTACTTACAACTCGATATTACAACTCGATACTAGAACAAAAAATATGACTCTATATGAATGCCTCCGGCGGTGTACCGGGATGTGCAATGATCTAGCGTAGCAATGACATCAAAAAATGGACAAGCCATGGAAACATCATGCTAGCTATCTTACGATCATGCAAGGCAATATGACAATGATGGTGCGTGTCATAATAAACGGAACGGTGGAGTTACATGGCAATATATCTCGGAATGGCTATGGAAATGCCATGATAGGTAGGTATGGTGGTTGTTTTGAGGAAGGTATATGGTGGGTGTATGGTACCGGCAAAAGTTGCGTGGTACAAGAGAGGCTAGCAATGGTGGAAGGGTGAGAGTGCGTATAATCCATGGACTCAACATTAGTCATAAAGAACTCACATACTTATTGCAAAAAAATCTATTAGCCCTCAAAGCAAAGATACTACGACGCATGCTCCTAGGGGGGAGGTTGGTAGGAGTTAACCATCGCGCGCCCCCGACCTTCACGCAAAGATAAACAATCAAAATACAATGCGCGCCAATTTGGTTACATAGTTAGGAGACCATACGTGCATGCTTCGGGAATCACAAACCTTAACACCAATTTTTTTACAAAACCATAACCATTCACTAGTTCCTCCCACATATTAGCATCTCTATATCGCAAAACTATTGCAAGGAATCAAACATATCATATTCAGCGATCTACAAGTTTATGTAGGATTTTATGACTAACCATGTGAATGACCAATTAATGTCAACTCTCTAAATAGATATAAGTGAAGCAAGAGAGTTTTATTTCTTTCTACAAAAGTTATGCCCACGCTCTAACAAATATAAGTGAAGCAAAAGAGCATTCTACAAATGGCGGTTTTCTATGTGAAGAGAAACAGGCAATCCAAACTTCAAATGATGTAAGTGAAGCACATGAAGTATTCTATAAAGCCATACTCAAAAGATATAAGTGAAGTGCAAAGAGCATTCTATAAATCAACCAAGGACTATCTCATACCAGCATGGTGCATTTATTAAAAGGAAAAATAGAAAGCACACGACGCTCCAAGAGTTGCACATATCACATGAATGAAACGAATCCGAAAACATACAGATACTTGTTGAAGAAAGAGGTGATGCCTTTCGGGGCATCCCCAAGCTTAGACACTTGAGTCTCCTTGAATATTTACTTGGGGTACCTTGGGCATCCCCAAGCTTGAGCTCTTGCCTCTCCTTCTTCTCCTCACATCGAGACCTCCTCGATCTTCGAACACTTCATCCACACAAACTTCAACAGAAAACTCAGTAAGATCCGTTAGTATAATAAAGCAAATCACTACTCTAAGTACTGTTGCAAACCAATTCATATTTTGTTTTTGCATTGTAGCTACTGTAACATAACTTTTCCATGGCTTATTCCACTGATAGAAATTGATAGTTTCATCAAAACAAGCAAACTATGCATCAAAAACAGGATCTGTCTAAAACAGAACAGTCTGTAATAATCTGAACATTCACCATACTTCTGATACTTGAAAAGTTCTTCCAAAATTAGGAAAAATCAACAATTTGTTTGTAAAGACAATGCAAACAGTTTCAGAACCATTTTATGTTCCAGCAAAAAATGTAAAATCGCGCACTACAGCCAAAGTTTCTGTCCTGCACCGGACAAACCAACAAGTATTGTAAACATCCTAAAGGCAAACCTTGGCACATTATTTTTATAATACAATGGAATTGTACAAGGGGATAATTATTTTTGATGAAAAGTTTCTGTAATTCAAGATTTGCAAAGTTTCCATGGGCATGAAAAAAGTTAAAGGAGCTCCCCCATTTCATCGGTGCTCGTCCTTCTTACTTTCACTTTTCTTTTTGAAAAAGTTTTAGGTTCCCCTCTTTTTTTAACTTTATAAAAGCACACAACAGAAATAAATGACTCTCTAAAACTTCCGGGTTGTCTCCCTGGCAGCACTTTCTTTAAAGCCATTAAGCTAGGCATATAGTGCTCAAGTAATGGATCCACCAGGGTCCCAAGGTATATCAAAGCCAATTTTAATTAGCAATGTTTTGACATTTAGTAGTGAGCACCAAGTGATATGTGTCATGAAACAACGAAGTCTAACTCTCTTCCTATGCATAGGCATGTCATACAAGAACAATTCATGCACATCAATTAAAGGCCAATGCATAGTATAAGCAGTTTCTTGCAATTTTATCATGTTGGAAACATAGAGAGGCGGAGGTGTAGTTCCTCTCTCATAATAATTGCAAGTAGGAGCAGCAAGCACATGCATATTATATTCATCAAAATCATCATGTGTAACGGAAAAAGGCAACCCATCAATATAATCCTTAATAAGTGCAAACTTCTCCGATATAGTGTAGTTTGGAGAATTCAAAAAGATAATAGGACTATCATGTGTGGGTGCAATAGCAACTATCTCATGTTTAACATAAGGAACTATAGCAAGTTCATCTCCATATGCATAATTCATATTGGCATCTTGGCCACAAGCATAGCAAGCATCATCAAAAAGGGATATTTCAAAAGAATCAACGGGATCATAACAATCATCATAGCATTCATCCTTCGGTAAGCACGAAGGGAAATTAAACAATGTATGTGATAAAGAGTTACTCTCATTAGAAGGTCGGCACGGGTGATCAATCCGCTCTTTCTCCTTTTGTTCTTCGCTCTCCTCCTCATCTTTTTCACCCAATGAGCTCACAATATCATTAGTTTCTTCTTCCATAGACTCCTGCAAAATATTAGTCTCTTCATGGACAGCGGAGACCTTCTCAATAGACGCATCAATATTGGATTTATATTCATAATTCAAATAGAAATATTTCAATATAGCAAGATTTTCAGGCCTAGAAACATCATCATCAAAAGCATCATTCTTTTTAAACAGAGATTCAATTTCCTAAGCACCCTTAAAAGCAACGAATTCTTCTATTTGTTCCACATCATAATAATCATATATACCATTAGCATAAGAAGCTAAGGTTTCATTATCATTAAATTTGCATGAAAAGGGAAGGTGTGGAGCCTTCATCCTAGAGCAACAAGTATAATCATATCTCAAGCATAGTTGTCGAGCATACCAATACAATAAATGAATTTGATCCCATAACAGTTTCCCTTTTTGTGTCAAGCGATAAACCCTAAAGTATTCACGTTGATCCAACGTTACTCCCATTACATAGTTGAATGGGGTTTTCTCAGGATTATCAAAGTAGTACATAATATCTTTCACATAATTGGCATCGAGGGTTTTAGGAGGTTCCCCATCTCCATGAGTAGCAAGTACACCTATGTTTTTTGGTATTTCGCGTTCCATACCCATAACTAAATATAGATAACAACTTAGAACAGCAAATAAAATCTAGTTAGTGATAAAGCAAACAAGCACACACGAGAATATTCACCCCGCGCTATTGCTCCCCGGCAACGGCGCCAGAAAAAGGTCTTGATAACCCACAAGTGTAGGGGATCAGTTGTAGCCTCTTTCGATAAGTAAGAGTGTCGAACCCAACGAGGAGCTGAAGGCAGAACAAATATTCCCTCAAGTTCTTTCGACCACCGATACAACTCTACGCACGCTTGACGTTTACTTTACCTAGAACAAGTATGAAACTAGAAGTACTTTGTGGTTTTTGTGGGATAGGTTTGCAAGAATATAAAGAGCACGCAAATAAAACTAGGGGCTGTTAAGATAAAGAGGCAATAAAGTTAGTGATAGCTAGTGTGGAAAAGTGGTGGTAGGAGTTGTGAAATTGCCCCTAAGCAATTGACTACGTTACTAGACCAATAGCAAGTTTTATGTCGGAGAGGCCACTGCTAGCATGTCATCCCTTACTTGGTATTCTATGCACTTATGATTGGAACTATTAGCAAGCATCCACAACTACTAACGTTCATTAAGGTAAAACCCAACCTAGCATTAAGATATATTGGTCCCCTTCGATCCCGTATGCATCAATTTCTACGCTTGGTTGAAGTTTCTGTCACTCTTGCCCTCCAATACGTAGTCCTATCAACATACAACGAACCCTATGGTGTGATCCACGCGCGCACTCATATGATGGGCTGTAATGACCCGGATGTAATACTTTCCCCTTTTGGGCAATATATATATCTTTGGCTCCATCTATTCCGTTCTGGGTTCTTTGTCTTCTCGGGTTTTCGTCGTTTTGTTGTGTTGCGTGTGTGCATTCATCCATATCATGTTGTCATGTGCATCGCATTGCGTTTGTGTTGTCGTTTGCATCCGGTCCCACTCGTTTCTTTCCGTTACCAATTTCGAGTTCCGGAGCTCCCTCACGTGTCCGTGGCATCCCCGAGGCCTACTTTGGTGTTTGGCCGTGTAACGTTTCCGGTTTGGCGGGAGACTTGTCGTGTGTTGTTGTTTTGGTGTGTGTAACCCGCCTGTCAAATCTCGTCGCGTTTGGAGTTCGTTTGGTGCTCCAACAGTTATTCTCGTGGGACGAAAGTACTTCCACTTTGAGGCCCAAGACACCCCTCCAAGAGCCCACCAAACCAACCCAAACCCCTCCCTTCATCTAGGCCATCCAATTCTGACCGCGTGGCCAAAAACCATACCTCATTTGGACAACCCTAGCTCCTTGTGCCTATATATTTGTCCAACTTCCCCAATTTTTGCCCTAAATAAAAAACCCTAGTGCCATCATCTCCTTCCTCCGGTCGTCTTCAACCTCGAGATCGCCGGAGATCGCCGGCCGGAATCCATCTCCCCGCCGCCGGCCAAAGCTCGCCGCGGCCCCCTGCCTCCTCCCGCCGGGCGCAGCCGCCGCCCCGGCGTTTCCCCTCGCCGACCGCCGCCTCCTGGCCCTCCTCCTTCGTCGCGCCGCCGGCCACCAGCTGCCTCACCGCCGGCCAACCGCTCCTCCCACGCCGCTCCTCCTACAACCCCCGCCGCCGGTCGGGCCTTCCCAAGCCGCGCCCCTCCGCCGCCGCGGTCTCCCCGCCGGCCAGCCGGGCCTCCAGGCCGCCGGCCCCGCCCATCTTCCCGCCGGCCGCCGGC
Organism: Secale cereale; assembly: GCA_902687465.1. Classification (NCBI taxonomy): domain Eukaryota; kingdom Viridiplantae; phylum Streptophyta; class Magnoliopsida; order Poales; family Poaceae; genus Secale; species Secale cereale. The sequence goes on from LR738712.1 coordinate 500,981,448, forward strand.
CGCTCCCAGCCGGCCCTCCCGTCGAGCAGACACCGCCGCCGCCCGATCTGCTCGTGGGATCGAGGGAGCCAGGCTCCAGATCCCCTCGCCCGATCCGGTTGCCCTAACGGGCCGGGTCCCCGCGGGCCCGTTAGCCGCAGCCAGCCGGCCGGCCCGATCCGCCACCCACTCCGCCCGGATCCGCGACCGCCGTTGACCCGCGTTGACTTTCCAGATCTGACCCTGAGGTTGCTTCAAAATTCCTCTAAGTCCCCCAGTTTTTCTATTGTCTGATGCTGTTTTAAAATAGTGATAACTTTTTGTGTGATGGTCCGCTTTGAGTGAATGATATGTCGAAATGTTCGTGGAGACATGTACTACGTTTTGTTCCATTGTGCCATGCATGTTTGAGGTCATCTAGATGTCTTAATCTTCATGGGAAGAGTGCAACTTGTTATAAACTGATGTTAGTAGTTGTTTTCATGCCATCTTTGCAATGTGATAACTTGTTGCATGTTTATCCAAATGATGCAAATGATATGTCCACGTGTTCGTCATGAAATGCTCTACGTGTTGGGTGCTTTAGCTTGCATGATAGATTTCATCTTGCCATGCTTATCTCCTTTGCAAAGTGCTATGTGGCTGTTATGTCATTAAACTTGTTACGAGATGCCTCGTAGAGGAACTCGTTGCTATTGATGTGTTTGTCCCCTTGATGCATGCTTAGATGTTTTGGATTCACCATCATGTGTACTTTGCTGTGGTGCTTACCACTTGCCATGTTTAGCTTTGAGGTGACTTAAACTTGCTCTCAAAGATGCCATGATGAAACTGCTATTTTAACACTTAATGAAATTTCACTAAGTCTGGAATCTGTAATTTCCAGATGCCATGTTTGCTTGTTGTTCTAGACCAATCCATGATAGTTTTGGGGTGACTCTTGATGATTCCTTGTTGTATAAGTTGTTGGCTATACATTCATGCTCTCACATGATTATTTGAGTGGTTGTAGCATATTTAACTCTTGCTCCCAAGTTGCAACAAATTACTGCTGTCAGGATTTTGTTGTCAAGTTCAATATGTCATAGCTTGTTGCTATTGATCCATGGCTCCTTTGGGGATGCTCAAATAGATTTGTTTGCTGTAGGATATGTCTAGTTTATGACCATGCTCATTGCCATGATGTTTGAGTGCTGTAGGCCATTTATCTCTTGCCCCGAAGTTGCTATGTGGCTGTTATTTTCAGCTTGTGCGTATTTATTGTTTCGGGTGTAACTTTTAGCCCGTTGCTCCGTTTGGAGCAAGTCCTATATGAAACTTGTGTGATTTTGCATGTAGATTCATAATATCCTATTGTTAGCATGTTTTGAAGCATTTTGCTTGATGCATATTTTTGTGCTGTTACACTGTGCTTCCTAAGTAGACTTTCTGTGCTTCCATAGTGCATCTGTTTTGCTTCCATAGTGCATCAGTCATGCTTCCAGTAATTTTCTGCGCATTGCATCTTGTTTGATTCGTTGCCTTGTGTTCTTGTGTTTGAGTAGAGCCGGAAGCTGAGACCGAGTACGAGTACGAGCACGAGGTTACTACCGAGGTTGAGAACAAGGACCCCTCTTCCGATCCCATCGAAAACTCTTTAGGCAAGATGACCGAACCCCGATAACATTACTATCTTTGCCTATTGCTAGAAGTCTCGATCTATAGTTTTGCCTCGATGCCCATGTTTTTCCTGTCAGCCTCCTATTTGTAACCATGAACCTGTTTAACCACCCTACCTATGCAAACCATTGATTGGCTATAAGTACGCTTCGCTCAGCCCCTCTTATAGCATTGCTAGTTGCAGGTGAAGATTGAAGATTCTCGCTTCTTGTTGAAGTTTGTTGGGTTATATCACACTATAATAATTATTAAATGAAATCATCTATATATTGGCAATGGGTGGAAGGCTAAGCCTTTTGCTTGGTGATTTGTTCCACTCATGCCGCTAGGAACCGTATAAACCGGTGTTATGTTCCTTGATTATGCGTTCCTCACACGGTTGGGGTTATGGGACCCCCTCGATAAACCGCTAAGTGCTAAGTCTTTTCCAGCAAGTCCCAACATTGGTACTATTTGCCTAATAACTAAAAAAACTTGCATAGGGAGTAATTAACCCTCTTTCTTAATCAACAACCCCGGGCCAGTGCTCCACATGAGTGTTGGTCTGAAACGGGGAGTCTGCGGGGCCACCTCGAGGGAACTCAAGGTTTGGTAAAAACCTGTAGAATCGCCCATCCGGTCGTGGCCTGAGACTAGATACGCGCGGCTACTGTCAGGGTGTCGGCACGCCGGGAGGATTTGCTGGATTAGCCTTACCTTAGTTCGGAGTATCTTGAGCACGGGATTCCGAGGATACTCGGGCCTTCCCACTTTGGAGTTGCGACTCCGCGGATCATGGGCTTGTCATGGGCCAATTTGGAACACCCCTGCCGGGTTATGAACTTTCGAAAGCCGTGCCCGCGGTTATGTGGCAGATGGGAGCTTGTTAATATCCAGTTGTAGAAAACTTGACACCATGTTCCAATACACTACCAGCGTGTGTACCGTGACGGTCATTTTCCGAAAGGGATTCGGGAAGTGAACACGGTGGGGTTATGTTTGACTTGCTTTAGTTAGGATCACTTCGTGATCATCTCTCGACCGAGGCACCTTCTCTTCTCGCTCTCTTTTACGTAAGCTAGGCTAGTGCTGCTGCACCCTCTTGTTCTTTCTTCAGCCTTGTTCCACACCCAAGGCTTAAATAGTCATGTTACCCGGGAACGGGATTGCTGAGTCCTATGTGGCTCACAGTTACTTCAACACACCAGATGCAGGTATGATGGTGAGCTACACAGGCGATGGCACTTAGCTAGACTGGGAGTACGACGAGGAGCGTAGCCGTTACTATGTGAACTATCCGGCTGATCAGTAGAGCTTCTACTAGGATTCGATTTAGACCTGTGGTTTAATGTTAAGTTTGGTATCTTGTCATTTGGATCTTTACCCTTAGATGGGTTGTGATGTTTATCTGAATGATGCTTGAACATGTAATGTATTTGTGTGACGTGGCGAGTGTAAGCCAACTATCTTTTCAGTTTTCCATCCCTATTTTTACATGAGATGTGCTAAGGTACCAAACTTGCGATCATTCTAGAATGGGCTTATATCTTTAAGTCGTGCCTTGACACGTAGGAGATATAGTCCCATCCTGGGCATTGCAAGTTGGTATTCAGAGCCTTCTCCGACCTAGAAGCCCTCACTGTTTGATCGAATTGTTGACGGTTGAGTCTAGGCACACACTGAAAATGTTTTGAGTCCTATATTTATATCGGAGAGTAGGATTTCTTTGCTTCTCATCCCCTTTCATTCTGGTGAGGACTCCTGACGACTACTCTTGCCTCTTCTACTTTCAAAAATTGCACCAAATATTTTTAGGAATCTCGCGAGTATTGTTGGATTGTTTCGATGTCCTTGTGACGAGAATATTGTTCTCGATGCCTCCTGACATTAGGGGTTGTGGCAGTGTCCCGGGGAGTTGAGCTTCGGGGTATTGTCGTCACAAGCATATCGCGACAGTACTAGAATACTTAAGACGGCCGACATCAAAAACTCTCCTATACGGTTAGTGGCAAGATAACCCCGACATCACCCAGTACTGGGGAGGTAGTTCGGGAGTATTGCCATAGCTTTGTATAGTAGATGCTTTTCGAAGGTCCGAGGTAGATAGTTTCCGAGAACAACTGGTTATGTGTTGAAGGATGGATACAGCTGGATGTAGGTTTAGAGTTGATTGCGCGGTGCTTCCCCTGTATCCCCAACACCTGATTGCATAACTGGAAACTTTCGGAAAATAATAGGTGGGTTTATCCAGTAGATCGTAGGCATTCTTCCAACGAATGCAGGTTAGCGAGTTCGGGGTTCTACATTGAGTGAAGTGGTTTTATGGCCGATGTTCCGATCGGGATTTGCATCTTAAAGGGTCCTCGGCTATGCTGATCCGGGGATTGCAAAACCCTTTCGTAACGCGTTCATAAGCTTACAGCACAAAGATGTCGAACGAAGCTCCTATCTTGTGTTTGTTCCATCTGTACCTTGTGTTTTTATTATTTACCTTTTGTCCCCTATGTGGCTTCTCGTGAAGATTGTTGTTATCATTAAGCTGAGAATTTCATTCGTTCCTCTTGTTCGAATGATTCTTGTGAAGACTATGTTGCATTTCAATCCGTTGTTTCAGCTTATACCTTCTTTCAATCAAATTGCTGATTTGTGGTAATCTCTTTCAGGATGGCTCCGAAACGGGTTCCAAACGCTAACCCAGAGGGTGAAGAGGTTCCAAATCGTCCTCCTTCCCCTCCTCCTCCGTCCGAGGCTTGGAGAGCGATTATGCAGACTACAAACCAGAACACCCAGATGTTGATCCAGATGATTCAGCAAATGCAAGCAAATCAAGCAAATCAGGGTGCTCTAGGGAACCAAGGCAATTTCTTCAACCAACAGCACCATGCTACGCTCAACCAGTTCTTGGCCAATCAACCAAAGGCTTTCAGTTTCTGTGTCGACCCTCTCGATGCTAAAGATTGGATAATTGATATCAAGAAGCATTTTGAGTGCAGCAACGTAAGGCCTGAGGACTATGTGAAATTTGCAGCCTTTCAACTCAAGGACCAAGCAGCTGACTGGTGGCAGCAGTACAAAGACTCCAGAGAAGGGTGTGTGATCTCTTGGGATGATTTCTGCAAGGACTTTCGCTCTCACCACATTCCAACAAGTGTCATCGAGGGTATGCGTGAGCAATTCCGCAACCTGAAGCAAGGCTCTATGACTGTCTACCAGTATAATGTCAAGTTCCAAAACCTTGCCCACTATGCCAAGAAAGACATACCAGATGCCAAGAGCAAGACCTATCAGTTCCGTGGAGGTCTCAAGGATGAACTTCAACTTGCTCTCACCTTCTTCGAGCCCGATGAGTTCGACAAATTCTATAACATGGCGCTCAAGCAAGAGGCAGCCCAGCTCAAGATGGAGGCTTCCAAAAAGAGGATCCGAGATGCCGTTCACTCCTCCTCATCTTCTCAAGTCGTCGCGAAACAACAGAAATTTTGGCTTCCTCCTCCTCCAGTGATTCGAGCTCCCTATAACAACAACAACAAGAACTCCGGTGGACGTGGTTTCTCCCACCCACCCAACCCGAGCAACCAGTCGAAGAATCAGTTTCAGTCTCAAGGTTCCAAGTCAAGTGGTTCTCATTACTGTCCTCTCTCAGAAGTGGTCTGCAACAAGTGCACTCAGAAAGGTCACTATGCTAACAAGTGCCCCAACCCAAAGCGACTTCCGCCTCCTCCACCTGTCAGTACAGCTATTGTCAAGCATAATCCAAAGGCAGCAAGGGTGAATCTGATGAATGCAGCGCAAGCGGAGAATTCTTCTGATGTCATATTGGGTAACCTTTCAGTTAACTCTTTTCCAGCTAAAGTGTTGTTTGATTCGGGTGCTTCATGTTCCTTCATGTCTTATCCATTTGCATCCAAGCACGATGTTGTCACTTCAAATTTGCCTCAGAAGTTGCAAGTTGTTTCTCCGGGCAGGATAATGACTTCTAGTGTCTATGCTCCGGATGTATCTATTCGCATGGGTGATTATCGCTTTCTGGCCTCTCCGGTGGTTCTTGGCAATTCCGACATCGACCTTATCCCCGGAATGGACTGGCTTTCTCAGCATGATGCTCAAATTGACTATGCACAGAAGGAAGTCAAGATTACTCATTCCGATGAAGATGTGATTATCTTCGCCTCCAGGGATAACACAATCAGGCTTTTCTCTCTCAATGACAAGGGCGAGATGAATGCCATATCTCAAATTCCGGTGGTAAACGAATACAAAGACGTCTTTCCTGAAGAACTTCCAGGCATGCCTCCACACCGTCAAGTGGAATTCGTCATTGAACTCGAGCCAGGTACTGAGTCAGCATGCCCGCGTCCGTACAAGCTCTCTCCTAAAGAGTTGAAGGAGTTGAAGAAGCAGCTTGATGAACAAGAACGTTTGGGTCTGATCAGGCCTAGTACGTCTCCTTGGGGCTGTGGTGTATTATTTGTCAAGAAGAAGGATGGCACGGAGTGCCTCTGCGTTGATTACCGGCCATTGAACAAGAAGACAATAAAGAACAAGTATCCGCTCCCCAACATCAACGAACTGTTCGAGCAGCTCAAAGGAGCTAAAGTTTTCTCTAAGCTCGATCTCCGAATGGGCTATCACCAGATTTGCATTCGCGAAGAAGATATCCCCAAGACTTCCTTCAGAACAAGTTACGGCTCCTATGAGTATACAGTCATGTCTTTTGGTCTCGCCAATGCTCCACCTACCTTCTCGAGAATGATGCACTACATTTTCAACCCCTACACCGGCGAGTTTGTGCTTGTGTATCTGGATGACATTTTGGTATTTTCCAAGAATGAAGAAGATCACGAAAAGCACCTCCGTCTCGTTCTCGACAGACTCCGTGAACATAAGTTCTATGCCAAGTTCTCCAAGTGTGAATTTTGGCTCGATAAGGTCTTGTATCTGGGCCATATCATCTCTGCTGGCGGTATTGCAGTAAACCCCGAGAGAGTTGAAGCAATTGTCAACTGGGAAGCTCCTCGGAACGTCAAGCAACTCCGAAGCTTTCTTGGTCTTGCCAGCTATTGCAAAAGGTTCGTTGAGAACTTCTCCAAGATTGCCAAGCCTCTTTCCAACTTGCTGCAGAAGAATGTCAAGTACTACTGGTCTCCAGATTGTGAAGTGGCATTCAAAACTCTCAAAGAAAAGCTCGTCTCTGCTCCAGTTCTAACTCCTCCAGATGAGTCCAAGCCCTACGAAGTATTCTGTGATGCTTCCCTTCAAGGACTTGGTGGTGTGCTTATGCAGGACAAGAGAATTGTGGCATACACTTCTCGTCAACTGAAGCCAAGTGAGAAGAACTACCCCACACATGATCTTGAACTAGCAGTTGTCGTACATGCTTTGATTACGTGGAGACACCTCCTGTTGGGCAGAAAAGTCGACATCTTCACCGATCACAAGAGCTTGAAGTACATCTTCACACAGCCGAATCTGAACCTCCGCCAGACTCGTTGGGTCGAAATGATCCAAGAGTATGATCCCAGCATTGAATACACTCCTGGCAAGGCGAATGTGATTGCAGATGCTTTGAGAAGAAAGGCATATTGCAACAGCCTCTTTATCAAGCCGTTCCAGCCTGAGCTTTGTGAAGCATTCAGGAAGCTCAACCTCCAAGTTGTTCCGCAAGGTTTTCTTGCAAATCTTCAAGTTGCTCCTACCTTGGAAGATCAGGTCCGTGAAGCCCAACTCAGTGATGCTATGGTGCAGAAAGTGAAACATGGTATTGCAAAGGGTACTCCTATACAAGTGCTATCGCATTGATGAGAGAGATACCTTGTTCTTTGAGGACAGACTCGTCGTTCCCAAAGGTGATCTCAGGAAACTCATAATGGAAGAAGCACATGATTCCCTCCTTTCCATTCATCCTGGCAGTTCCAAGATGTACCAAGACCTCAAGCAATCTTACTGGTGGACACGCATGAAAAGGGAGATTGCCCAATTCGTGAATGAATGTGATGTCTGCAGAAGAGTGAAGGCAGAGCATCAACGTCCCGCCGGTCTTCTCCAACCTCTTCCTATTCCCGAGTGGAAATTCGACCATATTGAAATGGATTTCGTCACTGGCTTTCCTAAGTCCAAGAGAGGGAATGATTCTACCTTCGTCGTGATTGACAAGCTTACCAAAGTCGCTCACTTCCTTCCAGTCAAAGAATCCATCAATGCAGCTCAACTTGCAGAGTTGTACACTTCCAGAATTGTGTCCTTACATGGCATTCCTCAAGTTATCTCCTCAGACCATGGAAGTTTGTTCACTTCTAAGTTTTGGGACTCCTTTCAGTCTGCCATGGGCACTAAGATCAGGTTCAGCACTGCTTTTCACCCTCAGACTAGTGGTCAAGTCGAGAGAGTGAATCAGATTCTAGAAGACATGCTCAGAGCCTGTGTCATATCTTTTGGCATGAAATGGGAAGATTGCCTTCCATTTGCCGAGTTCTCTTACAACAACAACTTTCAAGCAAGTGCTGGCAAAGCTCCGTTTGAAATTCTCTATGGCAGAAAGTGCCGTACCCCTCTCAACTGGTCCGAGACAGGTGAACGTCAACTTCTTGGTATTGACTTGATCACAGAAGCCGAAGAGATGTGCAAAGTCATACGTGAGAATCTCAAGGCCGCTCAGTCGCGTCAGAAGAGCTACTATGACGGCAAGCATCGTGATTTGGCCTTCAACATTGGGGATCATGTCCATCTCCGTGTTTCTCCTATGAAAGGCACCCAAAGATTCGGTGTCAAAGGAAATCTTGCTCCTAGATACGTCGGGCCTTTCAAGATCCTTGGCAAAAGAGGCGACCTAGCCTATAAACTGGAGCTCCCTTCCAACTTCGCCAATGTTCATGATGTGTTTCATGTGTCTCAACTCTGCAAGTGCTTCAAGACTCCTGAACGCATGATTCCGTTTGAAGAGATTGATCTTCAACAAGACCTGTCTTAGCGAGAGCATCCCGTTGCTATTCTCGAAGAAACCGAGCGCAAGACCCGCAACAAGTCCATCAAATTCTTGAAAGTCAAGTGGTCACACCATACCGACCGAGAAGCTACGTGGGAACGAGAAGATCATCTTCATTCCGAGTACCCTTCCTTTTTCCAGTCCTAGATCTCGGGACGAGATCTTTTTGTAGTAGAGGAGAGTTGTAATGCCCCGGATGTAATACTTTCCCCTTTTGGGCAATATATATCTTTGGCTCCATCTATTCCGTACCGGGTTCTTTGTCTTCTCGGGTTTTCATCGTTTTGTTGTGTTGCGTGTGTGCATTCTTCCATATCATGTTGTCATGTGCATCGCATTGCGTTTGTCTTGTCGTTTGCATCCGGTCCCACTCGTGTCTTTCCGTTGCCCGTTTCGAGTTCCGGAGCTCCCTCACGTGTCCGTGGCATCCCCGAGGCCTACTTTGGTGTTTGGCCGTGTAACGTTTCCGGTTTGGCGTGAGACTTGTCGTGTGTTGTTGTTTTGGTGTGTGTAACCCGCCTGTCAAATCTCGTCGCGTTTGGAGTTCGTTTGGTGCTCCAACAGTTATTCTCGTGGGCCGAAAGTACCTCCACTTTGAGGCCCAAGACACCCATCCAACAGCCCACCAAACCAAACCAAACCACTCCCTTCATCTAGGCCATCCAATTCTGATCGCGTGGCCGAAAACCCCACCTCATTTGGACAACCCTAGCTCCTTGTGCCTATATATTTGTCCAACTTCCCCAATTTTTGCCCTAAATAAAAAAGCCTAGTGCCATCATCTCCTTCCTCCGGTCGTCTTCAACCTCCAGATCGCTGGAGATCGCCGGCCGGAATCCATCTCCCCGCCGCCGGCCGAAGCTCGCCGCGGCCCCCTGCTCCTCCTGCCGGGCGCAGCCGCCGCCCCGGCGTTTCCCCTCGCCGACCGCCGCCTCCTGGGCCTCCTCCTTCGTCGCGCCGCCGGCCACCAGCTGCCTCACCGCCGGCCAGCCGCTCCTCCTACAACCCCCGCCTCCGGTCGGGCCTTCCCAAGCCGCACCCCTCCGCCGCCGCGGTCTCCCCGCCGGCCAGCCGGGCCTCCAGGCCGCCGGCCCCGCCCATCTTCCTGCCGGCCGCCGGCCGCTCCCAGCCGGCCCTCCCGTCGAGCAAAGACCGCCGCCGCCCGATCCGCTCGTGGGATCGTGGGAGCCAGGCTCCAGATCCCCTCGCCCGATCCGGTTGCCCTAAGGGGCCAGGTCCCCGCGGGCCCGTTAGCCACAGCTAGCTGGCCGGCCCGATCCGACACCCACTCCGCCCGGATCTGCGCGGCCCGATCCGCGACCGCCGTTGACCCGCGTTGACTTTCCAGATCTGACCCTGAGGTTGCTTCAAAATTCCTCTAAGTCCCCTAGTTTTTCTATTGTCTGATGCTGTTTTAAAATAGTGATAACTTTTTGTGTGATGGTCCGATTTGAGTGAATGATATGTCAAAATGTTCGTGGAGACATGTACTACGTTTTGTTCCATTGTGCCATGCATGTTTGAGATCATATAGATGTCTTAATCTTCATGGGAAGAGTGCAACTTGTTATAAACTGCTGTTAGTAGTTGTTTTCATGCCATCTTTGCAATGTGATAACTTGTTGCATGTTTATCCAAATGATGCAAATGATATGTCCACGTGTTCGTCATGAAATGCTCTACATGTTGGGTGCTTTAGCTTGCATGATAGATTTCATCTTGCCATGCTTATCTCCTTTGCAAAGTGCTATGTGGCTGTTATGTCGTTAAACTTGTTACGAGATGCCTCGTAGAGGAACTCGTTGCTATTGATGTGTTTGTCCCCTTGATGCATGCTTAGATGTTTTGGATTCACCATCATGTGTACTTTGTTGTGGTGCTTACCACTTGCCATGTTTAGCTTTGAGGTGACTTAAACTTTCTCTCAAAGATGCCATGATGAAACTGCTGTTTTAACACTTAATGAAATTTCACTAAGTCTGGAATCTGTAATTTCCAGATGCCATGTTTGCTTGTTGTTCTAGTCCAATCCATGATAGTTTTGGGGTGACTCTTGATGATTCCTTGTTATATAAGTTGTTGGCTATCCATTCATGCTCTCACATGCTTATTTGAGTGGCTGTAGCATATTTAACTCTTGCTCCCAAGTTGCAACAAATTACTGCTGTCAGGATTTTGTTGTCAAGTTCAATATGTCATAGCTTGTTGCTATTGATCCATGGCTCCTTTGGGGATGCTCAAATGGATTTGTTTGCTGTAGGATATGTCTAGTTTATGTCCATGCTCATTGCCATGATGTTTGAGTGTTGTAGGCCATTTATCTCTTGCCCCGAAATTGCTATGTGGCTGTTATTTTCAGCTTGTGCGTATTTATTGTTTCGGGTGTAACTTTTAGCCCGTTGCTCCGTTTTGAGCAAGTCCTATATGAAACTTGTGTGATTTTGCATGTAGATTCATAATATCCTATTGTTAGCATGTTTTGAAGCATTTTGCTTGATGCATATTTTTGTGCTGTTACACTATGCTTCCTAAGTAGACTTTCTGTGCTTCCATAGTGCATCTGTTTTGCTTCCATAGTGCATCAGTCATGCCTCCAGTATTTTCCTGCGCATTGCATCTTGTTTGATTCATTGCCTTGTGTTCATGTGTTTGAGTAGAGCCGGAAGCTGAGATCGAGTACGAGTACGAGCACGAGGTTACTACCGAGGTTGAGAACGAGGACCCCTCTTACGATCCCATCAACAACTCTTCAGGCAAGATGACCGGACCCCGATAACATTACTATCTTTGCCTATTGCTAGAAGTCTCGATCTATAGTTTTGCCTCGATGCCCATGTTTTTCCTGTCAGCCTCCTATTTGTAACCATGAACCTGTTTAACCACCCTACCTATGCAAACCATTGATTGGCTATAAGTACGCTTCGCTCAGCCCCTCTTATAGCATTGCTAGTTGCAGGTGAAGATTGAAGATTCTCGCTTCTTGTTGAAGTTTGTTGGGTTATATCACACTATAATAATTATTAAATGAAATCATCTATATATTGGCAATGGGTGGAAGGCTAAGCCTTTTGCTTGGTGATTTGTTCCACTCATGCCGCTAGGAACCGTATAAACCGGTGTTATGTTCCTTGATTATGCGTTCCTCACACGGTTGGGGTTATGGGACCCCCTCGATAAACCGCTAAGTGCTAAGTCTTTTCCAGCAAGTCCCAACATTGGTACTATTTGCCTAATAACTAAAAAAACTTGCATAGGGAGTAATTAACCCTCTTTCTTAATCAACAACTCCGGGCCAGTGCTCCACATGAGTGTTGGTCCGAAATGGGGAGTCTGTGGGGCCACCTCGAGGGAACTCAAGGTTTGGTAAAATCCTGTAGAATCGCCCATCCGGTCGTGGCCTGAGACTAGATACGCGCGGCTACTGTCAGGGTGTCGACACGCCGGGAGGATTTGCTGTATTAGCCTTACCTTAGTTCGGAGTATCTTAAGCACGGGATTCCGAGGATACTCGGGCCTTCCCACTTTGGAGTTGCGACTCCGCCGATCGTGGGCTTGTCATGGGCCAAGTTGGAACACCCCTGCAGGGTTATGAACTTTCGAAAGCCGTGCCCACGGTTATGTGGCAGATGGGAGCTTGTTAATATCCGGTTGTAGAAAACTTGACACCATGTTCCAATACACTACCAGCGTGTGTACCGTGATGGTCATTTTCCGAAAGGGATTCGGGAAGTGAACACGGTGGGGTTATGTTTGACTTGCTTTAGTTAGGATCACTTCGTGATCATCTCTCGACCGAGGCACCTTCTCTTCTCGCTCTCTTTTACGTAAGCTAGGCTAGTGCTGCTGCAACCTCTTGTTCTTTCTTCAACCTTGTTCCACACCCAAGGCTTAAATAGTCGTGTTACCCGGGAACGGGATTGCTGAGTCCTCTGTGGCTCACAGTTACTTCAACACACAAGATGCAGGTACGATGGTGAGCTACACAGGCGATGGCACTGAGCTAGACTGGGAGTACGACGAGGAGCGTAGTCGTTACTATATGAACTATCCGGCTGATCAGTAGAGCTTCTACTAGGATTCGATCTAGACCTGTGGTTTAATGTTAAGTTTGGTATCTTGTCATTTGGATCTTTACCCTTAGATGGGCTGTGATGTTTATCTGAATGATGCTTGAACATGTAATGTATTTGTGTGACGTGGCGAGTGTAAGCCAACTATCTTTTCAGTTTTCCATCCCTATTTTTACATGAGATGTTCAAAGGTACCAAACTTGCGATCATTCTAGAATGGGCTTATATCTTTAAGTCGTGCCTCGACACGTAGGAGATATAGTCCCATCCTGGGCATTACATGGGCACCAAAGGACAGCAACATAAGCACAAGCAATTTAAATCAATCATAGCAATTCACCAATCACGGATAGGACAACGATAATCTACTCAGACATCATAGGATGGCAACACATCATTGGATAATAATATGAAGCATAAAGCACCATGTTCAAGATGAGAGTACAGCGGGTTGCGGGAGATTGGACCGCTGTAGATAGATGGGGGAAGGTGATGGAGATGTTGGTGAAGATGACGGAGGTGTTGGTGTATATCGCCGTCACAAGATGATGGCCCCGGTGGCACTCCGGCGCCACCGGAAGTGAAAGTGCAACTAATCCCCGGGTGGTTTTGGTAATTAATAACAACATATATATCATTGAACTAATATTTACTTGAGAATCATTTCAGAGAAGTTCGATGATATGGGTATGGAAATGTCTGAAGAAGTGGACCCCTCAAAATGCTAAGACAAGCATTGGCAAAAGCTCAAGACTCTATTTTTGGTTTAGTGATCAAAGATCACATTGAGTCCATAGGAAAAGCCAATACTATTAAAAGGGGATGAGGTTGTGTTAATGATCTAGTTGCTCAAGTGCTTTGTGATTTAGCTCCCTCAACTATCAGCACTCTTCACTACTTAACACACTCATAAGTAATCTCGGACAAACCGATTCTGCAAACTCAGTCCCACCGAGATGAACCACCTCAGTTATTCTTCCAAACCCTAATTTCTCGGTCCATCCGATTTTGAGTTTCGGTCTCACCGAAACTGGACTGCCAACCTTCTGTAACCAATTGACATCACTTTGGAATATCCGAGTTGTTAATTTCGGTCCCACCGAGATGGCAAGCTCCAACCTTTGACTCACTTCGGACACACCGAGATGGTATTTTCGGTCCCACCGAAAATCCCAACGTTCACTATATTTGAACTTTCGGTCTGACCGAGTTTTCACTTCGGTCTCACCGAGATTGCTCAAATATGTGTGTAACGGTTGGATTTTGTGTGGAGGCTATATATACCCCTCCACCCCCTCTTCATTCGTGGAGAGAGCCATCAGAAAGTCTACCACTCCTACCATACACTTTCTGAGAAGAGAACCACCTACCCTTGTGTTGAGATCAAGCTATTCCATTCCTACCATATGAAACTTGATTTCTAGCCTTCCCAAGTTGCTTTCCACTCAGTCCTTTCTTCCACCACAGCCATATCAGTGAGGAGAGTTGAGTGTTGGGGAGATTATCATTTGAAGCACAAGAGCAAGGAGTTCATCATCATCAACACCATCTATTACCTTTTGGAGGGTGGTGCCTCCTAGATTGGTTAGGTGTCGCTTGGGAGCCTCCGTCTTTGAGATGTGGAGTTGAACCAAGAAGTTTGTAAGGGCAAGGAGATCGCCTACTTCGTGAAGATCTACCCCGAGTAAGGCTAGTCCTCCGTGGGCGTAGGCCATGATGGAATAGACAAGGTTGCTTCTTCGTGGACCCTTCGTGGGTGGAGCCCTCCGTGGACTCGCGCAGCCGTTACCCTCCGTGGGTTGAAGTCTCCATCAACGTGGATGTACGATAGCACCACCTATCGGAACCACGACAAAAATCTTCGTGTTCCCAAACTGCGTTTGATCTTCTCCACCTCTCTTTTACATGTGCAATTTACTTTCCGCTGCTATTACTCTAGAATTGCATGTGTAGGGTGATACTTGAATTGATCTTAATTGTGAAACTGCCAAAAACATTACATGATCAAAAGGCAGATTTTTTATATTGTCAAGTAGTCTAATCACCCCCCCTCTAGACATACTTTCGATCCTACAAGTGGTATCAGAGCTTTGGTCTCCATTGTTTTGGTTTCCATTGCATTGGACTCCATAAGCTTGGTTTCACAACCTAGGAGAGTATGGCGTCTAGTGAGGGTAATTATCGTAGAGGTCCTTACTTTGATGGTACAAATTTTGCTAGTTGGAAGCATAAAATGAAAATGCATATTCTTGGTCATAACCCAGCCGCATGGGGCATTATTTGTGTTGGTATGCAAGGTGATTTCTTCGAAGAAGGAAAAGTTCCGGATCGCGAAGCTACACCGGAAGAGTTGCGGATGTTGCAAAACAATGCTCAAGCTTGTGACATTCTCTTCAATGCTTTGTGTCCCGAGGAGTTCAACAAAATCAGCCGTCTTGAGAATGCTAAAGAGATTTGGGATACTTTGGTTAAAATGCACGAAGGTACTGAATTTGTGAAGGAATCAAAGCTAGATATTCTTCAAGGTCAACTTGACAAGTTCAAGATGAAGGATGGTGAAGGAGTCGCTGAAATGTACTCTAGGCTTGCTCTCATCACAAATGAGATTGCCGGCTTAGGAAGCGAAGAAATGACCGACCGATTCATCATTAAGAAGATTCTCAGAGCTTTGGATGGAAAGTATGACACCGTGTGCACTTTGATCCAAATGATGCCAAACTACAAGACTCTCAAGCCAACGGAAGTCATTGGAAGAATTGTTGCTCATGAGATGACACTTAAGGATAAGGAAGAGCTTCACAATAAGTCAAGTGGTGCTTACAAAGCTACAAGTGATGCTCCTACTACCTCAGGTGACAAGCTAATTTCCAATGAAGAGATAAGCCTAATGGTCAAGAACTTCAACAAGTTCTACAAGAATAGAAGCAAAGAAAGAAGCTCAAAGACTAGATCATATGATGAAAAGAGATCTTCTAGTCGTGATCGAAACTGCTACAATTGTGGAAGACCCGGACACTTCTCAAATGAGTGTACGGCTCCCCACAAGAGAAGAGAAGAATCTCCAAGAAGAAGAGCAAGAGATGAGTCACCTCGGAGAGAGAGAAGGAGTAGAGATGATCGTTATGAACGAAGACCCTCTCGGAGAAGCAAGGATTCGGAGAGGAAAGACAAGTCATCAAGGAGCTACACAAGAAGAAGACATCAAGCTCATGTAGGTGAATGGGTCTCCGGCTCCGACTCCGACAATCAATCCGATGGAAGCTATCACTCCGACTCCGACTACAGTCAAGATGAAGGTGTTGCCGGACTTGCACTTGTATCCTCCAACTCCAACTCCTACGACTTATTTGATTCACCAAATGAGGGAATTGGAAGATGCTTCATGGCTAAAGGCCCCAAGGTAACACACCCTAAATTCATTGACTTTGATAGTGATGAGGATGACTTGCTTGGTGAAGATGAGCTCTTGCATGATAAATCTAGTGAGCTTAGTAATGATGAAAATGCTAGTAGTCTTTATAGTCGAGAAGAGTCGAATGACAATGCTATGAGGGAGATTGAGCGTCTAACTAAAGAACTAAACACTCTTAAGTTAGCTCATGAAACAACTCAAGAAGATCATAGAGAGCTCCTAAGATCTCATGAGAAGCTACGCTTCGAGAAGCTCACTCTAGAGCAAGAACATGAGTTTCTAAAAGCGATCAATGACGATCTTCGAAAGAAGAGTTCTTCATATCTTGCAAAACGACTTCTCTTGTCTAATTTCTTGCCACCTATTAAGACTAAGCATGACAAGCATAAGAAAAATTCTTCCTCTAGTAGTAACAACAACAATGTTAAATCCAATATTGTTGCTTCTAGTAGTTCTCTTGATTCCACTAACAATGTTTCAAGCCAAGTTACACTTGAGCAAGAAAATAGCTTATTGAAGGAAATCATAGAGAAAGGTGTCTACAAGAGTCTTGCCGGAAGCAAAAACTTTGAGGAGATTGTTCGCAAACAAGGAAGACACCGGAAGAATCAAGGGATTGGTTTTGAGCGAAAGTTCAACGCCGAAGGTGTTGAGTGGGAAGAAGGTCAATACCCTACTCCACAGTTTGTTTCACAAAAGGAGAAGTATGATCCTACTTCTTCCAATGTGGAACAAGCTCAAGATGACCTTCCACCACAAGACCACAAGCTAAAGGCCAAGGACAAGCTTCAAGAGGAGATTGATGCATTCATTGAAGCACCTCAAGCCATGGTCAAGTGGGTTCCCAAGGACACATCAAGTTCTACTTCGTCAAGCTCAACTACAACCCCAAGGATTCCCATCAAGATGATGTGGATCCCAAAGAAGAAGAACTAGAAGGTTCTTGAGGGTGACTCCGCCAATAAACTTCACTCATATTCATTTTGGCAAGAACTTGTGCAATCAACTTCCACATCATGCACTAGTTCATGGAGTCACAAACCCTCTTGTTGGTAAGTCAAGGGACAAGGTAATCATTGCTTTCATGGACATCATCTTTTGTGAACTTCAATCTATGTCTATGGATATTCTTGTTTGTTCCTTGTGGGACTAACCCATGTAGGTATTGAAAGTGCCCTAATCCAAAGGATAGCTCCCAACTCTTGATGATCTACATCAACATTGAGCATCCACATCTTCAACATCTACATGAAGTCTTCTACGACAACCCAAGGTTAGTTTGACCCTTTAAAAGGGGTTCTCTCATCTAGGGGGAGCTTTGCTCTAAAAATTGAGCTAAAGCATCTCCAAATGATGTGAACACATAAATGCTTTATGTAAAAGTGGTAACCCCACTTGTGCTTAAACGATGAGTATGACCTATGATCAAATGTTCTCATTTGGCTCCTAAGTCAATATACTCATATATAGATGACCTAGTCATCGACAAATTGTGTGCTAGTAGCTAGAGTGTTGGTTGTGCATGTTTGACACATATTTCAGTTGCTATCTTATTGTGTGAGCATGTTGAATGCATGATTTTATCCATTCAAGGACATCCATTTGTTGTTTTGATTGTTTTGATTTTTCTGGCCAAATGGATGGACAAGAATGCCTAAGCACCTTCCCTAGCTATCTATGCTTTCTTGTCTCAAATTCTATTCATGCTCATATCACAACTTTGAACAAGTCTTTTTCGGACTCTCCGAGTGAGGAGCACTCGGAGCCACCGATTCGTCTAAGGCTGACTTCCAAAACCTTCTAAGTCCATTTCGGTCTGACCGGCTTCTCAATCTCGATCCAACCGAAACGCTTAGACTGATCTAGGTTTCATCTCGGTGAAACCGAGTTCAAAATCTCGGTCTGACCGATATGCGTAACTGCACAGCAGTTATACATCTCGGTGACACCGAGTTTTTCAACTCGGTCCCACCGACAGCATGGGGTTATATATACCTGAGGGCTGCGCGCGATTTAACTCTTCAAACCGTTCACCCCCAAGACCCCTGCTGCCGTCGCCCTGGTCTACGGATCGTCGCCGTCGTCACCTGTGCACCCTCGCCGCAGGTCTCCGCCGCCGTCAACGGTAATCATCTCCGCCGTTGCCGCCGTAGAGGGACTCCACCAAGTTAGGGTGAGCCCCGATCCCTTTCGTGCTCCCCATCCGACTCTTGCACGAATGGTTTGCCATGAATCAATCCACGTTTGAGATATTCCCTATACATTAGATCAGATCCTCTAGTTTCGAGCGAAATTCTTAGGTTTAGGTTTCCACGGAACGCATCTCGGTGAAGCCGATTTTGAAACTCGGAATGACCGATTTGGCCTCTGGCCATTGCACTGCATCATTCGGTCTAACCGAGTTGTGCAAATCGGAATGACCGAAACTTAGTTTCAGTGAAACCCTAGGTTATCGGTAGGACCGAAACCCATTTCGGTCTGACCGAAAGTGGTGTGTAGGCCTCTGTATACACTTCGGTTTCACCGAAACTTAAAATCGGTTTGACCGAAGTACATTCTGTGAAAACTCAAAACTAAGTTTTAAACTCATTTTTTTTTGCAAAAACCTCTGCAGTTGTGATAACTCTTCTACTCTGCCTATACCTTATCTTTTCACAGGTTTTCAGCCATGTCAGATGTCAGTGACAGCCAGAACAGGTCTGAGTCACCGTTTGCTGAGATTCCAGAGGCAGATACAAGTCCCGAGGCTAGCAGCTCCAGTGATGATGGTGAGAGGAGCACCCCTAGTGGTTTGCCTCCTGCAGCCACCAGAACCAGGAAGAAGAGAAATTCTGATGATGAGGACTCTGACTTTGTGGCTGAGGAAGTTACCTTCAAGCCCAAGAGGAATGTGGTTGCCAAAGAGCACCAAGGGCAGCAGACAAGGAAAGGCACAAGCAAAGTAAAGCAGTCAGCTGTTGCAAAGAAGCTCAACTTGGAAGAGCCAGCTCCAAGTAAGGTGAAGAAAACTTCCAAGAGGAAGAGGGTAGTATATGCTGAACCTCAAGTTGATGCTGCTGAAGAAGAAGAAGAAGATGCACCCCAGCCTCCTCCTCAGAAAGCTAAGTTCATGGGTGATGCTATTCGGGCTCAAGCCTCCTCTAAGCCCAAGAAGCCTGCTCAAGCCAAGGCAGCTCCAGCCAAGCCCAAGAGAACAACCAGGAGCATTCCAGCTTCTGAGAAGAACAAAGGTGAGATGCCACCGTCTGAATCAGATGAAGAGCATGTGTTGCTCAAGCTCCGTCCCAAGTTGCCACTCCACAATGATGCTCATCCTCAAGCTGAGGACATGAAGGCAAGGAAGGACAAAGGTCTCAGGCTATGGAGACAGTCTGATCCATATGCCGTAAGGAGAAGGACTGCTGTGGACCCCAGATTCCACACCAGAGAGCAGCAGGATTTCTATGAGACCGTGCTAATGGATAAGAAGCCCATTGTTGCTGACACCAGGTATGTTGACTGGAAGTATATTGACAGTGAAGAGCACCAAGACTTCTTTCCCCATGTGCATGAGAGCTTTACTGCATGTGGAGTTGCTGATTTTGTGGGTCAAGAGCTGACAGCTTGGAATGACGAGATGATCATGCAGTTCTACGCCACAGCCCACTTCTATCCTGATGGCAAGATCACCTGGATGACTGAAGGTCAAAGGTTTTCTTCGTCTGTTGAAGAATGGGCAGAACTTCTGAATGCTCCAGTGCAGAGAGAGGACGACATTGATGTCTATGGGATTCCTAAGAAGAGTCATGATTCCATGAAGAACATGTACAAGGAGATCCCCGCTGCTGACTTGGAAGGGTGGAAGCTTGGCTCAGTGTACTATCTCCAGGCAGGTCTGACCACCACTAACACTATTCTGAGGCATACATTGATGCCTAAGTCTGGAGACCACCGCATGATTCGAGGCTATTCTATCAACATGCTGCACATTCTCGATGAGAAGGCACCTTTCAAGGTGATGGACTTGATGGTAGAGACCATTAAGAGGACTGCAGCTGACCAGAAGAGGTCATGTGGGTTTGCCCCGCAGATTCAGATGCTCATCAATGCCAAGTTTGGCACGGGCAAATTCATGTTGGATAGGAAGCACTTGCCACTGCAGCCAGAGCATGAGGACAACGTAGTTGTGATGGATGAAGAGGATCCTACCTCAGTTGAAGGACAGGCCAAAATCGAAGCTGCGAAGAAAGCTAAAGCTGACAAAGAGGCAGCAGCAGCAGCAGCTAAGCCAAAGAGCTTTGGAGAACAAATTCTTGAAGCTACCCAGAGGATTGAACAACGCCTGGCCAGCATTGAGCAATCTCAGGAGAGCCTAGAGAGGATTGTTGAGGACAAGATCCACGCTCTGGACGTGAAGCTGACAGAGATTCAGGTGTCTGTCAACAAGCTTGAGGCAGACATGGAAGAAACAAGGCAGGAGAGAGCAGAACTCATGCAGGATGATCTAGTCCAGGACTCTCATCGCCAGACTGCTCAGGTTCCCAGAGGATCCAGATCTGCAGCTATCCCTGTGACTGACTCCAGAGCTACCACTTCAGCACCAGCTCCAGCTCCAGCATCCACTCCTTCAGCGCAGACATCAGCAGAAGTCTTCGCCGATGCAGCTATCTCTACACCGACATCTACCCAGACGGGAGCCGCCAGCAGAGCCCGCAGTGACGCTTAGCTCTATACCTTTTCGAACTTTTTGGTAACTTGTTGCCAAAGGGGGAGAAATTGTTATAGATCATAGGGCTTCGAGAGAGAGAGTGCTCTTTCGTTCTTTTGCCGGTTTCTTTGAGATACATTGGTTTCTTTTGGTCTTTCGAAACTTTAAGTGTGCTTGCTACTACGTTTGATGCTACCTTAATGAGTGCTTGGTCATACTATGCTTTAATGTGTGCTTAATGCTTATCATTTGCTATTCCTTATTGTATGGCTATTTACTCTTGTCTTGGTGATTGAGTGCATGTTATTCATTCTTATCATTTTGTGCGCTCCACCAAGATGTATGTGACATGGAAGAGTGACCCATAATCCTAATCGATTGTGCATTTGCATTCAAACGCAAATTTTTAAATAATGCACAAATTTAGGGGGAGCTCTTGTTTATCACATACTTCTCAAAGCGACGATATTATTCATTGATTATATCCTTTGTCGAAGCTTTGATCTATATGTTGTCATCAATTACCAAAAAGGGGGAGATTGAAAGTGCAACTAATCCCCGGGTGGTTTTGGTAATTAATAACAACATATATATCATTGAACTAATATTTACTTGAGAATCATTTCAGAGAAGTTCGATGATATGGGTATGGAAATGTCTGAAGAAGTGGACCCCTCAAAATGCTAAGACAAGCATTGGCAAAAGCTCAAGACTCTATTTTTGGTTTAGTGATCAAAGATCACATTGAGTCCATAGGAAAAGCCAATACTATTAAAAGGGGATGAGGTTGTGTTAATGATCTGGTTGCTCAAGTGCTTTGTGATTTAGCTCCCTCAACTATCAGCACTCTTCACTACTTAACACACTCATAAGTAATCTCGGACAAACCGATTCTGCAAACTCAGTCCCACCGAGATGAACCACCTCAGTTATTCTTCCAAACCCTAATTTCTCGGTCCATCCGATTTTGAGTTTCGGTCTCACCGAAACTGGACTGCCAACCTTCTGTAACCAATTGACATCACTTCGGAATATCCGAGTTGTTAATTTCGGTCCCACCGAGATGGCAAGCTCCTACCTTTGACTCACTTCGGACACACCGAGATGGTATTTTCGGTCCCACCGAAAATCCCAACGTTCACTATATTTGAACTTTCGGTCTGACCGAGTTTTCACTTCGGTCTCACCGAGATTGCTCAAATATGTGTGTAACGGTTGGATTTTGTGTGGAGGCTATATATACCCCTCCACCCCCTCTTTTCCTTCGTATAAAAATTTGCCAGAAGTATATGAAAGTTGTAGAATATTGGCATGGAACAATAAAAAATTATAGATACGACGGAGACGTATCAGCTGCTAATACTTAAGAGTATTCTTTGGCTCCCCTTGTGTCGAATCAATAAATTTGGGTTGAATACTTTACCCTCGAAAACTGTTGTGATCCCCTACACTTGTGGGTTATCAATACCGACGATCGAATCTCAGGCAAGTAACATACCGATGGACAAAGGGAATTGTATGCGGGCTTGATTGAATCCCCGACATCGTGGTTCATCCGATGAGATCATCATTGAAAATGTGGGAGCCAATGCGGGTATCCAGATCCCGCTATTGGTTATTTGCCGAAGAGGTGTCTCGGTCATGTCTTCGTGGTTCTCGAACCCGTAGGGTCTACACACTTAAGGTTAGGTGACGCTAGAGTTGCAATGGGAATTGTATGTGGTTACTGAAAGTTTTTCGGAGTCTCGGATGAGATCCCGGATGTCACGAGGAGTTCTGGAATGATCCGGAGGTGAAGATTTATATATGGGAAGTCCAGTTTCAATCGTCGGAAAAGTTTCACGGGTTATCGGTGTTGTACCAGGACCACCAAAAGGGTTCCGGGGGTCCATCGGGAGGGGCCAACTGCCCCGAGGGACCAAGTGAGCTGAATATGGATGGGAACCAGCCCCCCTAGTGGTCTGGTGCACCCTCAAGGGGCCCAAGGCGCCTAGGATTAAAACCCTAGGGGTGGGGCGCCCCACCAACTTGGGGGGCAAGCACCCCCTTGGCCGCCGCCCCCCCCTCTAGATGCATCTAGGGGGCCAGCCCCCTCTCCCCTTCACTATATAAATAGAGGGGGGTTGGGAGGTCAGCCAGACCTCAGCCCCTGGTGCAGCCCTCCCCCCTCCTACACCTCATCCTCCTCTGTTGAGCTTGGCGAAGCTCTGGCGGAGAACCACGAGCTCCACCGTCTCCACGTCGTCGTGCTACCAGAGATCTCCCTCAACTTCTCTTTCCCCCTTGCTGGATCAAGAAGGAGGAGACCTCCCCGGGCTGTACGTGTCTTGAACACGGAGGCCGTCTGTTCGGCGCTAGATCAGATCTTCCGCGATTTGAATCGCCGTGAGTACGACTCCATCAACTGCGTTCTTTGCAACACTTCCTTTTAGCGATCTTCTAGGGTATGAAGATGCACTCCCTCTCTCTCATTGCTAGCACCTCCTAGATTGATCTTGGTGACATGTAGGAATATTTTTGAATTATTACTACGTTAACCAACAGACAACAGATGCAGAAGAACTGTACGATGATTCCTCCAATAATGAAGCCTACAATGACAGCATCAGAGAGCTTAAAGGCGGGTTTAGGGAGTACGGACCCCTCATGAATAGAGTGGTAAGTTGTTTTTATCTATTTTGAACCGACGGATGGATGAAATCAACTTTAGTGCTAGTGACTCGTTTTATTACTTTGCAGTCTTTGGAGCTGAACAAAAGCATTTTTGAAGCCTCTAATGCGCTTAGTTCTATCCCCGGGACTTGATCTAGTGAGAACAAGTTGAGGGGAACGGTGAAGGTAACATGGAGTTCATTTTTGTTTTTAACAATAAACATGATCCATATTATGCTTATTGTTTCATTATCATTGCAGAAGTTCGTCAACAAATGTCGCAAGCTTGTGAGCCTACTTGGGTGCGCTACCTCCTCTGCTGATGCTTTTGCTCCTGCAGCACCGATGCGTTGTAATGCCCCAGATGTAACACTTTCCCAATATGGCAATATATGAAACTTTAGCTTCATCAATTCCTTTCCGGGCTCTTCTTTCTTTTCGGGTTCTTTGTTTTGTCATGTGCGTGTGTGCTTTTCTTCCATGTCATGTGCATTGCATTGCATTTGTGTTGTCACTTGCATCCGGTCCCACTCGTCTCTTCCCATTGTCCGTTTTGAGTTCCGGCGCTCACACACGTGCCCGTGGCATCCCCGAGTCCATCTTTCGTGTGTGGCCGTGTAATGTTCCCGGAATGACGTGAGACTTGTCGTGCGTTGTTGTTTTGGTACGTGTAGGCCGCCTGTCAAGTTTCGTCGCATTTGGAGTTCGTTTGGTACTCCAACGATTAACCTAGTGGGCTAAAAGAACCACTTCTTTAAGGCCCAAGACCCCCTCCACAACAGCCCACTAACCCAGCACAACCCTTCCCATCATCTCGGTCGTCGAATTGTGATCGCATGGCCGAAAACCGCTCCCCATTTGGAGTCTCCTAGCTCCCTATGCCTATAAAAACGTCCACACCCCCATTTTCGCGTCCAAACCCTAGTTCCACCTCCTCCACCGCCGCCGGACACGTCCGGACGGACGGGACGCGTCCGCCGCCGCCCCCTCGACCACTCAGGTCGCGCCACGTGGCCGCCGTCCGCCTCACCGCCGCGCGGGCCCTCCGCCGCCGCCAACTGGGCCGGCCTCTCCGCCTGCAGCCGCGCGCGAGCTGCACCGCCACGCTCGCCGGCGCCGGCCGCCGACCGCCGCCGCCCGAGCACTCCGCCGCCGCCCCGCATAACCGCCGCGGCCGGTGCCCGCACCCCGCCGCCGGAGGAACCCCTCACCGCCACCGCGACAACTCCGCCGCGCCGCCCCGCGGCTACTCCTCGCCGAGCCGCCGGCCGGCCTCCTGCGCCTCCACTCCAGCCGACGGAGCCGAGGGCCGCCGCGCGGGCGAGTCTCGCCGGAGCCCGCGATCCAGATCCAGCTCAAACCCTAACGGGTCCGGGACCCGACCCGCATTGACCCGATCCGTTTGACCGACTCGATCCGCGAGGTTACCCCTGTTTTTTTTCACTGTCATGGAGTTTTGCTTATTTTTATTGCATGTTCATGTAGCTGTATCTTGTTGTGTGTAAGTCCAATTGAAGCATATGATATGTCAAAATGACCGTGGTGATGTGTACTACGTTTTGTTCCATTGTGACATGCTTGTTTGAGTTCATCTAGAGGTCCTAATCTCTGTTGCAAGAGTGCTACTTGATATAAACTGCTGCTACTTGTTATTTTTCATGCCATGTTTGAGATGTGATAACTTGGTGCATGTTTATCCAAATGAAGCAAATGAGATGTAAAAATGTTCATTATGAGATGCTCTACATGATGGTTGCTGTAGCATGCATGTTAGGGTTCATATTGCCATGTTAATCTCTGTTGCAAAAGTGCATGTGGCTGTTAAGTTTCGTAACATGTTATGAGATGCTTATTTGAAGAGCTCGTTGCTATTGATGTGTTTGTCCCCATGTCACATGCCAATATGTTTTAGAATATCCATCATGTAGTTTTTGCTGTGGTGCAAACCATTTTCCATGATATGCCTTGAGGTGACTTATACATGCTTGCAAACATGCCATGCCAACGTTACTGTTTTAACACTTAGTGAAATTTCTGCAAAGTCTGGAATATGTCTTATCCTGATGCTATGTTTGCTTGATGCCCTAGGAAAATACATGCTAGTTTTGGAGTGGCCATTGATCATTCCTTGTTGTACATGTTTTTGTCTATCCATTCATGCCCTTACTTGCTCATATGGGTTGCTGTAGCTTATTTATTTCTTGCTCCCAAGTTGCTATAAAATATAAATGTCAGGTTTTTAACGTCATGATCAAAATGTTGTAGCTTGTTGATATTGATCCATGCCTCCTATGGAGTTGATCCAATGGAGTTGTTTGCTTTAGGATATGTCTAATTCATTTCCATGCTTCTTGTAACCATGTTTGAGTGCTGTAAAGTATATATTTCTTGCTCCAAAGTTGCCATGTGGCTGTTAATTTCAGCTTTGCATTGAATCTTGTTTCGTGTGTATGTGTTGAACCGTTGCTCCGTTTTGAGCAAGTCCTATATGAAACTTGTGTGATTTTTCATGTAGAATCATAATATCATCTTTTTTACATGTTTGGAGTATGTTTGCTTAATGTTTGGGTGCATCTTGGACCGTCGCCATGCTTAACTTGTTTTGCTCATATCTTCTAGACCGTAGCTCCGATTTAAACAAACTTTATATGAAACTTGACTAGAATTTCGTGTAAATCATCATGGTGCATGTTAACTTGCTGATTAACAACTTTAACTTAAGGTTTGTTCAGATCTGGACCATTTTTTAACATATGCATATGAGGACTTACCGGATTCGCTATATGTGGATTCCGGCCTGATTTATATTTGTCGTCTTGTGTTGTTCTTGTGTGCTTCATACCTTGACATGTAATACATCATAAGTGCATCATACTTGCATCATGTTGCTTGTGCATTGCACCTTGTCTGATTTCGTGCCTCGTTGTGTTCTTGTGTTGAGTAGAGCCGGAAGCCGAGACTGAGAACAAGAACGAGGTTACTACCGAGGTTGAGTACGAGGAGCCGTCTTACGATCCCATCGACAACTCGACAGGCAAGATGACCTGACCCACATATCATTACTATCTTTGCCTATTTCTAGATGTCTCGCTCTTTGGCTCATTGCCTCGATGCCCATGTTTGTTTGTCAGCCTCCTATTGTAACCATGAATCTGTCTAACCACCCAACCTAGCAAACCTTTGTTTGGCTAAGTAAGCTTCGCTCAGCCCCTCTTATAGCATTGCTAGTTGCAGGAGAAGTTTTGAAGATTCTTGCTTCATGTTGAAGTTATTGTTGGGATATCACACTATATAAACTCTTAAACTAAATCATCTATATATTGGTAATGGGTGGAAGGCTAAGCCTCTTGCTTGGTGATTTGTTCCACTCATGCCGCCCTAGGAACCGTATAAACCGGTGTTATGTTCCTTGATTATGCGTTCCTAACACGGTTGGGGTTATGGGACCCCCTCGATAACACGCTTAGCGCTAAACCTTTTCCAGCAAGGCCCAACATTGGTACTCCATTTTCCTAACAACTAAAACTTGCATAGGGCTTTGCAAACCCGAGTTCTCAATCAACAACCCGGGCCAGTGCTCCACATGAGTGTTGGTCCAAACTGGGGGTTATGCGGGGCTACCATGAGGGAACTCGAGGATTGGTTTTACCTGTGTAATGCCCAGGATGGGACTATACCTCCTACGTGTCGAGGCACGACTTAAAGGTATAAACCCATCCTAGAATGATCTCAAGTTTGGCATCTTTGCACGACTCATGTAAAAGAGGGATTAAATTGCAAAATGAAATAGTTGGCTTACACTCGCCACTTCACACAATTCAATACATAAGCAATTCATCATTCAACACAACACAACCCGACTACGGGCGAAGATCCAAAAGAAAGATACCAAAACAACATAAAGCCACAGGTCAGGATCGAATCCTAGTAGAACCACTACTGATCGTCGAAACGTCACAAGCAAACGGCCACTCTTCATCGAGCTCCCAGTGAAGAACTTGAACCAGCTTCTGCATCATTCTCGGCTGAACCTGCATCTGGTGTTGTAGTATCTGTGAGCCACGAGGACTCAGCAATCCCATAACCATGGGTATCAAGACTATCAAAGCTTTATGGGTAGGAAGAGGTAAAGTGGTGAGGCTGCAACAGCGGCTAAGCATAATATGGTGGCTAACTTACGAGTACCAGAATAAGATGAGAAGCTACGCAAACGGTCGCAAAAGTAGTGATCGCTAAAGATCCTAACTACATACGAGTCAAACATAACCCCACCGTGTTCTCTTCTCAAAGTGAAAAGAGACAGTCACGGTTACTCACACAGTTGTGTGTTTTACTTCGGATCCTCTGTCAAGTTTTCTACAACCGGACATTAACAAATTCCAATCTGCCACATAACCGCGGGCACGGCTTTCGAAAGATCATAACCCTGCAGGGGTGTTCCAACTTAGCCCATCACAAGCTCTCACGATTAGCTGAAGTGATAAATATAATATCATCACTCCTTATCTTAGGGAAAATCCGATCAGGCTCGGCATCCCGGTAGCACAAGTCATTTCGACAATGGTAAAACTAGTCCAGCAAGACCTCCCGGCGTGCCGACACCCTGATAGTAGCCGCGCGTATCTCATCTCAGGCCACGTCCGGATGAGCGCTACGTACAGTAACCGAAGACCCCAGATAACTGGGTGGTACCGCAAGTGACTCTAGTTTGGGACCAACACCATCAGCACTGGCCCCCCCCCCTGCTATGTAGAATTAAGAATCCTCGGGGACGCGACCCCCTATGCAATTTTAATTAATTAATTAAGTTGTTATTATGAGGCAAATTAAAACCAATGTTGGGCCTTGCTGGAGGAGTTTTATTCAAAGTCGAACTGTCAAGGGGTCCCCATTTCACCCATCGTGTAAGGAACGCATAATCAAGGAACATAATGCCGGTTTATCGGCGCCTAAGGTGGCATGAGTGGAACAAAACACCGAGCAAAAGGCCAAGCCTTCCACCCATGCCCAGTATATAGGTGTGTTAATAATAATTATAGATATTGTGATATACCAACAACAAGTTCCCTCCTGGAACGAACTTCATCTTCACCTGCAACTAACAACGCTATAAGAGGGACTGAGCAAGCGAGGCTGAGCAAGCGGGTAACATAGCCAAACAGTGGTTTTGCTAGGAAGGTGTCAAGGTTAGAGGTTTCATGGCAACAAGGAGAGGGCTGACATAAAAATGGGTAGCGCGACATGTAACGATAGCATCGAGACAACTAAGCATGGCAATGGTAGTAAAGGTATCCAAGGGTATGATCATCTTGCCTGGGATTCCGCAAGGGAGAAGAACAAGATCCATGAAGTAGACGGAGCAACAGTCGAGCGAATCCTCACAACTCCGGAATGAAACCGAAGCTATCAAGAGAAGCAAACCGGAAAGAAACAAACGACACGGTAAACACACTATCATAAACATGGCATACGATGCACATCCAAGTATGATGCATGTCCGGTTTAATTATGCATGGCATGGCAAAGTGCACAAACAAGTTCTACAAGTTAAGTGGAGCTCAATATGCAACGAGTTGCATATTGACGAAACACCACATTATATTATTTAGTTGACTCTCGTTTATTTACAAGACAAGATTAAATGTTGGTTAACATGGCAAGAGGTGAAGCATAATAAAACTACACTAGCTAGGCAATTTAAATGAGGCCGGAAAAACAACAACAACATATCCGGAAAATCCCCATGAGCATGTTTAATAATTATAAAGCAACAACAATTAAACATTTTAGTGTTGTTAACATGATGCGGATGACATGATTAAGTTTATGCAATTATGTTAAAAGTTGACAAGAGAGATAAGAAGCATTTGTCACCGTGGTGGAAGAAAGGGTGCCACGGCAACGATCCGAAAATGATGCAACGCAACATCTCGGTTCCGGTAACTCGATGAGAGTCCGGTGCAAAAGGAAAGATGGCGTGAACGAGTCACACGAGATGAAAGGTGGGGCGATCCCGTCACCGGGTTCCCACGGGTCGGCGACGAGGCAACCGAGGAACATGACAAAAGGTCGGAACGGGCACGGTGCACACAAGGAAACATTTCATACAACACAACACAAGCATCCACGGGTCATCGGCTCGGCGGTTATACCTTCGGAACAAACGTTCACGGGGCGGTTCGAGAGCGTAGAGGAAGAAGTCGTTCACGGTCATCGGTAGGGGTACTCGTTCCGTAGAGGAAGTAGTGGTACACGGCCGAAGAGGAAGTAGTTGTTCACGGTTCTTCGGCGACGGTAGACGTTCACGTTACATGTCGTGGTACTTGCGACGTCGGGGTACACGGGATCTCCATGTGTAGTCGAACTTGACGCATCCGAAGGGGTACTTGACGCGTCGTGTAGTGTCGTCGTGTAGGCGTTCCCGTTCGTAGATGTACTTGTCATCGTAGCCGTTCGGTCGTCGTGGTACTTTTCATAAGGTCGTCGTGGACGTAGTGGAACTTGGTCTCGGCGACGGTAGTGTAACTTGACGGATCCGAGCTCTTCGAGGGTCGTCGTGGTACTTGTCGCATCGACGTCGTGGTACTTGGCAGACTTGGTTCCCTCGTTCTGAACTTGGAAATGACAAGGGCAGCAAGGTTTTGGCGAACAACAGTAGCAACAAAACAACAAAACAGAACGGGAGGGCGACGCGTCCATGGCAGCGGCTGGCTGTGCGCCATGGCGAGGAGGTGCTGGACGGCCTCGACGGGAGGAGGGCTCGGGCTCGAGGGAGCTGCGACCTGGCTGGCCTGGAGACGAGGCAGGTGCATCGGAGGCTGGAGAAGAGGCCCGCGCGCGGCGCGAGGCGCTGGTGGCCATGCTGGAGAGCGGAGGCAGCCAGGCGACGACGGTGGTCCGCGGGGCAAAGGAGGCAGGAGGGTCGCGGCCTCGGGGCGGCCTCGCGGATCCAGAGGGCCGGGAGGACGAGGCAGGGCTTGAGGACGGGGCCTCTGCCCGGGCGCGATGGAGGCAGCCTCGGCCTTGGGTGCGGGGAGGCCGGAGCTCGGGGCTGGAGGTGCGTCGGGCTCGACGCTGGGGCTCGCAGGGAGAGAGAACGGCGCTGCGGCCTTGCTCGTCTGGCGCGGAGGACGGGCGCTGGAAGGTCGAGCGCGGTGCAGGAGAGGTGGTCGCGTGAGGTGGAGGCTCGGAGGGAGGAGGGGATCGGGAGACTCTGGCGATGCGGCGCTCGGCCAGGGCAATGCAGAGGCCTGGGAAGGGGATCGGGCCAGAAGGGGTGCGGGGCTAGCGAAGCTGCGGCGGCACGAGAAAACGGAGGGAGGAGCGATGGGGAGAGGGTGAGGCTGCGCGCTAGCTAGGGTTAGGTCGCCTGGGAGCGGGCTGGGCCTATGGGCCAGGAGGGAGGCGGTTTGGCTGATGGGCCAGGGAAGCTGGGACAAAAGGAGGCTGGTGGGCTGCTGGAACATCTGCGGCTGCACTTCTTCTTTTTCTTTAACAGAAAAGAAAGAGATAGATCAAAATTATTAAGAAAAGGCCACGAACAAGAAATAAAATATGGAACAATTTTGAAAGGCTTTATGAAATAATTCCAACCCAACAAAAATGGTTCCAACAAAATAGGGAAGTGCAAACTAAAAAAATAATTAGCTTGCCTAAAAGGAGTTCAAAAGGAGTCTAGATTTTTGGAGGAGCCTTGAAACAACGGAAAAGAATTAAGACAAGGTTTTGAAGACAAGCTTGATATGGAAAAGGCATGGGAAAAAATATGCAAGTGTGTGTTGGTGATTCCGAAGCAATGGAATATTTATTAATATATCTCCATGATTATTAGGAGGCTTTTATATGTTATAAAGAGAAGTCACCTTCCCTCGATTTAAATGGACCGAGGGTCCACACAATTTATTTAGGTTGAGATGCAAAATAAATATGACATGATGGCATGATGACATGATGCAATGCGAAAATAAATAACACAATCACAAATGAAACACAAGGGGGAACCCTGAACATCTGGAATCTTCGGGAATCTTCTGGAATCTTCTGGGACGTCGGTCTTCGGGCGTCACAACTCTCCCACACTAACAGAGGATCTCGACCCGAGATCCTAGAGATATCACCGGGTAAAACGGAAAAGGAAGAGGTAAAACAAAGTTGCTTCTTTGACACACGAGTGAAACCAAAGAACCTTGAGAGGTTGAACAATCTTGAAAGAACGAGTACAACGGAGATGAACGAAGTTAAAGCACTCCGATAAAAAGAGGAACAAGGAACATTCTGAGAACCTTGCAGGTTGAAAGACATGAAACAAGAGCTCACGGACGGAAAGAATATGAAACCGCAATGGTATGGCCAAGGAATAAGAATGACAAAATTTGGGCAGCACTCCGTCTGAAAATGGAAGGAATTAACAAGAACTTGAGGAGATGGAATGATACTTGAAGAAATCAACAACATATAGCCTTAGAAACAATTAAAAGAATGGCACAAGGTAAGAAAGATTCAGACAACACTCCGGTTAAAAAGATAGGCAAAACTTGGTAAGATGATAGAACTAGAATGAAGAATACAACACTCCGGTTAAAATGACAAGCAAGGGAGAATATGATCTTGATAAAAACGAGATGATGGTCAAAAGAGCAATATCACAATGCCTCCGGAATGAAAGAATAGCATGCAAATCAATGAAAGAAATGAACGGAGAGAAAAGACAACTTCTTCCACGAACGAGTTAGGAAATCCTCCTTACAAAGAAGGGTTGAATGGTGTTGATGGAAGAAATCAACACGAAACGAATAAGCTCTTGATGTTGGCTTATGGAAAGCATCTCAAAATTATGAGGTGACAACCAGCCACTGACGGAACAATTGATTGGATTGAGATCAACAAGGAGATGAAAAACTTATTTCACCGGAATGAAAAATGAAGAACTTGGGTCATTTATAAGCACCACAATAGCAACAATCCTTAGGGAAAGCTTTAGGTGACAACAACCCAAGATAACTCCAACGAATAAATGAAGAGTTGAAAAGATCTCCTGAACAAAGAAAATGATGGGTTTAAATATCTCATTCTTGAAAACTCGTGAATCATGAAACATGAAGGAATTGTCAAGAATGACATAACACCACCTCAAAAGATAAGGGAGCAAGAATTGCACTTGGAAAGCATGATGAAGAATGCTTGAGCTCCAACAAGAATCTTGATGAAGACTTCGAGGATGAATTAAAACATGATGAACCACCATGAGAACTCTGGTAATGAAAGCATGAGAAGTGAAAGATGAAAAGAATAAGATTCAAGGCCTGCGATGAAATAGATGGAGCTTTGGAATGATGTAATTGAAATAACTTGGAGCTCCGGAAAACAAGATGAATAACTTAGAATCGAGAATATAATAAGATGAACAAGCTCCAGACAAAAGAATTAGATCACCTTGAAGGAATAAGAATAAGAATTATGTCATGCATCTCCTTCACCAATTTAAATTGATGACAACCAAAGGATTTGGCATACTACTTATTCTCGTTGTAAAGAATTAAAGAGAGATCTAGCACAAGCTTGGGTAATTCTTCAACGAACCACCGGTAGGATTATGAAAAGAACAAATGAATTAAAACGATAACAACGGAAGGGTAATCTTGAACGGACCACCGTAAAAATATGGAGACGAACGAAGAGACATCAATGACGAATATTTGGAGGACGAAGTTGAAAACTGAGAACGAAGAATCTTCTGAAATGATGGCCTTCGGAGGAACACAAAGAAAAGAATTCATGAAATGCTTCGGATGGCATAAAAGAATTCCTCGCAATCGGAACAATAATGAGGATGGCATGAAGCTAGAACCATGAGCCTTCAAGAGAACGGGCCAAGATTTAAGAGAAACACTTCTCCGGTCTTCAAATATTGAGAATGAAGACGAGAAATGCCATAAGAATTGTTGAGCACTCCGTAATGAAGAATTAAAAAGGTTGAACCAATGATGAACAAGAATTTGAAAGCGATCTTGGAGAAGGTATATGACTGATGGAAATCATTCTTACGTCACATTTGAAAGAATTTTAGAACAACTCCGGAAAAATAGAAGAGTCAGGTAAGATCCTGGGAAAAGACCTGTGGGTTAGGGCCCACTCAAAGAAATCACCGTTGGAAAAGATTGCTTAAGAGATATTGCACCGGTTGAATTAAATGGCTTGAAAAAGATGATAATCCTCAAATATAGCTTGAAAGGATTAAGAATAGAATTATGAATCTTATGAGATATCTACAACACTCCGGATAAGAATAGCAAGAGGAGAATGATTAATTGGTGCACCGGAATAAGAAAGCATTGTGAAATGAGGAAAGGATAAGATCAACACCGAAATCTTGAATTACATCCACCGGCAGAATTTGAGAACAAAAGAATGATGAACTTGAAGCTCTTGAGCATCTTCACGATAAATCACCGGATAAGAACATTGAAGGAAATGAATGAAGAAACCTCACATGAATAAAATGGATATTTCATTTGAGAATTTCTGGCTCCGAGAAGAAGAAGGGTGGGAGGGTAGGGAAACAAGGACAACTTGGGATGAATGAAACAGACAATTCGTCAGATTTCTCAACGGTGTCTGTATGGAAAAACTTGAAGAGAAGGCACACCGGTTGGAAAAGAATAACATGAAGATCTTGATGGTCAAGAAGAATTAGCACTCCCATAGAAATATGAGAATATCGATTAGGAAAGGTATGGAATCAACATTTGACATCGAAGCAACTCGAATACCAGAATCAAAACAACCACAAAGGATAGATATGCAACATGATCTTCATAATATCATCCGAACAGAGGATTGAACGAATGAATTCCTTAGGTACATCAACTTGACGAGAAGCCACTCGGAGAACAAAAAGTAAATAAAAAGGAACAAGGATCAGATAGAACAAATACAAGATAGAAGCTTCGTTCGACATCTTCGTGCTGAAAGCTCATGGAACGTGTTACAAAAGGGTTTTGCAATCCCCGGATCAGCATAGCCAAGGACCCTTTAAGATGCAACTCCCGATCAGAACAAGTCCATAAAACCACTTCACTCAATGTAGAACCCCGAACTTCATATCGTGCATTCGTTGGAAGAATGCCTAGAACTACTAGATGAACCCACCTATAGATTTCCGAAAGTTTCCAGTTATGCAATCAGGTGTTGGAGATACACGGGAAGCACCGCGCAATCAACTCTAAACCTACATCCAGGTGTATCCATCCTTCAACACATAACCAGTCTTTCTCGGAAACTGTCTACCTCGGACCTTCGAAACGCATCCACTATACAAGCTATGGCAATACTCCCGAACTACCTCCCCAGTATTGGGTGATGTCGGGGTTATCTTGCCACTAACCGCATAGGAGAGTTTTCGATGTCGGCCGTCTTAAGTATTCTAGTACTGCCGCGATGGATTTGTGACGACAACACCTCGGAGCTCAACTCCCCGGGACACTGCCACAACCCCTAATGACAGGAGGCATCAAGAACAATGTTCTCGTCACAAAGACATCGAAACAATCCAAACAATACTCGCGAGATCCTAAAAAAAATTTGGTGCATTTTTTGAAAGTAGAAGAGGCAAGAGTAGTCGTCAGGAGTCCTCACCAGAGTGAAAGAGATGAGGAGCAAAAGAAATCCTACTCTCCGATATATATATAGGACTCAAAACATTTCATGTGTGTGCCTAGACTCAACCATCAACGATTCGATCAATCAGTGGGGGCTTCTAGGTCGGAGAAGGCTCTGAATACCAACTTGTAATGCCCAGGATGGGACTATACCTCCTACGTGTCGAGGCACAACTTAAAGGTATAAGCCCATCCTAGAATGATCTCAAGTTTGGTATCTTTGCACGACTCATGTAAAAGAGGGATTAAATTGCAAAATGAAATAGTTGGCTTACACTCGCCACTTCAGAAAATTCAATACATAAGCAATTCATCATTCAACACAACACAACCCGACTACGGGCGAAGATCCAAAAGAAAGATACCAAAACAACATAAAGCCACAGGTCGGGATCGAATCCTAGTAGAAACCACTACTGATTGTCGAAACGTCACAAGCAAACGGCCACTCTTCATCGAGCTCCCAGTGAAGAACTTGAACCAGCTTCTGCATCATTCTCGGCTGAACCTGCATCTGGTGTTGTAGTATCTATGAGCCACGAGGACTCAGCAATCCCATAACCATGGGTATCAAGACTAGCAAAGCTTTATGGGTAGGAAGAGGTAAAGTGGTGAGGCTGCAGCAGCGGCTAAGCATAATATGGTGGCTAACTTACGAGTACCAGAATAAGATGAGAAGCTACGCAAATGGTCGCAACAGTAGTGATCGCTAAAGATCCTAACTACATACGAGTCAAACATAACCCCACCGTGTTCTCTTCTCAAAGTGAAAAGAGACAGTCACGGTTACTCACACAGTTGTGTGTTTTACTTCGGATCCTCTGTCAAGTTTTCTACAACCGGACATTAACAAATTCCAATCTGCCACATAACCGCGGGCACGGCTTTCGAAAGATCATAACCCTGCAGGGGTGTTCCAACTTAGCCCATCACAAGCTCTCACGATTAGCTGAAGTGATAAATATAATATCATCACTCCTTATCTTAGGGAAATCCGATCAGGCTCGGCATCCCGGTAGCACAAGTCATTTCGACAATGGTAAAACTAGTCCAGCAAGACCTCCCGGCGTGCCGACACCCTGATAGTAGCCGCGCGTATCTCGTCTCAGGCCACGTCCGGATGAGCGCTACGTACAGTAACCGAAGACCCCAGATAACTGGGTGGTACCGCAAGTGACTCTAGTTTGGGACCAACACCATCAGCATTGGCCCCCCTGCTATGTAGAATTAAGAATCCTCGGGGACGCGACCCCCTATGCAATTTTAATTAATTAATTAAGTTGTTATTATGAGGCAAATTAAAACCAATGTTGGGCCTTGCTGGAGGAGTTTTATTCAAAGTCGAACTGCCAAGGGGTCCCCATTTCACCCATCGTGTAAGGAATGCAAAATCAAGGAACATAATGCCGGTTTATCGGCGCCTAAGGTGGCATGAGTGGAACAAAACACCGAGCAAAAGGCCAAGCCTTCCACCCATGCCCAGTATATAGGTGTGTTAATAATAATTATAGATATTGTGATATACCAACAGCAAGTTCCCTCCTGGAACGAACTTCATCTTCACCTACAACTAACAACGCTATAAGAGGGACTGAGCAAGCGAGGCTGAGCAAGCGGGTAACATAGCCAAACAGTGGTTTTGCTAGGAAGGTGTCAAGGTTAGAGGTTTCATGGCAACAAGGAGAGGGCTGACATAAAAATGGGTAGCGCGACATGTAACGATAGCATCGAGACAACTAAGCATGGCAATGGTAGTAAAGGTATCCAAGGGTATGATCATCTTGCTTGGGATTCCGCAAGGGAGAAGAACAAGATCCATGAAGTAGACGGAGCAACAGTCGAGCGAATCCTCACAACTCCGGAACGAAACCGAAGCTATCAAGAGAAGCAAACCGGAAAGAAACAAATGACACGGTAAACACACAATCATAAACATGGCATACGATGCACATCCAAGTATGATGCATGTCCGGTTTAATTATGCATGGCATGGCAAAGTGCACAAACAAGTTCTACAAGTTAAGTGGAGCTCAATATGCAACGAGTTGCATATTGACGAAACACCACATTATATTATTTAGTTGACTCTCGCTTATTTACAAGACAAGATTAAATGTTGGTTAACATGGCAAGAGGTGAAGCATAATAAAACTACACTAGCTAGGCAATTTAAATGAGGCCGGAAAAACAACAACAACATATCCTGAAAATCCCCATGAGCATGTTTAATAATTATAAAGCAACAACAATTAAACATTTTAGTGTTGTTAACATGATGCGGATGACATGATTAAGTTTATGCAATTATGTTAAAAGTTGACAAGAGAGATAAGCAACATTTGTCACCGTGGTGGAAGAAAGGGTGCCACGGCAACGATCCGAAAATGATGCAACGCAACATCTCGGTTCCGGTAACTCGATGAGAGTCCGGTGCAAAAGGAAAGATGGCGTGAACGAGTCACACGAGATGAAAGGTGGGGCGATCCCGTCACCGGGTTCCCACGGGTCGGCGACGAGGCAACCGAGGAACATGACAAAAGGTCGGAACGGGCACGGTGCACACAAGGAAACATTTCATACAACACAACACAAGCATCCACGGGTCATCGGCTCGGCG
The DNA here is from genome assembly GCA_902687465.1 of Secale cereale. NCBI lineage: Eukaryota > Viridiplantae > Streptophyta > Magnoliopsida > Poales > Poaceae > Secale > Secale cereale. The sequence continues at coordinate 501,019,142 of LR738712.1, forward strand.
GTTATACCTTCAGAACAAACGTTCACGGGGCGGTTCGAGAGCGTAGAGGAAGAAGTCGTTCACGGTCATCGGTAGGGGTACTCGTTCCGTAGAGGAATTAGTGGTACACGGCCGAAGAGGAAGTAGTTGTTCACGGTTCTTCGGCGACGGTAGACGTTCACGTTACGTGTCGTGGTACTTGCGACGTCGGGGTACACGGGATCTCCATGTGTAGTCGAACTTGACGCATCCGAAGGGGTACTTGACGCGTCGTGTAGTGTCGTCGTGTAGGCGTTCCCGTTCGTAGATGTACTTGTCATCGTAGCCGTTCGGTCGTCGTGGTACTTGTCATAAGGTCGTCGTGGACGTAGTGGAACTTGGTCTCGGCGACGGTAGTGTAACTTGACGGATCCGAGCTCTTCGAGGGTCGTCGTGGTACTTGTCACATCGACGTCGTGGTACTTGGCAGACTTGGTTCCCTCGTTCTGAACTTGGAAACGACAAGGGCAGCAAGGTTTTGGCGAACAACAGTAGCAACAAAACAACAAAACAGAACGGGAGGGCGACGCGTCCATGGCAGCGGCTGGCTGTGCGCCATGGCGAGGAGGTGCTGGACGGCCTCGACGGGAGGAGGGCTCGGGCTCGAGGGAGCTGCGACCTGGCTGGCCTGGAGACGAGGCAGGTGCATCGGAGGCTGGAGAAGAGGCCCGCACGCGGCGCGAGGCGTTGGTGGCCATGCTGGAGAGCGGAGGCAGCCAGGCGACGACGGTGGTCCGCGGGGCGAAGGAGGCAGGAGGGTCGCGGCCTGAGGGCGGCCTCGCGGATCCAGAGGGCCGGGAGGACGAGGCAGGGCTTGAGGACGGGGCCTCTGCCCGGGCGCATGGAGGCAGCCTCGGCCTTGGGTGCGGGGAGGCCAGAGCTCGGGGCTGGAGGTGCGTCGGGCTCGACGCTGGGGCTCGCAGGGAGAGAGAACGGCGCTGCGGCCTTGCTCCTCTGGCGCGGAGGACGGGCGCTGGAAGGTCGAGCGTGGTGCAGGAGAGGTGGTCGCGCGAGGTGGAGGCTCGGAGGGAGGAGGGGATCGGGAGACTCTGGCGATGCGGCGCTCGGCCAGGGCAATGCAGAGGCCTGGGAAGGGGATCGGGCCAGAAGGGGTGCGGGGCTAGCGAAGCTGCGGCGGCACGAGAAAACGGAGGGAGGAGCGATGGGGAGAGGGTGAGGCTGCGCGCTATCTAGGGTTAGGTCGCCTGGGAGCTGGCTGGGCCTATGGGCCAGGAGGGAGGCGGTTTGGCTGATGGGCCAGGGAGGCTGGGACAAAAGGAGGCCGGTGGGCTGCTGGAACAACTGCGGCTGCACTTCTTCTTTTTCTTTAACAGAAAAGAAAGAGATAGATCAAAATTATTAAGAAAAGGCCACGAACAAGAAATAAAATATGGAACAATTTTGAAAGGCTTTATGGAATAATTCCAACCCAACAAAAATGGTTCCAACAAAATAGGGAAGTGCAAACTAAAAAAATAATTAGCTTGCCTAAAAGGAGTTCAAAAGGAGTCTAGATTTTTGGAGGAGCCTCGAAACAACGGAAAAGAATTAAGACAAGGTTTTGAAGACAAGCTTGATATGGAAAAGGCATGGGGAAAAATATGCAAGTGTGTGTTGGTGATTCCGAAGCAATGGAATATTTATTAATATAGCTCCATGATTATTAGGAGGCTTTTATATGTTATAAAGAGAAGTCACCTTTCCTCGATTTAAATGGACCGAGGGTCCATACAATTTATTTAGGTTGAGATGCAAAATAAATATGACATGATGGCATGATGACATGATGCAATGCGAAAATAAATAACACAATCACAAATGAAACACAAGGGGGAACCCTGAACATCTGGAATCTTCGGGAATCTTCTGGAATCTTCTGGGACGTCGGTCTTCGGGCGTCACAACCTGTAGGATCCCCCATCCGGTTGTGGCCTGAGACTAGATACGTGCGGCTATTGTCTAGGTGTCGGCACGCCGAGAGGTCTTGCTGGATTAGTTTAACCTATGTCGGAATATCTTGATCACGGGATTCCGAGAATACTCGGGCCTTCCCACCTTGGAGTTGCGACTCCGCGGATCGTGAGCTTGTAATGGGCTAAGTTGGGACACCCCTGCAGGGTTTTGAACTTTCGAAAGCCATGCCCACGGTTATGTGGCAGATGGGAATTTGTTAATATCCGGTTGTAGAAAACTTGACACCATGTTCAGAACACACTACCAGCGTGAGTAACCGTGACGGTCATTTTCCAAAAGGGGTTCAGAGAGTGAACACGGTGGGGTTATGATTGACGTGCTTAGATAGGATCACTTCGTGATCACTTTGACGCTCGTGTCACTTCTCTTCTCGCTCTAAAACATGTAAGCTAGAGCTAGTGCAGCTGCAACCTTTTATCTTTCTTCAGCCTTGTTCCACACCCAAGGCTTAGATAGTTCTGCTACCCGGGAACGGGATTGCTGAGTCCTCCGTGGCTCACAGATTCTACACCACACCAGATGCAGGTACCATGGTGAACTACTCGGGTGACGGCACGGAGCTGTACTGGGAGTTCGATGAAGAACGTAGTCGATACTATGTGCACTATCCCGATGATCAGTAGTGGTTTCTACTAGGGGCGATTCGGACCTGTGGCTTTATGTATTTGGTATCTTTCTTTTGGATCTTTGCCCGTAGATGGGTTGTGATGTTATTTGGATGATGATTTGTTTATGTAATGTATTGTGTGACGTGGCGAGTGTAAGCCAACTATCCTTTTGCAATTTCATCCCTATTTTTTACATGAGTCGTGCAAAGATACCAAACTTGAGATCATTCTAGAATGGTCTTATACCTTTAAGTCGTGCCTCGACACGTAGGAGGTATAATCCCATCCTGGGCATTACAAGTTGGTATCAGAGCCAGGTTCCGACCTAGAAACCCCCACTGATTGATCGAATCATTGACGGTTGAGTCTAGGCACACACTAAAAAATGTTTTGAGTCCTATATATATATATATATATATATATATATATATATATATATATATATATATATATATATATATATATATATATATATATATATATATATATATATATATATATATATATATATATATATATATATATATATATATATATATATATATATCGGAGGGTAGGATTTCTTTTGCTCCTCATCTCTTTTCACTCTGGTGAGGACTCCTGACGATAACTCTTGTCTCTTCTACTCTCAAAAATTCACCAATTTTTTTAGGATCACGCCAGTATTGTTTGGATTGTTCCGATGTCTTTGTGACGAGAACATTGTTCTCGATGCCTCCTATCATTTAGGGGTTGTGGCAGTGTCCTGGGTAGTTGAGCTCCGAGGTGTTGTCGTCACAAATATATCGCAGCAGTTCTGGAATACTTAAGACGGCCGACATCGAAAACTCTCCTATACGGTTAGTGGCAAGATAACCCCGACATCACCCAGTACTGGGGAGGTAGTTTGGGAGTATTGTCATAGCTTGTATAGTAGATGCATTTCGAAGGTCCGAGGTAGACGGTTTCCGGAAATAACTGGTTATGTGTTGAAGGATGGATACAGCTGGATGTAGGATTAGAGTTGAGTGCGCGATGCTTCCCATGTATCCCCAACACCTGATTGCATAACTGGAAACTTTCGGAAATCAATAGGTGGGTTCATCTAGTAGTTCGTAGGCATTCTTCCAACAAATGCATGATATGGAGTTCGGGGTTCTACATTGAGTGTAGTAGTTTTATGGGTGTTGTTTCGATCGGGAGTTGCATCTTAAAGGGTCCTTGGCTATGCTGATCCGGGGATTGCAAAACCCTTTTGTAACACGTTCCATAAGCTTTCAGCACGAATATGTCGAACGAAGCTTCTATCTTGTATTTGTTCTATCTGCTCCTTGTTGTTTTTATTTACCTTTTGTTCTTCCAAGTGGCTTCTCGTGAAGATTGTTGTTATCATTAAACTGTGGATTACATTCGTTCATCTTGTTTGAATGTTCTTGTGAAGACTTATGTTGCAATTTCTAGCCGTTGATTCAGCTTATATTTTCTCTCAATCAATGGCTAATAGTTGTCATCTCATTCAGGATGGATCCTAAAAGGGTTCCCAACGCTAACTCAGAGGGTGAAGAGGTTCCTGATCGTCCTCCTTCCCCTCCTCCTCCGTCTGAGGCCTGGAGAGCAATTATGCAAGCGACGAACCAGAACACCCAGATGCTTATGCAAATGATGCAGAACATTCAAGCAAATCAAGGTGCTCATGGGAACCAAGGCCAAGGCAATTTGTTCAACCGACCTCACTTTGCTACACTCAACCAGTTCCTGGCAAACCAACCAAAGGCATTCAGTTACTGTGTGGACCCTCTAGATGCTGAAGACTGGATAACAGAATCAAGAAGCATTTCGAGTGCAGTAACGTGAGACCTGAGGACTATGTGAAGTTTGCAGCCTTCCAACTCAAGGACCAAGCCGTTGATTGGTGGCGGCAGTACAAAGATTCCAGAGAAGGGCGTGAAATCTCGTGGGCTGACTTCTGCAAGGACTTTCGCTCCCACCACATTCCAACAAGTGTCATCGAGGGTATGCGTGAGCAATTCCGCAACCTGAAGCAAGGCTCAATGACTGTCTACCAATATAATTTTAAGTTCCAGAACCTTGCCCGCTATGCCAAGAAAGACATCCCAGATGCCAAGAGCAAGATCTATCAGTTCCGTGGTGGTCTGAAGGATGAACTCCAACTAGCTCTCACCTTGTTCGAGCCTGATGAGTTTGATCAATTCAATAACATGACACTTAAGCAAGAGGCAGCCCAGCTCAAGATGGAAGCTTCCAAAAAGAGAATCAGAGACGCTGTTCACTCCTCCTCTTCTTCCCAAGTGGTCGCAAAGCAGAAGAAGTTTTGGCTTCCACATCCTCTAGTGATCCGACCTCCCAACAACAACAACAAGCATTCTGGTGTCCATGGTTTCTCCCACTCACACAACCAAGGCAATCAGTCCAAGTCGCAGTACCAAGCGCCAAGACCAAGTGTTCCTCCTCCTCGTCCACTTTTTGAGGTCACTTGCTACAATTCCAACAAGTGCACCAACCAGAGCGTCCTTCCGCCTCCTCCACCTGTCAGCACTGCTATTGTCAAGCACAACCCCAAGTCAGCAAGAGTGAATCTGATGAATGCAGCTCAAGAAGAGAGTTCTTCAGATGTGATACTTGGTAACCTTCCAGTCAATCTTAAACCTGCTAAAGTCTTGTTTGATTCGGGTGCATCATGTTCCTTCATGTCATATCCATTTGCATCAAAGCACAATGTTGTCACCAAAAATTTGCCAAGGGAGTTATCAATTGTTTCTCCGGGAAAACTGATGCATTCTAGATTGTATGCTCTGGACGTATCTATTCGGATGGGTGATTACCGCTTTCTGGCTTCTCCGGTTGTTGTCGGCAACTCCAACATTGATCTTATTCTTGGGATGGATCTTCCTCAGCATGATGCTCACATTGATTGTGCAAATAAGGAAGTCAAGCTTACTCATTCCGACGAAGACGTGATTATCTTCACCTCTCGAGATAACACAATCAGGCTATTCTCTCTCAATGACAAGGGCGAGATTAATGCCATCTCTCAAATTCCGGTGGTCAATGAATATGAAGATGTTTTCTCTGAAGAGCTTCCAGGCATGCCTCCGCATCATCAAGTTGAATTCATCATTGAACTCGAGCCCGGTACTGAGCTAGCATGACGGCGTCCGTACAAGCTTTCCCCAGAAGAGTTGAAGGAGTTGAAGAGACAACTCGATGAGCAAGAGCGTATCGGTCTAATCAGGCCTAGTACTTCTCCTTGGGGTTGTGGTGTCTTATTTGTCAAGAAGAAGGATGGCACGGAGTGCCTTTGCGTTGATTACTGGCCATTGAACAAGAAGACAATAAAGAACAAGTATCTGCTCCCCAACATCAATGAATTGTTCGAGCAGCTTAAAGGAGCAAAACTGTTCTCAAAGCTCGATCTCCGGATGGGTTATCACCAGATCCGTATCCGTGAAGAAGATATTCACAAGACTGCATTCAGAACAAGCTACGGCTCCTATGAATACACAGTCATGTCTTTTGGCCTCGCTAATGCTCCACCCACCTTCTCAAGAATGATGCACTACATATTCAACCCTTACACCAACGAATTTGTGCTTGTTTATCTGGATGACATCTTGGTATTCTCCAAGAATGAAGAGGATCATGAAAAGCACCTCTGTCTGGTTCTCGACAGACTCCGTGAACATAAGTTCTATGCCAAGTTCTCTAAATGTGAATTCTGGCTCGATAAGGTCTTGTATCTGGGCCTTATCATCTCTGCTGACGGTATTGCTGTCAACCCTGAGAAAGTTGAAGCGATTGTCAACTGGGAACCCCCTCAGAACGTCAAGCAACTCCGAAGCTTCCTTTGTCTTGCTAGCTATTGCAGAAGGTTCGTTGAGAACTTCTCCAAGATTGCCAAGCCTCTCTCCAACTTGCTGCAGAAGAATGTCAAGTACAACTGGTCTCCGAATTGTGATGTGTCATTCAAAACTCTCAAAGAAAAGCTCATCTCTGCTCCGGTTCTTACTCCTCCGGATGAATCCAAGCCCTACAAAGTATTCTGTGATGCTTCTCTTCAAGGACTTGGTGGTGTGCTAATGCAGGACAAGAAAATTGTGGCATATATTTCTCGTCAACTGAAGCCAAGTGAGAAGAACTACCCCACACATGATCACGAGCTAGCAGCAGTGGTACATGCCTTGATCACGTGGAGACACCTTATGTTGGGCAGAAAAGTCGACATCTTCACCGATCACAAGAGCTTGAAGTACATCTTCACACAGCCGAACCTGAACCTTCGCCAGACTCGTTGGGTTGAGATGATCCAAGAGTATGATCCAAGCATCGAATACACACCTGGCAAGGCCAATTTCATTGCAGATGCCTTGAGCAGAAAGGCATATTGCAACTGTCTCCTTATCAAGCTGTTTCAGCCTGAGCTTTGTGAAGCATTCAGGAAGCTCAATCTCCAAGTTGTTCCGCAAGGCTTTGTTGCAAATCTTCAAGTTGCTCCTACCTTGGAAGATCAGATCCGTGAAGCCCAGCTCAGTGTTGATATGGTGCAGAAAGTGAAACATGGTATTGCAAAGGGTAATCCCAAATATAAGTGCTATCGCGTTGATAAGAAGGACACCTTGTTCTTTGAGGACAGACTTGTGGTTCCCAAGGGTGATCTCAGGAAGCTCATAATGAACGAAGCACATGACTCCCTCCTCTTGATTCATCCTGGAAGTTCCAAGATGTACCAAGACCTCAAGCAATCTTACTTGTGGACTTGCATGAAAACGGAGATTGCCCAATTCGTGAATGAATGTGATGTCTGCAGAAGAGTCAAGGCAGAGCATCAACGTCCAGCCGGTCTCCTCCAACCTCTTCCTATTCCCGAGTGGAAATTTGACCACATTGAAATGGATTTCTTCACTGGGTTTCCCAAGTCCAAGAAGGGGAATGGTTCTATCTTTGTTGTGATTGACAAGCTAACCAAAGTAGCTCACTTCCTTCCAGTCAAAGAATCCATCAATGCAGCTCAGCTGGCAGAGTTGTACACTTCCAGAATTGTGTCGTTACATGGCATTCCTCAAGTTATCTCCTCAGACCATGGAAGTTTGTTCACATCCAAGTTCTGGGACTCCTTTCAGTCAGCCATGGGCACTAAGATCCGTTTCAGCACTGCGTTTCACCCTCAGACTAGTGGTCAAGTCGAAAGAGTGAACCAGATCCTCGAAGACATGCTCAGAGCTTGTGTCATCTCTTTTGGCATGAAGTGGGAAGATTGTCTCCCGTTTGCCGAGTTCTCTTACAACAACAGTTTCCAAGCAAGTGCCGGCAAAGCTCCGTTTGAAATCCTCTATGGCAGAAAGTGCCTTACTCCTCTCAACTGGTCCGAGACTGGTGAACGTCAACTTCTTGGTAATGACTTGATCTCAGAAGCCGAAGAAATGTGCAAAGTCATACTTGAGAATCTCAAGGCCGCTCAGTCGCGTCAAAAGAGCTACTATGACGGCAAGCATCGTGATTTGGCTTTCGACATTGGAGATCATGTCTATCTCCGTGTTTCTCCTATGAATGGCACCCAAAGATTTGGTATCAAAGGAAAGCTTGCTCCTAGATACGTGGGCCCTTTCAAGATCCTTGGCAAAAGAGGCGATCTAGCCTATCAACTCGAGCTTCCATCCAACTTTGCAAATGTTCATGATGTGTTTCACGTGTCTCAACTCCGCAAGTGCTTCAATTCACCTGAACGCACCATTCCATTTGAGGAGATTGATCTTCAACAAGACTTGTCTTACCGTGAGCACCCCGTTGCTATTCTTGAAGAAACCGAGCGCAAGACCCGCAACAAGTCAATCAAGTTCTTGAAAGTTAAGTGGTCACACCATACCGACCGAGAAGCTACGTGGGAACGAGAAGATCGCCTTCGTTCCGAGTACCCTTCCTTCTTCCAGTCCTAGATCTCGGGACGAGATCTTTTCGTAGTAGAGGAGAGTTTGTAATGCCCTAGATGTAACACTTTCCCAATATGGCAATATATGAAACTTTGGCTTCATCAATTCCTTTATGGGCTCTTCTTTCTTTTCGGGTTCTTCGTTTTGTCGTGTGCGTGTGTGCTTTTCATCCATGTCATGTGCATTGCATTTCATCTGTGTTGTCACTTGCATCTGGTCCCACTCGCCTCTTCCCGTTGTTCGTTTCGAGTTCTGGCGCTTACACACGTGCCCGTGGCATCCCCGAGTCCTTCTTTCGTGTGTGGCCGTGTAACGTTCCCGGAATGATGTGAGACTTGTCGTGCGTTGTTGTTTTGGTACGTGTAGGCCGCCTGTCAAGTTTCGTCGCGTTTGGAGTTCGTTTGGCAATCCAACGGTTAACCTAATGGGCTAAAAGAACCTCTTCTTTGAGTCCCAAGACCCCCTCCACAACAGCCCACTAACCCAGCACAACCCTTCCGATCATCTCGTTCGTCGAATTATGATCGCGTGGCCGAAAACCGCTTCCCATTTGGAGTCTCCTAGCTCCCGATGCCTATAAAAACGTCCACACCCCCCATTTTCGCGTCCAAACCCTAGTTCCACCTCCTCCTCAGCCGCCGGACACGTCCGGACGGACCGGACGCGTCCGCCGCCGCCGCCTCGACCACTCAGGTCGCGCCACGTGGCCGCCGTCTGCCTCACCGCCGCGCAGGCCCGCAGGCCCGACGCGAGCCCTCCGCCGCCGCCAACTGGACCGGCCTCTCCGCCCGCAGCAGCGCGCGAGCTGCGCCGCCGCGCTCGCCGGCGCCGGCCGCCGACCGCCGCCGCACGAGCACTCCGCCGCCGCCCCGCATCACCGCCGCAGCCGGTGCCCGCACCCCGCCGCCGGACGAACCCCTCACCGCCGCAGTGACAACTCCGCCGCGCCGCCCCGTGGATCCTCCTCGCCGAGCCGCCGGCCGGCCTCCTCCGCCACCGCTCCAGTCGCCGGAGCCGAGGGCCGCCGCCCCGCCGCGGCCGAGTCCCGCCGGAGCGCGCGATCCAGATCCAGCTCAAACCCTAACGGGTCCGGGACCCGACCCGCGTTGACCCGATCCGTTTGACCGACCCGACCCGCGTTGACCCGATATGTTTGACCGACCCGATCCGCGAGGTTACCCCTGTTTTTTTTCACTAAGTCATGGAGTTTTGCTTATTTTTATTGCATGTTCATGTAGCTGTATATTTTTGTGTGTAAGTCCAATTGAAGCATATGATATGTCAAAATGACCATGGTGATGTGTACTATGTTTTGTTCCATTGTGACATGCTCGTTTGAGTTCATCTAGAGGTCCTAATCTCTGTTGCAAGAGTGCTATTTGATATAAACTGCTGCTACTTGTTATTTTTCATGCCATGTTTGAGATGTGATAACTTGGTGCATGTTTATCCAAATGAAGCAAATGAGATGTAAAAATGTTCATTATGAGATGCTCTACATGATGGTTGCTGTAGCATGCATGTTAGGGTTCATATTGCCATGTTAATCTCTGTTGCAAAAGTGCATGTGGCTGTTAAGTTTCGTAACATGTTATGAGATGCGAATTTGAAGAGCTTGTTGCTATTGATGTGTTTGTCCCCATGTCACATGCCAATATGTTTTAGAATCTCCATCATGTGGTCTTTGCTGTGGTGCAAACCATTTTCCATGATATGCCTTGAGGTGACTTATACATGCTTGCAAACATGCCATGCCAATGTTACTGTTTTAACACTTAGTGAAATTTCTGCTAAGTCTGGAATATGTCTTATCATGATTCTATGTTTGCTTGATGCCCTAGGCAAATCAATGCTAGGTTTGGAGTGGCCATTGATCATTATTTGTTGTACATGTCGTTGTCTATCCATTAATGCCCTTACTTGCTCATATGGGTTGCTGTAGCTTATTTATTTCTTGCTCCCAAGTTGCTATAAAATATAACTGTCAGGTTTTTAACTTCATGATCAAAATGTTGTAGCTTGTTGCTATTGATCCATGCCTCCTATGGAGTTGCTCCAATGGAGTTGTTTGCTGTAGGATATGTCTACTTCATGTCCATGCTTCTTGTTACCATGTTTGAGTGCGGTAAAGTGTATATTTCTTGCTCCAAAGTTGCCATGTGGCTGTTAATTTCAGCTTTGCATTGAATCTTGTTTCGTGTGTATGTGTTGAACCGTTGCTCCGTTTTGAGCACGTCTTATATGAAACTTGTGTGATTTTTCATGTAGAATCATAATATAATCTTGTTTACATGTTTGGAGTATGTTTGCTTGATGTTTGGGTGCATCTTGCACCATCGCCATGCTTAACTTGTTTTGCTCATATCTTCTAGACCGTAGCTCCGATTTAAACAAACTTTATATGAAACTTGACTAGAATTTCGTGTAGATCATCATGGTGCATGTTAAATTGTTGTTTAACAACTTTAACTTAAGGTTTGTTCAGATCTGGACCATTTTTCAACATATGCATATGAGGACTTACCAGATTCGCTATATGTGGATTCTGGCCTCATTTAAATTTGTTGTCTTGTGTTGTTCTTGTGTGCTTCATACCTTGACATGTAATGCATCATAAGTGCATCAGACTTGCATCATGTTGCTTGTGCATTGCACCTTGTTTGATTTCGTGCCTCGTTGTGTTCTTGTGTTGAGTAGAGCCGGAAGCCGAGACCGAGAACGAGAACGAGGTTACTACCGAGGTTGAGTACGAGGAGCCGTCTTACAATCCCATCGACGACTCGATAGGCAAGATGACCTGACCCAGATATCATTACTATCTTTGCCTATTGCTAGATGTCTCGCTCTTTAGCTCATTGCCTCGATGCCCATGTTTGTTTGTCAGCCTTCTATTGTAACCATGAATCTGTCTAACCACCCAACCTAGCAAACCTTTGTTTGGCTAAGTAAGCTTCGCTCAGCCCCTCTTATAGCATTGCTAGTTGCAGGAGAAGTTTTGAAGATTCTTGCTTCATGTTGAAGTTATTGTTGGGATATCACACTATATAAACTCTTAAACTAAATCATCTATATATTGGTAATGGGTGGAAGGCTAAGCCTCTTGCTTGGTGATTTGTTCCACTCATGCCGCCCTAGGAACCGTATAAATCGGTGTTATGTTCCTTGATTATGCGTTCCTAACACGGTTGGGGTTATGGGACCCCCTCGATAACCCACTTAGCGCTAAACCTTTTCCAGCAAGGCCCAACATTGGTACTCCATTTGCCTAACAACTAAAACTTGCATAGGGCTTTGCAAACCCGAGTTCTTAATCAACAACCCGGGCCAGTGCTCCACATGAGTGTTGGTCCAAACTGGGGGTTATGCGGGGCCACCACGAGGGAACTCGAGGATTGGTTTTACCTGTAGGTTCGCCCATCCGGTCGTGGCCTGAGACTAGATACGCGCTGCTATTGTCGGGGTGTTCACACGCCGGGAGGTCTTGCTGGATTAGTTTTACCTATGTCGGAATATCTTGAGCACGGGATTCCGAGAATACTCGGGCCTTCCCACCTTGGAGTTGCGACTCCGCGAATCGTGAGCTTGTAATGGGCTAAGTTGGGACACCCCTGTAGGGTTTTGAACTTTCGAAAGCCTTGCCCGCGGTTATGTGGCAGATGGGAATTTGTTAATATCCGGTTGTAGAAAACTTGAGACCATGTTCAGAACACACTACCAGCGTGAGTAGCCGTGACGGTCATTTTCCGAAAGGGGTTCGGAGAGTGAACACGGTGGGGTTATGATTGACGTGCTTAGATAGGATCACTTCGTGATCACTTTGACGCTCATGGCACTTCTCTTCTCGCTCTAAAACACGTAAGCTAGAGCTAGTGCAGCTGCAACCTTTTATCTTTCTTCAGCCTTGTTCCACACCCAAGGCTTAGATAGTTCTGCTACCCAGGAACAGGATTGCTGAGTCCTCCGTGGCTCACAGATTCTACACCACACTAGATGTAGGTACCATGGTGACCTACTCAGGTGACGGCACGGAGCTGTACTGGGAGTTTGATGAAGAATGTAGTCGATACTATGTGCACTATCCCGATGATCAGTAGTAGTTTCTACTAGGGGCGATTCGGACATGTGGCTTTATGTATTTGGTATCTTTCTTTTGGATCTTCGCCCGTAGATGGGTTGTGATGTTATTTGGATGATGATTTGTTTATGTAATGTATTGTGTGATGTGGCGAGTGTAAGCCAACTATCCTTTTGCAATTTCATCCCTATTTTTTACATGAGTCGTGCAAAGATACCAAACTTGAGATCATTCTAGAATGGTCTTATACCTTTAAGTCGTGCCTCGACACGTAGGAGGTATAATCCCATCCTGGGCATCACAAGTTGGTATCAGAGCCAGGTTCCGACCTAGAAACCCCCACTGATTGATCGAATCGTTGACGGTTGAGTCTAGGCACACACTTAAAAATGTATTGAGTCCTATATATATCGGAGGGTAGGATTTCTTTTGCTCCTCATCTCTTTTCACTCTAGTGAGGACTCCTGACAATTACTCTTGTCTCTTCTACTCTAAAAAATTCACCAATTTGTTTTAGGATCACGCGAGTATTGTTTGGATTGTTCCGATGTCTTTGTGACGAGAACATTGTTCTCGACGCCTCCTGTCATTTAGGGGTTGTGGCAGTGTCCCGGGGAGTTGAGCTCCGAGGTGTTGTCATCACTAATATATCGCAGCAGTTCTGGAATACTTAAGACGGCCGACATCGAAAACTCTCCTATGCGGTTAGTGGCAAGATAACCCCGACATCACCCAGTACTGGGGAGGTAGTTCGGGAGTATTGCCATAGCTTGTATAGTAGATGCGTTTCGAAGGTCCGAGGTAGACGGTTTCCGGAAATAACTGGTTATGTGTTGAAGGATGGATACAACTGGATGTAGGATTAGAGTTGAGTGTGCGATGCTTCCCCTGTATCCCCAACACCTGATTGCATAACTGGAAACTTTCGGAAATCAATAGGTGGGTTCATCTAGTAGTTCGTAGGCATTCTTCCAACAAATGCATGACATGGAGTTTGGGGTTCTACATTGAGTGAAGTAGTTTTATGGGCGTTGTTCCGATCGGGAGTTGCATCTTAAAGGGTCCTTGGTTATGCTGTTCTGAGGATGGCAAAACCCTTTTGTAACATGTTCCATAAGCTTTCAGCACGAATATGTCGAACGAAGCTTCTATCTTGTATTTGTTCTATCTGCTCCTTGTTGTTTTTATTTACCTTTTGTTCTTCCAAGTGGCTTCTCGTGAAGATTGTTGTTATCATTAAACTGTGGATTACATTCGTTCATCTTGTTCGAATGTTCCTGTGAAGACTTATGTTGGAATTTCTAGCCGTTGATTCAGCTTATATTTTCTCTCAGTCAATGGCTAATAGTTGTCATATCATTCAGGATGGCTCCTAAAGGGTTCCCAACGCTAACCCAGAGGGTGAAGAGGTTCCTGATCGTCCTCCTTCCCCTCCTCCTCCGTCTGAGGCCTGGAGAGAAATTATGCAAGCGACGAACCAGAACACCCAGATGCTTATGCAAATGATGCAGAACATTCAAGCAAATCAAGCAAATCAAGGTGCTCATGGGAACCAAGGTCAAGGCAATTTGTTCAACCAACCTCACTTTGCTACACTCAACCAGTTCCTGGCAAACCAACCAAAGGCATTCAGGTACTGTGTGGACCATCTAGATGCTGAAGACTGGGTAACAGATATCAAGAAGCATTTCGAGTGCTGTAACGTGAGACCTGAGGACTATGTGAAGTTTGCAGCCTTCCAACTCAAGGACCAAGCCGCTGATTGGTGGCGGTAGTACAAAGATTTCAGAGAAGGGCGTGAAATCTCGTGGGCTGACTTCTGCAAGGACTTTCGCTCCCACCACATTCCAACAAGTGTCATCGAGGGTATGCGTGAGCAATTCCGCAACTTGAAGAAAGGCGCAATGACTGTCTACCAATATAATGTCTAGTTCTAGAACCTTGCCCGCTATGCCAAGAAAGACATCCCAGATGCCAAGAGCAAGATCTATCAGTTCCGTGGTGGTCTAAAGGATGAACTCCAACTAGCTCTCACCTTGTTCGAGCCTGATGAGTTTGATCAATTCTATAACATGGCAGTTAAGCAAGAGGCAGCCCAGCTCAAAATGGAAGCTTCCAAAAAGAGAATCAGAGACGCTGTTCACTCCTCATCTTCTTCCCAAGTGGTCGCAAAGCAGCAGAAGTTTTGGCTTCCACCTCCTCCAGTGATCCGACCTCCCAACAACAACAACAAGCATTCTGGTGGCCGTGGTTTCTCCCACCCACACAACCAAGGAAATTAGTCCAAGTCGCAGTACCAAGCTCCAAGACCAAGTGTTCCTCCTCCTCGTCCACTTTCTGAGGTCACTTGCTACAAATGTGGTCTGAAGGGTCATTATTCCAACAAGTGCACCAACCAGAGCCACCTTCCGCCTCCTCCACCTGTCAGCACTGCTATTGTCGAGCACAACCCCAAGTCAGCAAGAGTGAATCTGATGAATGCAGCTCAAGCAGAGAATTCTTCAGATGTGATACTTGGTAACCTTCCAGTCAATCTTAAACCTGCTAAAGTCTTGTTTGATTTGGGTGCATCATGTTCCTTCATGTCATATCCATTTGCATCAAAGCACAATGTTGTCACCAAAAATTTGCCAAGGGAGTTATCAATTGTTTCTCCGGGAAAACTGATGCATTCTAGATTGTATGCTCCGGACGTATCTATTCGCATGGGTGATTACCGCTTTCTGGCTTCTCCGGTTGTTCTCGGCAACTCCGACATTGATATTATTCTTGGGATGGATTGGCTTTCTCAGCATGATGCTCACATTGATTGTGCAAATAAGGAAGTCAAGCTTACTTATTCCGACGAAGACGTGATTATCTTCGCCTCTCGAGATAACACAATCAGGCTATTCTCTCTCAATGACAAGGGCGAGATTAATGCCATCTCTCAAATTCCGGTGGTCAATGAATATGAAGATGTTTTCCCTGAAGAGCTTCCAGGCATGCCTCCGCATCGTCAAGTTGAATTCGTCATTGAACTCGAGCCCGGTACTGAGCCAGCATGCTGGCGTCCGTACAAGCTTTCCCTTGAAGAGTTGAAGGAGTTGAAGAGACAACTCGATGAGCAAGAGCGTATGGGTTTACTCAGGCCTAGCACTTCTCCTTGGGGCTGTGGTGTCTTATTTGTCAAGAATAAGGATGGCACGGAGCGCCTTTGCGTTGATTACCGGCCAATGAACAAGAAGACAATAAAGAACAAGTATCCGCTCCCCAACATCAATGAATTGTTCGAGCAGCTCAAAGGAGCAAAAGTGTTCTCAAAGCTCGATCTCCGGATGGGTTATCACCAGATCCGTATCCGTGAAGAAGATATTCACAAGACTGCATTCAGAACAAGCTACGGCTCCTATGAATACACAGTCATGTCTTTTGGCCTCGCTAATGCTCCACCCACCTTCTCGAGAATGATGCACTACATATTCAACCCTTACACCAATGAATTTGTGCTTGTTTATCTGGATGACATCTTGGTATTCTCCAAGAATGAAGAGGATCATGAAAAGCACCTCCGTCTGGTTCTCGACAGACTCCGTGAACATAAGTTCTATGCCAAGTTCTCTAAATGTGAATTCTGGCTCAATAAGGTCTTGTATCTGGGCCATATCATCTTTGTTGATGGTATTAATGTCAACCCCGAGAAAGTTGAAGCGATTGTCATCTGGGAACCCCCTCAGAACGTCAAGCAACTCCGAAGCTTCCTTGGTCTTGCTAGCTATTTCAGAAGGTTCGTTGAGAACTTCTCCAAGATTGCCAAGCCTCTCTCCAACTTGCTGCAGAAGAATGTCAAGTACAACTGGTCTCCGGATTGTGATGTGGCATTCAAAACTCTCAAAGAAAAGCTCATCTCTGCTCCGGTTCTTACTCCTCCGGATGAGTCCAAGCCCTACAAAGTATTCTGTGATGCTTCTCTTCAAGGACTTGGTGGTGTGCTAATGCAGGACAAGAAAATTGTGGCATACACTTCTCGTCAACTGAAGCCAAGTGAGAAGAACTACCCCACACATGATCTCGAGCTAGCAGCAGTGGTACACGCCTTGATCACGTGGAGACACCTTCTGTTGGGCAGAAAAGTCGACATCTTCACCGATCACAAGAGCTTGAAGTACATCTTCAGACAGCCGAACCTGAACCTTCGCCAGACTCGTTGGGTTGAGATGATCCAAGAGTATGATCCAAGCATCGCATACACACCTGGCAAAGCCAATGTCGTTGCAGATGCCTTGAGCAGAAAGGCATATTGCAATAGTCTCCTTATCAAGCCGTTTCAGCCTGAGCTTTGTGAAGCATTCAGGAAGCTCAACCTCCAAGTTGTTCCACAAGGCTTTGTTGCAAATCTTCAAGTTGCTCCTACCTTGGAAGATCAGATCTGTGAGGCCCAGCTCAGTGATGCTATGGTGCATAAAGTGAAACATGGTATTGCAAAGGGTACTCCCAAATACAAGTGCTATCGCGTTGATGAGAAGGACACCTTGTTCTTTGAGGACAAACTTGTGGTTCCCAAGGGTGATCTCAGGAAGCTCATAATGAACGAAGCACATGAATCCCTCCTCTCGATTCATCCTGGAAGTTCCAAGATGTACCAAGACCTCAAGTAATCTTACTGGTGGACTCGCATGAAAAGGGAGATTCACCAATTCGTGAATGAATGTGATGTCTGCAGAAAAGTGAAGGCAGAGCATCAACGTCCAGCCTCTTCCTATTCCCGAGTGGAAATTCGACCACATTGAAATGGATTTCTTCACTGGGTTTCCCAAGTCCAAGAAGGGGAATGATTCTATCTTTGTTGTCATTGACAAGCTAACCAAAGTAGCTCACTTCCTTCCAGTCAAAGAATCCATCAATGCAGCTCAGCTGGCAGAGTTGTACACTTCCAGAATTGTGTTGTTACATGCCATTCCTCAAGTTATCTCCTCGGACCATGGAAGTTTGTTCACATCCAAGTTCTGGGACTCCTTTCAGTCAGCCATGGGCACTAAGATCCGTTTCAGCACTGCATTTCACCCTCATACTAGTGGTCAAGTCGAAAGAGTGAACCAGATCCTCTAAGACATGCTCAGAGCTTGTGTCATCTCTTTTGGCATGAAGTGGGAAGATTGTCTCCCGTTTGCCGAGTTCTCTTACAACAACAGTTTCCAAGCAAGTGCCAGCAAAGCTCCGTTTGAAATCCTCTATGGCAGAAAGTGCCGTACTCCTCTCAACTGGTCCAAGACTGGTGAACGTCAACTTCCTGCTAAGGACTTGATCTCAGAAGCCGAAGAAATGTACAAAGTCATACGTGAGAATCTCAAGGCCACTGAGTCACATCAAAAGAGCTACTATGACGGCAAGCATCGTGATTTGGCTTTCGACATTGGAGATCATGTCTATATCCGTGTTTCTCCTATGGAAGGCACCCAAAGATTTGGTATCAAAGGAATGCTTGCTCCTAGATACGTGGGCCCTTTCAAGATCCTTGGCAAAAGAGGCGATCTAGCCTATCAACTCGAGCTTCCATCCAACTTTGCAAATGTTCATGATGTGTTTCACGTGTCTCAACTCCGCAAGTGCTTCAAGACACCTGAACGCACCATTCCATTTGAGGAGATTGATCTTCAACAAGACTTGTCTTACCGTGAGCACCCCGTTGCTATTCTTGAAGAAACCGAGCGCAAGACCCGCAACAATTCAATCAAGTTCTTGAAAGTTAAGTGGTCACACCATACCGACCGAGAAGCTACGTGGGAACGAGAAGATCGCCTTCGTTCCGAGTACCCTTCCTTCTTCCAGTCCTAGATCTCGGGACGAGATCTTTTCGTAGTAGAGGAGAGTTTGTAATGCCCCAGATGTAACACTTTCCCAATATGGCAATATATGAAACTTTGGCTTCATCAATTCCTTTCTGGGCTCTTCTTTCTTTTCGGGTTCTTTGTTTTGTCGTGTGCGTGTGTGCTTTTCATCCATGTCATGTGCATTGCAATGCATTTGTGTTGTCACTTGCATCCGGTCCGACTCGTCTCTTCCCGTTGTCCATTTCGAGTTCCGGCGCTCACACACGTGCCCGTGGCATCCCCGAGTCCTTCTTTCGTGTGTGGCCGTTTAACGTTCCCGGAATGACGTGAGACTTGTCGTGCGTTGTTGTTTTGGTACGTGTAGGCCGCCTGTCAAGTTTCCTCGCGTTTGGAGTTTGTTTGGTACTGCAACAGTTAACCTAGTGGGCTAAAAGAACCTCTTCTTTGAGGCCCAAGACTCCCTCCACAACAGCCCACTAACCCAGCACAACCCTTTCCATCATCTCGGTCGTCGAATTGTGATCGCGTGGACGAAAACCGCTCCCCATTTGGAGTCTCCTAGCTCCCTATGCCTATAAAAGCGTCCACACCCCCCATTTTCGCGTCCAAACCCTAGTTCCACCTCCTCCACAGAAGCCGGACACGTCCGGACGGACCGGACGCGTCCGCCGCCGCCCCCTCGACCACTCAGGTCATGCCACGTGGCCGCCGTCCGCCTCACCACCGCGCGGGCCCGCAGGCCCGACGCGGGCCCTCCGCCGCCGCCAACCGGGCCGGCCTCTCGGCCCGCCGCCGCGCGCGACCCGCGCTGGCCGCCGACCACCGCCGCCCCGCATCATCGCCGCGGCCGGTGCCTGCACCCCGCCGCCGGACGAACCCCTCACCGCCGCCGCGACAACTCCGCCGCGCCGCCCCGCGGCTCCTCCTCGCCGAGCCGCCGACCGACCTCCTCCGCCTCCGCTCCGGCCGCCGGAGCCGAGGGCCGCCGCCCCGCCACGGCCGAGTCCCACCGGAGCGCGCAATCCAGATCCATCTCAAACCCTAACGGGTCCGGGACCCGACCCGCGTTGACCCGATCCGTTTGACCGACCCGATCCGCGAGGTTACCCCTGTTTTTTTCACTAAGACCTGGAGTTTTGCTTATTTTTATTGCATGTTCATGTAGCTGTATCTTTTTGTGTGTAAGTCCAATTGAAGCATATGATATGTCAAAATGACCATGGTGACGTGTACTACGTTTTGTTCCATTGTGACATGCTTGTTTGAGTTCATCTAGAGGTCATAATCTCTGTTGCAAGAGTGCTACTTGATATAAACTGCTGCTACTTGTTATTTTTCATGCCATGTTTGAGATGTGATAACTTGGTGCATGTTTATCCAAATGAAGCAAATGAGATGTAAAAATGTTCATTATGAGATGCTCTACATGATGGTTGTTGTAGCATGCATGTTAGGGTTCATATTGCCATATTAATCTCTGTTGCAAAAGTGCATGTGGCTTTTAAGTTTCGTAACATGTTATGAGATGCTGATTTGAAGAGCTCGTTGCTATTGATGTGTTTGTCCCCGTGTCAAATGCCAATATGTTTTAGAATCTCCATCATGTGGTCTTTGCTGTCGTGCAAACCATTTTCCATGATTTGCCTTGAGGTGACTTATACATGCTTGCAAACATGCCATTCCAACGTTACTGTTTTAACACTTAGTGAAATTTCTGCTCAGTCTGAAATCTGTCTTATCCTGATGCTATGTTTGCTTGATGCCCTAGGAAAATCCATGGTAGTTTTGGAGTGGCCATTGATCATTCCTTGTTTTACATGTTTGTTTCTATCCATTCATGCCATTACTTGCTCATATGGGTTGCTGTAGCTTATTTATTT
Organism: Secale cereale; assembly: GCA_902687465.1. Lineage (NCBI taxonomy): Eukaryota > Viridiplantae > Streptophyta > Magnoliopsida > Poales > Poaceae > Secale > Secale cereale. Next base: position 501,039,431 of record LR738712.1, read on the forward strand.
CTTGCTCCCAAGTTGCTATAAAATATAACTGTCAGGTTTTTAACGTCATGATCAAAATGTTGTAGCTTGTTGCTATTGATCCATGCCTCCTATGGAGTTGCTCCAATGAAGTTGTTTGCTGTAGGATATGTCTAATTCATGTCCAAGCTTCTTGTCACCATGTTTGAGTGATGTAAAGTATATGTTTCTTGCTCCAAAGTTGCCATGTGGCTGATAATTTCAGCTTTGCATTGAATCTTGTTTCGTGTGTATGTATTGAACCGTTGCTCCGTTTTGAGCAAGTACTATATGAAACTTGTGTGATTTTTCATGTAGAATAATATTATCATCTTGTTTACATGTTTGGAGTATGTTTGCTTGATGTTTGGGCGCATCTTGCACCGTCTCCATGCTTAACTTGTTTTGCTCATATCTTCTAGACCGTAGCTCCGATTTAAACAAACTTTATATGAAACTTGACTAGAATTACGTGTAGATCATCATGGTGCATGTTAAATTGCTGTTTAACAACTTTAACTTAAGGTTTGTTTAGATCTGGACCATTTTTCAACATATGCATATGAGGACTTACCGGATTCGCTATATGTGGATTCCGGCCTCATTTAAATTTGTTGTCTTGTGTTGTTCTTGTGTGCTTCATACCTTGAAATGTAATGCATCATAAGTGCATCATACTTGCATCATGTTGCTTGTGCATTGCACCTTGTTTGATTCCGTGCCTCGTTGTGTTCTTGTGTTGAGTAGAGCCATAAGCCGAGACCGAGAACGAGCACGAGGTTACTACCGAGGTTGAGTACGAGGAGCCGTCTTACGTTCCCATCGATGACTCGACAGGCAAGATGACCTGACCCAGATATCATTACTATCTTTGCCTATTGCTAGATGTCTCGCTCTTTAGCTCATTGCCTCGATGCCCATGTTTGTTTGTCAGCCTCCTATTGTAACCATGAATCTGTATAACCACCCAACCTAGCAAACCTTTGTTTGGCTAAGTAAGATTCGCTCAGCCCCTCTTATAGCATTGCTAGTTGCAGGAGAAGTTTTGAAGATTCTTGCTTCATGTTGAAGTTATTGTTGGGATATCACACTATATAAACTCTTAAACTAAATCATCTATATATTGGTAATGGGTGGAAGGCTAAGCCTCTTGCTTGGTGATTTGTTCCACTCATGCCGCCCTAGGAACCGTATAAACCGGTGTTATGTTCCTTGATTATGCGTTCCTAACACGGTTGGGGTTATGGGACCCCCTCGATATCCCGCTTAGCGCTAAACCTTTTCCAGCAAGGCCCAACATTGGTACTCCATTTGCCTAACAACTAAAACTTGCATAGGGATTTGCAAACCCGAGTTCTTAATCAACAACCTGGGCCAGTGCTCCACATGAGTGTTGGTCCAAACTGGGGGTTATGCGGGGCCACCACGAGGGAACTCGAGGATTGGTTTTACCTGTAGGATCGCCCATCCGGTCGTGGCCTGAGACTAGATACGCGTGGCTATTGTCAGGCTGTCGGCACGCCGGGAGGTCTTACTGGATTAGTTTTACCTATGTAGGAATATCTTGAGCACGGTATTCCGAGAATACTCAGGCCTTCCCACCTTGGAGTTGCGACTCCGCGGATCGTGAGCTTGTAATGGGCTAAGTTGGGACACCCCTGCAGGGTTTTGAACTTTCGAAAGCCATGCCCGTGGTTATGTGGCAGATGGGAATTTGTTAATATCCGGTTGTAGAAAACTTGACACCATGTTCAGAACACACTACCAGCGTGAGTAACCGTGACGGTCATTTTCCGAAAGGGGTTCGGAGAGTGAACACGGTGGGGTTATGATTGATGTGCTTAGATAGGATCACTTCGTGATCACTTTGACGCTCGTGGCACTTCTCTTCTCGCTCTAAAACACGTAAGCTAGAGCTAGTGCAGCTGCAACCTTTTATCTTTCTTCAGCCTTGTTCCACACCCAAAGCTTAGATAGTTCTGCTACCCGGGAACGGGATTGCTGAGTCCTCCATGGCTCAGAGATTCTACACCACACCAGATGCAGGTACCATGGTGAACTACTCAGGTGACGGCACGGAGCTGTACTGGGAGTTCGATGCAGAATGTAGTCGATACTATGTGCACTATCCCGATGATCAGTAGTGGTTTCTACTAGGGGCGATTCGGACCTGTGGCTTTATGTATTTGGTATCTTTCTTTTGGATCTTCGCCTGTAGATGGGTTGTGATGTTATTTGGATGATGATTTGTTTATGTAATGTATTGTGTGACGTGGCGAGTGTAAGCCAACTATCCTTTTGCAATTTCATCCCTATTTTTTACATGAGTCGTGCAAAGATACCAAACTTGAGATCATTCTAGAATGGGCTTATACCTTTAAGTCGTGCCTCGACACGTAGGAGGTATAATCCCATCCTGGGCATTACATGCGTAACCTTGCTTCATCGAGCCAGACTGCCTCGTCGTCTAGGGCGGTTCAAGAGGATGAGGAGGAGGACGAGGACGATGATGATGAAGAAGAGGGCGAGGAAGAGGGAGCATAAGAAGAACATGGGGAAGAAGAGGAAGAGGACGATGAGGAGGAGAGTACGATGATGATGACGGACCTCCAGCAACTCAGACAACCCAGCGCGAGAAGAGGAATGTGCCGAAGAAGGATTGGAAAAGTCCATCCCTATTTCAGAAAGCGCGTACTACTCAGCGCAAGAAGAAGGCGTCCGAGAAGCGATCAAAGACCAACAAGGACCGTACCTCAAAGAGGGGAAGGAGGGAGTGAAGATTTTGTCGTGCCGTTGAACTAGTTAAACATTTTATGTTTGCTTCGTGAACCCTTTGCTCGTGAAACTATTTCGTATTTGTTGAACTTGATGTGTAAAACCATTTGTGGATGTGTGCTTGCTATGTAAACCATCTTTCTTAGTTGAACCATTTTCCTGTGAGCTATTCTTCATATATGTGATACATATGCTTATTTTTTTAAGTATTGAAATTGTTATGTGCAAAAAATTGAAGACAATAGAAGTTAGGTGCAAAAAAAGCACTAGGATCAGGACCTATCGCTAGGGATCTTGACGGTAGGTTTGCACATCCTGCCGCCGAACACTCTGGTGGTAGGGTACCTCCCCCACGAACCTGCGTTCTGTGACAAAAAATGCCACCGAAAATGCGGTTGCACACCCTATCACCACGCTCCATGGCGGTAGGTTTGCAAACCCTACCGTCGTTCCCTCTGGCGGTAGGACAAAACAATGATTTTTATGCCACGTGCCGCTTGCCCCACCCCCTTATCCCCCACTCAGCCGCACGAAGAACAAAGTTCTTCTTCCTATCGCTCCCTCTCTCATCTCCTCCACTCCTCCTCAGATCTTCTTCATTTCTTCACCAATTTTGCGGATCCAGATGGCCTCGAAAAGAGAAAAGTAAGCTCCTCCGATCCCTCCAATTAGTTTGAGTCAAATCACTCCCCCCTCTTGAACTAGATTTAATTTTTTTGTAGCCTAGGAATGATTTATTTTGAGTCAATTTTTTTATATATGATGCATGTTGGTGGATTTTATTTAGATGTGATGATGCATGTTGATATGATGAACCCTAATTCATATTCATGTTTAAAAAAATCAGGTTCATGTTAAAAGAAATCATGATGAACCCTAATTGATATGATGAACCTTGGTGATTGCATCTTGATATATTTTTTTGTTTTTTTGACCACATGATGAACCCTAATTCATGAACATGTTAAGAAAAATCTTCGTATGCTTATTGAAAGATTAAATCATATTTTCTAGGTTACGATTTTTTGAAGGTGATGAACAATTGTGTGATGCATCTATTGAAGGAAATATGCCCTAGAGGCAATAATATAGTTGTTATTTATATTTCCTTATATATCATGATAAATGTCTTTTATTCATGCTAGAATTGTATTAACCGGAAACTTGATACATGTGTGAATACATAGACAAAACAGAGTGTCCCTAGTATGCCTCTACTAGACTAGCTCGTTAATCAAAGATGGTTATGTTTCCTAACTATAGACATGAGTTGTCATTTGATCAACGGGATCACATCATTAGGAGAATGATGTGATGGGCAAGACCCATCCGTTAGCTTAGCACTATGATCGTTTAGTTTTACTGCTATTGCTTTCTTCATGACTTATACATGTTCCTATGACTATGAGATTATGCAACCCCGAATACCGGAGGAACACCTTGTGTGCTATCAAACGTCACAACATAACTGGGTGATTATAAAGATGCTCTACAGGTGTCTCCGAAGGTGTTTGTGGTGTTGGCATAGATCGAGAATAGGATTTGTCACTCCGAGTGTCGGAGAGGTATCTTTGGGCCCTCTCGATAATACACATCGTAATAAGGCTTACAAACAAACGACTAATGAGTTAGTCACGAGATGATGTATTACGGAACGAGTAAGGAGACTTGCCAGTAACGAGATTGAACTAGGTATGATGATACCGACGACCGACTCTCGGGCAAGTAACATACCGATGACAAAGGGAACAACGTATGTCGTTATGCGGTTTGACTCGTAAAGATCTTCATAGAATATGTAGGAACCAATATGTGCATCCAATTTCCGCTACTGGTTATTGACCGGAGATGAGTCTCGGTCATGTCTACATAGTTCTCAAACCCGTAGGGTCCGCACGCTTAACGTTCGATGACGATTGATACTACGAGTTTATGTGTTTTGATGCACCGAGGTAGTTCGGAGTCCCGGATGTGATCACGGACATGATGAGGAGTCTCGAAATGGTTGAAGCATAAAGATTGATATATTGGAAGGTTATATTCGGACACCGAAAGGGTTCCGGGGGTCACCGGATAAATACCGGAGTACTGGGAGGTTACCGGAACCCCCCGGGGAGTAAATGGGCCTTATTGGGCTTTAGGGGGGAGAGAGAGGGGCTACCTAGGGCAGCCCCCCCCCCCCCCCCAATCCTAGTCCGAATTGGACTAAGGGGGAGGGGCGGCGCCCCCTCCTTCCTTCTCTTATCTCTCCCCTTCCCTCTTCTCGTACTCCTACTAGGAAAGGGGAGTCCTACTCCTAGTGGGAGTAGGACTCCCGCCTTGGCGCGCCTCCTCCCCTAGGCCGGCCGCCTCCTCCCTCTCCCTCCTTTATATACGTGGGAAGGGCACCCCTAGAACACACATCAATTGTTCCTAGCCGTGTGCGGTGCCCCGCTCCACAGTTACACACCTCGGTCATATCGTCGTAGTACTTAGGCGAAGCCCTGCGCCGGTAACTTCACCATCACCATCACCACGCCGTCGTGCTGACAAAACTCCCCCTCGGCCTCAACTGGATCAAGAGCTCGAGGGACGTCATCAAGCTGAACGTGTGCTAAACGCGGAGGTTCCGTACGTTCGGTACTTGGATCGGTTGGATTGCGAAGACGTTCGACTACATCGACCGCGTTACTAAACGCTTCCGCTTTCGGTTTACGAGGGTACATGGACAAACTCTCCCTGCTCGTTGCTATGCTTCTCCCAGATAGATCTTGCGTGATCGTAGGTAATTTTTTTGAAATACTACGTTTCCCAACATCTATATGTTTAGGTACGGAGTCGTGGAGCAAGCACCGCCCACTCCATCACCGCCCACTCCTCCCACTCCTCTCCGGCACATCATGTCACAGATGTCGCTCCCGTACGTGTACGAGGCCTTCCCCGAGATGTTGCAGCCGGTGGGATCTGTCTAAGACTTGGTCCTTGAGGCGATGAGGGAAATGCGGTGGCAGTAGAGGGCAGAGTGGATCCTCGTTGATACAAAATCTTGGTCGCAGAGCGTGATGGAGTGGAAGAGTGTCAACGCAGAGATGGAGGCAGATCCAACTATCTCCCGTGTCCGCCGGGAAGGGTGAATTGAAGCTGCCAAGCAGCACTCCAACTAGGAGCTGCGCAATTTGGGCCGGAGAATTTACTTTGAGAGCAATGCGGAGGAGAGAGAGCCAGGATGTCGCCCCCAACTGCATCGGCATTCCAGATCATCAACTGGGGTATGCGGAGGCGAGAACTCCAGAGGGCAAGTCAAGGTGGGAGTGCTTGGTAGGTAGGATGAGCATTCTGCCTCCGCCTGAACCGATGGATTCGCTGCCGATTCTTTCTCCCCGACCAGGGCTAACATACGACGAGATCTGAAGATGTATGCCCGCTATCTGAACTTGTCTTAAGATATTCCTATTAGTTTGTCTTGTGCCTTTTAATCATGTTCTCAGTGAATATGAAACTATGTGCCTCTTGTAATGCCTTGTGCTTTTCATTTATGTTCTCAATGAATATGAAACTATGTGCTATCAAATATAGTTTTTTTTCATAAGTTTGTCTGTCAAATTCAGTTTGACATTAAGTTAACTTCATGCCAATTGCTCTTGTCAATATGAGTGTACTTTCATATGAAAAAAGAGACTCATTACAACACTGAAAAGAGCAAAGTTTCTTCAACAACAACTACTTCAAAATACAAGCTGTGCAAAAAATGCACTATGATGGGACCCTACCGCCGGGGCTGCCGGCGGTAGGTCTGTACACCCTACCGCCATTGGCTAAGGCGATGGGATGTCTGCCAGGTCAGCTCCTGGCCGTTTGTGTGATAGCGGCATCTGTTTCCCTACCGCCCAAGGTCCATAGAGTGCGGCGGTAGCAAAAGGGTCAAATGCCGAAATTATTTCAAACAAGGGTCAGATCCCGAAATTATACCCCAAAAGGGTCAAAACACGAAATTTTGCCCCCACACACCAGCGTTCAAGCCGTCGAGCCGCGCCTCCTTTTTCCTTCTCTGGACAGAGGGATTTTGTCAGGCTCAAGGACAGAACCTGTCATCGCTACCTCCTCAAAGTGTACTGCAAGGTGGATTGACAAAATCCATTCACCTGTCTCATATGCCGCCATATGGCAGCCGTGCCCGGAGTAACACCTCGCCGCGTGCTGCTGCCGTCCAACACATGCCTGCTCCTCCTCTCAATCCCGATGCTCCACCCGCATCGGATGGCTGAAGAAGCCTTGGTGATCGTCCAAAGCATCATCGCGATGCAGTGCCTGTCAATCCAGATGCAAGAACAATTGGCCTCTGCCATGATGACAAAGACAGACATGACAATGATGCCAGAGATGACCGCCGCAGGTGTCGTCATGAGGGGTAGCCATCTAGGCGCGGTCGTATCTTCGAAAGTAGATCATGGGCAATGGAGGTGCGCGGCAACAAGGATTGGCGCGACTCCAGGCACGACGGCCACCATGTCTCACGTCCCAATGATCTCGGTGGTTGAAGGCGGTGCAGGGATAAGTTGTCTACTCTGGATGTGCGGCGCATCAATAGGATCCGGGTGCAGCGCCTCCCTGATGGGGCGGTCATCCCAACTTCGGGTCACCGCTCTCACAACAGATCCCCTGATCGCTCGGCGAGGACGATGCAGATACCCACCCTGGAGACACATCACATCGGGCAGCACAACCATAATCCTCCGTCGTCGCCTCTTACTAATCGAGCTAAGGGCTTCCCCTGCTAGTGACTATGAAACTACCTATGCATCCCCTACAGCAAGTGCCCAGTCTCCCCGTGCTCCATCCCCGTGATCTGCGTCTGAGCCGGCCACCCCGGTCTTCATCCCGGCTGTTGGCAGCGTGGTGACACCGCTGAAGTCTCCTCTTTTTGTTGTTTGCCAGCCAACTTTGCTTCCCGCGCCAAGATCACCCTCGCCAAGGCCAAGGCCACCGACAAAGAGAAGAAAGACGTTGGCTGGAGTGGTGGGCTTCGACGTGAGCCGTCAGAGCCCTCGTCTTCATGCCAAGAATAGGACCATGCCCGTTGCTAACCTCGCTGAAAGGCTGCTGATACGTCTCCAACGTATCTATAATTTTTTATTATTACATGCTATTATATTATCCTTCTAGGATGTTTTATGGGCTTTATTATACACTTTTATATGATTTTTGGTACTAACCTATTAACCTAGAGCCCAGTGCTAGTTTATGTTTTTCCTTGTTTTTGAGTTTTACAGAAAAGGAATATCAAACGGAGTCCAATTGACGTGCCAATTTTTTATGATTTTTTCTGGACCAAAAGAAGCCCCCGAAGTAAAAGAGTTGGGCCAGGAGAGCCACGGGCTGCCCACGAGGGTGGGGGGCGCGCCCTGGGCACGGGGGCGCGCCCTCCTATCTCGTGGACGGCCTGGAGGGCCCCCTAACTTGTGCCCTACGCCAAAAAATCCTATAAATACCGAAAACTTCGGAAATTAACCTAGATCGGGAGTTCCGCCGCCGAAAGCCTCTGTAGCCACCGAAAACCAATCTAGACCCCGTTCCGGCACCCTGCCGGAGGAGGGGAACCCTCACCGGTGGCCATCCTCATCATCCCGGCGCTCTCCATGACGAGGAGGGAGTAGTCCACCCTTGGGGCTGAGGGTATGTACCATTAGCTATGTGTTTGATCTCTCTCTCTCTCGTGTTCTTGAGATGGCACGATCTTGATGTATCGCGAGCTTTGTTATTATAGTTGGATCTTATGATGCTTCTCCCCCTCTACTCTCTTGTAATGGATTGAGTTTTCCCTTTGAAGTTATCTTATCGGATTGAGTCTTTAAGGATTTGAGAACACTTGATGTATGGCTTGCACGTGCTTATCTGTGGTGACAATGGGATATCATGTGATCCACTTGATGTATGTTTTGGTGATCAACTTGCGGGTTTCGTGACCTTGGGAATCTATGCATAGGGGTTGGCACACGTTTTCGTCTTGACTTTCCAGTAGAAACTTTGGGGCACTCTTTGAAGTTCTATGTGTTGGTTGAATAGATGTTTCTGAGATTGTGTGATGCATATCGTATAATCATGCCCACGGATACTTGAGGTGACAATGGAGTATCTAGGTGACATTAGGGTTTTGGTTGATTTGTATCTTAAGGTGTTATTCTAGTACGAACTCTATGGTAGATTGAACGTTACTATGGACTCTTGAATAGATCGATCAGAAAGAATAACTTTGAGGTGGTTTCGTACCCTACCATAATCTCTTCGTTTGTTCTCCACTATTAGTGACTTTGGAGTGACTCTTTGTTGCATGTTGAGGGCTAGTAATATGATCCAATTATGTTATCCTTGTTGAGAGAACTTGCACTAGTGAAAGTATGAACCCTAGGCCTTGTCTCCTATCATTGCAACACCGTTTATGCTCACGTTTACCACTTGCTACCTTGCTGTTTTTATATTTTCTTATTACAAAAACCTATATCTACCATCCATATTGCACTTGTATCACCATCTCTTCGCCGAACTAGTGCACCTATACAATTTACCATTGTATTGGGTGTGTTGGGGACACAAGAGACTATTTGTTATTTGGTTGCGGGGTTGTTTGAGAGAGACCATCTTCATCCTACGCCTCCCACGGATTGATAAACCTTAGGTCATCCACTTGAGGGAAATTTGCTACTGTCCTACAAACCTCTGCACTTGGAGGCCCAACAACGTCTACAAGAAGAAGGTTGTGTAGTAGACATCAGCTGCTCTGCCTAAGAATGGGCGTCGTGGGCGATGGCGATGAGGTCAAGGAGGAAGCGATCGGTCGCTTTGGGCTATGTTCAAGGGCCAGCTCTCTGACTTGGCGATTGCAGGACTACGTGCTCTCTTCAAGCTGGTTTGTGACCTCGCGACGACGATGGAGGACACGTTGTTGCAGCACGGTGGAGAGGGTGGCTCCGAGATGCCAACTCCGGCAAGCGAAGATGCTGCTGCTTAGGTCTACTCTGCCTGTTTTCTTGTTGTTGTAGATTATTTCCAATGTTAAAAAAACAACTACTATGGTTATAATTGCTGGTCTAAACATGGTTTTGTTAGCTGCTGCCCTGATGTGCCTTGTCAAGGTTTTGTTGGCTATGGATGGAGTTGTTCCGTTCAATTAAAGTTGCTTTCCTTCCGCGACGAATAGTCTAAACCTCAGTGTGCTTAATTTGAACGTGTGTGGGTTGAATTGCCCAAACAGAAGAGCCATAGTCAATTCTACTATTGCTACGTCTGCGTGTCATTTGGCATGTTTACAAGAATCAAAGCTCCAAGTTTTTTATGATCTCGTTGCTTCCTTCCTTGGCTGATACAGATTAAAAGGTTTTGCCTAGCGCCCTGCTATAGGCATGAGCGGTGGGATACTGCTGTTGTGGGGTGAAGATCATGTCCGCATCGAGAATGTTCACCATGGCGACTACACTCTCTCGGCACAAGTTACTATCATCAACTCCAATACTTCCTTCAAGTTTACCAGGGAGGGAGGGAGAGGATGAGAAGCTTCGATAAAGTGGGGAGGGATCTGCTACGGGGAGAGCAAGAGAAAGAAGTGTTTTTTAGGGTCCCGAGGAGAACTAACCCAAATAAGCACCTCTTGGGTGTGTTAGTTTTTTGGGGTGGGTTAGATGCATCTAATCAAAACTAACCCTCCTGCTTGGAAATTTTTGGGTTAGTTGAGTCCAAACTAACCAAACTAACTCTAACTCAAGGATCCAAACATGGCCATTGTTGTACTAGACTTAATTTACATGATATGTACGGATGATTTGTGCTATTTCTATCCGAACTTTGGTGAATATCGATCGGTTTGCATGAATTTTGTCTGGTTAGTTGAAATGCGGGTTAAATATATGTGGGCAACATTGGATGGTTGACTCCCGCATCCATGTTCGCGGACTGGTCCCTTGTCCGCAAATGGATGCGTGAGTAAATTTGCAGGTCACCGTTGAATATGCCCTTAAAGACGTTTCATCAATCATAATCATTGTATGTTGAGGTCTTCAGAATCCAGTGATCAAAGTGGACCCTAGAGCCAAGTTTGAGTACCATCTATATAATTTACTTAAAAATGTTACATTTATATGAAAAAATATTCTAGTGAATGAGCATTTTCCCAAATTACATTTAAGAGCCTCTTTGACTCGTGGGATTTCAAAAACATAAGAACAGAAAAATGTAGGATTACAAAAACATTCTAGTGAATGGGAAGTTTTCTAAATTACATTTAAGAGCCTCTTTGACTGGCAGGATTTCAGAAACATAAGAACAAGACAAAACATGTAGGATTACAATTTCATGTCCATTTGAATCCTACAGGAATCTGGTTAGTACGATTGCATGACAAGAGAAACATAGGGTTCTTTCCAAGAGGTTTGAATGGATGCTAAAATGCTTGTAGATGTACAAATCAAATGACCAATATATGAAAAATTCCTAGGATTGTGAAAATCCTTCTTTTTCGAGGGTACGCCAAAGGCGTACCATAGCTTTATAGAAGGGAGAAAAATATGTACAAAAGTTATACACAAACGCTAGTCGGCGGTCACATGCCGACCCCGACCAAGCCTCCACCCCACTCCTAAGACTACTCTATTCCTCGAATCTTGGTCTTCCTCCAAAAGCTCCTGCCGTAGCCCATATCCTCAACTCGTCGCATATCCTGTCGACGGTCTCCCCTACGCTCAAGATAAGCCTTGATCGAAACACTCTCGCGTTCCTTTGCTTCCAAAGTGTCCAACACACTAGCATCACGAATGTGTCGAATCCTTTCCGGTTTTGCTTATGCAAGTGTTTTCTAGCATCCGTCCATCACTTCACCAGGCAAGACTCATATGTAGGGCAAAGCTCCGTCATCAGTCCCGTCCGGTCCATGCAGCTGTACCACACTTGCCTGGAGAACACACACTGCTGCAATATGTGTTCCACCTTGTCTTCCTCTTGATCACAGAACAAGCATTTAGACGTTTGGTCTTGTAATCCGTGCCTCGCCCTTCTATCAGACGTCCAAAGACGCGAGCCACATGAAGATTTTGCACGCAAGCGGAGCCCAACATTTCCATATTGCTTCGAATGAGTGAAATCTAACTCCTCCCTCAGAAAGCATCTTGTATGCGGAAGACGCGGTGTAAACTCCTTCTTTGTTCCAAGCCCAAATTGGACTGTCCTCAACCTGAGTGTCCAATTGAACCTCCGAAATGATTTCCCACAGTCCGATAAACTGGGTCAGACCATTTGTGCCCAGGTCACCCACAACGTCATTCATCCAATCATGCATGCGCACAGCGTCGCGCACCAGCCTCCGGTTAGCTACGTGTGTGCGCACTCTCGCCACAACCAAGGGTGCAAGCTCTGAGATGGTTGCACCAAGGAGCCACCGGTCTTTCCAGAACAAAATCTTGTCTCCAGCTCCAACCTTCCATTTAACCAGACTCCCAAAAGCTTGGGCGACCTTTTTGTCCGCGGTCAAGTTAAGTCCTTGCCAGGGCCTGGATGCATCCGTGCGCGCGAGCCATTCCCAGCGTAATCCTAGAGCAAGGCCATGCTTGGATAGGTCAATGACGCCCAATCCTCCGAGCTGCTTTGGCCTACATACTCTAGCCCAGGACACCACACACTTTCCGCCATTAACCTCCTCCGTCCCGGCCCAGAAAAAAGCCCGACAACCTTTGTCCACTCTTTCCAGAGCCCATTTTGGTGCCTCGGCAACCATAAGGTGGTGCGTGGCCCTCGCTCTCATGACTTGGTTGACAAGTATAAGCCTCCCCGGCCTAGTCACCAAGCCCCTTTGCCATCCTGGCAGAATGTGAAGTGCCGCATCCACAATTGGCTGCCACTCGGATCTTTTGAGTTGCTTGTGAAAGTGCAACTAATCCCCGGGTGGTTTTGGTAATTAATAACAACATATATATCATTGAACTAACATTATCTTGAGAATCATTTCAGAGAATTTCGATGATATGGGTATGGAAATGTCTGAAGAAGTGGACCCCTCAAAATGCTAAGACAAGCATTGGCAAAAGCTCAAGACTCCATTTTTGGTTTAGTGATCAAAGATCACATTGAGTCCATAGGAAAAGCCAATACTATTAAAAGGGGATGAGGTTGTGTTAATGTTCTTGTTGCTCAAGTGCTTGGTGATCTAACTCCCTCAACTATCAGCACTATTCACTACTTAACACACACCCATAAGTAATCTCGGTCAAACCAACTCTGTCTCACCGAGATGAAGTTATCTCCACAAACCCTAACATCTCGGTCACACCGATTTCTCCAACTCAGTCCCACCGAGATGAACCTCTTCAGTTGTTTCTCCAAACCCTAGCTTCTCGGTCAAACCGATTCTGAGCTTCGGTCTCACCGAAAAAGGGCTGCCAACCTTCTGTGATCAGTTGACATCAATTCGGAATATCCGAGTTTATATTTTCGGTCTCACCGAAATGGCAAACCCTAACCTTTGACTCACTTCGGTCTCACCGAGATGGTATTTTCGGTCCCACCGAAAATCCCAACGTTCACTATATTTGAACTTTCGGTCTGACCGAGTTTTCACTTCGGTCTGACCGAGATTGGTCAAATGTGTGTGTAACGGTTGGATTTTGTGTGGAGGCTATATATACCCCTCCACCCCCTCCTCATTCGTGAGGAGAGCCATCAGAAAGTACCACCATTCCTACCATACACTTTCTGAGAAGTGAACCACCTACCCTTGTGTTGAGATCAAGCTATTCCATTCCTACCATATGAAACTTGATCTCTAGCCTTCCCAAGTTGCTTTCCACTCAAATCCTTCTTCCACCACAGCCATATCAGTGAGGAGAGTTGAGTGTTGGGGAGTTTATCACTTGAAGCACAAGAGCAAGGAGTTCATCATCATCAACACCGTCTATTACCTTTTGGGGGGTGGTGCCTCCTAGATTGGTTAGGTGTCGCTTGGGAGCCTCCGTCTTGATGATGTGGAGTTGAACCAAGAAGTTTGTAAGGGCAAGGAGATCGCCTACTTCGTGAAGATCTACCCCGAGTAAGGCTAGTCCTCCGTGGGCGTAGGCCGTGATGGAATAGACAAGGTTGCTTCTTCGTGGACCCTTCGTGGGTGGAGCCCTCCGTGGACTCGCGCAGCCGTTACCCTCCGTGGGTTGAAGTCTCCATCAACGTGGATGTACGATAGCACCACCTATCGGAACCACGACAAAAATCTCCGTGTCACCAAACTGCGTTTGATCTTCTCCATCTCCTTTTTACATGTGCAATTTACTTTCCGCTGCATATACTCTAGAATTGCATGTGTAGGGTGTTACTTGAATTAATCTTGTTTGTGAAACTGCCAAAAACTTTGCATGATCTAAAGGCAGATTTTTTATATTGTCAAGTAGTCTAATCACCCCCCCCTCTAGACCTACTTCGATCCTACAAGTGGTATCAGAGCTTTGGTCTCCATTGCCTTGGTTTCCATTGCATTGGACTCCATAAGCTTGGTTTCACAACCTAGGAGAGTATGGCGTCTAGTGAGGGTAATTATCGTAGAGGTCCTTACTTTGATGGTACAAATTTTGCTAGTTGGAAGCATAAAATGAAAATGCATATTCTTGGTCATAACCCTGCCGCATGGGGCATTATTTGTGTTGGCATGCAAGGTGATTTCTTTGAAGAAGGAAAAGTTCCGGATCGCGAAGCTACACCCGAAGAGTTGCGGATGTTGCAAAACAATGCTCAAGCTTGTGACATTCTCTTCAATGCTTTGTGTCCCGAAGAGTTCAACAAAATCAGCCGTCTTGAGAATGCTAAAGAGATTTGGGATACTTTGGTTGAAATGCACGAAGGTACTGAATCTGTGAAGGAATCAAAGCTAGATATTCTTCAAGGTCAACTTGACAAGTTCAAGATGAAGGATGGTGAAGGAGTCGCTGAAATGTACTCTAGGCTTGCTCTCATCACAAATGAGATTGCTGGCTTAGGAAGCGAAGAAATGACCGACCGATTCATCATTAAGAATATTCTCAGAGCTTTGGACGGAAAGTATGACACCGTGTGCACTTTGATCCAAATGATGCCAAACTACAAGACTCTCAAGCCAACTGAAGTCATTGGAAGAATTGTTGCTCATGAGATGACACTTAAGGATAAGGAAGAGCTTCACAACAAGTCAAGTGGTGCTTACAAAGCTACAAGTGATGCTCCTACTACCTCAAGTGACAAGCTAATTTCCAATGAAGAGATAAGCCTAATGGTCAAGAACTTCAACAAGTTCTACAAGAATAGAGGCAAAGAAAGAAGCTCAAAGTCTAGATCATATGATGGAAAGAGATCTTCTAGTCGTGATCGAAACTGCTACAATTGTGGAAGACCCGGACACTTCTCAAATGAGTGTACGGCTCCCCACAAGAGAAGAGAAGAATCTCCAAGAAGAAGAGCAAGAGATGAGTCACCTCGGAGAGAGAGAAGGAGTAGAGATGATCGTTATGAACGAAGACCCTCTCGGAGAAGCAAGGATTCGGAGAGGAAAGACAAGTCATCAAGGAGCTACACAAGAAGAAGACAGCAAGCTCATGTTGGTGAATGGGTCTCCGGCTCCGACTCTGACAGTCAATCCGATGGAAGCTATCACTCCGACTCCGACTATAGTCAAGATGAAGGTGTTGCCGGACTTGCACTCGTATCCTCCAACTCCAACTCCTACGACTTATTTGATTCACCAAACGAGGGAATTGGAAGATGCTTCATGGCTAAAGGCCCCAAGGTAACACACCCTGAATTCATTGACTTTGATAGTGATGAGGATGACTTACTTGGTGAAGATGAGCTCTTGCATGATAAATCTAGTGAGCTTAGTAATGATGAAAATGCTAGTAGTCTTTATAGTCGAGAAGAGTCGAATGACAATGCTATGAAGGAGATTGAGCGTCTAACTAAAGAACTAAACACTCTTAAGTTAGCTCATGAAACAACTCAAGAAGATCATAGAGAGCTCCTAAGATCTCATGAGAAGCTACGCTTCGAGAAGCTCACACTAGAGCAAGAACATGAGTTTCTAAAAGCGATCAATGACGATCTTCGAAAGAAGAGTTCTTCATATCTTGCCAAACGACTTCTCTTGTCTAATTTCTTGCCACCTATTAAGACTAAGCATGACAAGCATAAGAAAAATTCTTCCTCTAGTAGTAACAATAACCATGTTAAATCTAATGTTGTTACTTCTAGTAGTTCTCTTGATTCCACTAACAATGTTTCAAGCCAAGTTACACTTGAGCAAGAGAATAGTTTATTGAAAGGGATCATAGAGAAAGGTGTCTACAAGAGTCTTGCCGGAAGCAAGAACTTTGAGGAAATTATTCGCAAGCAAGGAAGGCACCGGAAGAATCAAGGGATTGGTTTTGAGCGAAAGTTCAACGCCGAAGGTGTTGAGTGGGAAGAAGGTCAATATCCTACTCCACAGTTTGTCTCTCAAAAGGAGAAGTATGATCCTACTTCTTCCAATGTGGAACAAGCTCAAGATGACCTTCCACCACAAGACCACAAGCTAAAAGCCAAGGACAAGCTTCAAGAGGAGATTGATGCATTCATTGAAGCACCTCAAGCCATGGTCAAGTGGGTTCCCAAGGACACGTCAAGTTCTACTTCGTCAAGCTCAACTACAACCCCAAGGATTTCCATCAAGATGATGTGGATCCCGAAGAAGAAGAACTAGAAGGTTCTTGAGGGTGACTCCGCCAACATACTTCACTCACATTCATTTTGGCAACTTGTGCAATCAACTTCCACATCATGCACTAGTTCATGGAGTCACAAACCCTCTTGTTGGTAAGTCAAGGGACAAGGTAATCATTGCTTTCATGGACATCATCTATTGTGAACTTCAATCTATGTCCATGGATATCCTTGTTTGTTCCTTGTGGGACTAACCCATGTAGGTACTGAAAGTGCCCTAATCCAAAGGATAGCTCCCAACTCTTGATGATCTACATCAACATTGAGCATCCACATCTTCAACATCTACATGAAGTCTTCTACGACAACCCAAGGTTAGTTTGACCCTTTAAAAGGGGTTCTCACATCTAGGGGGAGCTTTGCTCTAAAAATTGAGCTAAAGCATCTCCAAATGATGTGAACACATAAATGCTTTATGTAAAAGTGGTAACCCCACTTGTGCTTAAACGATGAGTATGACCTATGATCAAATGTTTTCATTTGGCTCCTAAGTCAATATACTCATATATAGATGACCTAGTCATCGACAATTTGTGTGCTAGTAGCTAGAGTTTTGGTTGTGCATGTTTGACACATATTTCAGTTGCTATCTTATTGTGTGAGCATGTTGAATGCATGATTCTATTCATTCAAGGACATCCATTTGTGGTTTTGATTGTTTTGGTTTCTTTTTCTGGCCAAATGGATGGACAAGAATGCCTAAGCACCTTCCCTAGCTATCTATGCTATCTTGTCTCAAATTCTATTCATGCTTATATCACAACTTTGAACAAGTCTTTTTCGGACAGTCCGAGTGAGGAGCACTCGGAACCACCGATTCGTCTAAGGCTGACTTCCAAAACCTTCTAAGTCCATTTCGGTCTGACCGGCTTCTCAATCTCGGTCCAACCGAAACACTTAGATTGATCTAGGTTTCATCTCGGTGAAACCGAGTTCAAAATCTCGGTCTGACCGATATGCGTAACTGCACTGCAATTATGCATCTCGGTGACACCGAGTTTTTCAACTCGGTCCCACCGACAGCATGGGGTTATATATACTGAGGGTTGCGCGCGATCTATTCCTTTCAAACGTTCGCCCTCCAAGACCCCTGCTGCCGCCGCCCTGATCTAAGGATCGTCGCCGTCGTCGCCTGTGCGCCCTCGCCGCAGGTCTCCGCCGCCGTCAACGGTAATCTTCTCCGCCGTTGCCGCCGTAGAGGGACACCACCAAGTTAGGGTGTGTCCCGATCCCTTTCATGCTCCACTTCTGATTCTTGCATGATAGGACTGCCCTGATTCAATCCACGTTTGATATGATCCCAATACATTGTTCAGATCTTCTAGTTTCGAGGAAAATTCTTTGGTTTAGGTTTCCACGGAATGCATCTCGGTGAAGCCGATTCCTGAAACTCGGACTGACCGATTTGGTCTCTGACCATTGCATTACACAGTTCGGTCTGACCGAGTTGCGGAAATCGGAATGTCCGAATTGAAGTTTCTGTGAAACCCTAAGTTTTCGGTAGGACCGAAACCCATTTCAGTCTGACCGAAAGTGGTGTGTAGGTTCTGTTGAACACTTCGGTTACACCGAAACTTGAAATCGGTTTGACCGAAATACATTCTGTGAAAACTCAAAACTAAGTTTTTAACTCATTTTTTTTCAAAAACTTCTGCAGTTGTGATAACTCTTCTACTCTGCCTACACCTTATCTTTTCACAGGTCTTTCAGCCATGTCAGATGTCAGTGACAGCCAGAACAGGTCTGAATCACCATTTGCTGAAATTCCAGAGGCAGATACAAGTCCTGCAAGCAGTTCTAGTGATGATGGTGAGAGGAGCACCCCTAGTGGTTTGCCTCCCGCAGCTACGAGAACCAGGAAGAAGAGAACTTCTGATGATGAGGATTTCGACTTTGTTGCTGAGGAAGTTACCTCCAAGCCCAAGAAGAATGTGGTTGCCAAAGAGCACCAAGGGCAGCAAACAAGGAAAGGCACAAGTAAAGTGAAGCAATCAGCAGTTGCCAAGAAGCTCAACTTGGAAGAGCCTGCTCCAAGCAAGGTGAAGAAGACTTCCAAGAGGAAGAGAGTTGTTTATGCTGAACCTCAAGTTGATGCTGAAGAAGAAGAAGAAGAAGATGCACCCCAGCCTCCTCCTCAGAAAGCTAAGTTCATGGGTGATGCTATTCGGGCTCAAGCCTCCTCCAAGCCCAAGAAGTCTGCTCAAGCTAAGGCAGCTCCAGCGAAGCCCAAGAGGACAACCAGAAGCATTCCAGCTTCTGAGAAGAACAAAGGTGAGATGCCACCTTCTGAGTCAGATGAAGAGCATGTGTTGCTCAAGCTCCGTCCCAAGTTGCCACTCCACAATGATGCTCATCCTCAAGCTGAGGACATGAAGGCAAGGAAGGACAAAGGTCTCAGGCTATGGAGACAGTCTGATCCATATGCCGTAAGAAGAAGGACTGCTGTGGACCCCAGATTCCACACCAGAGAGCAGCAGGATTTCTATGAGACCGTGCTAATGGATAAGAAGCCCATTGTTGCTGACACCAGGTATGTTGACTGGAAGTATATTGACAGTAGAGAGCACCGGGACTTCTTTCCCCATGTGCATGAGAGCTTTACTGCATGTGGAGTTGCTGATTTTGTGGGTCAAGAACTGACAGCATGGAATGACGATATGATCATGCAGTTCTATGCCACAGCCCATTTCTACCCCGATGGCAAGATCACCTGGATGACTGAAGGTCAACGGTTTTCTTCGACTGTTGCAGAATGGGCAGAACTTCTGAACGCTCCTGTGCAGAGAGAGGACGACATTGATGTCTATGGGATTCCTAAGAAGAGTCATGATTCTATGAAGAATATGTACAAGGAGATCCCAGCTGCTGATTTGGAGGGATGGAAGCTCGGCTCAGTGTATTATCTCCAGGCAGGTCTGACCACTACTAACACTATTCTGAGGCATACTTTGATGCCTAAGTCAGGTGACCACCGGATGATACGAGACTATTCTATCAACATGCTGCACATTCTCGATGAGAAGGCACCTTTTAAGGTGATGGACTTGATGGTAGAAACCATTAAGAGGACTGCAGCTGACCAAAAGAGGTCATGTGGGTTTGCACCGCAGATACAGATGCTCATCAACGCCAAGTTTGGCACGGGCAAATTCATGTTGGATAGGAAGCACTTGCCACTGCAGCCAGAGCATGAGGACAACGTAGTTGTGATGGATGAAGAGGATCCCACCTCAGTTGAAGGGCAAGCCAAGATCGAAGCTGCAAGGAAAGCCAAAGCTGACAAAGAGGCAGCAGCAGCAGCAGCTAAGCCAAAGAGCTTTGGAGAACAGATTCTTGAAGCAACCCAGAGAATTGAACAACGCCTGGCCAGCATTGAGCAATCTCAGGAGAGCCTTGAGAGGATTGTCGAGGACAAGATCCACGCTCTAGACGTGAAGCTGACTGAGATTCAGGTGTCTGTCAACAAGCTTGAGGCAGACATGGAGGAGACTAGGCAGGAGAGAGCAGAGCTTATGCAGGATGATCTAGTCCAGGACTCTCATCGCCAGACTGCTCAGGTTCCCAGAGGATCCAGATCTGCAGCTATCCCAGTGACAGACTCCAGGGCTACCACTTCAGCACCAGCTACAGCTCCAGCAGTTCCTACAGCTCCAGCATCCACTCCTCCACCGCAGACATCAGCAGAGGTCTTCGCAGATGCAGCTATCTCTACACCGACATCGACCCAGACGGGAGCCGCCAGCCGAGCCCGCAGTGACGTTTAGTTCTATACCTTTTCGAACTTTTTGGTAACTTGTTGCCAAAGGGGGAGAAATTGTTATAGATCATAGGGCTTCGAGAGAGAGAGTGCTCTTTCGTCTTTTCGTTCTTTTGCCGGTTTTCCTTGAGATACATTGGTTTCGTTTGGTTCCAGATACTTTATGTGTGCTTGCTACTATGTTTGATGCTACCTTAATGAGTGCTTAGCCATACTATGCTTTAATGTGTGCTTATTGCTTATCCTATGCTATTCCTTATTGTATGGCTATTTACTCTTGTCTTGGTGATTAAGTGCATGTTATTCATTCTTATCATTTTGTGCGCTCCACCAAGATGTATGTGACATGGAAGAGTGACCCATAATCCTAATCGATTGTGCATTTGCATTCAAACGCAAATTTTAAATAATGCACAAATTTAGGGGGAGCTCTTGTTTATCACATACTTCTCAAAGCGACGATATTATTCATTGATTATATCTTTTGTCGAAGCTTTGATCTATATGTTGTCATCAATTACCAAAAAGGGGGAGATTGAAAGTGCAACTAATCCCCGGGTGGTTTTGGTAATTAATAACAACATATATATCATTGAACTAATATTATCTTGAGAATCATTTCAGAGAAGTTCGATGATATGGGTACGGAAATGTCTGAAGAAGTGGACCCCTCAAAATGCTAAGACAAGCATTGGCAAAAGCTCAAGACTCCATTTTTGGTTTAGTGATCAAAGATCACATTGAGTCCATAGGAAAAGCCAATACTATTAAAAGGGGATGAGGTTGTGTTAATGTTCTTGTTGCTCAAGTGCTTGGTGATCTAACTCCCTCAACTATCAGCACTATTCACTACTTAACACACACCCATAAGTAATCTCGGTCAAACCAACTCAGTCCCACCGAGATGAACCACTTCAGTTGTTTCTCCAAACCCTAGCTTCTCGGTCAAACCGATTCTGAGTTTCGGTCTCACCGAAAAAGGGCTGCCAACCTTCTGTGATCAGTTGACATCAATTCGGAATATCCGAGTTTATATTTTCGGTCTCACCGAAATGGCAAACCCTAACCTTTGACTCACTTCGGTCTCACCGAGATGGTATTTTCGGTCCCACCGAAAATCCCAACGTTCACTATATTTGAACTTTCGGTCTGACCGAGTTTTCACTTCGGTCTGACCGATATTGGTCAAATGTGTGTGTAACGGTTGGATTTTGTGTGGAGGCTATATATACCCCTCCACCCCCTCCTCATTCGTGAGGAGAGCCATCAGAAAGTCTACCATTCCTACCATACACTTTCTGAGAAGTGAACCACCTACCCTTGTGTTGAGATCAAGCCATTCCATTCCTATCATATGAAACTTGATCTCTAGCCTTCCCAAGTTGCTTTCCACTCAAATCTTTCTTCCACCACAGCCATATCAGTGAGGAGAGTTGAGTGTTGGGGAGATTATCACTTGAAGCACAAGAGCAAGGAGTTCATCATCATCAACACCGTCTATTACCTTTTGGGGGGTGGTGCCTCCTAGATTGGTTAGGTGTCGCTTGGGAGCCTCCGTCGTGATGTGGAGTTGAACCAAGAAGTTTGTAAGGGCAAGGAGATCGCCTACTTCGTGAAGATCTACCCCGAGTAAGGCTAGTCCTCCGTGGGCGTAGGCCGTGATGGAATAGACAAGGTTGCTTCTTCGTGGACCCTTCGTGGGTGGAGCCCTCCGTGGACTCGCGCAGCCGTTACCCTCCGTGGGTTGAAGTCTCCATCAACGTGGATGTACGATAGCACCACCTATCGGAACCACGACAAAAATCTCCGTGTCACCAAACTGCGTTTGATCTTCTCCATCTCCTTTTTACATGTGCAATTTACTTTCCGCTGCATATACTCTAGAATTGCATGTGTAGGGTGTTACTTGAATTGATCTTGTTTGTGAAACTGCCAAAAACTTTGCATGATCTAAAGGCAGATTTTTTATATTGTCAAGTAGTCTAATCACCCCCCCTCTAGACCTACTTTCGATCCTACAGCTTGATACTTAACTGAAGACCTAGGTATTTGCGAGGAAAAGTGGTGATCTTCCAAGGGAGCACCGACTTCACAAGCTCTTCATCCTCACTCTCGGCTCGAATCATAATAGCCGCTGATTTGGCGAAGTTTACTTTCAACCCCGAAGCCTATCCAAAAATAGTTAGGACTTCCTTGACGAACATGAGGTCGGGCCAAGTTGGTTTGATGAAAAGAACTACGTCATCCGCGTACAGAGATAGGCGCTGCAACGGACTGCAGCCATTGATCTTGCTCATCACTCGAGCCTCGTGCGCCTTGATGATCATAGCTGTCAGTACATCCATGGCGATGACAAAAAGCAGCGGGGAAATCGAATCTCCTTGCCTCAATCCTTTAGCGTGCATGAACTTGCTGCCAGCGCTACCATTAACCAGCACTCTGGAACTGGCCGTGGTGAGGAGAATCGCAATCCAAGATATCCAGCGCTCCGAGAAGCCTTTTGCTCTTAGCACTTCGAACAGGAACAGCCAAGCCAGAGAGTCAAATGCTTTAGTGATGTCAAGCTTGAGCAGCACACCTTTTACTTTTCTGCGATGCAATGATCTTGCCATTTGTCTCACGAGCAAGAAGTTATCATGGAGGCATCTACCTTTGATGAAAGCGGACTGGTTCACGTGCACCAGCTCGCCCATGCGAGGTCTTAGCCTAGAAGTTAGGAGCTTGGAGGCAATCTTGGGCATGCTGTGGACAAGGCAAATGGGTCTGAAATCGAACACAGAGCAAGCTTCCGGCGACTTCGGCAGAAGAGTGATCAACGCTTGATTTAGCCTCCCAAAACCCCTCACATTGCCAACAAAGAGCTTGTGAATTGCGGCAATGGGACCCAACTTGATCACCTCCCAAGCCTTCTGGAAAAACAGACCGATGAAGCCATCCGGCTCAGGCGCCTTGTCCGAGGGCATCTCCTTGATGACTGCCCAAATCTCATCCTCGGTAAACACATTGTCTTGCTCAGAGAGATCAATGCGGGCAATTCCCAGGTCCTCCAAATCCAGAGTGAATTCTCTCGCCACCTCTTTGCCCAACAAATTTTTGTAAGCATCATAGAACGCTTCCTCTTTGCCTCTCTGATCCGTGATGATACCACCCTCCGTATGCAAAGCTAGGATGTAATTCTTCCTACGTCTTCCATTAGCCACCAAGTGGAACAAATGCGTGTTGGCGTCCCCTTCTTCAAGCCAGGTTATCCTCGACCTTTGCCTGGCAATGGTCCTTTCTAAGGAAGACAACCCCAATAGAAGCTGCTTAAGCGTTCTTCTAAGCCATCGCTCTTCCTCTGTGAGCCTCCTAGTTTCCTAAGCGCAGTCGAACCTCATGATGACCATTTTTGCAATGGCTATTTGCAGCTTGATATCTCCTATCTCCTTTTGACCCCAAGCGGCAAGAGCTCTAGGCGTGTTGCGGAGCAGGATGTCGAGCCGCATGAAAGGGTCAATGATCTCCGGATCACAAGTCCACGCCTCTTTTACGACATCGAGAAAGCCTTCCATTTTCACCCAAAACTTCTCAAAGCGGAACCTCTTCCTAGTGTGCATGGGCTCATGGAGCATGAGATGAAGTGGGCAATGGTCCGAGCACTCAGAGGATAGAGCTTGGAGCATGCTCTCCGGATGCTCAATCTCCCAGTCAATGGAGACGAAAGCATGGTCTATCTTAGTTAGGGTGGGCGTTTCCCGTTCATTGCACCACGTGAATTTGCGCCCATGTAGGAAAAGCTCCTTAAGCGCGTTATTGTCAACAAAGCGTTTGAATTTCCCCATCATTCTCCGATCCAAGTTAGAGTTCTTCTTGTCTGCCGCGTAAAGAATAAGGTTGAAGTAGCCAATGACAAGCCATGGCCTAGGACAAAGCGATCTCCTCTCCGAAAGTTCATTCAAGAAGCCTATTTTTGAGCGTCCTCCTGCGGACCATATACTACTGTTAACCACCATGGTGTCCCCTCCACAGGCGACACGTACGCAGTGATGCTATGAGAGTCGTTGACATAGTTTGTCAACTGAACCCTCGTGGTGTCCCAAGCCACGAAAATGCCTCCTCTAATCTCCGACGCCGGTAAGTAAGTAAAGCCATCATATTTCGGCCCCATGCATTGCAAGATTACATATTTGTCCACCAATTCTAGCTTAGTTTCTAGAATACACACGATCACCGCATGAACCGACTCCACGAAACCTCTAAGATTCTTCCTCTTAGCTGGATTGTTAAGACCTCTAACATTCCAGCACACTAGCTCCAAGGCGTTGCACGACATCGCACGTGGATGACTCCAACACCACGGCGGCAAGCGGACCTACCGCGCCGCGAGAGGTTCCGCCATCCCTGTCTCCCCCGCTAAGTTAAGCGGAATTGCCTTCCCGAAGATAGCCGCAATAGCCCTCATGTGCGGCTCCTGTAGAGGCGATTCGAAGACAGTACGTAGCTGACCTAGCGCGTCCTCGGGGACCGCCAGGTCATCGCAGTCAAAGCCCAAGGTTTTCAACAAAACCGTTTCTGCCGCCGAGGCTTTGGTCTTCCTTGCGCCCCCAGAGCAGACGGACCTAGTGGTGCGACACGGTGTGAAAGGGTCCTGCCCCGCTTTGACACCTCTCAGTCCCTCAAACTCTTTGAGAAGAGGTGGCGCAAGCTTCTTGAGAAGGCCCGCACAAAACACCTTGATGTTACCCAGCGCCACGATTTCCTTGGCCGAGAGCTGCCCCTCTTGGCTCTGATCATCCCTCACACTTGCCACGACCAGGGCTTTGCTTGCACCATGCAGCTGCTCCTGCATGCATGGGCTGGACGTAGTCATCTCAGCACATCCCCTCTCCTGAGTTGTGGGACCAGATTCCAACTCCTTCTCTCCTAGAACCTCCTCTCCAACCACAGCAGCATGCTGCGATATATCCGTCACCGGGGCCCACCCCTGTGCAGTTTTGCCGGCCAGCGTTGGTTCCTAGGATCGCGGCAAAATCACCTCCTCGGGATCCACGGGGTGAGGGTTTTTGGTGTCACACAGCAGCCCAACCTGGGATCCCTTGCCTCAAATCGCGTCGAAGGAAACATCAGATGTTTCCCGCCGGGTCGCTGCAGCCATCTCCTCCACTGTTTCCTCGGGATCCACGCCAGGCCCCACCTCAATCATTAGTTGCATGCCTCCATTAGTGGCCACCTGAGTCCCAGCCTTGACTGCGTCCTGATGCGATTCAAACGGACCAATAGTATCGCGCCTCGCCAGAGCCACATCCGTAAGAAGTGTCGAAAGCTGGACCCCACCTCTCAGGTCAGGGACCTCCAGTGGCATATGCCCGGCCCCGTAGTTCTGACCCGGATCTTTTGTGACCAGCCTCACAGCCGGTGGCACGCGTGTGGCCACAGCCTGGGCCTCTAGCCGCTTCTCCGGCAGCACATGCGCCGCCCTGCCAGCAGGCTCCAGCCTCGAACTCGGCAAAGCCGCCGCGGCGGCTAACACCGGAGCGCGCACCGGCGCTACCACCGCCACCGTCGGACTGTGAGTCATCGGCGGGATCCTCCAAGCGGAAGGCCCGATGCGGCCAGTCAGCGCCTGTAAAAACGAACCTCCAAGCGCTCCTGTAGTCTGTGTTCCGCCGCGGTGATCATGCACTCCTTGTGACCACGGAAGTACGCGCCACTCTCCCCGACCGGAGAAATCCTCAGAACCATCTGGCAGCCCGCTTTGCCCGCTCCCATCGGAACTAGGCGGCCTCAGCCAGCGCTCCGGACCTTCATGCTCCCGTATCCTCCCTATGTGAATTAGAATCTTGTACTCCAGCAAGGCACGCGACGCAGGCTGCCGCGCCGCCGGGCCTCCAGCGACCTCCGGCTCCGGAACCCAAATGCGTCTGGCGACCGGCACCTCGTCAGGATCAGTGCACCAAGCACGAAGTTTGAAGAGGGATAGGTCCTCCCTGTTCTCAGATTCGGGTGCCAAGCTCGTCACCAGGCAAGACGAGCCGAGGATCGCCGTCGCCGTCTCGGACGTCCAGGCATGAGATGGGATCCCCTCGATCATAATGTCCACTTGCGTGCGCATCACTCTAGAGACAGCTTGGGCTTGCTTAAGCCACGGCTTGACGAAGAGCTTGAAGAACCCGTGCTCGACGGTGCCCGCCGCCAGTGCTCTGTTGCGCAATTCCGGTGCCGCAAACACAATCAGGAAATCCTCAGGGTGGTATTTGTGGACGGAGAAACGGTGCCGAGGTATGTGGAGCTCCTCCGACAAGGCTTCTGTCGCCTCCTGGCAGGACACCACAGGCCGTGTGCCTCCCACATAGGCCACCACCGCAAGCCTCAACCTTTGTTCGACATCCTCCAACTCAGGCGTTGATACGTCCAAAACGTATCTATAATTTCTGCTTGCTCCATGCCACTTTTGGGTGATATTGCTATGATATTCATACACTTCCATACACTTTTGATCATATTTGGACTAACTTACTAATCCAGTGCACCCTAGTGCCATTTTCTGTTTTCGGCTATTTTTGCATTTCAGGTTTTCACGTTTCGAGAACTGCCCAGAAAAATCCAAAAAATATATATAAAAAATCAGCGTTCCGGGAGCTACCGTGCGGCCAAAGTACAGCCGGGGGGGACCCACAGGGGCTCCAGGCGGCCTGCCCACGCGCCCCCCCGGGCCGCGCCGGGGGGGCGCCTGGGCACCCCTGACCCCCTCTGGTGACCCCCTTTGGCATATATTTAAGGTCCGTCGAGGAAACCCTGATTCCAGACCCCTTTTCTCCAGACGCGATTCCGATCTCCGCCGCCATCGCCATCAAGCTTCGGGGGACCAGAATTCCTGTGCCGGCACCCTGCCGGGACGGGGAAGTGCCCCCGGATTCATCTCCATCGACGTTGCTTCCTCTCTCCATGAGGCGGGAGTAGTTCCTCCTCGGGGCTGAGGTTCTTACAAGTAGCTATGTGGTCAATTCTCTCTCCCATGATGTGATCTTCGTTGTGATTATAGGCTATGTTAATCTAGGGTGATCCCATGATATTTCCCCTTCCTCTATGTATTGGATCGATGTACTCACTTGTCTTTATCTAGTATAATCTCCGAGACCAAGGTGGCATCGGTCTATTGGACATGGATTAGAACAATATTTTCATGAGTGATTTCCTCTCTTGTGTGTTGATTGAAGATTGAGAGTCTCTTGGTGCTTGTCTTTGACTATCCTTTAGATATGTTGTGGTGATTGTGGGACTCTCTTTGGATGGCCGCGGTGACATTGGGAAATCCTTAGATTTAGAACTACGAACTTTGAGGTGTGCTTTTGTAGCCCTACATAATTCTCGTCCTCTCTTGACCACGAAGGAATGACCTCCGAGTGTGTCCCCTTTGCATGTTTTATGGGAAATATCATGTGATTCGATTATGTTAATGTTGTTGGGAGTTGCCACTAGTGAAAGTATGAACCCTAGGCCTTGTTTCCACCATTGCAATACCATTTGTGCTCACGTTTACCACTTGTTTGCTTGCTGCACTTTTTATTACATATTTATATTACTTTGCTTTGCCACTCCTATCATCCATATTTTACCATCTCTTCGCCGAACTAGTGCACATATACAACTCCTAGTTGTATTAGGTGTGTTGGGGACACAAGAGACTTCTTGTATCTTAGTTGCAGGGTTGCTTGAGAGAGACCATCTTCAACCTCTACTTCCCTGAGTTCGATAAACCTTAGGTCATCCACTTGAGGGAAATTTGCTGCTGTCCTACAAACCTCTGCGCTTGGAGGCCCAACATAGTCTACAAGAGTAGAAGCGTGTGTAGACATCAAGCTATTTCTGGCGCCGTTGCCGGGGAGGTGAGCGCTTGAAGGTATATCTTTAGATCTTGCAATTAAATCTTTTTGTTTCTTGTTTTTCTTTCACTAGTTATGTTTATGGAAAACCGTGCTATTGGATCGTTGCTTGCGGGAAGACGCCCCACACCTGTGGTGGTTGATCCTCCCCCTACTGAAATTGTGCCTTATAAAATACCAGCTGGTATTATTAATTATGTTTTGGCTAATCGTTATGCAGGAGACAGACATCCCGATGAACACTTGCTATATCTGTCACAACTATGTTCATTATTTAAGCTTGCAGGTGTATCAAGGGAGTTTGTCATGAGGAAATTGTTCGCCGTATCACTTATAGATAAAGCTTCAGATTGGTATAAGCTTCTCGATAACTCACACTTGCTTGATTGGGAAGAGATCCGGTCTCTCTTTTACTCCAAGTTTTATCCTCTTCATGAAGTCCATAAGAATAGGAATTATGTTTATAATTTCTACCCTAATGACGGAGAGAGCATAGCTCAAGCTTGGGGGAGACTGAAAACGTTAATGCTAAAATGTCCTAACCATGGGCTCCCCAAAGATATTATTATTACTAACTTCTATGCGAGGCTCTCTCGACAGGATAAAGATTTTCTCGATGCTTCTTCTATGGGTTCTTTCACAAATGAAAAGATTGATGCTAAATGGGAACTCCTTGAAAGAATTCAACGCAACACTGAAGATTGGGAGATCGACAAAGGTAAAGAGTCAGGTATAATTTATGAGTATGATTGCATTAAGTCCTTTGTTGAAACTACAAGTTTTAATAAGTTTAGTGCTAAGTTTGGGCTTGATTCTCAACTCCTTGTTGATTTCGTCAAATCTTTTGCTTCACATCTTAATATGCCTAAGGAGGATTGGATCAAGCATCATAAACCTTTTAAAGAGACTTGCATAGAAAATTAAATTGTTCATGATGATTGCAACATGCATGATCCAATTCCTAAAAATGAAGTTTTATATAAGCATGTTAATTTTTGTGGAGTGGATAGACCTTGTGAAAGGCCTATGATTGAAGAAGAGAAGTATTATAAGCAACATAAGCATGAAAGAACAATCACTTGGGTCAGAGATTTAAATGAAATTGCTAGAGAATTGTGTGACCTTTATCCTTTTACTTGTGAACTTTGCCGTACAGAGGGTCACTTTAATTTTCAATGCATGAACTTTCAAAACATAACTGTTAACCGGTTGTGTGATGACATGATCACCTCTGATCTTTATGATGAGCTTATGTTATTTTTGATGTGTGAAGAGTTATCAAAAAAGACTTCTTGGCTGGATGATAATGCCATAGGAATAAAAAACACTTTGCAAAATTGCCATCTCTATTGTGTTGTTAATTGCCATGAAAATGATTACATAAGTAAGATTAGAAAGGAGGGAACTTTACCAAAGTATAAAAATGTCTCTTATATTTCTGCTAATAAAAAGGAAAGTATCTCCCAAGTTTCCCCTATTGTTTCTAATGATAAACCAGGATATGTGGAGAAACTTCATCTCCGACCACCCCCTCCTAAGGTGAAGAAGAAGAAAAAGAAGACGAGGAGGAAGAGGAGCAAGAAGGAAGAAGAATGGGTATCAACCTGGCCTGAGCATATTCCTCCTAACAACTTTTATCTTAACGGTTGTAAGTTTAAAGAAGAAGGTGAAGTTTATTGCCTTAATTATCATCTTGATGATACGTCCGTAGGTACTATTGAAGATGATTTTGATTATGATATGCATGTTACTTATTGTGATTGGGAAAATGATGATAATACTGCTTATGATCTTGAAAATCTTTTTGGTACCAACTCTGAAAGTGAAGATATGGGAAGCTCTAAGCTTGGGGATGATAGGATTGCAAATCCTATCCCCACTAGTGATGTGATAATTGATAATTCTCTTGCTAGTAAGAATAAAGACAACATGTTTACAAATATAGTTGCTAGCAATGATAATGCTCTTCTCTACCATGATGATGTTATAACTCCAATCTATAGTGATTATAAAGGTACCTATGACATAAGGAGAAATTATCCTTATGAAACTTGTCATAATCATGAAAGGAATTACTCCCTTGTTGAACACCACCCTCCTAATATACAATTAATCTATAGTGTTCAGGTTGTTTATGATAGTCCTACTCCCACTATTACCAATGAGAAAAATTATGCTTATGTGGGGAGTGAGAGTACCTTTTTGCATGTGGATCATGGTGACAATGCTTTATGTGATGCTTATATTGTTGAGTTCATCCATGATGCCATTGAAATTTATAATGAGAGAGGGAGGCTTGGTTCTAAATATCTTAATAATAAGAAGTTTCCTCTCTTTATGGTGAATATTTTGAAGTTATGCTTGTTTTGCCTTCCTATGCTAGTTGCTTTGTGCTTCAATGAATTATTCTATTGCAATATTCCTATGCATAGGAATCATGTTAGGCTTAAATGTATTTGGCATTTGCTTCTTGATGCCCTCTTTTGTTCTTCAGCTCTTATTCTTGCGAGAGCATCATTAAAGTCCTATGCCTAGATTAAAGGCATAAAAGAAAGCGCTCTTGGGAGGCAGCCCAATGAATAAATTTATTTTGCTTTTGTTGCGTCTTGATGTTGTTTACTGCTGTAGCATCATCATTGTATCTTTGCTTTTCATATTTGTGCCAAGTATAGCTTCTGATTGCTAGAAAGTTCAAAAGTTGTGAGGTGCTGTCCAGGAAACAGATTATGTCCTTGGATAGAAAAATTCGTATAAAATCACCAGATCATCTTTTTGGTCTGAATTTTTTCGACAGCGTTCTCTATATAATTGTCTTTCGTGCATCTGTTCTGAGTTTTTTGATTTGAGTTGCAGAAGTATCCCGAACAGATCGATTACTGCCTGCTGTTCTGTTTTTCACAGATTATGTCCTGTTTTGCCTTTCCTTCACTTTGCAAATTAAGAACTTGCTTTTTCTTTGCAAAAACCTTTTGGCAATCTTGAGAAACAGTAGAACTTCAAGAATATCTATATTTCCAGCAAGGTATAATTATTTTATTAAGGGTACTAACCTCGCTAACAGATTATGATGAGTTATGTATGAAGGGAGTTTTCAAGTGTGCGAGGGAAGATGATAAAAAAGATTCAGGAGTGTCAAGCGCTCAAGCTTGGGGATGCCCCCGTGCACCCCCAAGGAATATTCAAGGAGACTCAAGCGTCTAAGCTTGGGGATGCCCCCCGTGCATCCCCTTCTCCATCAACATTATCAGTTCGTCTTTCGTTTCGCTATATTTTTATCACTCCATGTGTTATGTGCTATGCTTGGAGCGTCTTGCTTTTAGTTTTCTTTTTAGTTTTTCATAACGAGTCGGAACCCAGCATTCCTTTATGTGGGAGAGAAACATGCTCCACTTCTACCTAGAACATAACATAGGATTTTCATGTCTATCTATGTTGTGTGTGTTCTTTGTCTTTTAATAGCTACTACCATGCTCTGCTCTTAGTGTTCATGCTTATCTTTTCAAAGAGCTTTTGTTTAGTTGGTTGCTTGAACTCTCTTTAATTACCATGCTCACCTTATTAAGAGAGTTTGCTTCCGTTGCATTGGTTAATGTGTCTATGATAAAGATGCTACTTGCATGATGGTGCTTAGTAGTTCGGGTTTTCTTATGGTTAATCTCAAATAGCTGGGGGGTTCCCAATGTGTTATTGGAGTACCAACTTGATTTGTTTGCCTATGATGTGGTATGGTTTAGTAATATCTTCCTTCGAGAATTTATTTTGATTGACTTGGCGTATGCTCACGCATATTTAAGACTGTAAAGAAAGTCTGTCAAGCCTTGATGATCTTTTATTTCTGAGTAGCGATATAACTTCCATGCCTGATTCAATATTGCTTTGTCGCTCTACATGATTATGACCGTCATTGCTCTCGTAGTTGGTCGCTCCCAGTCTTTTGCTAACCTCCACCTGTACTAAGCAAACTAACCATGCAATACATAGCTCATGGGAAAGTAGCCTAAAAACTATTGTGGTAAAGAATATGTTGCCTATGTATCTTATTTCTTATAAGTTGCTTGCTGAGCGGTAACCATGTTTCTGGGGACGCCATCAACTGTCACACTTTTGTTGAATATCATGTGAGTTGCTATGCATGTTCGTCTTGTCTGAAGTAAGGGTGATTTACCGTGGGTTGAATTAATATGCATATTGTTAGAGAAGAACATTGGGCCGCCAACCAAAGCCATGCATCATGGTGGAAGTTTTAGCTTGGACCTTAATCCTTAATCTCTCATGAGAATATGCTTATGCATTAAAGGGTCCATCATCTATTTTCTATGTTGTCCCGGTATGAATGTCCTCAAGTTGAGATCTATCAAAAACGAGAAATCAAATGCGATCTATCTCCTTGGACCTTTGTACAGGTGGCATAGAGGTACCCCTTTGTGACACTTGGTTGAAACATATGCAATGCAATGATAACCCATGGAAATCCGAGCTAATTAGGACAAGGTGCGAGCACTATTAGTATTCGATGCATGAGGCTTGCAACTTATAGGATGTCTTATGCATGACACATATGAAGTACTACTACCGTTGACACAATTGCTTCCATGTTTTCAAAATAAAAAGCTCTAGCACATAACCATCCTTTTACTTTTATGTTGAAGCACCAACTACTGAGAGCATGATTGTCATTCTGAGTGTAATGTGCATTGTCCCAAAGTAGCATTGTCTTTCGCATGATTGTGATATCGTTTATTCTGAAATGATTGTATCTAGTCATCACTTAAACCTTGAAGGTGCCCCTGCATTTATGTTTTGCTTCACTAAAGGGGGCAAGCTAGATATCACTTTGTCATATTTGCACATCATGTTCATTGCAAATCTTTTTGATGTTTCAGTTTCATATTGTAAAACTTTCAGTCATTTGTGATTTTCTCATGAGGCAACTTAATTACTATAGAATCATTGTCTCAGTAAGCTTTTGTCATATGACTATGAAAAAGTCCTATATGGTTAATAGCATGTCACCACAGAAATTATTCTTGTTATCATTTACCTACTCGAGGACGAGCAGGAATTAAGCTTGGGGATGTT
Organism: Secale cereale; assembly: GCA_902687465.1. Lineage (NCBI taxonomy): Eukaryota > Viridiplantae > Streptophyta > Magnoliopsida > Poales > Poaceae > Secale > Secale cereale. Next base: position 501,072,629 of record LR738712.1, read on the forward strand.
GATACGTCCAAAACGTATCTATAATTTCTGCTTGCTCCATGCCACTTTTGGGTGATATTGCTATGATATTCATACACTTCCATACACTTTTGATCATATTTGGACTAACTTACTAATCCAGTGCACCCCAGTGCCAGTTTCTGTTTTTGGCTGTTTTTGTATTTTAGGTTTTCACGTTTCGAGAACTGCCCAGAAAAATCCAGAAAAAATATATAAAAAATCAGCGTTCCGGGAGCTACCGTGCGGCCAAAGTACAGCCGGGGGGGGACCCTCAGGGGCTCCAGGCGGCCTGCCCACGCGCCCCCCCCCCCCGGGCCGTGCCAGGGGGGCGCCTGGGCACCCCTGACCCCCTCTGGTGACCCCCTTTGGCATATATTTAAGGTCCGTCGAGGAAACCCTGATTCCGATCTCCGCCGCCATCGCCATCAAGCTTCGGGGGACCAGAATTCCTGCGCCGGTACCCTGCCGGGACGGGGAAGTGCCCCCGGATTCATCTTCATCGACGTTGCTTCCTCTCTCTATGAGGCGGGAGTAGTTCCTCCTCGGGGCTGAGGTTCTTACCAGTAGCTATGTGGTCAATTCTCTCTCCCATGATGTGGTCTTCGTTGTGATCATAGGCTATGTTAATCTAGGGTGATCCCATGATATTTCCCCTTCCTCTATGTATTGGATCGATGTACTCACTTGTCTTTATCTAGTATAATCTCCGAGACCAAGGTGACAGCGGTCTATTGGACATGGATTAGAACAATATTTTCATGAGTGATTTCCTCTCTTGTGTGTTGATTGAAGATTGAGAGTCTCTTGGTGCTTGTCTTTGACTATCCTTTAGATATGTTGTGGTGATTGTGGGACTCTCTTTGGATGGCCGCGGTGACATTGGGAAATCCTTAGATTGAGAACTACGATTTTGAGGTGTGCTTTTGTAGCCCTACATAATTCTCGTCCTCTCTTGACCACGAAGGAATGACCTCCGAGTGTGTCCCCTTTGCATGTTTTATGGGAAATATCATGTGATTCGATTATGTTAATGTTGTTGGGAGTTGCCACTAGTGAAAGTATGAACCCTACGCCTTGTTTCCACCATTGCAATACCATTTGTGCTCACGTTTACCACTTGTTTGCTTGCTGCACTTTTTATTACATATTTATATTACTTTGCTTTGCCACTCCTATCATCCTTATTTTACCATCTCTTCGCCGAACTAGTGCACCTATACAATTCCTAGTTGTATTAGGTGTGTTGGGGACACAAGAGACTTCTTGTATCTTAGTTGCAGGGTTGCTTGAGAGAGACCATCTTCAACCTCTACTTCCCTGAGTTCGATAAACCTTAGGTCATCCACTTGAGGGAAATTTGTCGCTGTCCTACAAACCTCTGCGCTTGGAGGCCCAACATAGTCTACAAGAGTAGAAGCGTGTGTAGACATCAGGCGTGCGGCGGATCACGCAAATGCTCCCAGTAGCCGCCACGGCAACCGATGCCTGCCCAGACCCCACAGGTGCGGTGTCAGCCGGGATAGACGAGGGCCTCTCCAGAGGAGCGACCTGCCTGATCACCGGTGACAGCCTCTTCGCAGGTCCGGCCTGCACAGACGGCTGCGACGCACGCGCTACCTTGGCCACCGCATCACGCCGGAGATCCTCCTCGGACCTGGGGCTCCGCGGACGCTTGCATTCCGTCGAAATATGGCCCTCCAGACCACACCGGATGCAGAGCGGGGGGAACCAGCAATCTTCCCGACGATGCCCTTCGCGAAAACACTTGAAACAGAGACCAAATAAGTCCGCCGGAATCTCCCGCCGCTCCGGCGACGAAGTAGGGGAGCGCGACGCACGCGACCTAGCACCACCCGCCTCCGCCTGCTTCCGCAGGGCCTTCCTCTTCCTCCACATCGCCTTGCGAGAAGGCCCTGGTTTACGCCAAGGCACAGCGGCGCCCGCGGCAGCAGCATGGACGGCCCCAGCCGGTGCGCCACCCGCCCCAGTCGAAGACTCCCCGGACCCGGACGATTCAGACAGACCCAGTCCGGAGACGATGGGATGTAGCCTCGAGGAAACCGAGGCCGGACTGGCAGAGCCCGAGGCCATGGCGGCCGGATACGGCTGGAACGGGGGAAAAGAAGGGGCGGACCGGGGGAGAGGGAGCGCCGGAGCCCAGGAGGCCGCCGGCGGAGGGGCGCCGGGGCCGCGCAGGCCCCCGACGAAGAAGGAGGTGGACGCCGGGGCCGGAGTGGCCAGCGGCGGGGGAGCGCGCGCTAGAGGGTGCGGCGTTCCACTTTGTGACTGTATTGTACATTGTGAAAATCCTTTAAATCAAAGAAAGCCTAAGCATGGCTCTTGGTAAAGCTTTCTATCGGAGCGCGTTCTTAAATAAAGAGAAAAATAAGCCAATGCTAACATAAAAACAGCCGAAAGCCAATGATGATCAGTTATAAATCTGAGAAGGACGACGCCAAACTAACCAACCAACCAACCAGTTCCTTCCGAGACCAACCAACCACCACCACCACCACCACCACGCAAGAACCGAAGAACTCGAGAGCGCCGACGATGGCGATGATGGCGGCCGACCTCCACCGCAACTTCTTCCTCGCGCCGTCGCCGCACCACCTCGCCGAGCTCCGCATCGATCCCCCGCACTCGGCGGTCGCCTTTTCCGCGCCAGGTGGCGTCGCCGGGCCCGGGGGACGCAAGCGCCGCTGCCTCCTCCCGCCCGTTTCGCCGCGCAAGAAGTTGCTGGTCGAGCTCCACCCCTTCGACTCCTCGCCCTCCCCCTCGCAGCCGCCTTCGCCGCGCCTCTCCCCGAACACCGCGCCGCCTTTGCTGTCGCGCACGGGGTCCCCCGCAGGTGACTTCTCATTCCCGTCGGTGCGTCCGTGTATCGGTGGTAGCGGCGGCGGCAATGGGGGCAACATCTTCGCGTTCTTGGAGGACACGCCCAGGACGCCGTCTCCTACGGGCTCCAGTGTCAGCGCCCTATCGTTCTTGGCTCCACCGGGGCAGCCGACAACGCCCACAAGCGGCGGGCTCACGTTCATGGATTCGCCAAAGAAGCCGACGGCGGGCCCCACTGCCAACGGTGGATTCATGTTCACGGTTTCGCCGGAGCAGCCGCCCACGCCAGCGAGCTCTCCTGCCGGCGGCGGCCTCGCGTCCTTGTCTACCGAGCCGTCCCTGTCACCCAGGGAATACCACGGCGGGCGCGCCGTGGCGTCCTTCCCTTCCCCGAAACACGCGCTCACGGGCTCCACCGATAGCGGTGGCTTGGCTTTCTTCCCCTCGCCGGGGCCGTCCATCGGGCACGCAAGTTCTCCGACATCCCCGTCGTTTGTCTTCTCGGCATCGAGGACTTTGGCGCCGCTGGTGCGCAAGTCTGAAGGCGGCAGGAAGAAGAGGCCGCGGCGACAACAAGGCATCGTGAGCACGCTCCGCGGGAGCCTGCCGCAGCAGGCCATTGAGCCGCCGCAGAAGGTTGTCAAGACGTACGCCTTGGTCACCGCCGGCGAGACCTCCCGCTCCTCCATCCAGTCCGGGTCATCGGCCAGGCCGTGCTGCACGTTCTTCACCTCGCCGGTGAAGGCCGCTCCCGTGAACGGCGAGACCTCCAGCTCCTCCCGCAAGCAGGTACGACGATGATTCACCACTCCTGTTCTTCTGCATCTTGCAATTCTTGATTCCTTTGTCCGTTGCCTCTGAATCTGATGTGCCGATTGGATCGCCGCAGGAGGCCAGGAAGGCCTGCAGTGAGGCATCCAGCTCGACTTCGCCATGCGGGTCGCGCTCCACGTTCGTCCCATCGCCAGCGAAGCATTCGTCAGCTGGGAAGGCGAGCCAGCAGGTAATGCCTTGCGCTTTCTGTTGTTCATTTTTCCATTCCATTTCCTGATCATTGTTCGTGTCACCACTTCAGAATACTGTTATCGAAAGCTTATCCTGTCTTCTTTGTAGTTTGTACTGAAATATTATCCTGCTTGAACATTTTTGTCTGCGTATTGAAATTGATTATTTCCTAGATTCTTGATCGACCGAGTAGATACTTCTAGAGACAAACCGACTCTTATCTGAAACTTATGGTCTCCCCAGTGTACTTGCAGTTTTGGTAGCATGTGCACTTCACATTTATATTAGTGGAAGCACTTCTCATATTAGTATACTCTCCAATTCACCAGGCTTGAACATTTTGATCAGTGTATCCTGATAATTTCTTAGCTTTGTAATCGACCACCATATAGTTTAGAAGCCAAACATACTGTCATCTGAAGCTTATTATCTCACGGTGTAATTAGCATGCTTGAACATCAAATAATTGCTTTGCTTTGCTTTGTGATCGATCATCATATTGTACTCTCCAGTTCTCCAGGCTTGAACATTTTGGTCAGTGTAACATGATCATTTCTTAGCTTCTTCATAATTGATTAAATACTTTTGGAGACAGAGATACTGCTATCTGAGGCTTATGGTCTCATGTTCACAGTCAAACATTTTGATTAGTATACTCTGCATCCATGACATACTTGAACCTGATGATTTCTTTGCTTAGTGACCGATCGAGCAGATACACTCAGAGCTAAACATGCCGCTATCTGAATCTTATTATCTCTGCGAATAAGTTTTAATCCTGTGCCTCATATTTCTTGATTCAAAGATCACTTTAATTAGATGTGTGCAGAACATCCAAAAAGATATCTGCAGAACATTGCATGTGTTTCCTACAGTTTATGCAGTTTCCTTAGTTTTCTTTGGGTTCCCTACTTTCATTTTGGTAAATCTGTTTCCTGACGAAATCCTTACCTGTACTGCACAGCATCGGGAGGTGGAAGTATCCAGCGTTGCCACAGCAGCCGCGCCAGCAGCCTGCACCGGCGCCCAAGTGGTGGTGCGCGTCACCTGCGCTTGTGGTGTCCACAAGGAGTACTGCTTTGACCACTGCCACTGAATAATCCCGAGAGTCTGTTTTTGCTTTATCGACGGATCGGATTGCTCCGTCCTGGTAGAGTCTTTTGCGCTTTCCACTCGACCAGCAATTTGCCGTGCCCCTGACCTGAATTTTGGAAGTTGTAACTGCGTTATTTTGCTTAAGAAAGTGGTACTGGTAGAGTGAAAATCGTCATAGTAATTGAACTTTCAGTTGTATATGCAATTTACTCATCAAACTCCTGAACGTGGGTAGATTAAGACTAGCCATAATGGGTAGTAACATAGAGTAGTAATATGCCCATGTTACTACTCTATGTTACTACCTCTATAGTGGCGAGTAACATATGTGTGGTAACATGGAAGACTTCATTTATTAGGCCATAGACTCATCTTACCTTGATATGTGTGATGTTACTCATATTAGTAGTAACTAGCTATGTTACCATATGCCTCTCTTTCTTCATTTATTACTTGCCACATCATCTTTTTTATCTAGATATGTGTGATGTTACTACCTATGTTACTCCCACTATGGGTAGTCTAAGTTGTTCTGCCCAGTCAGGTACGGTCAGCTCGTTATCGATGGAGTCATGGAGACGTATTAATTTGTCTGACGCAGTGTGGTTTGACCATGTTTGATTGTCCGGTTCGATGGAAAAGGACCACATCGGTGACTGTGAGATTTCTCGGAGGGTTTTCTGCAAAATTACCAGTCCCAAATACGTGCCCCTACTAGTTCAACACCCGTCCGCTTCTCTGGCCCGCCGGAGTTGTCGTGTCCATGGCAAGGTGGCGCACGGGCTGCTACGCTATGAAGCACGGACCGTGATATGGGATACGGCAATTTCTAAAAACAGCAATACGACGATACCGCGATATGGGATACGGCAATTTCTAAAAACAGCAATACGACGATACGGGGAATGTATATATAAATAATTAATAATATGACATGTAATAAAAGACAAAACATAGAATGTTCGAGATGAGATCGAAATACTGTCCCATTGGTTTCTTGATTTCCTCCATGCATCTTTTCAAGTGTTGAATGACCATCAAGGTCCTCAACTCATCATGGTGAATTTGCCTATTCCACTCCCGGCACATGCATGTCCTGTTCCCCTCTCTAATGTAGGCAGTAGCAATAGTAACAACATAAATTACAAATTGCAAGCAGTAACAGTAACATCAGCAAGCAATAGGAAGTAGCAGCAGAGCAGCAATATCAGCAACCAACTGCAATCTGCAAGCGGCCAGCCAAGCATCGTTGGCCCGGTTTGTAACACGAATAGGAAGCCAAGAACTATTGCAGAAGAAATAAACTTGAATGGATAGACAACTAGAGAGCAGTAGAGTTTGCCGGATCTATTTTACCTCGCTCTTGCTGGCAATTGGCGACAGTGACGGAGACGGTGCCGGAGAAGATCCTGGTCAACCGAGCGGCGGCGTGGCGAGTAGACATGGCAGCGAGGGCGCCGGCCGGCCGGCGGTGAACTTCTCCAGTCTGCGGCGACCGCCAGCGGGGAGGCCAGTCCAGGTGGCGGCGACGGCTTGCTCGTGTAAGCGTCTTTTTTTTTAGACAATCACACGGAGCTTTTATTATGTCGTCACAATGTTTACAGGGACGAACCAAAGATTACCGGGCTGTCCTAACCAAACATGGCGACCCATCCCTAACTTAAAAGCATGCTGTGAGCCTCGAAATTCGAGCTCCTAAATTTATGGACAAAATTACAAATAGTAAAATTATTACTAGACTCTATGATTTCATGTATAATTGCTCCCTAACTTGTCATACTTTGATTCTTGATGTCGTCCACCACCACTTTGCAGTCATAAGCTATATGTACCTTTTGTTCATTCAAATCCTGAGCGAGTGCTAACCCCTCCCGGACAGCCAACGCCTCTAGTGTTACAGCATCTCCAATTCCTTCAAAACTGACCACCGACGCCCCCAAGAAGTTTCCATCATGGTCCCGACAAAGAGCAGCAACTGCCCCCCTTCTCTGCATACCTCTAGTTGATGCATCAACATTTATCTTAGCCAGGCTCGCCGGCGGACTTTGCCATTGTCTCGGCCTCAAGATAGGCTAGGCGTTAGCATTTCTTCCTGGGGCTGCAGTGTCGTGAAGATCACTCAAATAAGCATTGATAAACTGGTGAGTGGACATAGGGCTAGTGAAATTATCTTCATATATTGCCTTCCTCCTCGCTCTCCAAACAGCCCAGAGTGTTATAATCAGTCTTACGAACTCTGGTTGAGACAGTGCATCATGCATCGCGAACAGCCAGTGTTTGGCATTTGCATCCGAGTTCAAACTAATCTGTTCCACCAAACGTTCATCCGATAATGCCCAAATGCACCTCGACATGGTGCAGTCCAACAGTGCATGCCTCCACGAGTCCGGGATTCCACACAAAGCACATAGGGGAGATGCTCGTGCAAGCGCCTGGCGTGCGAACAAACGAAGAGAGATGGGGGCATATGGGTTAGCATGGGCCTTCTACCGGGCTGGCCGTGTCCCCGCGTATTGTGGATGTTGAACAGGAAGTATCGGCATTTTTTGTTTTGTTTTTAAATCGAAAACAACGACACGCCCAGGATACCGGTATCGCCGCCGTATCATGCGTATCGCCGTATTGGCAATGTTTGGTACGCCGATACACAAGTTTCTGCCGTATCAGTGCTTCGTACGCTTGAGAAGAAGGCCGAGGGGGAAACACTTGCACTACCATCATTCCATTTTTCATTCCACGTACTCCATCCATTCCAAAACAAGTGTCTCAACTTTATAATACCTTTAATATAAAGTTATACTAGGGTTGAGACACTTATTTTAAAACGGAAAGGGTATGAGAGGATTTATTGTCACATGTGTCTCAACTTTATAATAACTTTAGTATAAAGTTATACTAGGGTTGAGACACTTATTTTAAAACAGAAAGGGTATGAGAGGATTTATTGTCACATGTTCGTCATTGATTTGTTGTATATTAAACTTGATCATTGTAATCACCTGGTATGTGTTGGAAATATTAGCACTTTTCCGACTAATCTAATCCACGAGTAAACAGTTAGCATGGTAAATACGGTATACATCTCATACCGATACCTAAGCATGTGAGCATGTACAGTACATAGAACCGAAACATCTATGAACAACATATATACGGCTAGCACATGAATGAGCAAATAGGGGATGAACGAGTCATACCCTCCGGTTGGCCAGGCCAATGCGGCGGCAGCAGTGGTAGCCTCGGCATCGGCCGAGGCCTTCTTCTTGGCGGCGGCGTCGTCAGCCATGGGGTTGATGCTAGGGAAGTAGTGGAAGTAGAGGCGGACGGAGACGGGGACGGATCGGGAGCAGTCGCGTCGAGACGCTACCCAAAAACTTTATTGCCGTTCTCCCGGGCAGGATCTCGAACGACAGGGTTCCGGAGGCACCTGCTCTCCCGACCAACCGTGCACGCGGTCGTCGGGATGGGATCACCGGAAGCAGCACAAGGAGAGGAACAGTAGATGACGGCTAGGGTTATACGAGAGGGAGTGAGTGAACTGAGTTAGGGTTCACTCCACTGGCCAGTGCCTTCTTATATAGGTCGTCGGGTAGATGGGCCTGGGCCAGGCCCAGGACCGAGTCCGCGAACAGCCCACGGTCCAACGTCTCGGACAGTGGCGCTTCCGTGAGTGACTCTTTAATTGATTAAAAATTAATTAACCATTCCTGAGCGGCAATAATAAGCTTCGGCTCGGCTCATTCCCACAACCCGCGGCGCGCGCGCGCGTCGTGACGAGGCGAGGCGAGGCGGGCAGCGGATGAGGAGGAGCGCGCGTGTACAGCTCCTGTTCCCAAGCTCCCAATAGCAAGTGGTAGAGCAGCCCTTATAAAGAGGTCTCACTCTTCCTACTGTAGCAGTATGGGACTAAACTTCCCACACTTCCCACCATTTGCCGTACACATGCATGGGCCTTAGAGATTAACTAGGGATTATTGTCTTATATGGGCCTAAGCCCATCCATAATCCATCAATCCCCCACCAGATCTAGAGGCACATAAGTTTGTCAACTTTTCCAAACAATGTTTGATATACCAGAATTTTCAGTGGAGACTGTTAAGTTGAACTTCCACCTAGAGCAATAGGATTAGACTTCTTCACAACTGAACAATGGACTATGCCTTGAATTGTTAGTTTGGCGTGTAGAAGTTTCGCCTATTGTTAGCTGATACGTGGCTGCCGAAGGCTAGACCCCACAGGTGGAGCTTATTAGTCATACTCCGTACCTTCTCATGAGCTTCCTAGAGATCACCCAATCTCATAGATTGTGACCAGCAGTCGGGCTCACATAGGTGTGTTCCTCCAAAGAATACTCTGTAGGTTAGCATCTTGCTTACATAAGCTTTGAAATACATTAAGACAAAAGTTAGCCTGCCTTATCGAATTGAGGGTATTATTGCATCTCCAACGGAGTGGGTTAATTAAGGATACTCTCCTTAGTTGACCGCTGGATTTTTTTCCAAGGTCCTAATTCACGGGATCTCCGATCACATAGGTTGGGTTACCCCCATGGCAACTTACGTGGGTCTCATACCCATCTCCCTCGATGCATTTTCTATCACAATCCGTGATAGCCCTTTCGTAAAAGGGTCTGCCAGATTCTTAGCCGTCTGGATATAATCCAACGCTATTACTCTGGAGTTTCTTGATTTTCTGACAGATTTTAATCTTCTTCTTATGTGCTTTGTGGATTTCAAGTTGTCCTTTGAACTCTTAGCCTTGGCAATCACTGTTTGATTGTCACAGTTCATAAGGACAGCCGGGATTGGTTTATCAACCACCGACAAATCCATCAAAAGCTCTCGAAGCCATTCTGCTTCGATGCATGATGTGTCTAATGTTGTGAGTTCTGCTTCCATAGTCGATCTGGTTAAGATCGTCTACTTGCAAGACTTCCAGGAAACAACACCACCACCAAGTGTGAAGACATATCCACTTGTGGCTTTCATCTCATCAGCATCAGATATCCAGTTAGAATCACTCTACTCCTCAAGTACCGTCGGGTACCCAGAATAGTGTATCCCGTAGTTCACAGTACCTTGCAAATAGCGCATCACTCGCTCAATAGCATGCCAATGCACATCTCCCGGATTGGAAACAAACCGGCTCAGTTTGCACACAGCAAAAGAGATGTCAGGGCGAGTAGCACAAGCTAGGTACATGAGTGAACCAACCACTTGAGAATATCTCAATTGATTTACAGTCGTGCCTTCGAACTTTGGAATCTGCATGCTAGGATCATATGGTGTTGCAGAAGGTTTGCAGTCAGAATATCCAAAACGTCTCAAAATTCTCTCAACATAGTGGGACTGTAAAAGTGTAATTCCACCCTCAGTATTTCTCAGTATCTTGATGTTCAAGATAACATCATCCACGCCCAGTTCTTTCATCTCAAAGTTATGAGATAGAAAAGCCTTGACCTCCTCAATGACCTTGAGGTGGCTCCCAAATATCAGTATGTCATCGACATACAGACACAGTATAACTCCTTTGCCCCCACCATAGCGATAGTATACACATTTCCAGCTTCGTTAACAACAAAGCTAGCAGATGTCAAAGTTGTATTAAACTTCTCATGCCATTGCTTAGGCGCTTGTTTCAGGCCATACAAAGATTTCACTAGCTTATACATCTTTCTTTCCTGACCATTTACTACAAAGCCATCCGGTTGTTGCATGTAAATTTCCTTGTCTAGCTCTCCGTTAAGGAAAGCCGTCTTAACGTCCATTTGATGAACGAGAAGTCCATGCGAGGCAGCCAAAGCGAGTAGCACTCGAATGGTGGTCAGCCTAGCCACAGGTGAGTAAGTGTAGAAGAAATCCTCTTCTTCCTTTTGGGTATAACCCTTGGCCACAAGCCTAGCCTTGTACTTATCAACAGTACCATCAGGCCTAAGCTTCCTTAACACCCACTTACATCCCAATGGTTGGCAACCATAAGGACGATCAATGATCTCCCATGTCCCGTTAGCCAGGATGGAATCCATCTCGCTACGGACCGCATCCTTTCAGTAGTCAGCATCCGGAGATGCATATAAGCTTCTGAAATGGAACTGGGAGTGTCATCATCCACGAGGTACACGAGAAAATCATCGCCAAAAGACTTTGCAGTCCTTTGTCTCTTGCTCCTAACAGGAGCTTCCTCGTCATCCTCTGATGAACTTTCATCACTTTTGTGTTCATAATAATCCATCGGAATGGCAGGTTCAGGAGTCTCATCAGATTCCAGTCTAGAAGTGCTTTGCATATCTCTCATGGGGAATATATCCTCAAAGAATGTAGCATCCTTAGACTCTATAATTGTACCGACCTTCTGATCAGGTACCTCAGGTTTCACCACTAGAAATCTATAGCGCACACTATTATTAGCGTAGCCCAAATTAACGCAGTCCACGATATTTGGTCCAAGCTTACGCTTTTTGGGGATCGGCACATTGACTTTCGCCAAACAGCCCCAAGTGCGCAAGTAAGAGAGTGTAGTTCTTTTCTTCTCCCATTGCTCATAGGGAGTAGTCTCATTATCCTTCGCGGGAACTTTATTCAAGACATGACATGATGTCAATACAGCCTCCCCCACCATGCCTTGGATAGACCCGATGTATCTAACATGGCGTTAGCCAAATCTGTTAGAGTACGATTTTTCCGTTCGACAACCCTATTTGACTGGGGTGAATAGGGAGGCGTCCTTTCATGAATAATACCATGTTTCGCACAGAATAAATCGAAGTCACTAGAAAAGTACTCTCCACCACGATCAGACCGGACTGTTTAATTTTCTTCTCAAGTTGGTTCTCAACTTCAGCCTTATAGATTTTAAAGTAGTGTAGAGCCTCATCCTTTGTGTTTAACAAATACACATAACAGAATCTAGTGGAATCATCAATCAAAGTCATGAAGTATTTCTTTCCACCTTTAGTCAGCACACCATTCATCTCACAAAGATCTGAATGTATGAGCTCTAGTGGTGCCAGGTGTCTCTCCTTCGCAGGCTTGTGAGGCTTACGAGGTTGCTTTGCTTGCACACACGCATGGCACTTAGAGCCTTTGGCTAAAGTGAAACTCGGGATTAGATTCATCTTAGCCAGCCGCGTCATATAATCGAAATTTATGTGACAAAGACGTGAATGCCAAACCTCACATTCGTTCACATTAGAATGAATTTGGTTCACAACTTTATTACAAAAATCCTCCAGGGAAAGGCGGAACAAACCACCACAATCATATACTTTTCCAACAAATAGTCCATCCCGAGATAAGACTACTTTGTTAGACTCAAATACTAACTTAAACCCTTCTTTACATAGAAGGGAGCCACTAACAAGATTCTTCTTGATGGCGGGGACATGTTGTACGTGTTGGGGATCATTGCAGAAAAACAAAAACAAATTCCTATGCATCACCAAGATCCATCTATGGAGTTTACTAGCAACGAGAGGGAGGGAGTGCATCTTCATACCCTTGAAGATCGCGATGCAGAAGCGTTACAAGAACGCGGTAGGTGGAGTCGTACACGCAGTGATTCAGATCGCGATCGATTTCGATCTAAGCACCGAACAACGGCGCCTCCGCGTTCAACACACGTACAGCCCGGGGACGCCTCCTCCTTCTTGATGCATCAAGGGGGAAGGAGAAGGTGGGGAAGAGCTTCGGCAGCACGACGGCGTGGTGGTGGAGCTTGCAGTTCTCCGGCAGGGTTTCGCCAAGCTCTACGGAGGAAGAGGAGGAATTGGGAGGGGAAGAGGGTTGCGCCAGGGAAGGGGGTGCGGCTGCCCTCTTTCTCCCTCACTATATATAGGGGGAAGGGGGAGGAGGAGGCGCCCTAGGGTTTCCCTAGGGGAGCGGCGGCGGCCACAGGAGAAACCCTAGATGGGTTTGGGCGCCCCCACCCCTAGGAAACTTGGCCCCCAAGCCGGGAGGGGCGGCTGCCCTAGGGGAGGCGATCCACCTCTCTAGGTTACGTGAGATGGGGTGGGAGGGGCTCTCAGCCCCTTAGTGGGCTGATGTGCCCCCTCCCCTTGGCCCATAAGGCCCCCCAATGCTTGACGGGGCCTCCGAAACCACTTTCGGACACGTTGGTTGTCACCCGGTACCATTGGAACAATTCCGGACTCCAATACCTTTCGTCCAATATATCGATCTTCGCCTCCGGACCATTCCGGAGTTCCTCGTCACGTCAGGGATCTCATCCGGGACTTCGAACAACCTTCGGTAACCACATACTATTCCGATAACAACTCTAGCGTCACCGAACCTTAAGTGTGTAGACCCTGCGGGTTCGGGAACCATGCAGACATGACCGAGATATCTCTCCGGCAAATAACCCATAGCGGGATCTGGATAACCATATTGGCTCCCACATGTTCCACGATGATCTCATCGGATGAACCACGATGTCGGGGATTCAATCAACCCCGTATACAATTCCCTTTGTCTACCGGTATAGTACTTGCCCGAGATTCGATCGTCGGTATACCGATACCTTGTTCAATCTCGTTACGGCAAGTCTCTTTACTCGTTCCGTAACACATCATCCCGTGACCAACCCCTTAGTCACATTGAGATCATTACGATGATGTATTACCGAGTGGGCCCATAGATACCTCTCCGTCATATGGAATGACAAATCCCAGTCTCGATTCGTGCCAACCCAACAGATACTTTTGGGGATACCCATAGTGTACCTTTATAGCCACCCAGTTACGTTGTGACATTTGGCACACCCAAAGTACTCATACGCTATTCGGGAGTTGCACAATCTCATGGTCTAAGGAAATGATACTCGACATTGGAAAAGCTTTAGCATACGAACTACACGATCTTGTGCTAGGCTTAGGATTGGGTCTTGTCCATCACATCATTCTCCTAATGATGTGATCCCGTTATCAATGACATCCAATGTCCATGGTCAGGAAACTGTAACCATCTATTGATCAACGAGCTAGTCAACTAGAGGCTCACTAGGGACATGTTGTGGTCTATGTATTCACACATGCATTACCATTTCCGGATAATACATTTAAAGCATGAACAATAGACAATTATCATGAACAAGGAAATATAATAATAACCATTTTATTATTGCCTCTAGAGCATATTTCCAACAGTCTCCCACTTGCACTAGAGTCAATAATCTAGTTACATTGTGATGAATCAAACACCCATAGAGTTCTCGTGTTGATCATGTTTTGCTCATGGAAGAGGTTTAGTCAACGGATCTGCGACATTCAGATTCGTATGCACTTTACAAATATCTATGTCTCCATCTTGAATATAATTTCGGATGGAGTTGAAACGACGCTTGATGTGTTTGGTCTTCTTGTGAAACCTAGGCTCCTTGGCAATGGCAATAGCTCCAGTGTTGTCACATAAGAGAGTCATCGGGCCCGACGCTCTTGGAATAACTCCTAGGTCGGTGATGAACTCCTTCATCCAGACTCCTTCCTGTGCTGCTTCGGAAGCAGCTATGTACTCCGCTTCACATGTAGATCCCGCCACGACCCTTTGCTTGCAACTGCACCAGCTGACTGTCCCACCATTCAAAATATACATGTATCCGGTTTGTGACTTATATTCATCTAGATCTGTGTCGAAGCTAGCATCGACGTAACCCTTTACGACGAGATCTTTGTCACCTCCATAAACGAGAAACATATCCTTAGTCCTTTTCAGGTACTTCAGGATGTTCTTGACCGCTGTCCAGTGTTTCATACCGGGATCACTTTGGTACCTCCCCACCAAACTTATGGCAAGGTTCACATTAGGTCTGGTACACAGCATGGCATACATAATAGAACCTATGGTTGAGGCATAGGTGATGACACTCATATTTTCTCTATCTTCTACCAAGGTCGGGCATTGAGATGCGCTCAATTTCATACCTTGCAATACAGGCAAGAACCCTTTCTTGTACTGATCAATGTTGAACTTCTACAATATCTTGTCAAGGTATGTGCTTTGTGAAAGACCAATGAGGCGTCTCGATCTATCTCTATAGATCTTGATGCCTAATATGTAAGCAGCTTCTCCAAGGTCCTTCATTGAAAAACACTTATTCAAGTAGGCCTTTATGCTTTCCAAGAGTTCTACATCATTTCCCATCAGCAATATGTCATCCACATATAATATGAGAAATGCTACAGAGCTCCCACTCACTTTCTTGTAAATACAGGCTTCTCCATAAGTCTGTATGAACCCAAACGCTTTGATCACCTCATCAAAGCGAATGTTCCAACTCCGAGATGCTTACACCAGCCCATAGATGGAGCGCTGGAGCTTGCATACCTTGTTAGCATTCTTAGGATCGACAAAACCTTCCGGCTGCATCATATACAGTTCTTCCTTAAGGAATGTCGTTTTGACGTCCATTTGTCATATCTCATAATCATGGAATGCGGCAATTGCTAACATGATTTGGACGGATTTCAGCATCGCTACGGGAGAGAAAGTCTCGTCGTAGTCAATTCCTTGAACTTGTCGATAACCTTTAGCGACAAGCCGAGCCTTATAGATGGTCACATTTTCATCCGTGTCAGTCTTCTTCTTAAAGATCCATTTATTTTCTATGGCTTGCCGATCATCGGGCAAATCAACCAAAGTCCATACTTTGTTATCATACATGGATCCTATCTCGGATTTCATGGCTTCAAGCCATTTGTTGGAATCTGGGCCCGCCATCGCTTCTTCATAGTTCGAAGTTTCACCGTTGTCTAACAACATGATTTCCAGGACAGGGTTGTCGTACCACTCTGGTGTGGAACGTGTCCTTGTGGACCTACGAAGCTTAGCAGTAACTTGATCCGAAGTTTCATGATCATTATCATTAACTTCCTTTCTAGTCGGTGTAGGCACCACAGAAACATCTTCCTGCGCTGCGCTACTTTTCGGTTCAGAAGGGGTGACAATCACCTCATCAAGTTCCACTTTCCTCCCACTTACTTATTTCGAGAGAAACTCTTTCTCCGGAAAGGATCCATTCTTGGCAAAAAAGATCTTGCCTTCGGATCTGAGGTAGAAGGTATACCCAATAGTTTCCTTAGGGTATCCTATGAAGACGCATTCTTTCGATTTGGGTTCGAGCTTTTTAGGTTGAAGTTTCTTGACATAAGCATCGCATCCCCAAACTTTTAGAAACGACAACTTAGGTTTCTTACCAAACCATAGTTCATATGGTGTTGTCTCAACGGATTTAGACGGTGCCCTATTTAAAGTGAATGCGGTAGTCTCTAAAGCATAACCCTAAAATGATTGCGGTAAGTCAGTAAGAGACATCATAGATCGCACCATGTCCAACAGATTACGATTACGATGTTCGGATACACCATTACGTTGAGGTGTTCCAGGCGGCGTCAATTGTGAAACAATTCCACATTTCCTTTGGTGCGTGCCAAATACGTGACTTAAATATTCTCCTCCACGATCTGATCGTGAGAACTTTATTTTTCTGTCACGTTGATTCTCAACCTCATTCTGAAATTCCTTGAACATTTCAAAGGTCTCAGACTTGTGTTTCATCAAGTAGACATACCCATATCCACTTAAGTCATCAGTGAGGGTGAGAACATAACGATAGCCACCGCGAGCTTCAACACTCATTGGACCGCACACATCAGTATGTCTGATTTCCAACAAGTTGGTGTAACATCCCAGAATTCTAAATTTAGGAATGTTATAATAAATAGATAGATTTGATTGTTTGTTTGATGTGCTGTGTGAAATTGAGTGAAATTTGAATCTTTTGAAAGTTAAATGAGAGGGAATGAAATGACTTTCCCAAACTTTCACTTTGCATTTTGATCTTCCGGAATTCAAAGTCTTTTCAACACAAAACCCTAAAGTGAAGATAATATGACTTCTTCCATTTATTTTAAATGATAAAGGGCTTTGAAAGGATTTTTGAATTTCATTCTCGAAATATTTCAAATTCAGAAACTTTATGCACCTCAATGATTTTCCCGAGAGAAGATAAAATGACTTCTTCAAATTATAGGAAATGTGAGTCGGAAGTTTTTCTGAAATATTCTGCAACTCATTTTCAATATTTGAGTTATTGGGTTTTATTCAAATTATTTTCTCCAAAAATAAATTATATGGAAAATAGGGTAACATGATTCCCTACAGCAGAAAATTGGAGAGAAATAAATTTGAAATCATTTTGGTATTTTTAAAATGATTTTTATTGGATTTTTATTGCAACAGTAGCACCTTTTTTTTATTAGAATCTGTTAGCATTTTATTTGATTGTAGAAAAATGTTGATGTTGTATGATTTGTTTTTCTGGAAATTTTGATATATAATATGCCGATATTATATATTGGTTTTATTTCTTTTTTCTTTTTGTTCTTTGTCTGTATTAAAAAAGGTCCTACAGTGCCAGGCCGAAGCCCAACACTGTTCCACACCGCACCGGCCACCTAGCCTTTCGGCCCAACCGCGCTCGCAACCGCAGGCCGCGCCCGAACCGCCCGCTCGCGCCCGAACCGCCTCGGCCGCTCTCGCTGACAGGTGGGGCCCACCCGTCGGGGGTCTTCCCCCACCTCGCGCCGGACTCCACCCGCGGCACGTCACCGCCGGCCGCCGCCGTGTCCGAGCGGGACACTCCTCCCTTTGCCCCTCGCCCAAGGCTCGCCTCGCCCTCCTCCTCCTTTCAATACCGAGGCCTCGGGCCCCGTTCTTCTCCTTTCCTCGCCGCAAGCTTCACCTCCGCCGCCGCCCCACTGCACCGCGCACTCGCCGCCGCTGCTGCTACCTGCTGCCGCAGCTCGCGCTGCGTGCTGCCCCGTCGACAGCCGCGCCCGGAGCCGCCGTCGTTTGCCCTCCCCTCGCTGGAGTTTGCTGGAGCTCGCTGGAGTCCGTTCCGATGCGGTCCGATCCGCCAAACTGGCTGTTCTTTACAGAAAGCCGTCGAGGTAAAACCGCCCCGGTTCGGTTTTTATTTTCGGTTAGATCTAGATCGGTTTTCTTTATGATAGTTAGTTAGTGAACGTTATTTAGTTAGGGTTTTGCAGCGAACGATTTTCATTCGTTAGCATCCAGTAGCGAACGTTCGTTCTTTATTTTTTTCTTTCTGTTTAGTTTTCGGCTAGGGACCTCTCTGTAAATATTTTATTTATAGTTTAGTCCCTACACTTCAAACGGCCATAACTTTTTGCTCGTTGGTCCAAATCCAACGAAACCAACGCCCACGTCTTCGTTACGATCCCCTCTTTTCAGTAAAACAACTTAAACATATTTTTGAAAGTTTTAAAATTTGAATTCAACTAGATTTGATTTTGAACTTCGTTTGATCATAACTTGAGTTCCGTAACTTCGATTTAGTTGATTCTTTTTGCAAAATCGAAGCTCTTGACCTAACATTTTTGATAAGGCCAAATTTACATAATTTTGGTACTGTTAGAATTTGGTCTCTGTTTCAAGAGTCATTCGTGTGTTTTCGAAGTTTTCGGAAGTGTTCTATTCGTTCTTTCTGATCTGCTGAGTGATTGCTTATGTGTGGTTACTATTGTTTGCTTACGATAGATTGAACGGAGTGTGACGAGTAGATCTATCCTGAGTTCTGAGTGCGAATCTTCTACATTGTCAGTACAAGGCAAGTTCACACTTTGATCATACTTTCCAATACCCCGTTTTCATTGCATTAGTTATATCCCCAAACACCTGCATGAGTAGGACTGGTTACATAATTTGTTGCATTGTAGTTCATCAGGTAGGAACCCAATGACTTGAGATCAACCAAGGGGGTATACGATTTGTTACTTATTGCTTAGCCATGCTTGTAGACGTGGATTGGTATGAGAGTTTCATGAAAGATGTGAGAGTGATGTTTAAGGGAAACTTTAAGGTGGTAATTTAATACACATCTGGGTGGATTGGTTGCAGGACACCTGGGGTTGCCAGTGTTGTCCTTCCGGGGTTTTTGTGTGATTGTCCTATGGAATGCCACCCAGGCTCAAAGGGATCATATAATATTTTCATGCCTAGAAACTTCCATGTGCAGCCACAAGCCATTATGGGCTCTGGCATAGTATGAGTAAGTTGTGTGACCTCTTTCAGTGGTGGACTGGCAGATGTAGCGGATGTAGGTGTACGGGTCCACCCGGGGTAAAGAGTAAATGCTTCTGAAAGACTGTGTCTCGGTCATCCGTTTCTCAAACACCATGTAGTGCGAGAAATTAAACGGAGGCGATCGAGTCTTGTGAGGAAAAGTGCACAAACCTCTGCAGAGTGTACAAACTATTCATGAGTAGCCGTGTCCCCGGTTATGGACAATTTTGAGTATATGGTACTTGAATTATTTGTTAATTTCAACACTCTATTTAATTAATTTGTTGGGTTAATAATGACTTTGGTTTGGGATTGAGATGGGGTACCATTCTCAATTGTTCATGTTTTAAATTTAACAAAGTAGTTAAATAAAATGCATTCCTTTGTGGTAGGGAACAATCAGCTTTATGCAAAAACAGCCTTACAGCCTCCACCAGCCAAATATGCATGTAGTTGTAGGCATTGTTCACCATTACTCATTACAGTGTGAATTTGCCAGTACATTCAATGTACTGACCTACATGGCTGCAACGTCTCATGTTGCAGGAATTATTCGATGAGTAAGTGTTACGTTAGGGTTGCGCTGTCTACACTCAACTTTGCCGTTGGTGTTGATGGGAATCCACAACCTATGTTGCTTCCGCTATGATTGATTGAGGTAATAGTATTTACGTTACTTTATACATGTGATTTACCTCTGTTATAAATCCTCGAGTACTGTGTGTCAGCATACCGATCCAGGGATGACACTTGAGCACAGAGACTTGATCCATTTGGGCCGGGTCGCTATAGTTGGTTGCTCGCTCCATTGTTCCGGAGAATGGAGTCTTGGTCATCTTGCCCAAGAGGCATGGTTTGCACGTATCAAATGATTCATAATCAAGAGACTCCAAAAGTCCATTTGCATGGAGCTTCTTCATACGTTTGACACCAATATGACCAAGGTGGCAGTGCCACAAGTATGTGGGACTATCATTATCAACCTTACATCTTTTGGCATTCACACTATGAATATGTGTAACATCACGTTCAAGATTCAATAAGAATAAACCATTGACCAGCGGGACATGACCATAAAACATTTCTCTCATATAAATAGAACAACCATTATTCTCAGATTTAAATGAGTAGCCATCTCGCATTAAACGAGATCCAGATACAATGTTCATGCTCAAAGCTGGTACTAAATAACAATTATTGAGGTTTAAAACTAATCCTGAAGGTAGATGCAGAGGTAGCGTGCCCACGGCGATCACTTCGACCTTGGAACCATTCCCGACGCGCATCGTCACCTCGTCCTTCGACAGTCTCCGCTTATTCCGCAGCTCCTGCTTTGAGTTACAAATGTGAGCAACTGCACCGGTATCAAATACCCAGGAGCTACTACGAGCGATGGTAAGGTACACATCAATAACGTGTATATCACATATACCTTTGACGTTGCCGGCCTTCTTATCTGCTCAGTATTTGTGGCAGTTCTGCTTCCAGTGACCCGTTCCCTTGCAATAAAAGCACTCAGTCTCAGGCTTGGGTCCATTCTTTGGCTTCTTCCCGGTAACTGGCTTACCGGGTGCGGCAACTCCTTTGCCGTCCTTCTTGAAGTTCTTCTTACCCTTGCCTTTCTTGAACTTAGTGGTTTTATTCACCATCAACACTTGATGTTCCTTTTTGATCTCCACCTCCGCTGATTTCAGCATTGAATATACCTCGGGAATGGACTTCTCCATCCCTTGCATATTGAAGTTCATCACAAAGCTCTTGTAGCTAGGTGGGAGCGACTGAAGGATTCTGTCAATGAACGCGTTATCAGGGAGATAAATTCCCAGATAAGACAAGCGGTTGTGCAACCCAGACATTTTGAGTATATGTTTGCTTACAGAACTATTCTCCTCCATCTTACAACTGTAGAACTTGTCGGAGACTATGACGCCCCCGATTTGACAATACACTAATCATGCACGCAAATGTGTACGACCAAGATCAAGGACTCACTGGAAGATATCACAACACAACTCTAGACACAAATTAAAATAATACAAGCTTTATATTGCAAGCCAGAGGCCTCGAGGGCTCGAATACATAAGCTCGAAACATAAGAGTCAGCGGAAGCAACAATATCTGAGTACACACATAAGTTAAACAAGTTTGCCTTAAGAAGGCTAGCACAAAACATCAACGATCGAAAAGGCAAGGCCTCCTGCTTGGGACCTCCTAATTACTCCTGGTCGTCAGTTGTCTTCATGAGGTAGTAAGCTTTGTCGGGGTAGTAGGAGTCGTCAAATGTGGCATCTGGCTCCTGGACTCCACCATCTGGTTGCATCAACCAAAAGAAGAAAGAAGGGGGAAAAGGGGGAGCAAAGCAACCATGAGTACTCATCCAAAGTACTCGCAAGCAAGGATCTACACTACATATGCATCGGTATCAATGCAAATGGGTAGTATATGTGAACTAAGCTGCAGAATGCCAGAATAAGAGGGGGAGAAGCTAGTCCTATCGAAGACTAGCATCTTCTGGAAACCACCATTCTTGCAGCAGTAGATGAGAGTACAGAATAACATATTATAATTATTAAGCATGTTGTAGCAACAATGCCCAGAGATCCTTCCTCGACTCCCTGAGAGGAAGCAATCCTGGAGCCACATATCCATTCATGTCTCAGTATCCAGTTCTACTTGTATCGATCGAGATACAACTCCAAGTGTCTGTTACCGTAGGACAGGCTATCGATAGATGTTTTCTTCCCTGTAGGGGTGCACCAACTTACCCACCACGCTCGCTTAACTCCGGTCGGACACACCATCAGGTCATGCCCGCCCTCGGCCAAATGATACGTCCAAAACGTATCTATAATTTATGCTTGCTCCATGCCTCTTTTGTGTGATATTGCTATGATATTTATACACTTCCATACACTTTTGATCATATTTGGACTAACCTATTAACTCAGTGCACCCCAGTGCCAGTTTCTGTTTTCTGTTGTTTTTATATTTTAGGTTTTCCCATCACGTAAACTGCCAGAAAAATCCCGGAAAAATTATATAAAAAATCAGCGTTCCAGAAGCTTCCTGGCGGCCAAAGTAGGGCCGGAGGGGGGCCACCAGGGCTCCAGGCGCCCTGGTGGCGCGGCCCCCCTCCTGGCCACGCCGGGGGGCGCCTGGGCCCCCCAGGTCTCCGCTGATGCCCCCCTTTGGCATATATTTAACACGCGTCCCGAAACCCTCGAGGACGGAACCCTTTTTCGCGATCTCATCTCTGTCCCGCCGCCGCCGCGCTTCCAAGATCGGGAGCACCAGGAGAACTCTTCCCGGCACCCTGCCGGAGGGAGGATCACCACCGGGAGCCTCTCCACCACCATGGACGCCTCCCGGATGAGTTGTGAGTAGTCTCCCTTGGACCATGGGTCCATGACCAGTAGCTATGTGATTATCTCCTCCCCTTCTTGTGCTTCACTAATTAGACCTCGTGGGCTGCTGATGGGCCTCGAACCCCTCATTGGTTACCCCAAGTGGAAGGTGTAAGATGCAGTAAGTAGAAGTGTTTTCCCTTAGCAAAGATGCCAAGGATCGAATCCCCAGAGACTCCTAGGTTCAACAAGTAGGTGTCAACTGCTACGGCGCCAGATTAGTAGCAATCAACGTGGACCTGCACACAGATACAAATAACTTTTCTCCCAACGAGTACAGAGAGGTTGTCAATCCCTCCGGCCTTGTAGTACACAAAGGATTAAAAGCAATGATAGTAGTGATAGATAGTGTTTTGCAATATTAAATAATAACAGGAAGTAAATAGCGGGCGTGATCAATGATGGTAATATGGACCGGAGTCTCATGATGTTCACTAGTGATGTCTCTCTCCCAAAAGACGATAAAACAGCTATGTGAGGTAAACAAATTACAGCTGGGCAATTGACAGGACCACGAACGCAAACCAATGCTGACTACATTCCAAGAAAGGTTGAGGTTCAAAGCATGGGCGGTACGCCAAAGTAAGTAGACCGAAATCCATCAATATCTACTACTAATCATCCACCTTGAGATATCTATCCAGAACATCTCGCTGGTATTAAGTTGCGAGTCCCACCCATAGTGTAAACTCAATGCAACAGACAACTGCATTAAAAGAACTTTGCGTAAAGTAAACAATCCTTGCACCCGCGGGCACAAGCACCGTTGTTTTCCCCCTTGTGGCAACAGCACATCCCCTAGACTCATGTTTCTGTCACTCAAGCTAGTCATCGAGGGGCATGAACCCACAATCGAGCATAACGTTCCCTCCTTGAGTCACTACCTACTACTCGGCCAAAGCAGTAAATAACAACGGAGAACATGCAAGAATTACTTATGAAAAAAATATAAAAGTGGTGAATCAAATATATTACTCAAGATCAATCTGAACATAATCTCATAATCCATCGGATCCCAGCAAACTCAACATAGCAACAGCATAAGGATTACATAGGTGCCTCGATCATGTAGGGCATCTCACGAGGACTAATTAGTGAAGCACAAGAACGGGAGGAGAACATCACATAGCTACTGGTCATGGACTCATGGTCCAAGGGAGACTACTCACGAGTCATCCGGGAGGCGTCCATGGTGGTGGAGAAGCTCCCGGTGGTGATCCTCCCCTCCGGCAGGGTGCCGGGAAGAGTTCTCCTGGTGCTCCCGATCTTGGAAGCGGCGGCGGCGGCGGAACAGAGATGGGATCGCGAAAAGAGTTCCTCTTCTGAGGGTTTCGGAGGACCCTTTAAATATATGCCAAAGGAGGGCATCGGGGGAGCTTCGGGG
>LR738712.1:501115377-501196805 GCA_902687465.1 Secale cereale
TGAAAACATGTTTGGGAACTTGTTTGGATGTGTATGTCACTATGGATATGTTGTTGGAAACTTCTTATGTCATATGGATATATGTTGGACTTGAGGAAATATATTGTTGGATATGTTGTTGGAAACTTCTTATGTCATATGGATATATGTTGGACTTGAGGAAATATATTGTTGGATATGTTGTTGGAAACTTCTTATGTCATATGGATATATGTTGGACTTGAGGAAATATATTGTTGGATATGCTTGTTGTGTATATATGTATTATCTGTGTATATCTATGAATTTCTGTCAAATTGAATGAATTCAATTAAAAACAGGGGTTATATAGGCTCTTTGCCGTCTGCTAGCAGTCGGCAAAGAGCTTTGCCGACTGCTAGCAGACGGCAAAGAGCTTTGCCGACAGCAAGCAGTCGGCAAAGAAGGCCACGTGGCAGCTCCCTGTTCAACCTGGGAACACTGGTTGCCTATTTGGGCATTTTGCCGACTGCTGGCAGACGGCAAAGAGGCTAAGGTCTTTGCCGACTGCCAGCAGACGGCAAAGAGGCTAAGGTCTTTGCCGACTGCTGGCAGTCGGCAAAGAGGCTAAGGTCTTTGCCGACTGCCAGCAGACGGCAAAGAGGTTAAGGTCTTTGCCGTCTGCCGGCTGACGGCAAACCACGCCGTTAACCCCTAACGGCTCCCACCTCACCTCACTGCCGTCTACGCTCTTTGCCGTCTGCTGGCCGCAAACGGCTGACGGCAAAGAGCTTTGCCGACTGCTTCTATGAAGCAGGCGGCAAAGAAGGCCTTTACCGGCGTTAATTCAGCCGGACTGTTTGCCGACTGCTAGCAGTCGACAAAGAGCTTTGCCGACTGCCATTCATGCCTTTGCCGACTGCCATGGCAGTCGGCAAAGAAGCTGATTCCTGTAGTGTTAAGAAGACTAGCACAAAACATCAACGATCGAAAAGGCAAGGCCTCCTGCCTCGGACCTCCTAACTACTCCTGGTCGTCGGTTGTCTCCATGAGGTAGTAAGCTTTGTCGGGGTAGTAGCAGTCGTCAAATGTGGCATCTGGCTCCTGGACTCCACCATCTGGTTGCATCAACCAGAAGAAGAAAGAAGGGGGAAAGGGGGGAGCAAAGCAACCATGAGTACTCGTCCAAAGTACTCACAAGCAAGGATCTACACTACATATGCATCGGTATCAATGAAAATGGGTAGTATCTGTGGACTAAGCTGCAGAATGCCAGAATAAGAGGGGGAGAAGCTAGTCCTATCGAAGACTAGCATCTTCTGGAAACCACCAATCTTACAGCAGTAGATGAGAGTATAGAATAACATATTATAATTATTAAGCATGTTGTAGCAACAACGCCCAGAGATCCTTCCTCGACTCCCTGCGAGGAAGCAATCCCGGAGCCACATATCCATTCATGTCTCAGTATCCAGTTCTAGTTGTATCGATCGGGATACAACTCCAAGTGTCCATTACCATAAGACATGCTATCGATAGATGTTTTCTTCCCTACAGGGGTGCACCAACTTACCCACCACGCTCGCTTAACTCCGGCCGGACACACCATCAGGTCATGCCCGCCGTCGGCTAAACAATACGCCGCAACCCGACCTAGGCTTAATAGAGAGGTCATGCACGCCGGACTAAACCCTATGCCCCCAGGGGTCATGGGCCAATTGCCCCAGGAACTCCTGCACGTTGCGTGGGCGGCCGGTGAGCAGACCTGGGCAACCTCCTTAAAAAGGTAGGTGCTTACGCGATCCAACCCGGTGCGCGCCGCTCAGTCACAATGACGTCAGTTAAGCTTCGGCTGATGCATACGACGCAGAACGCTCATACTATGCCCACGTGATGGTTAGCGCTATCAGGCCAGAGGCCCCTTGGATCAAATATCCAAACCGTTTAGTGTCTTGGGAACGCGGTAACGAGCAGAGACTCACGAAAGATGTGACCCCATCGCCCCATCTCGAGGACTTGCGGCAAGGGCTAAGAATGCCCCGCCACGCCTCGTATTCAACTCTCGGGTACCCTCCAAGTCAACCCGTCTCCACATCACTCGCGGGTACCCCTCAGGGTCGACCCGCCTTCCCAAGTAACAGTTGTAAAGTCATAGAAACCATAGTAACTGTGTGTCTAACATGAAAGGGGAAACTTGAGGAAATCACCCTCGATGGAATTCCACCTGATGTTTATCGTCAAGGTGAACGAAAGAGGAGTCACCCTCGAGGTCCACCCTTGAGGAGTTGCACGACAGTGTCGTTATCAAGAGTGGAGAAAGAGGAAATCACCCTCGATGAACATAACCGATGAACTAACATACAAGGTTAACATCAGAAGTGCTGATGAGGTCTCACCCTCGGAACTCGATAGTAACCAAGTAGTGTCGAGCAACTAAGGGGAAAGTGATGTGCGGTGTCGGGTCTTTTGATAATCCAGCGGGGCAATCGGGACAATGTGGGGGGTCAGTGGTGGATCTCTAACCAGCCTATACTAAGCAGTTTAGTATAAACATGTAAGGTATGAAAGTAGGTATCAACAACAGGCTATGCATCAGAATAGGATCATACAAAAAGCAGTAGCAGTTCTAATGCAAGCATAAGAGAGAAGAGAGTGGGCGATATCGGAATGATCAAGCGGGGTTGGCTTGCCTGGTTGCTCTGTCAAGAAGGAGAGGTCGTCAACACCGTAGTCGATCACCGGGGCATCATCGGTCTCGGGGTCTACCGAAGAGAAGAGGGGGAAGAAACAGTAAATATAAAGCACAGAGATGTACAGAGAAACACGAGTGTCAACACGCAGTGCTAGGGTGCTCTAATGCAGTGCTACACGATACCGGCGAAGGGGGATAACATCCGAGAAAGTATCCCCGGTGTTTCATGTTTTCGGACAAATGAACGGAGGGGGAAAGTTGTAGGTTCACTATGATAGGGACGTGTGGCGAATAAACGGACCACGTATTCGGATTCGTCTCGTCGTTATGAGTGATTTTCATATATAAAACATTTTCATCCGAGTTACAGATTATTTTATATGATTTTCTAAAGTGTTAGCAATATTCTGAAATATTTTAATTCAAAAATCTTTATTACAGCAGTATGACATCAGGATGACATCAGCGGTCAAGTATGACCGTTGACCAGTCAAACTGACCAACGGGGCCCACACGTCATTGCCTCGGACTAAATAAATAGGTTAATTAGACTAAATAAATAGGTCAAACTGACCAACGGGGCGGCAGTTGCCGGAGGCCGCGGCGGGGAGCAGCACGGGACGGGGAGGAGCAGCACGGGGCGGCGCGGCTGGGCGATGGGCTCGGCCGGAGCGGAGCCAGGCGCGGTGACGTGGGTGGCCGGCCGGCGAGTGGAGGGGAGAGTGGGGGCGGCGCAGCCACGTGGGCAGGGGCGGAGGAGGGTCGCGGCCAACGCGGGTCGGCGGTGGCAGTAGGCGGCATCGGCATCGGCGCTAGAGGCGGCAGCAGTAGCCGATAGAGAGAGGCTGCGAAGGCGAGGCCAACGGCGGCGGCTGGCTCGGCAACGAAGGGGACATCGTCTACGGGGCGACTGGGGGGCGTAGAGAGAGGGAAGGAACGAGAGCTCACCAGGAGCCTGTAGAGGAGCAACGTGGGCTCGAGGGAGGCTCGAGGTGGCCGGATTTTGACGGTGAGGGTCGCGGTGTCCGAGGTGGAAGATGATGAGGATCCGGCGATGGAGTGGCCTCCGGCTTGTTTACGTTGGCGTAGAGGATGTAGCAGAACACGATGGGGCTATGGGGGCCGGTCTCCAGGCATGAGGACGAAGGAGAGCTCGTGGGTGAGGTGATACATGTCGACGGCGACTCGGCCTTGTGTGATGAGAAGAGAGCAGCGTGAGGTGGGAGAGGAAGAGGGGGGAAATATCCCACGGAGCTGACGAGGAGAGGGGGGGAGCTCGGTCTTATCCCCACGGCGACATGGGCCGGTTGGGTGGACCGAGGCCCAGGGGAACAGTGGAGCGGGGGTTTTCTGCTTTTGTTCAACCCTTTCTTTTTACAGCTTTAGTTTATTATATTTCCTTTTTAACAGCAATTAGCTTTAAAAATTATAGGGACAACACATGACTTGGTTTTACTAATTATACCACTGCAACATTTAGTTTAATATTTAATTAAAATAGTTTGCAATTATTATCCTCGATCCAGCCGCGATACAATACGTACCTTGCTGCCCCTACTGTCACTGGGAAAGGACACAACAAGATTGAACCCAAAGCCAAGCACATCTCTCATTGCAAGAACTATAGATCTAGTAGGCCAAACCAAACCAATAATTTGAAGAGACTTGCAAGGACATTATGAGCACACATATAAAGTTCAGAGAAGAACCAAATATCTTTCATAGATAATCTTGATCATAAACTCACAATTCATCGGATCTCGACAAACACACCGCAAAAAGAGATTACATCGAATAGATCTCCTCGAAGACTGAGGAGAACTTTGTATTGAGATCCTGAGAGAGAGAAGAAGCCATCTAGATACTAGCTATGGACCCGAAGGTTTGTGGTAAACTACTCACAACTCATGGTGAGGGCGATGATGATGATGAAGAAGAACTCCATGATGGATCCCCCTTCGGTGGAGCTCCGGAACATGCTCCAATATGGGATCTCACGGGAACAGAAGGTTACAGCGGTCAAGTAGACTTAAATAGGAAGAAGGAGGACATCAGGGGACGCTCGAGGGGCCCACGAGGTAGGGGCGCACCCTGGGAAGGGGGGCGCGCCCCCCACCCTTTTGGGCGCCTCGATGCTCCCCTGACGTGGTTCTCAAGTTCCCTGTGCGTGATTTTCTCCAAAAATATCTTTCGTGAAGGTTTTATTCCATTTGGACTCCATTTGATATTCTTTTTCTGCAAAAACCCTGAAACACGCAAAAAACAGCAATCTGGACTGGGCCTTTGGGTTAGTAGGTTAGTCCCAAAAATGATATAAAAGTGTATGATAAAGTCCATTAAACATCCAAGACTTCATAAATAATAGCATGGAACAATCAAAAATTATAGATACGTTGGAGACGTATCAAGCATCCCCAAGATTAATTCCTGCTCGTCCTAGAGTAGGTAAATGACAAAGAAATAATTTTTGATGTGGAATGCTAACAAATATAATTTTTCAAAGTAATTCTCTTAATTGTGACATGAATGTTCAGATATGAAAGATTCAAGATAAAAGTCTATATTGACATAAGAAATAACAATACTTCACGCATACTAACAAATCAATTATGTCTTCTCAAAATACTATGGCTAAAGAAAGTTATCCCTATAAAATCATATAGTCTGGCTATGCTCCCTCTTCATCACACAAAATATTCATATCATGCACAACCCCGATTTCAGCCAAGCACTTGTTTTCATACTCTATCTTTTCAAACCTTTCAACTTTCACGCAATACATGAGCATGAGCCATGGATATAGCACTATGGGTGGAATAGAGGTGGTTGTGGAGAAGACAAAAAGGAGGGAGATAGTCTCACATCGACTAGGCGTGTCAACGGGCTATGGAGATGCCCATCAATAGATATCTATGTGAGTGAGTAGGGATTGCCATGCAACAGATGCACTAGAGCTACGTATGTATGAAAGCTCAACAAAAGAAACTAGTGGGTGTGCATCCAACTTGCTTGCTCACGAAGGCCTAGGGCATTTGAGGAAGCCCATCGTTGGAATATACAAGCCAAGTTTTATAATGAAAATTCCCACTAATATATAAAGTGACTAAACATGAGACTCTCTACAATGAAGAACACAGTGCTACTTTGAAGCACAAGTGTGGAAAAAGATAGTAGCAATTGTCCCTTCTCTCTTTTCTCTCATTTTTTTATTATTATTAGCCCCTCTCTATATTTTTTGGGCCATCTCTTTTTTTATTGGCCTTTCCTCACATGGGACATGCTCTAATAATGATGATCATCACACTTTTATTACAACTCGAAGTTACAACTCGATACTACAACAAGTATGACTCTACATGAATGCCTTCGGCGGTGTACCGGGATGTGCAATGAATCAAGAGTGACATATATGAAAATTATGCATGGTGGCTTTGCCACAAATATGATGTCAACTACATGATCATGCATGGCAATATGACAATATGATGCGTGTCATATGAACGGAACGGTGGAAAGTTGCATGGCAATATATCTCGGAATGGCTATGGAAATTCCATGATAGGTAGGTATGGTGGCTGTTTTGAGGAAGGATATATAGTGGGTTTATGGCACCGGCGAAAGTTGCGCGGTACAAGAAAGGCTAGCAATGGTGGAAGGGTGAGAGTGCGCATAATTCATGGACTCAACATTAGTCATAAGAACTCATATACTTATTGCAAAAATCTACGAGTCATCAAAACAAAGTAATCAACGCATGCTCCCAGGGGGGAGGTTGGTAGGAGTTAACCCTCGCGCGCCCCCGACCTCCACACAAAGGTTGGCACTCTACAAATACCTCATGCTCTAACTTCGTCACATAGCGGTTCACCATATGTGCATGACACGGGAATCACTAACCTTAACACAAGTATTTCTCAATTTCATAATAACTCCACTAGCATGACTCTAATATCACTATCCTCATATCTCAAAACAATTATCAAGCATCCAACATCTCATTCTATTCAATGCACTTGGTGTGAATTTTTTTACTACATTGACATTGGATGTCTATCATGTGAAGACTAGTTTCTTTAGCCTAAACACATTACCATGCTGTTTTAATAGACTCTCAAATAGATATAAGTGAAGCATGAGAGTTCAACAATTTCTACAAAATATTACCACCACCGTGCTCTAAAAGATATAAGTGAAGCACTAGAGCAAAAACTATTCAACTCAAAAGATATAAGTGAAGCACATAGAGTGTTCTAACAATTTCTAGGCCATATTTAACTCCCTCAAATAGGTGTGTCAAGCAAGGATGATTGTGGCAAACTAACAAGCAAAGACTCAAATTATACAAAACGCACCAAGCAAAACACATATCATGTTGCGAATAAAAATATAGCTCCAAGTATAGTTACCAATGGATGAAGACGAAAGAGGGGGTGCCTTCCCGGGGCATCCCCAAGCTTAGGCTTTTGATCATCTTGAATTTACTTGGGGTGCCATGGGCATCCCCAAGCGTAGGCCTTTGCTACTCCTTGTTCCATAGTCCATCAAAGCAATACTCAAAACTTGAAAACTTCACAACACAAAACTTAGACAAAAATTCTCGTGAGCTCCGTTAGTATAAGAAAGCAAACCACTACTCAAAGGTGCAGCAATGAATTCATTCTTTGTTTATATTGGTGTTAAACCTACTGTATTCCAATTTCTCTATGGTTCATATCTTCCAATACTACTCATAGATGCATTGAAATAAGCAAACAACACACGAAAAACAGAATCTGTCAAAAACAGAACAGTCTGTAGTAATCTACAGGTTTCGCCTACTTCTGGAACTCCAAAAAATTCGAACTAAATTGGTAAATTTGAGGAATTTGTCTATTAATCATCTGCAAAAAGAATCAACTAAATAGCACGCTCCAGTAAAATCTGACTACTACTTTAGCGAGCGCTAACGATTCTGTTTTTCACAGCAAGATCACATAAACTTCCTACAAGTCTTCCCAAAGGTTCTACTTGGCACAAACACTAAACAAAACATGAAAATACATCTAATCATAGGCTAAATGCAATATTTATTCCCTAACAGTAACAAAAACAAAAATAAAATAAAATTGGGTTGCCTCCCAACAAGCGTTATCGTTTTACGCCCCTAGCTAGGCACGATACAAGATAAATCTAGGTATTGCCATCTTTGGAAGGCAACCCATAAGTGGCTCTCATGATAGATTAATATGGTAATTTGATTTTCTTTCTAGGAAAGTGTTACCTGCCTTTCCTTAACGGAAATTGGAATCTAATATTTCCTTCCTTCATATCAATAATTGCACCAATTGTTCTAAGGAAAGGTCTACCAAGAATAACAAGACATGAAGGATTGCAATCTATATCAAGAACGATGAAATCTACGGGCACATAATTCCTATTGGCAACAATAAGAACATCATTAATTCTTCCCATAGGTTTCTTAATAGTGGAATCCGCAAGGTTTAAATTTAAATAACAATCATCAAGCTCATGGAACCCTAGCAAATCACACAAAGTTTTTGGGATAGTGGAGACACTTGCACCCAAATCACACAAAGCATAGCATTCATGATCTTTAATTTTTTTTAATAGTAGGTTCCCACTCATCATAAAGCTTTCTAGGGATAGAAACTTCTAACTCAAATTTTTCTTCATAAGATAGCATCAAAGCATCAACTATAGATGTAGTAGGCCAAACCAAACCAAGAATTCGAACATACTTGCAAGGATATTATGAGCACACATAAAAAGTTCAGAGAAGAACCAAATATCTTTCATAGATAATCTTTATCATAAACTCACAATTCATCGGATCTCGACAAACACACCGCAAAAAGAGATTACATCGAATAGATCTCCTCGAAGACCGAGGAGAACTTTGTATTGAGATCCATAGAGAGAGAAGAAGCCATCTAGATACTAGCTATGGACCCGAAGGTCTGTGGTAAACTACTCACAATTCATGGTGAGGGCGATGATGATGATGAAGAAGAACTCCGTGATGGATCCCCCTCCGATGGAGCTCCGGAACAGGCTCCAAGATGGGATCTCATGGGAACAGAAGGTTACGGCGGTGGAATTAGGGTTTTCTCTTTGTTGTCGAAGGTTTCGGGGTACACAGACTTATATAGGAAGAAGGAGGACACCGGGGGACGCTCGAGGGGCCCACGAGGTAGGGGCACGCCCTGGGAAGGGGGGCGCGCCCCCCACCCTCGTGGGCCCCTCGATGCTTCCCTGACGTGGTTCTCAAGTTCCCTGTGCGTGATTTTCTCCAAAATATCTCTCGCGAAGGTTTCATTCCGTTTGGACTCCGTTTGATATTCTTTTTCTGCAAAACCCTGAAACATGCAAAAACAACAATGTGGACTGGGCCTTTAGGTTAGTAGGTTAGTCCCAAAAATGATATAAAAGTGTATGATAAAGCCCATTAAACATCCAAGACTTCATAAATAATAGCATGGAACAATAAAAAAAATATAGATACGTTGGAGACGTATCACATGCCGCACTGAACCAGATAGTAATCATCACTACGCGACTGCCATGCGTTCATAACGTCTTGAGTTGCTGGGAAAATGGGTGCATCACCTAGCGGTTCTTCAAGGACATATGCTTTCTTGGTAGCTATGAGGATGATCCTCATGTTACGGACCCAATCTGTATAGTTGCTACCATCGTCTTTCAGCTTGGTTTTCTCTAGGAACGCGTTGAAGTTGAGGGTAACATTAGCGTGGGCCATTGGATCTACAAGAAATTTTGTAAAGATTTTAGACTATGTTCATGACAATTAAGTTCATCTAAACAAATTTAATGAACTCCCACTCAGATAGACATCTCTCTAGTCATCTAAGTGATACATGATCCGAATCGACTAGGCCATGCCCGATCATCACGTGAGATGGACTAGTCATCAACGGTGAACATCTTCATGTTGATCGTATCTTCTATACGACTCATGTTCGACCTTTCGGTCTTCTGTGTTCCGAGGCCATGTCTGTACATGCTAGGCTCATCAAGTCAACCCTATGTGTATTGCGTGTGTAAAAATCTGGCTTACACCCGTTGTATGCGAACGTTAGGACCTACCACACCCGATCATCACGTGGTGCTTCGGAACAACGAACCTTAGCAACGGTGCACAGTTAGGGGAAACACAATTCTTGAAATTTTAGTGAGAGATCATCTTATTTACTACCGTCGTTCTAAGCAAAGATGTAAAACATGATAAACATCACATGCAAACAAATAGTGACATGATATGGCCAATATCATTTTGCTCCTTTTGATCTTCATCTTCGGGGCTCCATGATCATCATCGTCACCGGCATGACACCATGATCTCCATTATACGGAGTGACAAATCCCAGTCTCGATTCGTGCCAACCCAACAGATACTTTCGGGGATACCCGTAGTGTACCTTTATAGCCATCCAGTTACATTGTGACGTTTGGCACACCCAAAGTACTCCTACGCTATCCGGGAGTTGCACAATCTCATGGTCTAAGGAAAGGATACTTGACATTGGAAAAGCTTTAGCATACGAACTACACGATCTTGTGCTAGGCTTAGGATTGGGTCTTGTCCATCACATCATTCTCCTAATGATGTGATCCCATTATCAATGACATCCAATGTCCATGGTCAGGAAACCATAACCATCTATTGATCAACGAGCTAGTCAACTAGAGGCTCACTAGGGACATATTGTGGTCTATGTATTCACACATGCATTACCATTTCCGGATAATACATTTAAAGCATGAACAATAGACAATTATCATGAACAAGGAAATATAATAATAACCATTTTATTATTGCCTCTAGGGCATATTTCCAATAGTACGTTCTTCAGTTGCATGATCTTTCCTGAAGTAAACTTCAGATCTACCGTGCCAACACCATGAACAGAAGCATGCGAGCCGTTCCCCATCAGGACGGAACAATCTCGTGTGACCTGGTAAGAAGAAAACAAAGACACATCAGCACACACATGAATATTGGCCCTAGTGTCAACCCACCAATCGGTGGACTCGCAAACTAAAAGTACGGTTAACAGATTACCATACCCTGATGCCGCATCATTGTTACTCAAAGTCACATTGACATACTTTGCGTCCTGTCTTGGCTTCTTATACTTGTTTGGGCACTTGTTTGCCCAATGTTCCTCTGAACCACAAGTAAAGCAACCATCTCTCTTCTTGTCTTTCTTCTTACCCTTCTTCTTAAAGGTAGTATTTTGTTGGAGAGAGTTCTTTCCCTTGAACTTGTGGAAGTTTTTCTGCACCATATTGGCGCTAGAAGAACCCTCTACCCCTTTCACGTGTGAGTCCTTTGCTCTCGAGATCTGCTCAACACTTAGATGACCGATGACATCCTCAACAGAGAATTCACGTCTCAAGTGCTTGAGAGAAGTAGCAAAGTTCCTCCATCCAGGAGGGAGTTTTGCAATAATGCAACCCGCGACAAACTTGTCCGGTAACTCACACTTCAGGAGCTCCAACTCCTTAGCAATGCATTGTATCTCATGAGTCTAGTCCAATACAGGACGGTTATCAACCATCCTGTAATCATGGAACTGCTCCATGGCATACAACTCACTGCCAGCATCGGTTGCGCCGAACTTAGCTTCGAGCGCATCCCACAAATTCTTGGCAATGCGCATATGGAGATATGCGTCGACTAGCTTGTCTCCGATCACAGTAAGAACGGATCCAACAAAGATGGTGGTTGCATCCCTAAACGCATTCTCCTGTTCAGGAGCAATCGTTATCGTGGGAGACACACTACCAACCCAGAACATGTTCATTGATGTGAGCCACAAGGTAGTCCTCGTCTGCCAACTCTTAAAATGTGTTCCAGTAAAAATTTCCGGGTTCAGAGTAGCGGCGAAGCCATGAGTCGAAAAATGCCTAAAATAAGATTTTTGGATTGTTGGAAATATTAGCACTTCTCCGACTAATCTAATCTACGAGTAAACGGTAAGCATGGCAAATACGGTATACATCTCATACCGATACCTAAGCATGTGAGCACATACAGTACATAGAACCAAAACATCTACGAACAGCATATATACGGCTAGCACATGAACGAGCAAATAGGGGATGAACGAGTCATACCCTCCGGTTTGCCAGGCCAACGCGGCGGCAGCAGTTGCGGCCTCGGCATCGGCCGAGGCCTTCTTCTTGGCGGCAGCGTCGTCAGCCATGTGGTTGATGCAGGGGAAGTAGTGGAAGCAGAGGTGGGCGGAGACGGGGACGGATCGGGAGCAGTCGCGTCGAGACGCTCCCCAAAAACCTTATTGCCGTTCTCCCGGGTAGGATCTCGAATGACAGGGTTCCGGAGGCACCTGCTCTCCCGACCAATCGTGCACGCGGTCGTCGGGATGGGATCGTCGGAAGCAGTACAAGGAGAGGAACAATAGATGACGGCTAGGGTTGTACGAGAGGGAGTGAGTGAACTGAGTTAGGGTTCACTCCACTGTCAAGGCCGTCAGGTAGATGGGCCTGGGCCAGGCCCACGACCGAGTCCGCGAAAAGCCCACGGTCCAACGTCTCGGACAGTGGCGCTTCCGTAAGTGACTTGTTAATTAATTAACAATTAATTAACCATACTTGAGCGGCAAAAATAAGCTTCGGCTCCGCTCATTCCCGACGAGGCGAGGCGGCGAGGCGAGGCGGGCGACGGAGGAGGAGGAGCGCGCGCGTACAGCTCCTATTTCCAAGCTCCCAATAGCAAGTGGTAGAGCATCCCTTATAAAGAGGTCTCACTCTTTTTACTGTAGCAGTATGGGACTAAACTTTTTCACACTTCACAACACTTGCCGTACATATGCATGGGCCTTAAAGATTAACTAGGGATTATTGTCTTATATGGGCCTAAGCCCATCCATAATTCATCAGTATACATATATAGAGGCATTCGTATAAAGTTTTCATCGTGATTATAGACTGAGTTAT
The DNA here is from genome assembly GCA_902687465.1 of Secale cereale. Lineage (NCBI taxonomy): Eukaryota > Viridiplantae > Streptophyta > Magnoliopsida > Poales > Poaceae > Secale > Secale cereale. The sequence continues at coordinate 501,128,006 of LR738712.1, forward strand.
GATTACATTTAGTTGAAGTATGTCATTATAGGAGCATACTAAGTTTTACGTATGTACTACTCCCTCAGTCCAATAATGTAAGACGTTTTTTAACATTACACTAGGGTCTTGTGTTGCAGCTGGCTACTAACTTACTCCCTCCGGTCTTTTTTACTCTGCATATTAGGTTTGTCTGAAGTCAATCTCATCCAACTTTGACCAAGTTTATATAAAAATTTACTAACATTCACATAACAACATCAATATCATTAGATTCATCTCGAAATATATTTTCGTATTATATTTATTAGATATTATAGATGCTAATAATTTCTAATATAAATTTGGTCAAACTTAGCAAAGTTTGACTTTCAGCAAAACCAATGTGCAGAGTAAAAAGGACCGAAGGGAGTACAGCCCGCTTCTCTCTCCTCTTCTCTCTTCAAACTAAGCAAAGATATATTATTTTAGTCTTTATAGCCTGCTAATGTCACCTTATTGTATTTGCTCTAAGAGAGCGACGTTTCGGAGCTCGGTGCATCCGTGCCTGTGTAAACCGTAAATTTAGAAAAATAGCAAAAAAAATATAAACATGATAATTTTACACATGAAAGATTAGAGCCTTCTCTAGGTGCTCGCAAATTTTCGCACCGAGATGACATTCGAGGAGCTTTGTAAGAGAAAACAAAGCTCCAAAAATGACCAAAGTTTCAACAAAATTCGAGCCTCCTTTTTTACCGAGCTCCTCCCTTGTCATGTCACCATAGAAAAATTTGCAGCCACCCATTTCACAAATCTTATTTTATTTTATTTTAATTTACTGTTCATTCATGGAGCATCGGAGCTCGGGATCGTAAATGGATTTTTTTGTCATTATAAATTATATTGATCATTCTTAGAAAGTGTTTGCTTTTGTAAAAAGATAAAATAAAAAATCACCATGGTGATCTCACTGAAGGGAAAAACATGAGGAAACGAAAAGAAATAAAAGAGGACAAGAAAGGATAAAAAATGGAGAAAAGGGCTGCATGTCGGCATGTGTCCGCTTGTGAGCGAGTGAGTGAGAGCTAGGGGGGTGGCACCGCTTCGCGCATTGTAAAATTAGAAATTTTCCGTGAATGTATACTAGTGGAGACTTCAAATTAGGGCATCTCCAACGGACCCACAAATTTGCTCTGTTATTCGTCCGCAGACATGAGGACCAGTTCATAGACACGGATGCGGGAGGCGGTCATCCAACGCTGGTAGCATACATTTCAAGCCAGGTTTCAATTAACCGGACGAAATTCATCCAAACATGATGTATTTTCATATAAAACCGGATGAATTTCATTACATTTCAAACATTTTTCATTACATTTAGAACAAAAAAAGCGCCCAGCCCTAAAGCAATCCTACGGCGACATTCGTTGTTCGCTTCCTTTGTATTCCGCATCGGCGACCGCATCCTTCATCTGTCGTCTCTATGAACGACGGCGGGGTTCAAGACCCGTGAGTGGAGGTTGGGATTCGGGCCAGGAAGACTGGAACATGGGAGACGGAAGGTCGATGATGAATCTGGACGGTCTGTCACTATCCACCTGCCACGTGTGCCCCTGAAAGTTGAAGGACAACGCACAGGACGCGCAGTTGGCGGTGTTGGAGTCCTGGATAGTTTGCGCTGCCAGCACGTGTGTCCACGTCTGCATCCGCCGACTATACATTGCGAGCGTGTGCAGTCTCGTAGAGCGCCAGCTACTCCACAACGAAGTTTGAGTTCGCCGCGACCATGACGGCCATGGCCACCTCACTTGCACGCTCACCGTAGATTTGGCCCTCCTCCAGTCGGTGCTGCTCGAGGAGCAACATTTTGTACCTCTGATCCTTCTACGCTTGCCGGAACACTGACATAGGAGTCGTCGTAGGCTGCTCCTCCTCCGCCATGGTGTCGTTGTAGTGCGCATGCGTCTACTTCATTGTCTGGCCGACATGTAGTGGTGTGGGAGTCGGCGCAGTGTCATCGTCGGAGCTTGTTAAAGTCATCGTCGGAGACCTCGGATGAGCTAGCCGGCATGTCGTGCTCGATCCGCCTGGCACGGCGGGACCGCTAGGCGGCTGCAAGGATGGCCACCTCATGCTTCATCTCTTATGACAGACTATCCCATAGAGCGTTCCTCCTTGCTGTAATGGCGGATGTAGAGCAAAGGAGGAGGATGTGAAGTGGATGTGTTGTCGTGTGGAGTTAGTCGTGTGGTCGCTTTTAAATAGCGGATTCTGGTGAGGCCAAGCGTCTGAGTGCATCAATGTGCGGTGCTGGAGTTGGTTCCTCGGCCGGCGAGCCTGCTTAATGTCGGCATACCGATGGACGGGGCATTGAACGAGCGTGGTAGATATTTGTCCCATCCCGTACATCAAACATTGCTCCGGCATTGAACAGAGCGGGGACGTGGCGCGGGGTTCCCACTTGCCTGGTGCGAAGCTTCAATGCTGACGCCAGTGAAAGGTCGCGACCGCTCTGGGCTGACGTCATTGCGGAGCGGCTGCTATGCAATGACATGAATGCAGGCAGCTGGTGACGGGCGGGAACGCACGCGGGCAAGGGAGGAGTGTTTTGGGTGGGCTAGGACAGTTAAGAGCAGACGTGACAATGGTCCGGATGCCCGCAAAGCCCCCCCAGTTCCTCTCCGGTTTGCGGAAAAAGTGTGTTCACACTGCCGGGCGGACCGATATAGGAATGCCTTGGATGGCGGAACATGTCCAAACCGTGAGGTCTGGACATTTGCGGGCGGTTTGAGGGTCAGCTTTGAAGATGCCCTTATAAAACTTAGTTTGCATATTTCATTGATGACCTTCATTCTGCTGGAATCGTCAGTTCACCTAAGGAGACAACATTTAGTTCCAAAATTCTTCTTCTAAACTTTATCTTCTTACCAATTCTGGGAAGCCTTCTCTCTAATGCCCGAGGTATGTATGAGCAAGCAAGTTCGATGCAGCCCACCACTTGGTCCATAGAAGCGTTTTCATATATTCATAACTATGTGTATCCTAGTTGCATGTCAATCCATACTCCTTCCATTAACATCGATTATAAGTCCTTCACCATTGTCTAACGATCAATAGCGTTGATGCAAGATTACGTTTATTTTGTCTTCTTCCAACCCATCATTTTTCAATTTTCCTCATAGTTGTGGGGCCTGGACTTGCAACAAGCTGCATGGGCAGTTGAGTGGTTGACTAAGACAAAAAATGATCTCGTTGTGTTACTTGGTTAGGTCCGTTTTTTGTTTTAAAGTGAACGCCAAGTTACTTTGAACGTCTCTATGATGGTCATTGCAAATTTCTTAACAATATATTGACATTCCTTCTAAACCTTTGACAATGTGAACATTGACATGATGCATTAATTGTTGAAGGATAATAGAAAATTCATCTATGTACGCCAAGGTGCCCAATAAAAGATAACTATAAACAACTACCATGAAGTCACCCAGTAAAGTGTGGCAGGAGAAAGTGGCGGCGATGCGTGAAACGGAGAACAAGGAGTCACTTCATGCATCGTCATCGGTAGGGGAAAGCATATTGGAGTCCCTGCCACTGATTCCTCCGATGGGTACGTCTCTCACTCCGCACTACCTGATTCCAGCACAGGTTCATCGCAAACATGCTGAATTTGGCGGTAGCAGTGAAGAGCAGCATCCATGCAACCCGTGGAGCCGAAGTTGGATTTGCCCTGATTTGATGAGACCGATGTGAGGTGTATTTTTCTCTATGAAATTCCTGAATATTTCAAGGTTACGAGTCGGTTATTTTGCACGTGTTAGGAGATGCAACAAACATGTTGTAATGCCCAAGAAGGAACTATACCTCCTACGTGTCGAGGCACGACTTAAAGGCATAAGTCCATCCTAGAATAATCTCAAGTTTGGTAATCTTTGCACATCTCATGTAAAAGAGGGGAATTGTAAACATAAATAGTTGGCTTACACTCGCCACGTCACACAAATACAATACATGTCTCAAACATTATACATTAAGAATATCACAACCCTCTAAGGGCAAAACCAAATGTCAAGATACCAAACTTAAATAACATCCACAGGTCGGATCGAATCCTAGTAGAAGTCTCCACTACTGATCATCCGGATAACGTACATAGTACCGACTACGCTCCTCGTCGTACTCCCAATCTAGCTCGGTGCCATCACCTGGATAGCTCACAACTGGACCTGCATCTGGTGTGGTGAAGTAACTGTGAGCCACAAAGGACTCAGCAATCCCGTTCCCGGGTAACAAGACTATTTAAGCCTTGGGAGAGGATAAGGCTGAAGAAAAGAATAAGTGTCTGCAGCAGCAACTAGCAACTAGCTTACGTGAGAGAGTGCGAGAAGAGAAAGCCTCGGTCGAGAAGTGATCACGAAGTGATCCTAGCTACAAGCTCAACAAACATAACCCCTCCGTGTTCAACTCCCGAATCCCTATTCGGAAATTGACAGTCACGGAACACACGCTGGTAGTGTATTAGAAACATTGTGTCAAGTTATCTACAACCGGATATTAACAAGCTCCCATCTGCCACATAACCACGGGCACGGCTTTCGAAAGTTCATAACCCTGCAGGGGTGTTCCAACTTGACCCATTACAAGCCCACGATCCGCGGAGTCGCAACTCCAAAGTGGGAAGACCCGAGTATTCTCGGAATCCCGTGCTCAAGATATACCGAACTAAGGTAAGACTAATCCAGCAAATCCTCCCGGCGTGTCGACACCCTGATAGTAGCCGCGCATATTTAAGTCTCAGGACACGACCGGATGGGTGAAGCTACGGGTTTATATCAATCCTCGAGTTCCCTCGTGGTGACCCCGCAGGCTCCCCGTTTCGGACCAACACTCATGAGGAGCACTGGCCCGGGGTGGTTGATTAAGAACTCGGGTTAATTACTCCCTATGCAAGTTATTTAGTTATTAGGCAAATAGTACCAATGTTGGGACTTGCTGGAAAAGACTTAGCACTTAGCGGTTTATCGAGGGGGTCCCATACACCCCAACCGTGTTAGGAACGCATAATCAAGGAACATAACACCGGTTTATACGGTTCCTAACGGCATGAGTGGAACAAATCACCAAGCAAAAGGCTTAGCCTTCCACCCTTGCCAATATATAGATGATTTCATTTAGCAATTATATAGTGTGATATAACCCAACCAAACTTCAACATGAAGCAAGCATCTTCGATCTTCACCTGCAACTAGCAATGCTATAAGAAGGGCTGAGCGAAGCGTACTTAGCCAAGCAACGGTTTGCATAGGTAGGGTGGTTAAACATGGCAATGGTTACAAGTAGGAGGCTGACAGGAAGAACATGGGCATCGAGGCAAAACTATAGATCGGAACTACTAGCAATAGGCAAAGATAGTAATGTTATCGGGGTTCGGTCATCTTGCCTGAAGAGAAGTCGTTCGGATCGTAAGAAGGGTCCTCGTGCTCAACCTCGTTGGTAACCTCATGCTCGTACTCGTACTCGGTCTCAGCTTCCGGCTCTAAACAATACAATCACACATGGCACAAATCAACAAGATGCAATGCGCACTCGAAAATGATGGATGCATGATGGATGCACTAAGGATGCACACGGAGCACGGAAAATAGCACTCAAGCAAAACACCTCAAAACATGATAACAATAAGATATTATGAATCTACGCAGAAAATCAATCAAGTTTCATATAAGACTCGCTGAAATCGGAGCTACGGGCTAAAAGTTATGCCCGAAACAAGAAATGAGTGAAAGCTGAAAATTACAGCAACATAGCCACTTCGGAGCACAAAATAATTAAGCTACAGCACTCAAACATCATGGCAAAGGACATGAACATAAACTAGACATATCCTACAGCAAATAAGTCCAAAGGTGCACCCACAAAGGAGCCACGGATCAATAGCAATAAGCTTGGACATATTGAACTTGACAATAAAATTCTGGCAGCAGAATTTTATTGAAACTTTGGAGCAAAAGATAAACATGCTACAACCAGTTAAATAAACATGTGAGAACATGAATGGAAAGCCAACAATATATATACTACAAGGAACAATCAAGATCCACCCCAAAACTATCATGGTTTGTCCTAGAGCAGCAAGCAAACATGGCATCGGAACGTTACAGATTTCAGACTTAGTGAAAATCCACTAAGTCCTAAAACAGCAATTCATCATGGCATCTAAACGAGCAAGTTTAAGTCACCTCGAAACTAAACATGGCAAGTGGTAAGCACCTCATCAAAGTACACATGATGGTGATTCCGAAACACACAAGCATGCATCATGGAGATAAACACAACGATAGCAACGAGCTCAACAAGATGGCATTTCATAACAAGTGAAACAACATCACAGCCACATGGCACTTTGCAACGATGATAAGCATAGCAAGAATAAATCTATCATGCAACCTATCACCAACAACATGTAGAGCATGGCAAGACGAACACGTGGACATGTCATTTGCATCATTCGGACAAATGAGCTATAGATATCACATGGCAAAGATGACATAAAAACATCACATAGCAGTCATTATTTCGGGATGCACTCTTGCAACGGGAAAACAAGCATCTAGATGACTTCTATCATGCATGACACGAAAAGATAAAATGTAGTGATATTCACCACGAACGTCTGGACATGCTATTTGCGCGAAACGGACATCCACACAAAAAGTTATAGCAGATCCAAAATGCATCAGACAGGTAATTAACACAGGACTTAGAAGAAAAGAGGGGGAGTTCAACCTCAGATTTGCTGGAAAAAAAGGAGGACGCGGCCCGGGTCTGGAATCGGTGCGGCCCGGCGGCTGGGCGGTTGCGGCCTGCGGAGGAGGGAGGCCGGCTGGTGGGCTGGCGATCTGGCGGCGGGGAAGGCGCAGCGAGGCGGGAGCGGCCCGCGGCTCGCGAGGCGGCCTGGTGGGGAGCCGCGGCCCACCGGGCGGCCGAAGGAGGCGGCGGTGAGGCGACCCGCGAGATCTGCCCGCGCTGGGCCCGAAGCGGGAGGCCTGGCGCTCGGGGAGAGGGAGCGGCGGCCCGCGGAGAGAAGGCGGCGGCGACCTGGCTGGGGTGGCCCAGCCAGCTGGAGGCTGCGGAGGAACGGGCCGGGCGGTGGCGAGGGAGAGGCCGTCCCGGCCGAGCGGACGGTGGCGAAGGAGACCTGGCCTTCGGGCCTGCCGAGGCTGGCGAAGGGAGCCGGGCTCAGCGGCGAAGTGGTCCAGCGGAGTGGTCGATCTGGACCGATCGGGCGAGAGAGGCCGAGGGACTCGAGGGCGTTGACCTGGTGAGGGATCGAAGAAGGTGAGAGTGTCTAGAGGGGGGGTGATTAGACTACTCGACAAGATAAAAATTCTGTCTTTTATCAAGAACAGTTTTTGGCAGATTTTGCATAACACACAAGTCAAGTAGCACACTACACATGCAATTCTAGAGTATGGGCAGCGGAAAGTAAATTGCACATATAGTAAAGGGAGGTGGAGAAGATCAAACGCAATTTGGAGACACAATGATTTTTCCCGTGGTTCCGATAGGTGGTGCTATCGTACATCCACGTTGATGGAGACTTCAACCCACGGAGGGTAACGGCTGCGCGAGTCCACGGAGGGCTCCACCCACGAAGGGTCCACGAAGAAGCAACCTTGTCTATTCCATCATGGCCTACGCCCACGGAGGGCTAGCCTTACTCGGGGTAGATCTTCACGAAGTAGGCGATCTCCTTGCCCTTACAAACTTCTTGGTTCAACTCCACATCTCGATGACGGGGGCTCCCAAGCGACACCTAACCAATCTAGGAGGCACCACCCTCCAAAAGGTAATAGATGTTGTAGATGATGATGAACTCCTTGCTCTTGTGCTTCAAATGATAATCTCCCCAACACTCAACTCTCCTCACTGATTTGGCTGTGGTGGAAGAAAGGATTGAGTGGAAAGCAACTTGGGAAGGTTAGAAATCAAGTTTCATATGGTGGGAGTGGAGCAACTTGATCTCAACACAAGGGTAGGTAGTTCTCTTCTCAGAAAGTGTAAGGTAGGAGTGGTAGTTCTTTCTGATGGCTCTCTCCACGAATGAAGAGGGGGTGGAGGGGTATATATAGCCTCCACACAAAAATCCAACCGTTACACACATAATTGAGCAATCTCGGTGAGACCGAAGTTGACAACTCGGTCAGACCGAAAGTTCAAATAATGTGAACGTTGGGGTTTTCGGTGGGACAGAAAATACCATCTCGGTTAGTCCGATTTGATCAAAGACATGAACTTGCCAGTTTTGGTGGGACCGAAAATATCATCTCGGTTATTCCGATATGATGACAAACGGTTACAGAAGCTTGGCAGCCCATGTTTCGGTGAGACCGATCTCAAACTCGGAATGACCGATTTTTCTAGGGTTTGGCTTATGGCTAAGGTGGTTCATCTCGGTGTGACTGAGTTTGGAAAATCGGTTGGTCTGAGATTACTTATGAGTGTGTATTGTAGTGAAAGTTGCTGATAGTTGAAGGAGATATATCACTAAGCACTTGAGCAACCAGATCATCAACACAACCTCATCCCCTTTTAATAGTATTGGCTTTTCCTATGGACTCAATGTGATCTTGGATCACTAAACCAAAAATGGAGTCTTGAGCTTTTGCCAATGCTTGCCTTAGCACTTTGAGGGGTCCACTTCTTCAGTTCTTTTGCCATAGCCAATGTGATTGAATTTCCTGAAACATACTTGATAAAAGCATTAGTCCAACCACAAAGTATGTTGTCATTAATTACCAAAACCACCCAGGGAGCAAATGTGCTTTCAATCTCCCCCTTTTTGGTAATTGATGGCAACACACTAAAATCACACTAAACAAGACATCAAAGCTTATTGAAAGAAAGACAGAATTATCACGAAAGCTTTGACAAGCATGTAGTACACAGGCTCCCCCTACAAGTGTGCAAGATTTTCATAAATTTTGGTTTTGGACTACCACAAGCACACAAGAGAGATAAGCAAGATGTGCTACATGCAGCTTGGCTATATGCATCAGAGCAGATGAAAAGAAGTGAGTGATAATGCATATGTGCATGGAGATTTCTTGCAAACAAGTATTCACAAGCAAGTTACCATCATGCACATTCTGCAAGGTGCATATACTTACCTTGAGGTTCCTTGGCATTGTACCTGAAGGGATAAACTTGGGAAAACAAGGTTAGATAACACAAGAGTATTCCTTCAACCAACTGCAAGAACATCAAGAGTACCAAGCCAGGGATGACATGTATAAAGAGTGTCTCATATTGAGCACAAGCTTTGAATCAGCAAACATGTCTCCGAAACTAAAAGATTTTCAATGAACTCTGAGAGATTTTGCTTTCCATAAGATATCAATTGTGAAGATTTCTCTCCCTTTGAGTTCTCTCAGAACAAGGGGTTTGATGGAAAGAGCAAAATCAAAAGAATGATGCCAAAAGTAATGTCCAATGTAAAACACGGCAAAGCTTTGATGTGATTCTCTCCCCCTTAAGATAAGATTGCTTTTCTTCTCCCCCTAAGTCTTCTCTTCTCCCCCTACTCCCCCTAAGTCTTCTCCCCCTTTGACATCAAGTGCCGAAAAGGACAGCAAACTAGGTAGGGCAGGAAAGATGGAAAGAAAGAAGTGGGATCCTTAAGAATCACAACAGGGCAAATAGGAACATGCATAGAGAAACAATGAGTGGAGCTGCAGAAGATGATATCCTGGAAGAGATAAATCGGTGACACCGAATTAGATGGATTGGTGGGTCCGAAAGTCAGGGACTTAAGATAGATCCTTTTCGGTTAGACCGAAAAATTTAAATCGGTGACGCCGAGTTTAATTCCAAGGAAATATAGAAATAATTCAGCTCACTTGCAAGGAATGTTTCAAAGGATTTGCAATGAATTTGTGAAAGATTTTCGGGGAATTGATCAGAGCCAGAGGGATATTCACAAAGACAGAAGAATAGAAATGAAAATGATTCCTAGATGAAGTTTTTTTTTATTATTTAAAGAAAACTCAATGAGAGAACATAAGAGGAAATAGAAAAACTCCAAAACATATGTACTTCATCTAGAAAAAGGTCGGCGACAAGGTCACCTATGTTTGAGTATGTTGACTTAGGAGTCAAATGAAGACATTTGATCATAGGTCATACTCATCATTTAAGCTCAAAATGGGGTTGCCATTTTTCGATTAAGCATTTGATGTGATCACATCTTATGAAGCTGCTTGTACTCATGACTTTGAGCAAAGCTCCTTAAAGATATGAAGAACATACCTTGGGTTTGTTGTTGCTTTACTCATGTAGGTAAACTTAATGTAGGTGCTCATTGAATGTGAAGTTGGAGCGCCATTTCCACTTGTGTAGTTCATCTTCCTACATGGGTTAGGCAAGCAAGGAAATACTCGAGGATATCCAAGATGACAAGAGTGAAATACTAGATGTATAAGATGTCAAAAAGAATATGTAGATTTTTGTTCCTTGAACTCAACATCCCAAAGGGCTAGATACTTGGTCAATGACAAGATTACTCATGATTTGAGTGTGTGGTAATCTTGTGGAATGTAGATCATCCAAGTACCTGCAAGGAGTTAGATGCAATACAAGGAGGCAAATGTGTCCAAGACATATGATCATCATCATAAGAGAAATATCAAGGATTAGTCATGTGGGCTCATGCCTTGCATGCATCAATGGAGTCCTCACTCCAAGTTTGAGGCATCAATGATGTTCAACTCACTCCTTAAGCGACAAAACACTTTCTCATCAAGAGGTTTTGTAAAGATATCAGCAAGTTGTTTGTCAGTACGAACATGCTTAAGATTAATGTCACCCTTGGCAATATGATCACGAATAAAATGGTGACGAACTTCAATATGCTTTGTTCGAGAGTGTTGCACTGGATTGTGTCCAATTTTAATCGCACTCTCATTGTCACAAAGCAAGGGAACATGTCTCACATGTATCCCATAATCCTTAAGCGTTTGTGTCATCCATAGCAATTGAGCACAACACGAACCAGCAGCAATATATTCCGCTTCTGCAGTGGATAATGATACCGAATTTTGTTTCTTGGAGGACCAAGATACAAGGGATCGACCAAGAAATTGACACGTACCCGAAGTTGACTTTCTATCAACCTTGTCACCGGCATAGTCCGAGTCGGAATAGCCAACAAGGTCGAAAGAGGCTCTCTTAGGATACCAAATGCCAAAGTTTGGTGTGTGTATCAAATATCTCACTATCCTTTTAACAGCTTTAAGATGACATTCTTTAGGGGGCTGCTTGATATCGCGCACACATGCATACACTCAACATTATGTCAGGACGAGAAGTACAAAGATATAGTAGAGAACCAATCATAGATCGGTAAACCCTTTGATCAACGGGTTCTCCATCTTTTGTCAAGTCATTATGTCCACTTGTAGGCATGGGGGTACTCATACCTTTGCTTTCTTGCATGTTGAACTTCTTGAAGAGATCCTTGGTGTACTTTGTTTGTGAGACAAAGGTACCCTCCTTAGATTGCTTGATTTGCAACCCAAGGAAGAATTTGAGTTCACTCATCATGGACATCTCATACTTCTCCGACATGAGCTGTCCAAACTTCTTGCTAAAATGAGGGTTAGTTGAACCAAAGATAATATCATCAACATATATTTGGCACACAAATAGTTCACCATTAACCCTTTTTGTGAACAGCGTTGAGTCTATCTTTCCAATCTCAAACCCTTTTTCAAGAAGAAAACTAGTCAAGCATTTGTACCAAGCTCTAGGAGCTTGTTTAAGACCATAAAGAGCTTTGTGCAGCTTGTAAACATGATTAGGCTTTTTGGGATTCACAAATCCGGGAGGTTGTTTCACAAATACTTCCTCCTCAATTTCACCATTTAGGAAAGCACTTTTGATATCCATTTGATAGAGAGTGATATCATGGTGATTGGCATAAGCAAGAAGAATGCGAATGGACTCAAGTCTAGCAACGAGGGAATAGGTCTCACCATAGTCCATACCTTTGACTTGTGTGTAACCTCGAGCTACGAGGCGAGCCTTGTTGCGGATGACTTGTCCATCTTCATCTTGCTTGTTCCGAAACACCCATTTGGTTCCAATGATGTTTTGATCATCCTTGGGCTTCTCTACCAAAGTCCATACCTTGTTCCTCTCGAAGTTGTGTAGTTCTTCGTGCATAGCGTTCACCCAATCCGGGTCTTCAAGTGCTTCTTCTACCTTCATAGGTTCAATACTAGAGATAAATGAGTAATGCTCACAAAAGGTAGCTAAGCGAGTTTTAGAGCGAGTAATTCTCCCGGAATTGATGTCGTTCATCATTTGTTCCACGGGATGATTCTTCTTGACTCTTGCTCGAACTCGGGATAGCTTTTGTTGATGTTGTGGCTGAGCTTCCTCATCATCTTCATCTTCCACTTCTTATTCTTCATTGTTGTTGGTGTTGTTTTGAGGCGGTGGAGAAGGAGGTTGTGGTGGATCTTCTTGTTGCACTTCCTCATCTTGGTGAGTTCCACTTGTGGAGGCCTCCATGTTGCCTTGAGGTTCATCTCGCCGTGAGGTAGGGGGCTCCACATATGTAGATGAGGTACTCTCCTTCACTTCCATGGGACGGATCTTTCAAATAGATAAGTCTTGGATAGCTTCCGATGGGTCCTTGTCTCCTACATCAATAGGCATTTGCTCTACTTGCGAGCCATTAGATTCATCAAACTTCACGTCTACCGTCTCTTCAACCTTTCGGGTGAAATTATTGTAGACACGGTAGGTGTGGGAGTTTGATCCATAACCAAGGAGAAATCCTTCATGAGATTTAGGAGCAAATTTAGACCGACGATGCTTATCAAGGATATAGCATTTTGAACCAAAGACACGAAAGTATCCCACTTGGGGTTTGTTACCAGTGAGGAGCTCGTATGATGTCTTGCCGAGGAGCTTATGAAGATAAAGCCTGTTGATAGCATGACAAGCTGTCTCGACCGCTTCTCCCCAAAAATGCTTCGGTGTCTTGTATTCATCAAGCATCGTTCTCGCCATCTCTATGAGCGTTCGGTTCTTCCTCTCAACAACTCCATTTTGTTGAGGAATGTACGTAGCCGAGAACTCATGTAGAATCCCTTCCTCATCAAGAAAAGAGTCTACATTGGCGTTCTTGAACTCCGTTCCATTGTCACTCCGAACTTTCTTGATCTTCACCTCAAATTGATTTTGGGCCTTTTTGGCAAAGGTTTTGAAGATTCTCTGAACCTGCGATTTGTCATCAAGGAAAAATACCCACGTAAATCTGGAATAATCATCAACTATAACTAGACCAAAGGAGTTACCACCAAGGCTTTTGTAAGCATTGGGACCGAAGAGATCCATGTGAAGAAGCTCAAGCGGTCTCCTTGTGGTCATGATGTTTTTCACGGGATGACTTCCACCTACTTGTTTTCCTGCTTGACAAGCACTACAAAGTCTATCTTTGTCAAAGAGAACATCTTTAACACCAAGAATATGATCACCTTTGATCAGCTTGTCTAGATTACGCATACCAACATGTCCTAGCCTTTTATGCCATAACCAACCTTTAGAGGATTTAGCAATGAAACAAGCTCTAGGTTGGGCTTTCTTAGTGAAATCAACAATATATAGATCACCTCTACGGATACCGGTAAATGCCATGTTTTGATTGTCACGACAAAAGACTTGGCAATCTACTTTGGTGAATAGCACATTGAATCCAAAGTCAGCTAATCTAGACACGGAAAGTAAATTGTATCCAAGAGATTCTACAAGCATGACATTTTGAATGGAGCTATCATGAGATATGGCCACCTTACCAAGGCCAAGTACCTTACCCTTGGAGTTGTCTCCAAAAGTCACATACTTGCGTGGACCATCGTTCTTTGCAAGCTCTCGAAACATGTCTTTGTCTCCGGTCATGTGGTCGGTGCATCCACTATCAAGAATCCACTCTTTTCCACCGGACATGTAGTCTCTCAGATTTGCCATGAGATTGAGACTCTTCATGACCTTGTCTAGCTCGGTGTCCGAATCAGAGTAATCCTCATCATGCTCATGCTCATCATCATATTGACCCATAGATTGTTCATCATCAACACCTAGGTCAATTTGATAAAAACTTCTTGCATTAGTTTTGTCAGTGTGACAATAATCTTCGGAATGCAATACAAGAGCTTTTCTAATTAAAGCATTGATAAGACCGGGATCACCCTTCTTTTTCATAAGATCACGAAGCTCAAAGAAGCATTTATCAAAGTTGGGATCATTGGGGCGCATCTTATCAAATTCAATAGTCTTGTATAGAATTTTATCAAGACTTCTCAAAGAGTAGTCCGGATAAAGTTCTTCCAAGAACTTCCACATAGCATAGGCACACTCAAAGTTTGTAACAAGCTTAAGCAAATCATCGGGTAACCCTCTAATGATAAGATTTACAGTCCTAAGGTTACGAAGCAAATCAAGCTCTTCATCCATGGTAGGGTGCAAGGGATCAAAAGGAGGCACATAGGGGGTCTCAACATATTTGCACAAATTGTACATCTTAAAGATACTAAGCATTTCAGACCTCCATGAGTTATATGACTCTCCATTAAGAATAGGCACTCTATGGCTAACACTCCCAAACGTAGACACGTCCATCTTCCTCCAATGGTGTGTAAACCAAAGCAATGGAGACCAAGGCTCTGATACCAATTGAGGGATCGAAGAAGGTGAGAGTGTCTAGAGGGGGGTGATTAGACTACTCGACAAGATAAAAATTCTGTCTTTTATCAAGAACAGTTTTTGGCAGATTTTGCATAACACACAAGTCAAGTAGCACACTACACATGCAATTCTAGAGTATGGGCAGCGGAAAGTAAATTGCACATATAGTAAAGGGAGGTGGAGAAGATCAAACGCAATTTGGAGACGCAATGATTTTTCCCGTGGTCCCGATAGGTGGTGCTATCGTACATCCACGTTGATGGAGACTTCAACCCACGGAGGGTAACGGCTGCGCGAGTCCACGGAGGGCTCCACCCACGAAGGGTCCACGAAGAAGCAACCTTGTCTATTCCATCATGGCCTACGCCCACGGAGGGCTAGCCTTACTCGGGGTAGATCTTCACGAAGTAGGCGATCTCCTTGCCCTTACAAACTTCTTGGTTCAACTCCACATCTCGATGACGGAGGCTCCCAAGCGACACCTAACCAATCTAGGAGGCACCACCCTCCAAAAGGTAATAGATGTTGTAGATGATGATGAACTCCTTGCTCTTGTGCTTCAAATGATAATCTCCCCAACACTCAACTCTCCTCACTGATTTGGCTGTGGTGGAAGAAAGGATTGAGTGGAAAGCAACTTGGGAAGGTTAGAAATCAAGTTTCATATGGTGGGAGTGGAGCAACTTGATCTCAACACAAGGGTAGGTAGTTCTCTTCTCAGAAAGTGTAAGGTAGGAGTGGTAGTTCTTTCTGATGGCTCTCTCCACGAATGAAGAGGGGGTGGAGGGGTATATATAGCCTCCACACAAAAATCCAACCGTTACACACATAATTGAGCAATCTCGGTGAGACCGAAGTTGACAACTCGGTCAGACCGAAAGTTCAAATAATGTGAACGTTGGGGTTTTCGGTGGGACCGAAAATACCATCTCGGTTAGTCTGATTTGATCAAAGACATGAACTTGCCAGTTTCGGTGGGACCGAAAATATCATCTCGGTTATTCCGATATGATGACAAACGGTTACAGAAGCTTGGCAGCCCATGTTTCGGTGAGACCGATCTCAAACTCGGAATGACCGATTTTTCTAGGGTTTGGCTTATGGCTGAGGTGGTTCATCTTGGTGTGACTGAGTTTGGAAAATCGGTTGGTCCGAGATTACTTATGAGTGTGTATTGTAGTGAAAGTTGCTGATAGTTGAAGGAGATATATCACTAAGCACTTGAGCAACCAGATCATCAACACAACCTCATCCCCTTTTAATAGTATTGGCTTTTCCTATGGACTCAATGTGATCTTGGATCACTAAACCAAAAATGGAGTCTTGAGCTTTTGCCAATGCTTGCCTTAGCACTTTGAGGGGTCCACTTCTTCAGTCCTTTTGCCATAGCCAATGTGATTGAATTTCCTGAAACATACTTGATGAAAGCATTAGTCCAACCACAAAGTATGTTGTCATTAATTACCAAAACCACCCAGGGAGCAAATGTGCTTTCACCTGGCCGCTCGAGGGACTAGCCTGCGGGATCGAAGGGACTGGTCGGCGCTCGATCTTCCAGGCGATGGGAAACGGCGGGCGGTTGGCTGCTGGATGGAGTGGCTCGAGGAGGAATTCCCAGTGGCAGGGGGGTCTAGCCAGATCCAAAATTGAGGGAGGAGAAGGGGGAAGAAGCTAGGGATGCCCAAAATGGACCTAGGGGGGTCTATAAATAGCAGAATTTAGGGTTTGGGGATTTGGGGGTGTTAGGAGCCCTCCGATCGCGATCCGACGGATCCGATCGCGGGGGGAGTTTAGAAGGGCCTAGGAGAAGGTAGTGGGCTGCTGTAGGGGTGTTTCGGGCCACAAAGTGAAGGCACTTTGGACCCACACGAATAATTGATGGGATAGCAAACGGAGTCCAAACGCGACGAGATTTGAGAGGCGGGTTGCACACAACAAAACAACAACACACACAACAACCCCGCGGCACACCGGCAACGTTACACGCCCAAACACCAAAATAGGCCTACGGGATGTCACGGACACGTGAGGGAGCTCCGGAACGCGAAACGGACAACGGGAAGGAACGCGTGGAACCGGATGCAACCGACAACACAAATGCAATGCGATGCACATGTCTACATGATATGAATGAATGCCACACACGCACACAACAACACGACGAAAACCCGAAAGACAAAGAACCCGGAATGGAAATAGATGAAGCCGGAGATATATTATATGCCCAAAAGGGAAAGTATTACATCCGGGGCATTACAAATTCTCCTCTACTACAAAAAAGATCTCGTCCCGAGATCTAGGACTGGAAAAAGGAAGGGTACTCGGAACGAAGATGATCTTATCGTTCCCACGTAGCCTCTCGGTCGGTGTGATGTGACCACTTGACTTTCAGGAATTTGATGAACTTGTTGCGGGTCTTGCGTTCGGTTTCTTCGAGAATTGCAACGGGATGCTCTCGGTAAGACAGGTCTTGTTGAAGATCAATCTCTTCAAACGGAATCATGCGCTCAGGTGCCTTGAAGCATTTGTGAAGTTGAGACACATGGAAGACATCATGAACATTGGCGAAGTTTGGAGGGAGCTCAAGTTGATAGGCTAGATCGCCTCTTTTGCCAAGAATCTTGAAAGGCCCGACGTATCTAGGAGCAAGCTTTCCTTTGATACCAAATCTTTGGGTGCCTTTCATCGGAGAAACACGGAGATAAACGTGATCATCAATGTTGAAAGCCAAATCACGATGCTTGCCGTCATAGTAGCTCTTCTGACGCGACTAAGCGGCCTTGAGATTCTCACGTATGACTTTGCACATTTCTTCGGCTTCTGAGATCAAGTCATTGCCAAGAAGTTGACGTTCGCCTGTTTCAGACCAGTTGAGAGGGGTACGGCACTTTCTGCCATAGAGGATTTCAAACGGAGCTTTGCCTGCACTTGCTTGAAAGTTGTTGTTGTAAGAGAACTCGGCAAATGGAAGGCAGTCTTCCCATTTCATGCCGAAAGATATGGCACACGCTCTGAGCATGTCTTCTAGAATCTGATTCACACACTCGACTTGACCACTAGTCTGAGGGTGAAAAGCAGTGCTGAACCTGATCTTAGTGCCCATGGCGGACTGAAAGGAGTCCCAGAACCAGGATGTGAACAAACTTCCACGGTCTGAGGATATAACTTGAGGAATGCCATGTAGGGACACAATTCTGGAAGTGTACAGCTCTGCCAATTGAGCTGCATTGATTGATTCTTTGACTGGCAGGAAGTGAGCGACTTTGATAAGCTTGTCAATCACCACAAAGATAGCATCATTCCCTCGCTTGGATTTAGGGAAGCCAGTGACGAAGTCCATTTCAATGTGGTCGAACTTCCACTCGGCAATAGGAAGAGGTTGGAGAAGACCGGCTGGACGTTGATGTTCTGCTTTCACTCTTCTGTACACATCACATTCATTCACGAATTGGGCAATTTCCCTTTTCATGCGTGTCCACCAGTAAGATTGCCTGAGATCTTGATACATCTTGGAACTGCCAGGATGAATGGAAAGGAGAGAAACATGAGCTTCTTCCATTATGAGCTTCCTGAGATCACCTTTGGGAACAACGAGTCTGTCCTCGAAGAACAAGGTATCTCTCTCATCAACACGAAAGCACTTGTATTTCGGAATGCCCTTAGCAATAGCATGTTTCACCTTCTTCACCATGGTATCACTGAGTTGGGCCTCACGGACCTGATCTTCCAAGGTAGGAGCAATTTGAAGATTTGCAAGAAAACCCTGCGGAACAACTTGGAGGTTGAGTTTCCTGAAAGCTTCACAAAGCTCAGGCTGGTACGGCTTGATAAGAAGGCTGTTGCAATATGCCTTTCTGCTCAAAGCATCTGCAATCACATTCGCCTTGCCAGGAGTGTATTCAATGCTGGGATCATACTCTTGGATCATTTCAACCCAACGAGTCTGGCGGAGGTTCAGATGCGGCTGTGTGAAGATGTACTTCAAGCTCTTGTGATCGGTGAAGATGTCGACCTTTCTGCCCAACAACAGATGTCTCCACGTAATCAAAGCATGTACCACAGCTGCTAGCTCGAGATCATGTGTGGGATAGTTCTTCTCACTTGGCTTGAGCTGACGAGAAGTGTATGCCACAATTCTCTTATCTTGCATAAGCACACCACCAAGACCTTGAAGAGAAGCATCACAGAATACTTCATAGGGCTTGGACTCATCTGGAGGAGTCAGAACTGGAGCAGAGATGAGCTTTTCTTTGAGAGTTTTGAATGCCACTTCACACTCCGGAGACCAAAAGTATTTGACATTCTTCTGAAGCAGGTTGGAAAGAGGCTTGGCAATCTTGGAGAAGTTCTCAACGAACCTTCTGCAATAGCTGGCAAGACCCAGAAAACTGCGGAGCTGCTTGACGTTCTGAGGAGCTTCCCAGTTGACAATTGCTTCAACTTTCTCGGGATTTACCGCAATACTGTGAGCTGAGATGATATGGCCCAGGTACAAAACCTTATCGAGCCAAAACTCGCACTTGGAGAACTTGGCATAGAACTTATGCTCTCGGAGTCGATCAAGAACCAGACGTAAGTGCTTTTCGTGATCTTCTTCATTCTTGGAAAACACCAGAATATCATCCAGATACACAAGCACAAACTCGCCAGTATAGGGGTTGAAGATGTAGTGCATCATCCTCGAAAAGGTAGGAGGAGCATTTGCGAGACCAAAAGACATGACGGTATACTCGTATGAGCCGTAGCTCGTTCTGAAGGCCGTCTTGGGAATGTCTTCCTCGCGAATGCGAATTTGGTGATAGCCCATTCGGAGGTCGAGCTTAGAGAACACTTTAGCTCCTTTGAGCTGCTCGAAGAGTTCGTTGATGTTGGGGAGCGGATATTTGTTCTTAATCGTCTTCTTGTTCAATGGCCGGTAATCAACGCATAGACGCTCCGTGCCATCTTTCTTCTTGACAAATAAGACACCACAGCCCCAAGGAGACGTACTAGGCCTGATGAGACCCATACTCTCCTGTTTATCAAGCTGCTTCTTCAATTCCTTCAATTCATCCGGAGAGAGCTTGTACGGACGCCGGCATGCTGGCTCAGTACCCGGCTCGAGTTCAATAACGAATTCCACCTGACGGTGTGGAGGCATGCCTGGAAGTTCTTCAGGAAAGACGTCTTGATATTTGTTCACCACCGGAATTTGAGATATGGCATTAATTTCGCCCTTATCATTGAGAGAGAAAAGCCTGATAGTGTTATCACTGGAGGCAAAGATAATCACATCTTCATCAGGATGAGTCATCTTGACTTCCTTTTGAGCACAATCAATGTGAGCATCATGCTGAGAAAGCCAATCCATCCCGAGGATGAGGTCGATGTCAGAATTACCAAGAACCACCGGATTGGCCAGAAAGCGATAATCACCCATGCGAATAGAAACATTCGGAGCATATATACTGGAAGTCATGCGTCTCCCCGGAGAAATGACTTGCAACTTCTGAGGCAGACTTTGGACGTCAACATTATACTTGGATGCAAATGGTTGAGACATGAAAGAACATGAAGCACCCGAATCAAATAACACTTTAGCAGGAAAAGAGTTCACTGGAAGGTTACCCAAAATGACATCAGAAGAATTCTCCGCTTGTGCTGCATTCATCAGATTGACCCTTGCTGCCTTTGGATCATGCTTGACCATAGCGGTACCGACGGGAGGAGGAGGCGGAAGGCGCCTTGGGTTGTTGCACTTGTTGGAATAATGCCCCTTCTGGCCACACTTGTAGCAAGTCACCTCAGAAATTGGATGGGTAGGAGGAGCACTTAGTCTTGGAGCTTGGAACTGTTGCTTGGACTGCTTGTCGGAGTTGGGTGGGTGGGAGAAACCACGTCCACTAGAGTTCTTGTTGTTGGAGTTGTTGGAGTTGTTGAAAGGAGCTCGAATCACTGGAGGAGGAGGAAGCCAGAATTTCTGATGCTTCGAGACCATCTGAGACGATGAGGAAGAGTGAACGGCATCTCGAATTCTCTTTTTAGAAGCCTCCATCTTGAGCTGAGCTGCCTCTTGTTTCAAAGCCATGTTATAGAACTTGTCGAATTCATCGGGCTCGAACAAGGTGAGAGCAAGTTGAAGTTCATCTTTGAGACCTCCACGAAACTGGTAGATTTTGCTCTTGGCATCAGGAATGTCTTGCTTAGCATAGCGGGCGAGGTTTTGGAACTTGACATTATACTGATAGACTGTCATAGAGCCCTGCTTCAGGTTGCGGAATTGCTCACACATACCCTCGATGACACTTGTAGGAATGTGGTGAGAGCGAAAGTCCTTGCAGAAATTCTCCCAAGAGATCACTTGACCTGGCCTGGAGTCTTTGTACTGCTGCCACCAATCAGCTGCTTGATCTTTCAGTTGGAAGGCTGCAAACTTCACATAATCATCTTCCTTCACGTTACTGCACTCAAAATGCTTCTTTATGTCGGTTAACCAATCTTCAGCATCAAGAGGGTCGACACAGTAACTGAAAGCTTTTGGATTATTGGCCAAGAACTAGTTGAGAGTAGCATGGTGCTGCTGGTTGAAGAAGTTGCCTTGATTCCCTGGAACACCCTGATTAGCTTGATTAGCTTGCATCTGTTGCATCATCTGCATCAACATCTGAGTGTTCTGAGCTGTAGTCTGCATAATCGCTCTCCAAGCCTCAGATGGAGGAGGAGGGGAAGGAGGACGTTCTGGGACCTCTTCCGCCTATGGGTTAGCGTTGGGAACCCTTTTCGGAGCCATCCTGAAAGAGATGACCACGAATCAGCAATTGATTGACAGAAGGTATAAGCTGAATCAATGGAATGAATTGCAACAATTCTTCACAATAATCATTCGAACAAGAGGAACGAATGAAATCATTCGAACAAGAGGAACGAATGAAATTCTCAGTTAAATGATAACATCAATCTTCACGAGAAGCCACATAGGGGACAAAAGGTAAAATAAGAAAAACAACAAGATACAGACGGGAACAAACACAAGATAGGAGCTTCGTTCTAACATCTTTGTGCTGAAAGCATATGAACGCGTTACGAAAAGGTTTTGCAATCCCCGGATCAGCATAGCCAAGGACCCTTTAAGATGCAACTCCTGATAGTAACATCGGTCATAAACCACTTCACTCAATGTAGAACCCCGAACTCGCTAACCTGCATTCGTTGGAAGAATGCCTACGATCTACTGGATAAAACCCACCTATGAATTTCCGAAAGATTCCAGTTATGCAATCAGGTGTTGGGGATACACGGGAAGCACCGCGCAATCAACTCTAAACCTACATCCAGGTGTATCCATCCTTCAACACATAACCAGTCTTTCTCGGAAACTGTGTACCTCAGACCTGCGAAAAGCATCCACTATAACAAGCTATGGCAATACTCCCGAACTACCTCCCCAGTACTGGGTGATGTCGGGGTTATCTTGCCACTGGCCGTATAGGAGAGATTTTCGATGTCGGCCGTCTTAAGTATTTAGTACTGCCATGATATGCTTGTGACGACAATACCCCGAAGCTCAACTCCCCGGGACACTGCCACAACCCCTAATGTCAGGAGGCATCGAGAACAATATTCTCGTCACAAGAACATCGAAACAATCCCAGAATACTCGCGGGATTCCTAAAAAAAATTGGTGCAATTTTTGAAGATAGAAGAGACAAGAGTAGTCGTCAGGAGTCCTCACCAGAGAGAAAGGAGATGAGAAGCAAAGAAATCCTACTCTCCGATATAATATAGGACTCAAAATATTTTCAGTGTGTGCCTAGACTCGACCGTCAACGATTCGATCAAATAGTGGGGGCTCCTAGGTCGGAGAAGGCTCTGAATCCAACTTGTAATGCCCAGGATGGAACTATACCTCCTACGTGTCGAGGCACGACTTAAAGGCATAATTCCATCCTAGAATGATCTCAAGTTTGGTAATCTTTGCACATCTCATGTAAAAGAGGGGAATTGTAAACATAAATAGTTGGCTTACACTCGCCACGTCACACAAATACAATACATGTCTCAAACATCATACATTAAGAATATCACAACCCTCTAAGGGCAAAACCAAATGTGAAGATACCAAACTTAAATAACATCCACAGGTCGGATCGAATCCTAGTAGAAGTCTCCACTACTGATCATCTGGATAACGTACATAGTACCGACTACGCTCCTCGTCGTACTCCCAATCTAGCTCGGTGCCATCACCTGGATAGCTCACAACTGGACCTGCATCTGGTGTGGTGAAGTAACTGTGAGCCACAGAGGACTCAGCAATCCCGTTCCCGGGTAACAAGACTATTTAAGCCTTGGGAGAGGATAAGGCTGAAGAAAAGAATAAGTGTCTGCAGCAGCAACTAGCAACTAGCTTACGTGAGAGAGTGCGAGAAGAGAAAGCCTCGGTCGAGAAGTGACCACGAAGTGATCCTAGCTACAAGCTCAACAAACATAACCCCTCCGTGTTCAACTCCCGAATCCCTATTCGGAAATTGACAGTCACGGAACACACGCTGGTAGTGTATTAGAAACATTGTGTCAAGTTATCTACAACCGGATATTAACAAGCTCCCATCTGCCACATAACCGCGGGCACGGCTTTCGAAAGTTCATAACCCTGCAGGGGTGTTCCAACTTGACCCATTACAAGCCCACGATCCGCGGAGTCGCAACTCCAAAGTGTGAAGACCCGAGTATTCTCGGAATCCCGTGCTCAAGATATACCGAACTAAGGTAAGACTAATCCAGCAAATCCTCCCGGCGTGTCGACACCCTGATAGTAGCCGCGCGTATCTAAGTCTCAGGACACGACCGGATGGGTGAAGCTACGGGTTTATATCAATCCTCGAGTTCCCTCGTGGTGACCCCGCAGGCTCCCCGTTTCGGACCAACACTCATGAGGAGCACTGGCCCGGGGTGGTTGATTAAGAACTCGGGTTAATTACTCCATATGCAAGTTATTTAGTTATTAGGCAAATAGTACCAATGTTGGGACTTGCTGGAAAAGACTTAGCACTTAGCGGTTTATCGAGGGGGTCCCATACACCCCAACCGTGTTAGGAACGCATAATCAAGGAACATAACACCGGTTTATACGGTTCCTAATGGCATGAGTGGAACAAATCACCAAGCAAAAGGCTTAGCCTTCCACCCTTGCCAATATATAGATGATTTCATTTAGCAATTATATAGTGTGATATAACCCAACCAAACTTCAACATGAAGCAAGCATCTTCGATCTTCACCTGCAACTAGCAATGCTATAAGAAGGGCTGAGCGAAGTGTACTTAGCCAAGCAACGGTTTGCATAGGTAGGGTGGTTAAACATGGCAATGGTTACAAGTAGGAGGCTGACAGGAAGAACATGGGCATCTAGGCAAAACTATAGATCGGAACTACTAGCAATAGGCAAAGATAGTAATGTTATCGAGGTTCGGTCATCTTGCCTGAAGAGAAGTCGTTCGGATCGTAAGAAGGGTCCTCGTGCTCAACCTCGTTGGTAACCTCGTGCTCGTACTCGTACTCGGTCTCAGCTTCCGGCTCTAAACAATACAATCACACAAGGCACAAATCAACAAGATGCAATGCGCACTCGAAAATGATGGATGCATGATGGATGCACTAAGGATGCACACGGAGCACGGAAAATTGCACTCAAGCAAAACACCTCAAAACATGATAACAATAAGATATTATGAATCTACGCAGAAAATCAATCAAGTTTCATATAAGACTCGCTGAAATCGGAGCTACGGGCTAAAAGTTATGCCCGAAACAAGAAATGAGCGAAAGCTGAAAATTACAGCAACATAGCCACTTCGGAGCACAAAATAATTAAGCTACAGCACTCAAACATCATGGCAAAGGACATGAACATAAACTAGACATATCCTACAGCAAATAAGTCCAAAGGTGCACCCACAAAGGAGCCACGGATCAATAGCAATAAGCTTGGACATATTGAACTTGACAATAAAATTCTGGCAGCAGAATTTTATTGAAACTTTAGAGCAAAAGATAAACATGCTACAGCCACTTAAATAAACATGTGAGAACATGAATGGAAATCCAACAATATATACTACAAGGAACAATCAAGATCCACCCCAAAACTATCATGGTTTGTCCTAGAGCAGCAAGCAAACATGGCATCGGAACGTTACAAATTTCAGACTTAGTGAAACTAAACATGGCAAGTGGTAAGCACCTCATCAAAGTACACATGATGGTGATTCCGAAACACACAAGCATGCATCATGGAGATAAACACAACGATAGCAACGAGCTCAACAAGATGGCATTTCATAACAAGTGAAACAACATCACAGCCACATGGCACTTTGCAACGATGATAAGCATAGCAAGAATAAATCTATCATGCAACCTATCACCAACAACATGTAGAGCATGGCAAGACGAACACGTGGACATGTCATTTGCATCATTCGGACAAACGAGCTAAAGATATCACATGGCAAAGATGACATAAAAACATCACATAGCAGTCATTATTTCGGGATGCACTCTTGCAACGGGAAAACAAGCATCTAGATGACTTATATCATGCATGACACGAAAAGATAAAACGTAGTGCTATTCACCACGAACGTCTGGACATGCTATTTGCGCGAAACGGACATCCACACAAAAAGTTATAGCAGTTCTAAAATGCATCAGGCAAGTAATTAACACAGGACTTAGAAGAAAAGAGGGGGAGTTCAACCTCAGATTTGCTGGAAAAAAAGGAGGACGCGGCCCGGGTCTGGAATCGGTGCGGCCCGACGGCTGGGCGGTTGCGGCCTGTGGAGGAGGGAGGCCGGCTGGTGGGCTGGCGATCTGGCGGCGGGGAAGGCGCAGCGAGGCGGGAGCGGCCCGCGGCTCGCGAGGCGGCCTGGTGGGGAGCCGCGGCCCACCGGGCGGCCGAAGGAGGCGGCGGTGAGGCGACCCGCGAGATCTGCCCGCGCTGGGCCCGAAGCGGGAGGCCTGGCGCTCGGGGAGAGGGAGCGGCGGCCCGCGGAGAGAAGGCGGCGGCGACCTGGCTGGGGTGGCCCAGCCAGCTGGAGGCTGCGGAGGAACGGGCCGGGCGGTGGCAAGGGAGAGGCTGGCCCGGCCGAGCGGACGGTGGCGAAGGAGACCTGGCCTTCGGGCCTGCCGAGGCTGGCGAAGGGAGCCGGGCTCAGCGGCGAAGTGGTCCAGCGGAGTGGTCGATCTGGACCGATCGGGCGAGAGAGGCCGAGGGACTCGAGGGCGTTGACCTGGCCGCTCGAGGGACTGGCATGCGGGATCGAAGGGACTGGTCGGCGCTCGATCTTCCAGGCGATGGGAAACGGCGGGCGGTCGGCTGCTGGATGGAGTGGCTCGAGGAGGAATTCCCAGTGGCGGGGGGGTCTAGCCAGATCCAAAATTGAGGGAGGAGAAGGGGGAAGAAGCTAGGGATGCCCAAAATGGACCTAGGGGGGGTCTATAAATAGCAGAATTTAGGGTTTGGGGATTTGGGGGTGTTAGGAGCCCTCCGATCGCGATCCGACGGATCCGATCGCGGGGGGAGTTTAGAAGGGCCTAGGAGAAGGTAGTGGGCTGCTGTAGGGGTGTTTCGGGCCACAAAGTGAAGGCACTTTGGACCCACACGAATAACTGATGGGATAGCAAACGGAGTCCAAACGCGACGAGATTTGAGAGGCGGGTTGCACACAACAATACAATAACACACACAACAACCCCGCGGCACACAGGCAACGTTACACGCCCAAACACCAAAATAGGCCTACGGGATGTCACGGACACGTGAGGGAGCTCCGGAACGCGAAACGGACAACGGGAAGGAACGCGTGGAACCGGATGCAACCGACAACACAAATGCAATGCGATGCACATGTCTACATGATATGAATGAATGCCACACACGCACACAACAACACGACGAAAACCCGAAAGACAAAGAACCCGGAATGGAAATAGATGAAGACGGAGATATATTATATGCCCAAAAGGGAAAGTATTACATCCGGGGCATTACACATGTACCATGCCTACAAGCTAAGCCATCAGTGGCCCAGATAGAGCGAGTTCAGATGTGCGACCATGATGTAGTCTGATATCAATGTGCATGAGAACAAGATGAAGACCCTAATGGTACCAAAACAGACAGGTTTTGTGGAGGAATACCGGAGAGAGTTTACTTATCAGTAATTAAAACAAACTTCATTAGAATATAATTAGCTCAGCTCTCTAATCAATATTCAAGGCGCCACAAATTCAGATTCTCGAGGGGTTGGAAAGATTCTCACATTATTCCCTCTGGGTTGGGGATCAAAATCGTTTACATTACTTGTTGTTAAGTTGAACCTGGTGCTACAATTTCTCCATATGCAAGTATGGTCAACTCTAGTTTCACGGAGATACTCTTCGGGCTCACTAGGTATTACGGTATCCATCATCGTCTGGCCATACATAAGTGTGATATCAATAACGGGGATACCGAAATATGAAACAAGAAAAGAGAACAAAACTTGTAGCAAGAATAATGGGTATATTGATGAAAATGTTGATCACGGATTAACTGTCTTGCCTCAGGTGGGATACGGAAATACAGAAACAAGAAAAAAGAACAAAACCTATAGCAATGATAACGGGTATGTTGATCAAAATGTTGATCACGCATTAAATGTCTTGCCTCAAGCTTTGTATAACATATTGTCAAGCAAAGGGAATTGAATGCAGTAATATTAGGTTCGCTCGCCAAGGATCTTCCTGAATATGTGGGAATTATCAAGGGTGTCCAGATCCCGTTGTTAATTATTGATCGAAAAGTGTCCCAGGTCATGTCCACTTATTTTCAAACCTGTAGCGTATGAAAAACAATGGTTGGATGATAGTCCTCTATATCCCCGGTCCCAACAATGTATGTTCTTCACTTTCTCCTAGACCCCTTCAATGTCGGTCTGCTTCTACCCTTGTGGCTAGTGACGCTGCCTCCTCGCATTGCCCGCCTCGAACCGCCAACTTCGTGCCCTCCCCCGTCCATCGACGATCATCTTCGGCCTCTGAGCTTCTCGAATTGTGGCTAGGAAGTCTATGGGGATATCTTATCGTCGTGGGATTATATTGGGCAGTGTACCAGCGTCGATGAAGCGGAGCTGAAGGCGTGTCTCGCCGGTCTGTATATCGGTATGACCCTCCATTCACCTATTATCCTCGAGGCCAACTGCGTTTGTGGTGTCTTTCCTTGCGAGTGAAAATCTTGTCAAGTCTACGCTCATTGATCTAAAAAAGGAAGCGCTCGGCATCTCAAAATGTTGCAAAGTGTCATGCAGATTAAGGTGAATCGGCAGGCCAACATGGTAGCCCAATGAGATTGCTAAGTTTAGTTTTCATAGTAAAACACATGGTATTCCGTTTAAGGCTGGTCGTAATGATAGTATCATAGCTAGTATCATGCATGCCAACTAGACAATTTTGATAATGTGTCATATAATTAAATGAAGAAAGAGATGGTTGAGTATCATATCATGATACCGTATCATAATAAATGCTATAGTACTATGTGTCATGCATGACAATAAATAGAGTACTACTTGATACTAATATATGATACTATGCATTAGGGAGATACTATCATACACTAGTATCATATACATGATACTAGTCTATGATACTCCCCATTACAACCAGCCTGATAGTGTATCTGCTTGTGTGACGCCTGATGCAACGAATGATTGTAATAATATTGTCAATTAATTTATATAGGGGTGTTAAGAAAAAGAAAAATGAGTGATGCGAAATCACAATTTAGTTGCCCGATGAATAGGAAATCCGATAATTTTTTATTGTTGGCAGCTTGGCCTATTGCGCGGTCGTGAGTGTGTTTAATTTGTTGTATAAGCACGGCAGCCGCGTGTGCCCCGGCAGGTTAGCTGAAGCGACGAGACTGAACTGGCGCCAGTTCGGTATACAGTATAGTAATTAATGCAGCCTTCTCGATACCCAAGGCGCCACACAACATGTTTATAAAGTTCAACCGGGTGCTACAGTTCCTATTCCATATGCAAACATGGTTGACTCCAGTTTCACCGAGTTCAAACTTGACTACCCAGAAATAAAAAACCATGGCTTGGGCAACCCTCTCTCCAAGAGCATCTCCGCGGAGCACTACAGCTGCAAGATAGAATGCAGCTACTGGGAAGACGACGAAGACGTTGTCCTGGACCTCTCCCTCTCCCTGTACAGCAAATTTAACAGGCTCAATGGCTTCTGCGAGGCCTTCCTGGTGCGAAGCGACGGCGCTCCGTCTTCATGCCGCTTAAAAAGGTCAGTGCTGGAGATCGACGAGTACACAACAGGTAACAACGTCCGCTGGTCTGGTGATCTCTGCGTGAAGCGAAATCGCCTGGAGTCGCGCTATGTCAAGAACGGCGTGATCACGCTCATATGTGGTGTCATGGCTCTGCCTGGGAACTCCATACCCGTGCCGGCCGCGAACATAGGCGACCATCTCGGAAGCCTGCTGGAATGCCCCGACGGCTCAGACGTCTCCTTCGTGGTCGGCGGCGAGACGTTCCGCGCCCACCGGGCCGTGCTCGCCGCCCGATCGTCGGTGTTCAGAGCAGAGCTCTTCGGTTCCTTAGCAGAGGCTAACATGCAGTGCATCACATTGCATGACATCGAGCCATCAACTTTCAAAGCTATGCTTCGGTTCATGTACACGGACAGACTGTCCGTAGACTTTGATCCCGAAAGATTTTCCTTTTCGCCAACAGCCCAACAGCTTCGGCATATACTTGCAGCAGCGGACAGATACGACATCGGCAGATTAAAGCTCATGTGTGCTCAGGAGCTATGGAACTTGGTATCGGTGGAGACAGTGGCGACAACCTTAGGTTATGCTGACATGCACAACTGTCCAGAGCTCAAGAACAGGTGCCTCGACTTCTTCATGACGGGGAAGAACTTCACGAGAATTGTGCTAACCGAGGGGTACCTGTGGCTCATGCAACGCTTCCCGTCGGTTATCGATGAGATCAAGGCGCGCCCTATTGAGAAGATAATTTATGTTTGATATTTCATTCACTCTTTTCTCCAAGAATTCAATACTACTCCGTCTTAAAATAAGTGTTTGACAAAGTTAGTATAAAATTGATGGAGAAAGTATTATGTATGCATAAATTATGTTACGGTGTCGACTAGTCGGGAATCATACATCGTGTGATGCATTTTTAAGTGGAGCCTGCTAGTACTTCCTATCTCATTTTGCATGCACTTGTTATTTTCCGTGTGTAAGCTAGCCACTTAATCTTCTCCCACCTATGTTTCGTTCCATAGCCTCTTCCCGTCGAGGGAACCTGCACCAGAAAATAAATGGTAGCGTAATTTCAATAAAATTTGTGGAACCGACAATTTCCGTTAGCGGGTGATGCATGGCATCTCAGTAAGAAAATTAGTTGGGAGTTATAGAAAAGACCCTAGAGATGATGATTCTAAACAAATAGTATAAATTCACTAAGCAACATAAAGTTTGTAGGGCGATGGTTTAGGGTTCCTGTGCAATTTACCAAAAAAAAATTAGCTATTCCAAATCTTGAGGCGAAAGAACAAACCACAAACCATATGTAAAACCCTGAGTCGGCATCTCCTCTCACTTTCCTTTCTTATCCGTCCCCAACACCCATGTGCTGCCATAAGCCACTGACATTGTGGTTTCGCTCGGCATTCCATTTAATACGTGTGAAATATTTAGAAATTGATCAGCAATTTGAGAGACTATTCACATCACCCTACATTAGCCGACGTGTCGAAGACATGCTAAAAAAGTCAGTGGTAACAGATGATATGCAAGGAAGGTTTTTCTAGGCCTCTAGCTCAATGAGATCGGAGAAAGTAAGGTCGTCTTAGACAAGGCTGGTCTGGCATGTAGAAAGACCCGCTTCCTATAATGATCCCATCCAAGGAGGTTGTCCTTTTCTGGCAAGTCTTAAAAATAGGCATGCATCAAATATAAGCTTGGGCAGTATGTCAATGGATAATAATGTTAGGATTTAATTAATCCTATTAATCCCTACTTTTCCTAAAGAAGGTGGTTGCCTCGTGTCCCTTCGGAGACACCCTTCGGGGGCTATATATATGTGTAACCCATCATGAATGAGGACAAGAATTCACTTTTACCTATCTGTGTTTGTCTCTCGTTTCTCTCTCGATCTCAATTCTAAACACGTTATCAGCACGTAGTTTCTGCCTAAGAGCAATCCGGCCAAGAAAACAGCGGTTGCACGCAACGGCAAGGGCAGTTCCATGCAAGACGAAGCGCCGGCCTCATGTCTCACGACTCTCCTGACGAGGTTACAGACCTAGGGTAGGGTCACAGGTCCGACCAAGGTACCCCATCCAAGGTCACTACCCTAGAAGATCAAAAGACAAGACTTATGACGATAGAGACAGTCGACTGAGAAAGTCCAAGAAGACACTTCACTCGACTGAGCCTCACCTACAAGACGACTCAATCCACTCGACTAATCTAAGGCACTCGACCCCCGAAGGTCAAGCGTCACTCGAGACAGCAACGGTCTGGTATTTACTCACCATAGTAAATACCTTAATTACTCTTTACTGCAGGCGTTATCAGTAACGCCTGCCTTAATGTACATTGAACCCTTGGTAACGTGGAGCATGGCTGGGGTCCTGGCGCACTATATAAGCCACCCCCTCCTCCAGAACAAGGGTTTGCACCTCTGTAACACACATATACACATACCAGTCGACCAAGCCTCCGGGCACCGATACGTAGGGCTGTTACTTCCTCCGAGAAGGGCCTGAACTCGCAAACACCTTGTGTACAACACCACCATAGCTAGGGTCTTGCCTCTCCATTCGTACCCCATACTCGTACTGTCAGACTTAGAACCACGACATCTCCGTCATCGGTGATTGGCGAGAGCGCAATGCGAGTGGGTGATGCCGTCAATCGCGGTGGCCGCAACAACGCAGAGACATGCAACGCCAGCACCAGTGCCACGGAGCATACATGCATCCGGTCGGCGGCAAGCACGGCGCTAGCGGCCACTTCCCTAAATTGGTGGCGACGGCCAATGCGGCAACGACGCCCATGCATGAATCAATTTGGTTGTCTTTTGTGATTATTAGCAAAGGTCTAATGATGTACCTTCTATTCATCTTATGCATGTACTACTCGCGTGAAAATCGAGCATGTGTACACGGAGACACCCGACGAACATGCAAAAGCAACTTCATCGTGGCATTCTTGCACGGAAGCGGAAACCATCGGCCGGCCTTGACCACGAGCAATTCGACTGAGCCAGAAAATTGAGCGCTCAGAATCGAATCAACGTCGGAAGGAGAATAACAAGCAGCGAATGACGTTCTCGGTACAGTTGATGGACGAGGTGGACCACTGGCGACTCCTCTGCACAGCAAGGTTAGCCCAAACCCAGCGTCGCTACGGCGAACTGCGGCACCATCTTCATCCTCGCTCCTCGCAGTGGTGGCCGTTGAGGCTGCCCTCTCCATCTCCACCACCGCGATGTCGTCGACATCACCGCAGTCACCATCGGGGACACCAAAGATGCAACCTCTTCCCCAGAAACGGCGGCAGTGGCCGACCCCGCGCGAACCTCCACAACGCTTGCGTTTGCTCTTGCCTCCGCATTGGCCATGCCCGCGGCGGCGCATGGCTGGCATCCTTGCGGTGTGCCAGCACCCATGACTGCGGTCTTACCGCGTGGTGTCGCTCCTTGCGGCGCGCTTGGTCTTCCGACCTGCAACTCCGTGACACGGCGACGCCCTCCCCATCATGGCTCGCAGCGGAGCCCACAGTGTTTCCTCAGTGCGGAGCCTCAACTACGTCTTGACGATGATGACGGCGGCTGATGGATGCAAGGCAGTGCACGATGCGACTCCCGGCATTTGACGTAGAGCACATGCGGCCACTGTCCCGCCCGCGGCGGAGACGAGGCTCTTCCTCCGGCGAGCCCGAGGGGCGGTGGCTGTTGCAGTAACTGCACAGGAGACAGAGAAATCTTATCCCTTCGCCATTTTGCACTAAGATCCTTCCATATGTAGGCAATGGCAAAATAGGCTGAAACAGGGGTCAAATCGGTCCTAATAAGAGTATATTAGTATTCACATGTTTTAGACCCCATTGTTTCAAACATTTTTCTGTTGAGTATAATGCTCCAGAAATTTAAGATATAAATAATTTCCACGCTTACAAAGGTTGAGATTATTTCTATCTATTATTTGCAATTGAGATTGTGAATCTCTTGCAAAGATAAATTCAGTGCCTCGATAGTACTGATTTGTGATTGAGAATTTTCTTCTCTCGCAAAACAATCTCATTGCGATTGAGATTAATTTTCTCTCGTAATATATTAATTCATCCTGCTGAATTATCTTACAACTTGATACAAGATCATCTCATTTAATTTGAGGTCTATACAATTCAAATTTTTCACTTGAACATCAAGTTTGCAACATCATTATATTATTCACTACATTAGTAGTGTTTTTCCGTTGAGTACCATATGTATTCCAGAATCTATCTACGATGTAATAGATTTCAATGTTCTACATGTTGAAATTATACATCCACTATTTGCAATTGAGATTTTCAATTTCTTGCAAATACACTAATGATTTCGAGCCACCTTTCTTGAAATCTATTAGTTTTGCAACATTAAGATGTATTTATATTACGCAATCTGTAATATAAATAAATTATCGATTTTTCACCGGAGATGATATGTTATATGTGTTTACCACATTGTCATTCTTCATGAACATGTCACAGCAGTCGAGATTGATTTCTCCTGCACACACAAAAAAACTTGTAAATTTTTGACAATAACATCTCCCTCATTATATTTGGAAAACACAATGTAATGAGTTGGTTCTAATGCTCATGAGCAAACTATCTCTATTACTATGAGATCTGTATGATCTTCAATGTGTTATGTTCCCACAATTGAGGTTGATGCATTTTCAAGTTATACACTTGAGTCAAAATTTGCATTCTTATTACAAAACCATGATGATTTTTAATTTACTTCTCGTAAATTAATTATCTTTGGCTTGCCCCTATAAGTAATCGATGGCTAACAATTTGAGGCTATTGTCCTCAATGGCCACAACTTACTTAAGCGGATTATGGAAATCAAGATCAGTCTTGCATCCCATGGTATAGCGTGTGCAATCCAAGCCACACCATCAGGACGCAAAGGACCTCAAGGGTAATGGTTTGAAACTTACTTCAAACCCTCAACCTGACACCATCAAGCTGTCACGAGACCCTATGAGCATGGAGATCATGGTGATTGAATATGCATCAACCGACATGTTTGGAGACTACATTTAGTCCCTCAATCTCCTTAGTGATCAATTTGTTTATGTCCATTTCTGATGTTCTAATATGAACATGATTATTGTTGTCATCAGATATTGTATATCACAATATACTGTATCAGCACTTTGATACAAATACATTTGTGTGTATTCCATATATCTGACAGTGATTTTCTTGAGAATGTTCATGTCTATATATAGATTTCTACGGGGGTCAATCTGATGAAAGATGATTTGTGCCATGTGGACATATGCATCACAAACTCTATACTCAGGGAAGTGAAATATTTCCACTCTCATTGAGAGAAAGGAGATATTTTAAAATCGCTAGACGCGATGAGGTATTTGTTGGCTCAACTCGAGTCATATTTACTATCCATGTGGGTACTCGAGTAACGTCGGGGATGCTTCATTGCTTCCCAGGTTTAACTCGTACCCTACTAGACTATGGAGGTACCCGTCAAAATAGTCCCCATATCGAAACTTATTATGACAACAAAGAGAAATAACTTCTCTTTACCATATGCAACGGATATGGCAAGCACATTCTCTGTGTATCATCTGAATTGTACTACACATACGACACAACATGTAACACATGTTGCGTATGAGATAGTTTTCCAGAGTGTCTTGTACATGACAAACTTGGCACTCTCGCCTTGGTCATCGAGACATTGGGTTGAAACTGAAACTATCAGCAATCCCAATAGTTTATGATTATTATGATGCTAAATTCTAACAACATTTGGATTATATGTGCACTACAAGTGACACAAGGAAGCTAATTTTGAGGCCCGCACGCCTTAAAGTCTACGCTGAACCACTCAGACTCCTTGAATGCATCAAGTTGAGGTAAGTGGCTCTTCCCATCCATTGACTAGACTATTCAGGTATTCCATGGTTCTAAAAGACATATCTACATGATGGTCTTAAGTGTGTACTTTATTCACACGAAACCATTGGCTTTATCCTGACATCGATTTCAAGCAAATCGGATGGACAACATTGCAGAATTCTCCTTGAGTGCCTCCTCTATGGCTCTCGGATTGAAGTTTAGCAATTTGTCTTAACGTCTAGACTCAAAATGGTTTGGTAGAATCCCATCCAAATAATTGAGCTCATTGCATGATCTTTACTTTGAATTGCAACTTACTAACTTTACGTTGGAGTCATGTAGTCTTACACACTCATGACCAAACTGCATATATTATTCCCCTCTATCTTTGATACGTGGAATTGTGGAAATCTACCAAGTATTTCCCATATGCAGTACTTCGGTTTCATACCAATATCACCACCCGGCATACATCATTGGTCCCTCAACATATAGTTGGGGTCTATGTGAGGAATAACTGTATTACCGTCAATACCTCAAGCCCCTCACATGTGGAGTTATTCAAGGCCAGTATGTTGATTCAATGAGGAACATTTCCAGGCATTAGGGGGAGATTTCAAGTACCATAAAGAATGCCAGGAAATTCGTGGAATGTTCAACACATTTCTGCCTCAAATCCACGTACTCAAAGATCTGAACCATGCGTTCAGAAGATTTGCAACACACTGCAAATAACCTGACAGATTCATTTAGTGACTATAAAGGTGTCACGCAATCCTACAATCCTGCAAAAATATGTCGGAAAGAGTGGAGGTACCAACTAAGGCTGGTCACAATGGGCAGGAACATAAGGTAGTAACATACACATTTATCTAGACTATGTTACTACCTCCACAGTGGGTAGGAACATGTAGGTAGTGTCATGCAACGATGCATTTATTAGCTTATAGACACATTGTTTCTTGAAGTGTGTGATGTTCCAGTAACTTAGCTAGTTACCACAAGCACCTCACTCTTCATTAAATATGTGCCACATAAGCAACGTTGTATTGAAATATGTGATGTTACTCCTAAGTTCCACCCCATTGTGACCAGCCTAAGACCACTCAACCCCCAGTTCAAAGCAACAGGGGGAGAAGTACGACAATAGTGCATCAGGATTCAGCTTCTTGCAAGCAAGGATATCAAGGCCGTTGAATCAGTAAATGCATGTCAACTTTACGTTGACAGACACCTAATGGGTAGTATACACCCAGTGGAAGGGAAACCTCCATCAACCTAGGTCATAGTGCACACAATGACCGGGACATCGGAATATCCGACTCAATCGCATTGGGAAATTGCGAGCAGTCACCATGGGTAACGATATTTCCATCAACTCTATATTGATATATTTATTTTGGAGAATCATATAACCGGAAGTCTACAATTGTCGACATACATTTCTCAACTAGATTGCAAAAATCTTTCAAATGATTCAGATCCAAAGACCATGGCCATGGCTAAGTGTGAATAACACTCGGATTGAACTCAAGCAAAGGGTATAATCTAGGTAGAAATAATCTTGCTCAATAATGAGAAGGTATTCATAAGCATTACCTACACCAGTTTTCGCCAGTTTTCTTCCGAAAACGGAATTGAGAACAATGAGGTGGTGAAATATAGAGCAAGTACTATAGCACAAGGGTTCACGCAGATACCCAACTATTCTCCAGAGGTGGAATCTCTTTCCGGTTACTTATATCATTGGCAGTACAAAATCATCTATCTCTGCAGTTGATAGATGTAGTGATCACATATCCATGTGGATCACTAGATTCAGACATATATGGTTGATTCCCGATGGAATCTCACTTCTGAATCGAAATGCAATGCGCAACATACATTGTGTAAAATCAATAAGTCACCATAAGACTTATTGTTGTCGGTACACATGGTACAACCGACGTAGTGAGTTCCTTATACAAAAGGATTACTCTTGCAAAGATGATTATCCATGTTTGTATGTCTGCAATGACGACACATGTAATCATCTAATGACGGAGTTTAAATGAAGGATTTGGGTAAACCAAAATACCGCTCGTTACTACAACTTCAGCACCTTCATTCCTACATTATGGTATACTATGTTGTCTATATCCAAAATATATTAGAGAAATTCATTGTGGACAAATCTTATCTATCCATAACTCTCATGGTAGTTCATTCTCTAGACGTAGAGAAAGATCTATTAGACCAAGAGATGATGGAAATGAGATATTGGGACTCAACGTTCCATAATGCCATTGGATCCACCAAACACAATTGGTTGGTACTCAAGAATATCTTTCGATATCTCCAAGGCATGAAACATCTTGTCCTGGTTTTTCAGCTTCGGAAAAAATCTGAACATCAATATCATTGGATACATCGATCAGATCCCCACTATCATATCGTAGACAAGTTTAGTGTTCCTACTAGGGGTGGTAGCCCTCTCATAAAGAGTCTTCAAATCAGACCTCATGTCTACATTCACCAACCATCTCAACGATAATGTTTCTTATGTTGCCCGGATGCAAACAGGTTACATAATAAGCAATATCACAATATTGCATATCTTGCAAGTCAAATCATGCGACTGATTTGTTCAGTGGTTCTCTACCAACTTCTATGTTTTGGTATATGACGGCTTCGAATTTTTGCAAGAATCGGGGGGAGTATCTTCCTGAATTGTTCCTGTTCAATGCATCATATTATACTCTTTTTCCCTTCATGAGTTTACTTTACAGGTTCTCATAAAGGTTTTTAAAGAGGTAATATCAAAATGAGATCATATGTCATACTTTCTGTTTTTCCCACCGGGGTTTTTAGGAAAGTATACACGACATATTTATTGTCATCTAAACTTTATGGGTTTTCTCGTATTGAGTTAAAAGAGACAATAACCATTATATGTTGCATCATTTTCTCCTTATTGTCCCCACTGGGTTTGAAGGAGTTTTAACAACATATGGAACACCTATCTCCTCATATTTTTCCCACAAGGTTTTTGGAGGAGCTTCTCAAGATGATGATACTTACACTAACAAGCATGGATTAGGGGGAGTGTTAGGATTTAATTAATCCTAGTAATCCCTACTTTTCCTAAAGGAGGCGGTTGCCTCGTGTCCCTTCGGAGACACCCCTTCGGGGGCTATATATATGTGTAACCCATCATGAATGAGGACAAGAATTCACTTTTACGTATCTGTGTTTGTCTCTCGTTTCTCTCTCGATCTCAATTCTAAACAAATAAAACCCTAACTTTATCCCTCCCCTCCTTTCCCATTCTCCCTCGTGTCGGTGATTTATGATAAGAGTAAAATGACAATCTTGGAAAAACTTACTCGAAAATTCAAATGAATCCATAGACGATTGCTCTAAATAGAACAAGTCCACTAAACCACATAAACTTTGCTATAGCACAACGATGGAGGTTTCCTCCATAATTCAGGCAAAATCATGTGATGTCAACCTGCCGCAAGCCACCAACGCTAGGGACGGGAGTATTTGCTTTTGAAATCCGAAGCTTCTAATTATAAGTTTAAGCTTAACGACTTGAATCTATATAAACATTAACAATGTTGAACTGCCGGAGGTGAATAGATTTTATAAACCAACGAGTGTCCCGGAGCTCATGCCCAATCATGTCAAGGTATGTATTTGGAGGAGACAATATGTGAAGGATATTAAGGGAGATGACTGGACCATAACACGTGCAAACTCAATTACAATATGCACCCAACTTTCATCACCAGACCCACCCACGTTGCGCTGCACTGCATCGCCCGGGCCCGACTCACTAGAAATGCTTGGTTCGAGCGTTCCTCCTGAGTTCGGCCTAGAGGTGCTTTAAGGTTCGTGCGGTCCAAGAATACAGTGCAACTCGAGCAACTAAACGGGCCAAAATTTTATCCAATGGGCCTAGCTGGACCTAATGCAGATTACTGAATTTCTCCTCAGTATCAGGAATATGTATGGAAACGCTCATTGAGGGTGTGCTTGGGCCAATGCCATATCCGTCTTCGAGCCGGGGTTTTCTTAAAATGGTTTTTTATTCAAATATTTAAAATTTAAATAAAAATCAATTTAATAATTATAAATATAATCATGTTCTTGCGTGTAGAAAAATGTCCATCACATATTAAAAATATATCTTGCATATTTGAAAATCATATGCATCGTGTTGATTAGAATATCAACTGACTATTTCAAAAAATATCCATCACATATTTTAACAATGTTTGTTGCGTATTGAAGAATATACTCACCGTGTATTTATAAAATCTTCGTCATGTATTTGTTAAAGTTTTATTATATATTAGAAAAAAATGCCCGCCTTATGTTAAAAGAGAATTTATGTGTAAAAAGAAAACAATAGAAAGGGGTAATTCAATAGAAAAATAAAATGATAAAGAAAAAGGAAGAACCATGGAATATATTTTATAAAAATAAAAACATATAGAAAAATAAGAAAATAATGACGAAAGAAAAATGAAATAACAGAAAATGAAAAGTCGTCGTACATACGCGCCAGGTGGTCGAAAGCGGCTAAAGGGTTTTTCATATGGCAAATATATTCCGCGTGGAAGAATCATATTCCATGCATACACACTAGGAACGGCATAGCGTTGGGAAAAATAGACTTTTTACTTCGGCTCATTTTATGGTACTACCAACTTTTTAATCTACAATTCTACTAGTTTTCATTTTACAGGATTTTTCCTTTTTACCTGTGTTTTTCATCATTTTTTCTTTTTCATTATGTTTTTCTTTTTAATTACAAATTTATTTTAAAAATATTGAGCATTCTGAGAATTTTATAATGTATTTTAAAATACATTAACATTCTAAATTTAACCAAACCTTTGAAATAAAATAAAAAATATATTAAAATTCGAGTTTTAAATCAAGTTAATGAGCTTTTTACAATTCATGTTCTGTAGAAATCATGAATATTAATAAAATTCATGAAGTATTTTTCCTAAATTATTTTCCAAATTTATGAACAATTCTAAAAATTTGGTAACATTTTTTTTAAATCAGGAACACTTCTTTAGTTCAAATATTCTTCCAAATCTGACGCTGTTTTCTAAAATCATATGCATTTTTTATTTCTTGAAATTATTTTGATTTCACTAAATGTTTCAAAACTATCTAAACTCGATAGCTGTTTTTTTGCAGCAATGGAGAGGCATGTGAGTGATTTAGTGCTGTATTCGTGGAATGGAGCCTCCCCCTTCCAGGAAGGAGTACGCTGCACAACGACCCAATTAACGAAAATTCATGTTTTTGTTTAGTGTACAAAAATCATGGCTCCAAAAAACTCCACAACCAGGAAATGTAGATTATCCAGCCACTTTAACAGTCCCACCAAGCACATGGATGAGAGGACAACTACCAACGTCGGGTGCCTCTCACGCTTATAGCGAGTTGTACCGTTGCATCCAAGGGTGGCCATAAAAATCGACGAGCCGAACACCGAACCGAAGCCGAAACCGGAAAAATCATTTTTTTTTGGTTTTTAATGCATGCAATGGAAAATTCGATTTTTACTTTTATTAACCAAACTGATTTTGTTCGGTTCGGTTTACCATGGGTCACCGAATAAAAAAACCCAAACATATACGCACTAGAGTTTAGAGAAGCTTCTCCCGTGTGCAGGTCGCCAAAAAGGGAGAGCAACTAGTTAACGAGCGTACCTTCGGGAGCCTCACAACGATCAACTCCACTTGGCGCGCCCTCAGTCATTCTCCACGTGTCGCGCTCTGGGTGCTCCCTCCGGAATTTTTTTCCGCACGTGTTTTTGGTTTTAAACGGGATTTTCCGGGGTTTTTCGACGTTTTGGTTTTCCAAGAGTCTTTCTTAGCTTTTCGATAAAAAAATTTGATTTTTTTTTTTGCATGAAAAAACGATTTTTTTTCACGAGAGTCACGGTCTTGCTTCCACGAGAGGCATAGTTTTGCTTTCGCGAGAGTCACGACTGTGCCTCTCGGAAATGAAAAAAACGTGTTTTCTGTTTTTTTTTCTTTCGCGAGAGTCACGGCCATGCCTTTCGAAAAAGGAAAAAAAACGCGTTTTATATTTTTTCCCCTTTCGCGGGAGTCACGGTTTTGCTTTCGCGAGAGGCATGGTTGTGCTTTCGCGAAGTCACGGCCGTGCCTCTCGGAAACGGAAAAAAACACGTTTTCTATTTTTTTTTCCTTTCGCGAGAGTCACGGCCGTGCCTCCTCGGAAACGGAAAAAACATGTGTTCTTTTTTTCCGCGGGGTCACGGTTTTGCTTCCGCCAGAGGTACGATTGTGATTTCGCGAGAGGGACGGGCGTGCCTCTTTCGAAAAGAGAAAAAAAAAACAACGCTCGCGGTTCGGTTTTTCGTCCGGTTTTTTCATGAAAAAAATTTCGTCAAAATCTATCAACATGGAATCTAGTTTTAAAAATCTCGACGCGATGAATCCAACGGTGAAAGCGATTCGAGATTTGGACGCACGGTTTAAGAGATAAAACATTTTGAATAAACGGATGTACGAAAAAAGGAAAAAACTTTCAGGTTATGACAAGTGACGCACTGCATGTGCGCCACTTATCACAACCTAAAAGTTTAAGGTAATCTTTACAATGAGTACTTAATTAATGAGTTCGCCAAAAGGCGAGCCACGCAGGGAGGGGCAGGGGATATCTCACTTCCATGACTCAAACAGCCCAGCCCATGCAAGACACGTACCTCTTTTGGGCCTTTTTGTGTTGCACTGTGTTGCCCATAGAGTTTGCCTGTACGTGAGCAAACCTGCTAGACGTGATATATATCCCTCAAAAGAAAAAAGCTAGACGTGATATGGTGGTGGGATTAGTCCCACATCGACTAGCCATGTGAAGCGGCACAGATAGCTCAGGCATACACTAGTCTTTCATATTTGCGTGTGTCTAGGTCTCAGTCGACTGATACTTGATCAAGTCTTAGTTAAATGATATAGTATATGGAAAGAAAAAAGAAAAATTGAAAAGAAATTTTTGTATGAATCTCAATACAAGATCATGAAATATAATATCGGTTGAGATATAACGAAGTCTAAGTCAACTGAGACTTAGCAAAACTGTTGATATATACGGTATAAACTGAATACTGAAGCGAAATATCGGTTAACCGAAGTTCTGGTTTTCCCAATTTTGAGCCATTTTTGGTTAGCATTTTGTCTAACTGAATTTTAAAAATACTAAAATATACTAACCGAACTTTGATTTATACCAAATGCTCAGTCCTAGTTGCATCGCTTGTATGGGCCGGCTAGAATAACTCACCTCTCTCACTTACACTACACAGTAGGTGCTAGCATAGATCATACTAGTTTATATTGTTAACTAGGAATAGCTAAAGGAGTAGCAAAGCCTAGGCACGTCGATTAATTATTATTTTTTAAACAAGAAGCAAGTCGATTAATTATGTGACAGCTGATCTTGATGTGAGATCAGAAGATGTATGGGTTGAGAAGCTGGAGATCTTCTCAATCCCCTCATCGCTGAGAGATGAGGGGGCCTTGGATCCGAGAGTTTTGTGATCTTCGTCAGCATTTTTATAGGTAAATATTTGTGTTTGGTGCGCCGGCCGAACTTTTGGCCGGCTCTCACGCCCACGCATCACGTGCCCACGGTCCCACATCTTCTCCACCACTCATTCCTCCACGTAGCAAGCCTTATCCCTATCTTTTTCTTTTTTTGTTTGTTTGTTTTGGGACACGTCTCCTTCTTTCTTCCTCCTCCTCAGCTCTCATCTGACGCCGCGCACCATGGTCCATTGCCTGCCTCCTGGTTCGGCTGTCGTCGCATGCTTGCAACTGCGTGACAACGACTGCGACTGGGCTACGACACAAGGATGAACACATGCAATCTAGTTGCTACAACCGTGTCGTGGGGGTGCTAAAACCACAGCGCTGGGTGCTACCACCCACGGGTTACGACGACCATGCTTGAACAATGGAAAGAAGGAGCGAGCGCACGCTCCAACCATTTTTTTGCGGCAAGATGCAACCATGTTTGCGGCGAGCTGTAACCACCATGGTGAATGCTACAACTGGCATGGCTAGATGCTACTAAGCGCCAGGTGGGAGCTCAGAGGCGAGCTTCAATGGAGGAGACCTGTGTTGCAACCCACGGTGAGTTTTGCTGAAGCGTCGAAGAGTTTTGCTAGAACCGACGATCAGTTTTGTTGCACATATTGAACACGCGACGGCGAATGCTACAACCGGCGACGTCATTTGCTGGATACGGTGTCATGATTTGCTGCGTTGGTAGATAGGCTATGGCGCAACTGCGACCACACGAGGGACACCGGCGAGACGGTGAGCGGCAAATGTTGGGACCCTATGTGTGGGGTGCTACGAACGGCACCACAAATTGCTGGAACCTGCCATCGGCACGCACGCGAACAACATTATAACTTTTGCTGGAACCCGTTCATCGGCGTTCCACGCGTTGGCGATGTTTCTGCCTGTAACTTTTTGTTAACGACGAGCTGGAACCTACATCGGGAGCGCAGAATCATGCAACCAACATGTGTTACGACGAACGTCGGCCTGCTGGTGCTCTGACGATGACGGCCGGTGGCCGTGACGGTCGCGACCTACAAAAACGAAGGGGTGGAGGTCCGCGGTTGTCCGATGAGCCGCGAATGGAGCGCGAGGGGAGGAGCGGGCACCGAGCCGAGCTCGCAACTGTGATGCGAGGGACAGGCAAGACGCGAGGAGGAAGACATGGCTTAGGGATAAGATCTGAACGGCTCACGATGCACTAATCGCACGGCCGCGCGGCGATGGGCCGAAACTTTGGGACGGCACGCCGGCGCCTATCAGCGCCCATTTTTATAGGCTTTTGTGAATAACAATTATATTAGAGAGATTTGTGCCATCCATTTACTTTATTTTGAAACAAAGGCAAAAGATTTGCCTCATCCATTAATTAAGCAAAAGAGAATTGTTCGATTAATTAACAGAAAACCATCACAATCCGCGGAGCGGCACACATAGAACACTCCATATACACCTCTTTGAAGAGGGTCTCGTCAAGGTAGCACACACGTGTCATCGTCATCACTTCTCCTCAAGCAGCGTCATCGCCATCCCTAATCCCGGAGCAAATGACTCCGACTTCACCTAGACAAGCATCAACGCAACCCGCACCATAGAGATCACGTGGAGGCAATGAAGCTCCGTGCCAAAACTCAGCCACCCGCTGTAAGGGCATATTTCTCCCTAAGTGGTTTTGGTGATTGATGACAATGCATTTGCGGACTAATCGTGTGCATTGAGATTTTCAGATATCTCATGTCTAGGCACAAGACGATTCATTGCCCCTCGGAGCCTATCGAATACGGTGTTTCCTTTTGTTCTTCTCGGTGGAATTGAGTCATAGGAAAGCCGTACTAAGAGGGGGTCCGCTTCGGAAAGGTTAGGGGTGGAATCAACACGTACACATCTATCCGTTTGCACCACCTTTCCTTCGCTTCTTTGGAGCACCGGTTGTTTTCCTTGTCGTTGCAAAGACAGAGGCTTCCTACTACTATTGTTCTGTGGCATGTGGTAGTACCGCTCAAAGGAGCGGTAGTACCATAGAGACCCACGGTAGTACCGCCCGTGGCTGCGGTAGTACCACGCCTGGTTCGTGGTAGCACCGTGGCCTCTGCCCCAGGGCCGTGGCTAGCGCGGAAGTAGGAGCGGAAGTAATTTTTTACTTCCGCACTCTAC
Organism: Secale cereale; assembly: GCA_902687465.1. Classification (NCBI taxonomy): domain Eukaryota; kingdom Viridiplantae; phylum Streptophyta; class Magnoliopsida; order Poales; family Poaceae; genus Secale; species Secale cereale. The sequence goes on from LR738712.1 coordinate 501,172,667, forward strand.
GCGGTAGTACTGTGCTGGGTTTTTGCATCGATCAAAACTCTGCGGAAATAGCCACGGATGTAATTTTATTAGTCCGTGCCCTTCTCAGCCCAGCCTGTACCCTGCCTTGCGGTAGTACCGCAAGGGCGTGCGGTAGTACCGTTCCTGCAGTACTACCGTTCGCTGCTATACGCAACAAGGCCGCATCTGGCTCCTACCGTGCGAGCGGTAGTACCGCATGGTCTTGCGGTAGTACCGCAAGTCTGGTGCGGTAGTACCACGTGTCGCAGGCAGAGTTGGTGGATAACGGTTGGATCTTTCCTCTTACCATATAAGGGGGGTCTTCTTCCCCAAGTTGACTACCTCTTCCCTCCCTAAGCTCCATTGTTTCTCAAATCTCCATTTTCGTCCGATCTCTCTCCCTAGCCAATCAAACTTGTTGGTTTCCTAGGGATTGGTTGAGAAGGTATCGATCTACACTTACACCAAGAGAAATTTGATTCCCCTCACTAATTCCTTGCGGATCTTGTTACTCTTGGGTGTTTGAGCATCCTAGACGGTTGAGGTCACCTCGGAGCCATAGTCCATTGTGGTGAAGCTTCGTGGTGTCGTTGGGATCCTCCAATTAAGTTGTTCAGATAGCCCCAACCTTGTTTGTAAAGGTTCGATCGTCGCCTTCAAGGGCACCACTAGTGGAATCACGACACCTCGCATTGTGTGAGGGCGTGAGGAGAATACGGTGGCCCTAGTGGCATCTTGGGGAGCATTATGCCTCCACACCGCTCCAACGGAGACGTACTTCCTCTCAAAGCGAAGGAACTTTGGTAACACATCCTCGTATCCACCGGCTCCACTTGTGGTTATCTCTTACCTTTACTTGTGCAAGCTTTTGTTGTCGTGTATAGCTTGCTTGCTTGTGCGCTTATTATTGTTGCATCATAGAGGTTTCCCACCTAGTTGCACATCTAGACAACCTATCTTGATGCTAAGTTTAATTTGGTCAAGAAAAGCTAAAAATTGTTAGTTGCCTATTCACCCCCCTCTAGTCAACCATATCGATCCTTTCAATTGGTATCAGAGCCTCGTCTTTTTATTAAGGACTTTACCGTCCAAAGAGTATATGTGACAACGTAGTCGAGACGGAGGAGCACCCCGGTGGGAATTCGTCCTTGTCTACGTCCGATGGGGGACCCTCGTCTCTCATGAGGAGTTCAATGCGGCTTTGGACACATTGAAAACCTCAATGACGACCGAGGTCAAAGGCATGTTCAAAGAATTTCTTGATGGTCTTAAATTATCCACCGCACCGTTGGAAGTGGCTCATTCCACTAACATGGTGACGGATGCTATTCCCGAGAATGGAGAAGCTAGTAGTGATCAAGTCCCCGTGTCTAAGACCGGGAGTGGCATCTTTCCCCATGTTGAACCACTAATTAATTAGGGATTTTATTTATGTGCCCCTGGTTCCTTAGCTCTACTCATTCATCCCCACTCTATTAACTTTTGCTCAGTTTTCCCCACTCCCTTGCCCGAAACCCTCAGAACCGGTTATAACGGACGTTGCCATCGGGTCAATGCCTTTGATCGTTAACTCTGACGAGTGGGGCCGCGTATACGTGGGCGCATGCAAAGACCAGGGTCGTGCGCGGTCGTGGGGTAGCATGTGTCCATGGGCATGCCCGAAACATCCCATCATATAAAGAGGGCAACCACCTCCATCGCCCCTACCATTTCCCCCAAATCCCTCCCTGCCGCATCTTCTTCCTCTCCCCCACCGGTGTCGTCTCGCTCTCCTCCACTGCCTACACCGCACCGTCTCGCTCTCCCCCACCGCATCCTCTTCCTCACCTTCATCGCCTCCATCTATCCGATGGAAGAAGGTCATGGCGACGCCGGCGTAGCGGCCGGAGATGTCGTGAAGCAGCAGGGTGTGGTGACCACGGATGTCGGCGGCGTCCACGGTGGTGCGGGGAAACTCGCAACCGCTGCAGATGTGGGGAAGGAGGTGGCGGGATCCGCCTCAGTGCTCCAGAAGGTGACGGTGACGAGTGACGTAGTCCATCCCGATAGCCCCCCATGCACAGCCCGGCGAGGAGCAGGAGGTATTTCACTTGCTTTGCTTTAGGATATTAGCTTGTAGAGTTAGTTGCATTGGTTAGATTGTGGATTCATACGGTAGTTCAGATGGTTAGAGTAGTTGGTTTGACAGATGGGCCGGGGTGATGGGGGGTTTTTGTACTAGGGTTTGTTGGATAAATTCGTTGCAAAAAGATAGATCTGTTTATTAGACGTGCTTCAATGCTACACAGATGTATGCTTATTAGATTTGTTTTTAATGCTCACAGATTGTGTTTTTTAATACTACAGACATGTATGCTTATTAGATTGGGAGATTGGGTCCCTATTAGATGTTTTTTGAATGCTACTCACATTGGGGTTTTGAATGTCATATGCCCAAATGGAATCCATTGATTAAGAAGTTATTTGATTCATTAGTATATAAGTTTGTCCACAATATGTAGTTATATTAGCTCTGTTCTTCAGTGTGTGTGCATGACCAATGATCAAGGGATGTGTTATTTGAATGTCATATCTAAATTTTCAATTAGCTTTCGTATTTACTAGTGATGGATGTAATTGTATGTTCAAGAGGATGATTGTTGGGGGGGGGTAGAAAGAGGAAGCTGGCCCAGTACAACCCGTATGATCAAGAGGAAAGTGATGAAGAAGAATATGAGGTAAGCCTACTTGAAATTTAGATTGTTCATTTAGTTCCTTTGACATAGTGTATCCATGAATCTATAATGTATTAACGTAACTCATTCATGTGTGTAATATGATTCTGGAGAAGAAGTGTACAAGGGCAATGTCGCATCCTTCATAGCCAAGGAGGTGGAGAAAATCAAGGCCAATGGAGTTGCTTCCTTCTACAACCGCAAGTTCAAAAAACTGCCCCTACTGCACCACCAAGCCAAAGCCCAAGGATGGCCGCTTCGATCACCTGCTGTCTCATGTAGAGGATTTAGCGATCCGCAGGGAGGACTACATGATCAGGGGCAGCATGCTGCGCTCGCGAAGGCCCTGACTCCGGCGTGAAGTGATGTGATGATGTGATGCTGTGATGGTGTGATGTTGTGAACTGAATCTTAATCTTTTGGGTACTTTGGGTCCAGTTACTTTTGGTAAACTTAATGTGGCTGTTTATTATTCTATCTATATTTGTGTGTCCTTATATTTGCCTGTGGTGTATGGTTAGTTCTGTTTAGATGTTGTGAACTATGAGTTTAGGTGCTGCAATGATCAAACATGTTGTTTCGGTGTTGCTTCACTGATCGTATATGTTGTTTTAGTGTTGCTTCACTGATCACTTCAGTGTTGCTTCACTGATCACACATGTTGTTTCAGTGGTGCTTCACTTATCACACATGTTATTGGTCTAATGTTTATTAATCAAATCAAATGCATGCTTTTTCCCACAAGCAAATTATCTATGTATGTTTGTGTAAATTCAAGAAAATGCAAAAAAAAACCTTGGCAAACTATCTATGTTTGTGTAGGAGATCATGTGTGCAAAATTTAAAGTGATTTAGAGGAGGTGAAATAAATTTGTATTTGAGAAAATGTGCTCCAAATGAGCTCCCATGCTAGGGTAAACAACCCATTTGTAATCAAGTTTTTTGAACCTACTCTAAATGAGCCAATTTTTTTTATTAACACATATTCACTTTCCATGGTGTAGATTCGAAGTCTCACTATTTTTTGAATTAATCTTCATATTTTTACATTTTCTTTTCAAAACATATGCTTTAGTATAAAAACTATGAAAAACACATTTTGAAATATGAAAATGGAAAACTAACTTCATATCCTTCTTATTCACTTTAAAATAAAGCTTTAGTGATTTTTCTAAAAAAAAATTATTTTCAAAAACAGAAGTTAGCACCACCTTCTCTCCTTGAACTCTATGAAATCATGTACATGATAGCTCATATGTGTGAATGTTTTCTCATGAAAATGACCATAGACCAAGTTTATGATTTTTGGTTGGTAACATGTCACATAAGACAACATTGTGCCCTTGTTTTATATATTTTTGATTTTTTTTAATTATTGGTGCTCATTTGACCTCGATCGTGTCAGCTATGGTTTTTTCATGAAAATGACCATAGACCAAGTTTAGTATTTTTCCTCGTTAGTTTGTCTTATAAAACGACGGACGGCGAAGGTTTCATATTTTTTCGATATTTTTTAAATTGGTTATGCTTAGTCAAAGCCTTTGAAACCCCGTTGACCAGCTCAAAACCCCTCTAAACCCCGCGCGGTTTTGCCTAACCCTAGCTCTCAACGTCAGCCGTCCGATTATACCCCCGCGCCAAGCAACATCCCTCAGATCTGGCCTTCTAGAAGGAACTAGGTGGGCTGGCTGTGTGCAGCCTCCGCGGCATTGGATCACAAGGACGGCTCCGCATCGTTGGATCGTGGGGCGATTCGCGAGAGGCGATCCTATTGGTTGTGCTCGGCTGCTCGCCCACCACTGACTCCGTGAAAAAAAAACGTTGTTATTGGGCCCAAAATAAAACCAAACTCTGGTTGGGCCGTCGAATTGCTCGTTTTTTTGCATCGCTTGCTCTGTTTTTTGTGAACGTGCTGGCTTTGTATTTTTGCATCGTTTGCTCTGTTTTTTATGAACGTGTTGGCTCTGTATTTTTGCATCATTTGAAATCAATTAACATTGCGTAGCAAATGACCAATTTTTAAGGGCCAAATTTATTTTTATCATGTAAAATGGCCACGAACTATTCAAAAATTGTCTCTTTTTGTTCATATAATATATATGACCACGGATTCCCACGCGTGCAATTAGCTTATTTTACTTCTTCTTTTTCAAACCACCGTCTCCCACTGTGTACACTCCCGATGTTGCGATGGGTTTGAAAATGGGTTACTTCACATTTGACCCCATTATTGCCACGGCCAAATAACACGTAGCACTACGTCTATTTAAGCCACCCTCTGCCTTGGCCATCCCTCATCCATCTCCCATCCTCTCTGCCATCTGCCCTTCTTGCTCTTCGACCACTTCTCCTTCTTCTAGCACATCCTCAGCCATGCAGTACACCGGACCAACCTACCACTTCCCACCCATCGTGCCAGAGAGGCTCTACCCTCCTGGCATGTACATTGAGCGCACACTACGTGTGTGGGCAATATCAAGGTGGAGGACCGCAAGGAACTTCACCGAGTTCTTCCTCGCGTCTAGCTACCACCACCTCCCGCGGGGATCTCCAAGGATGTTCCGTGTCGAGGAGGTCATCCAAAACAGGGTGGCGGTTGCTCTCCTTGCCCACTTCACCAACACATTCGACGCATTCTACCTCCTCGGCCGGGTGTTTTGGTGTGGCTGCGAGTTCATCGCTTTCACCATCCACAACATGTTCACAGAGTACACCAACATCTTCCCCACCGCGTCTCGCATGCACACTCTTCCGTACCCCATCGACAACGCCCCGGAGGAGCAGTGAAGGGCGACCGGAGGAGGAGCGAGGCGGAGAAGGCGGCGTCTAGGGTTCTAAACCCTCTATCTATTTTTTTGAGTCTATGTTATGTTAAGTTGTAATCCCATTGAACTATGTGAGAGATGATATGGGCTTGTTGGCCCTTTTATCAAGTTCTGTTATTAAGTTTTCTATCTATTCTATTATGATGTTCCTCCTAGTTTCAACTATGTGATCGTGCTATGGGCTTGATGGCCCTATCTACATGTATGTTGATTGTTTTATTGGAGAGCTCGCTTTGTTAGTAACCACCTAGTGCATGCAGCCACAACGAACCCTTCTTTTCTTACACAAGCCACACATATGTAGCCACCTAGCTAGTGCATGCAGCCACAACATATTTGTTCAATTTATTTGTCATAGGAAAACATGTTCTAAATCGAGGAGACAAGTGTGCAAGAACAGAGGAACCAGCGACATCGACCGTCGCTGCATCCGTGGTGGCTGGCGTGCACGAAAGCGGCTCGGTCGGTGCATCGACGCATGTAGGCAGGCTTGTTGGGTGCATGCATAGCAGGCTTCTGTCGTGGCGGCGCGCAGGCGTTTAATTCAAGGGACGGCCCAACGAAACCACGACCCAACGGTCGAACAACTACACCCCCAACGCGGCCCCACTCGTCAGAGTTAACGGCCAAAGCACTGACCCAACGGTGACGTCCGTTATGACCTCTTCTGAGGGTTTCGGGCAAGGGAGTAGGGAAAACTGAGCAAAAGTTAAGGGAGTGGGGATGGATGAGTAGAGCTAAGGAACCCGAGGCACAGATGTAAAAAATCCCAATTAATTATGGAGGACCCGTTCCCTCCCGCATCTAAATTCTGTTGGCCCTCCCCCTAAGTTTGTAAAAAATACCGATTTTGCTACTTGGACGTTTCGCTTTAAACGTCATTTAAATCATTGTTCTACTAATCTTTGGAGAATCATTGAGCAAGGCTTCTACCCGCATGATCCTTACAACTTAACTCCAAGAGAAGCCGTGGATCATCAATTCAACGACTCCGTTCTTTGCATTCTTCAAGAAGCCATTCCTCCCGAAGATATTGCACATCTCCGACCTTTCTCTGTGGCCAAGGAAGCATGGGAGCATGTTGTTTCCTTGTACAAGGGAAGCGCAAGCATTCAACGCTCAAACCATGAAGTTGTGCAAGATGAAGCCGATGAGTTTGCCATGGCCGAAGATGAAGAACCCCGTGAACTTTATCGGAGATTAACTACCCTTGCGGTCTCACTCCGAGATCATGGGAGCAAAGATACGGATGACAATTGGATCAAGCGCAAGTTTCTCAAGGCCATGATGCCCTATCACAAGGCCATGTCTTCCGTTGTCCACCAAAGGCCGGACTTCCACAACTTGTCCTCAAGTGAAGTGTTGGATGAGTTTGTTGCAATGAGGATCTTGGACAAGACCGCCGACAATGCGGTGTTGCGAGCTCAACGATCAAAGAAGCCCAATCTTGCTTTGAAGGCAAAGGCTTGTGTGGAAGAATAAGATGAAGAGGATGAAGAGGAGTGTTGCCCCGAAGACGCCAAATATTCATATCATGAGCACATGGCTCTTGCTTCACGGCAAATTTGGGGCAATAAGAAGAATTCAAGGCCCAACTTCAACAAGAACAATTCAAGTGGTTTCAAGGGCATGCAACGTGTGAGGACTTGCTACAACTGTGGCAATGTGAGTCATTTTGTTGTGGATTGCCCATATGAGAAAAGGGAAGACAATGGAGGCAAGCTTATCCGAAAAGACAAGGCCAAGTCGTTCCCCAACAAGAACAACTTCACCAAGAAGCCTAAAGGATTGGTGGCACAAGAATAATATGATGAGGATGAGGATGATGAAGAAGATGACGAGATGGTTACCATGGCCACCGTTGCAATTGCAACAACTCCACAGTCATCCCTCTTCGACTCACCAAATGAGAACATCACCGCCAAGTGCCTCATGGCTAAAGCCACCAACAAGGTAAACCCCAACATCAATTCTACCATCACTTCTAATCCTTCATTGACGGATTGCATTGATGAAAGTGAGGGAGCGGAGAAGGAGGAAAATGATTTTGAGTCCTTTATGTGTAAGCTCAAAGGGAAACCCAAGAAGCACTTCGTTGCTCTCTTGGAACAACTTGGTGAAGCCAATGACATGATGGAGGCTCACGAAGAGACCGTCTCTAAGATGGAGGGTCATAGTCGAGACTATGCCGATGAGATATCGGATCTCTCTAATGCGCTTGAGGAAGAGCGTGGTCTTCGGTTGGCTCTTGAGGAGTCACACAATGATGATCATGCTAAATTAAAGAAAAATCTTGATCATGCTTTAGTTGTCTCTCGTGTGCTCAGTTCCGAAAAGGCAAAACTTGTGGTTGACCATGCTATACTCAAGGAGGAGTTTGATACACTTTACAATGCTCACAAGGTCTTGAAGAGTGTTCATTCTAGCCTCAAAGAGTCTCATGATCAACTTCAAGTTTCGCTCACCAAGGAGAAAAGCCACTTTTCCTCACATGGTTTTAATTGATAAGTAACCCAAGTTGTGATCATGTGCATCTTGTAGAGGAGAATGCCAAGTTAAAGAAGCAACTTGAGAAAGGCCTCGTGTTTTGCATACAAGGTGAAAAGAACCTCAATGACCTCTTGAGCAATCAAAAGGAAGTTGTTGCCAAGGAGGGGACTGGGTTTGCACCCAAGCCCAAGAAGAAGAAGAATGACAAGACCAAGCAACCTCCTCCTCTCAAGCAAACCTTTGTGAAGGAGGGAGAGGGTACTCCTAAGGAGAAGAAGAACAATGTGAAGGGTAGTGGGATCAAGAAAGACATCTCCACTCCTTCCAACAAAGCCGACGACTTTAACCCGTCTTATGTGTTATGCCGTGCTAGTGATGGACATGTTTATGCTAAATTTGTTGGTTCTTCTTATGAGTACATTGAATGGTCTATTTGGGTTCCTAAGACCCTTGTTACTAACATCAAAGGACCCATTACAAAATGGGTACTGATACGTCCAAAACGTATCTATAATTTCTGCTTGCTCCATGCCTCTTTTGGGTGATATTGCTATGATATTTATACACTTCCATACACTTTTGATCATATTTGGACTAACCTATTAACTCAGTGCACCCCAGTGCCAGTTTCTGTTTTCGGCTGTTTTTGTATTTCAGGTTTTCACGTTACGAGAACTGCCAGGAAAAATCCAGAAAAATTATATAAAAAATAAGCGTTCCAGAAACTTCCGTGTGCCCGAAGGACAGCCGGGGGGGGGCACCAGGGCTCTAGGCGCCCTGGCGGCGCGCCCCCATGGGCCGCGCCGGGGGGGGGGGCGCCTGGGCCCCCCGAGGCTCCTCCGATGCCCCCCTTTGGCATATATTTGAAGCGTATCCCGAAACCCTCGAAACAGGAACTCTTTTCGCGATCCCATCTCTGTTCCGCCGCCGCCGCCGCTTCCAAGATCGGGAGCACCAGGAGAACTCTTCCCGGCACCCTGCCGGAGGGGAGGATCACCACCGGGAGCTTCTCCACCACCATGGACGCCTCCCGGATGAGTTGTGAGTAGTCTCCCTTGGACCATGAGTCCATGACCAGTAGCTATGTGATGTTCTCCTCCCGTTCTTGTGCTTCACTAATTAGTCCTCGTGAGCTGCCCTACATGATCGAGGCACATATGTAATCCTTATGCTGTTGCTATGATGAGTTTGCTGGGATCCGATGGATTATGAGATTATGTTTAGATTGTGCTTGAGTAATATATTTGATTCACCTCTTTTATGTTTATGTTCGTAAGTAATTCTTGCATGTTCTCCGTTGTTATTTATTGCTTTGGTCAAGTAGTAGGTAGTGACTCCAAGAGGGAACGTTATGCTCGATTGTGGGTTCATGCCCCTCGATGACTAGTTTGAGTGACAGAAACATGAGTCTAGGGGATGTGCTGTTGCCATAAGGGGGAAAACAACGGTGCTTGTGCCCGCGGGTGCAAGGATTGTTTACTTTACGCAAAGTTCTTTTAATGCAGTTGTCTGTTGCATTGAGGTTACACTATGGGTGGGACTCGCAACTTAATACCAGCGAGATGTTCTGGATAGATATCTCAAGGTGGATGATTAGTAGTAGATATTGATGGATTTCGGTCTACTTACTTTGGCGTACCGCCCATGCTTTGAACCTCAACCTTTCTTGCAATGTAGTCAGCATTGGTTTGCGCACATGGTCCTGTCAATTGCCCAGCTGTAATTCGTTTACCTCACATAGCTGTTTTATCGTCTTTTGGGAGAGAGACATCACTAGTGAACATCATGAGACTCCGGTCCATATTACCATCATTGATCACATCCGCTATTTACTTTTCCGCTATTTACTTACTATTGCAATTATACCTATCACTATTATCACTTGCGTTTGATCCTTTATAAACTACAAGGCCGGAGGGATTGACAACCTCTCTGTACTCGTTGGGAGCAAAGTTATTTGTATCTGTGTGCAGGTCCACGATGATTGCTAATATCCGGCGCCGTTAGCAGTTGACACCTTCTTGTTGAAACTGGGAGTCTCTGGGAAATCGATCATTGGTAATACCAAGGGAAAACTTCTGCTACACTGCATCTCAAACCTTCCACTTGGGGTAACCAACAAGGGGTGAGAAGCCACTTAGCAAAGCAATTTCTGGCGCCGTTGTCGGGGACTCCACTCTTCAGGATAGGGGAGTTGCACGCTATCTTTTACCTTTGCTTTTAGTCTTGTTAGTTTACCTTTCAGTTTCTGCTTTAGTATCTTTTATCGAAAATCACAAAAATAGTTATCTTGCTTGCTTGCTACTATGGGTTCCACCGAGAACACCAAGTTGTGTGACTTCACTAGTCACAACAACGATGACTTTATCAGCACACCTATCACTACACCTGCCACTTCAGCACCTTCATATGAAATTAAACCTGCTTTACTGAACTTAGTCATGAAAGATCAATTCTCCGGTGCTGGAGATGATGCTGCTTTACACTTGAACAACTTTGTTGAACTTTGTGATATGCAAAAGTACCAAGAAATAGATGGTAATATTGTTAAGCTTAAGCTTTTTCCTTTCTCCTTGAGAGGAGGAGCTAAAATTGTTGGGGAACGTAGTATTTTCAAAATTTTCCTACGATCACGCAAGATCTATCTACTAGATGCATAGCAACGAGGGGAAGAGTCAGGCCCGGCCCTGAGGGGGGGCGAACGGGGCGGCCGCCCTGGGCCCCCGGGGCCAGAGGGGCCCCCAAATCCTAAAGCTTACATGTTGCCTTTGATGATTCCTTTTTCCTTTTTTTTGCGATTTCCTTCCATAATCTATGATTTCCTTCTTTAATCTACGATCCTATTTAGTAGCGTACTGTTTGTTCTTAATTTCCTTCCTTACCAGAAGAGGCGTGATTGGGAAACATGTATCAGTTATTGTATGCGTTTAATTAGGGATAGCTTTAATAAAGATCCGCTGATTTTCTTCCTTAATCCACGAGACTACTAGCTACAACCATGCGAACAGACGCCAAAAGGAAGGGAATGGATCGCCCCCTAGGTGGAAATTGCTATCCATCTCCTGTGTGTGCATGACGCTACCGCCTAGAATTAGAGCATGCCTTAGTGGGAGGAGTACATGACTGCCGGAGATAACCACGCCGCTGCCTGCGACCATGCTAATTCTCCGCTGACAAGTTATAAAGACTAGCAAAAAAATGTACAAGTTACAAAGAAGAGAAGGTATGGCTTTGATCTCTATTTATACAGGTAGTCTGTCCCCTATGAGATTTAACCATGATGATTGATCAAAATATATAAATAATTATTAACATTGGCTCTTCACTGTCGCAACTGGATGCTGATAATTGTTTTATTAGATAGTGTTTATATGTAGGTTTATATATTTGCGAGATATACATAAGTATTATTGGGGTTATTATTTTTTCAGTTCGGCGGCATGCTGACAGTTGAAATGGAGGAATAATACGAGAGGCTTTACATATCAAAGCAGTGATCATGGGCATTTTAATCATCACCTAGTCTTGCCGATGGTCCCGCTTCTAGATTGTGATTCAAAAATTGGGTTAATCTTTAGTAAAGGAAGAGATTTATAAGAGAAAAAACTATATTTTTTGGCTGGCAATTCAACATATTTTCATGTATTTTTTCTATTTTTATGTTAAAGACTTTGAGCTTGGGATCTAGTTTCGCCCCGGGCCCCCAAAATCTCAGGACCGGCCCTGGGAAGAGTGTGTCTACGTACCCTCGTAGACCGGGAGCGGAAGCGTCTAGTGACGCGGTTGATGTAGTCGAACTTCTTCGCGATCCAACAGATCAAGTACCGAACGTACGACACCTCCGTGTTCAGCACACGTTCAGCTTGATGACGTCCCACGAGCTCTTGATCCAGTTGAGCTTCACGGGAGAGTTTTGTCAGCACGACGGCGTGGTGACGGATATGATGTATCTACCGGCGCAGGGCTTCGCCTAAGCACTGCAACAGTATGACCGAGGTGTGTTTCTGTGGAGGGGCGCACCGCACACGGCTAAAACAATTCAACTTGTGTGTCCTAGGGTGCCCCCTGCCCTCGTATATAAAGGAGCAAGGGAGAGGCCGGCCCTAGAAGGGGCGCGCCAAGTGTGGGGAGTCCTACTAGGACTCCCAAGTCCTAGTAGGATTCCCCTTTCCTTTCCGGAGTAGGAGAGAAGGAAAGAGGTGGAGAGGGAGAAGGAAAAGGGGGCTGCACCCCTTGTCCAATTCGGACCAGAGGGGGGCCGCGCGCCTCCTTCCTTTTGGCCTTTCTCCTCTATTCCCGTATGGCCCAATAAGGCCCATATACTCCGAAAAATACCCGAATCACTCGGAACCTTTCCGATGTCCGAATATAGTCGTCCAATATATCGATCTTTACGTCTCGACCATTTCGAGACTCCTCATCATGTCCCCGGTCTCATCCGGGACTCCGAACTCCTTCGGTACATCAAAACTCATAAACTCATAATACCGATCGTCATCAAACGTTAAGCTTGCGGACCCTACGGGTTCGAGAACTATGTAGACATGACCGAGACTCATCTCCGGTCAATAACCAATAGCGGAACCTGGATGCTCATATTGGCTCCTACATATTCTACGAAGATCTTTATCGGTCAAACCGCATAACAACATACGTTGTTCCCTTTGTCATCGGTATGTTACTTGCCCGAGATTCGATCGTCGGTATCTCAATACCTAGTTCAATCTCGTTACCGGCAAGTCTCTTTACTCGTTCCGTAATACATCATCTCGTGACTAACTCATTAGTCTTTTGCTTGCAAGGCTTATTATGATGTGCATTACCGAGAGGGCCCAGAGATACCTCTCCGACACTCGGAGTGACAAATCCTAGTCTTGATCTATGCCAACACCACGAACACTTTCGGAGACACCTGTAGAGCATCTTTATGATCACCCAGTTACGTTGTGACGTTTGATAGCACACAAGGTGTTCCTACGGTATTCGGGAGTTGCATAATCTCAAAGTTATAGGAACATGTATAAGTCATGAAGAAAGCAATAGCAGTAAAACTAAACGATCATAGTGCTAAGCTAACGGATGGGTCTTGTCCATCACATCATTCTCCTAATGATGTGATCCCGTTGATCAAATGACAACTCATGTCTATGGTGAGGAAACATAACCATCTTTGATCAATGAGCTAGTCTAGTAGAGGCATACTAGGGACACTCTGTTTTGTCTATGTATTCACACATGTACTAAGTTTCCGGTTAATACAATTCTAGCATGAATAATAAACATTTATCATGATATAAGGAAATATAAATAACAACTTTATTATTGCCTCTAGGGCATATTTCCTTCAGTCTCCCACTTGCACTAGAGTCAATAATCTAGTTCACATCGCCATGTGATTTAACACCGATAGTTCACATCGTCATGTGATTAACACCCAAAGGGTTTACTAGAGTCAAAAATCTAGTTCACATCGCCATGTGATTTAACACCGATAGTTCACATCGTCATGTGATTAACACCCAAAGGGTTTACTAGAGTCAAAAATCTAGTTCACATCGCTATGTGATTAACACCCAAAGAGTACTAAGGTGTGATCATGTTTTGCTTCGTGAGAGAAGTTTAGTCAACGGGTCTGTCACATTCAGATCCGTATGTATTTCGCAAATTTCTATGTCTACAATGCTCTGCATGGAGCTACTCTAGCTAATTGCTCCCACTTTCAATACGCATCCAGATTGATACTTAGAGTCATCTGGATTTAGTGTCAAAGCTTGCATCGGCGTAACCCTTTATGACAAACTCTTTATCACCTCCATAATCGAGAAACATTTCCTTAGTCATCCAGTTACTAAGGATAATTTTGACCGCTGTACAGTGATCTACTCCTGGATCACTATTGTACCCCCTTGACAAACTCATGGCAAGGTATACAACATGTTTGGTACACAGCATGGCATACTTTATAGAACCTATGGCTGAGGCATAGGGAATGACTTTCATTCTCTCTATATTTTTCTGCCGTGGTCTGGCTTTGAGTCTTACTCAACTTCACACCTTACAAGTCAGGCAAGAACTCCTTCTTTGACTGATCCATTTTGAACTACTTCAAAATCTTATCAAGGTATGTACTCATCGAAAGTCTTATCAAGCGTCTTGATCTATCTCTATAGATCTTGATGCCCAATCTGTAAGCAGCTTCACCAAGGTCTTTCTTTGAAAAACTCTTTTCAAACACTTCTTTATGCTTTCCAGAAAATTCTACATCATTTCTGATCGACAATATGTCATTCACATATACTTATCAGAAAGGTTGTAGTGCTCCCACTCACTTCTTGTAAATACAGGCTTCACCGCAAGTCTGTATAAATCTATATGCTTTGATCAACTTATCAAAGCGTATATTCCAACTCCGAGATGATTGCACCAGTCCATAGATGGATCGCTGGAGCTTGCACATTTTGTTAGCACCTTTAGGATTGACAAAACCTTCTGGTTGCATCATATACAATTCTTCTTTAATAAATCCATTAAAGAATGCAGTTTTATTGTCCATTTGCCAGATTTCATAAAATGCGGCAATTGCTAACATGATTCGGACAGACTTAAGCATCGCTACGGGTGAGAAAGTCTCATCGTAGTCAACTCCTTGAACTTGTCGAAAACCTTTCGCAACAAGTCGAGCTTTGTAAACAGTAACATTACTGTCAGCGTCAGTCTTCCTCTTGAAGATCCATTTATTTTCGATGGCTTGCCGACCATCGGGCAAGTCAACCAAAGTCCACACTTTGTTCTCATACATGGATCCCATCTCAGATTTTATGGTCTCAAGCCATTTTGCGGAATCTGGGCTCATCGTCGCTTCCTCATAGTTCGTAGGTTCATCATGGTCCAGTAACATGACTTCCAGAACCGGGTTGCCGTACCACTCTGGTGCGGAACGTACTCTGGTTGATCTACGAAGTTCAGCAGTAACTTGATTCGAAGTTTCATGATCATCATCATTAGCTTCCTCACTAATTGGTGTAGGAATCACTGGAACGAGCTTCTGTGATGTACTAGTATCCAATTCGGGAGAAGGTACAATTACCTCATCAAGTTCCACTTTCCTCCCACTCACTTCTTTCGAGAGAAACTCCTTCTCTAGAAAGTATCCACTCTTAGCAACAAAGACCTTGAATTCGGATATGTGATAGAAGGTGTACCCAACAGTTTCTTTTGGGTATCCTATGAAGATTTACTTCTCCGATTTGGGTTCGAGCTTATCATGTTGAAACTTTTTCACATAAGCATCGTAGTCCCAGACTTAAAGAAATGACAGCTTAGGTTTCTCGTCAAACCACAGTTCATACGGTGTCATCTCCACGGATTTAGATGGTGCCCTATTTAACGTGAATGTAGCTGTCTCTAATGCATAACCCCAAAAGCGATAGTGGTAGATCGGTAAGAGACATCTTCGATCGCACCATATCTAATAAAGTACGGTTATGACGTTCGGACACACCATTACACTGTGGTGTTCCAGGTGGCGTGAGTAGTGAAACTATTTCACATTGTTTATACTGAAGGCCAAACTCGCTAACTCAAATATTTTACCTCTACGATCATATCGTAGAAACTCTTATTTTCTTGTTACGATGATTCTCCACTTCACTCTAAAATTCTTTGAACTTTTCAAATGTTTCAGACTTGTGCTTCATTAAGTAGATATACCCATATCTGCTCAAATCATCAGTGAAGGTCAGAAAATAACGATACCTGCCGCGAGCTTCAACACTCATTGGTCCACATACATCTATATGTATGATCTCCAACAAATCTGTTGCTCGCTCCATTGTTCTGGAGAATGGAGTTTTAGTCATCTTGCCCATGAGGCATGGTTCGCAAGCACCAAGTGATTCATAATCAAGTGATTCCAAAAGTCCATCACTATGGAGTTTCTTCATGCGCTTTACACCATTATGACCTAAATGGCAGTGCCACAAATAAGTTGCACTATCATTATTAACCTTGCATCTTTTGGCTTCAATATTATGAATATGTGTATCACACGATCGAGATCCAACAAACCATTTTCATTGGGTGTATGACCATAGAAGGTTTTATTCATGTAAACAAAACAACAATTATTCTCTAACTTACATGAATAACCGTATTGCAATAAACATGATCAAATCATATTCATGCTCAACACAAACACCAAATAACACTTATTTAGGTTCAACACTAATCCCGAAAGTATAGGGAGTGTGCGATGATGATCATATCAATCTTGGAACCACTTCCAACACACTTTCACCTTTAACTAGTTTTTGTTCATTATGCAACTCCCATTTCGAGTTACTACTCTTTAGCAACTGAACCAGTATCAAATACCGAGGGGTTGCTATGAACACTATTAAAATACACATCAATAATTTGTATATCAAATATACCTTTGTTCACTTTGCCATCCTTCTTATCCACCAAATATCTAGGGTAGTTCCACTTCCAGTGACCTTTTCCTTTGCAGTAGAAGCACTTAGTTTCAGGCTTGAGTTTAGCTTTGGGTTTCTTCACGGGAGTGACAACTTGCTTGTCATTCTTCTTGAAGTTCCCCTTCTATCCCTTTGCCCTTTACTTGAAACAAGTGGTCTTGTTAACCATCAACACTTGATGCTTTTTCATGATTTCTACCTTCGCCGACTTCAGCATCGCGAAGAGCTCGGGAATTCCTTTCGTCATCCCTTGCATATTATAGTTCATCACGAAGTTCTACTAACTTGGTGATAGTGACTAGAGAACTTTGTCAATTACCCACCACACTGTTGCTACTATCCGAGTTGTTGAGGATATCCAAACTCTTAGCACCCAATGTACTCCTAGTCTCATTGGACCTATTAATGGTGATGCTATGACTATAGAAACTACCAAACATGTGAACCTAAAGGACACCACTACCACTTTACTTGATGCTAGTGACCTTGATTTTGATAGTTGCACTCTTACCGAAGTTATTGATTTCCTTCACAAGATGTCTAGGGACCCCCGCACTAGCACGCTTAACCTTGCCTTCACAGAGCATATCACTAATGCTCTTATCAAAGCTAGGGAGGAGAAACTTAGAGTAGAAGCCTCCATACCTAGAAAGCTAGAAGATGGTTGGGATCCTATGATAAAAATTAAATTGAATGACTTCTCTTGCTATGCATTATGTGATGTTGGAGCTAGTACCTCTGTTATGCCCAAAAGAATATATGATATGCTTAAATTGAAACCTTATGATTCTTGTTCTTTTGGTGTTCGTCTCGTTGATTCTTCCATAAAGAAACCTTTGGGGAGGATCGACGATGTTCTTATCGTTGTCAATGATAATTATGTTCCCGTTGATTTTACTATTATGGATATTGAATGTGATCCTTCTTGTCCAATTATTTTGGGACGTCCCTTTTTACGCACCGTTGGTGCTATCATTGACATGAAAGAGGGGAATATAATATTTCAGTTTCCTCTCAAGAAAGGGATGGAACACTTCCCTCGAAATAAGATCAAGTTACCTTTTGAGTCCGTTGTACGGGCTAGCTATTCTTTTACTCTTGATAAAACTTGATCTCTATGCATTATGCCTAGCTTAAAGGCATAAAAGAAAGCGCTTTTGGGAGGCAGCCCAATGAATAAATTTATTTTGCTTTTGTTGTGTCTTGATGTTGTTACTACTGTAGCATCATCATTGTATCTTTACTTTTTCAATTTTGTGCCAAGTATAGCCTCTGATTGCTAGAAAGTTCAAAAGTTGTGAGGTGCTGTCCAGGAAACAGATTCTGTCCTTGGATAGAAAATTCGTATAAAATCACCAGATCATCTTTTTGGTCTGAATTATTTCGACAGCGTTCTCTATATAATTGTCTTTCGCGCGTCTGTTCTGAGTTTTTTTATTAGAATTGCAGAAGTGCCCCGAACAAATCAATTACTACCTGCTGTTCTGTTTTTCACAGATTCTGTCCTGTTTTGCTTTTCCTTCATTTTGCAAACCTAGAGCTTGCTTTTTTTTTGCAAAAACCTTTTGGCAATCTTGAGAAACAGTAGACCTTCAAGAATATCTTTATTTCCAGCAAGGTATAATTATTTTATTATGGGTACTAACCTTGCTAATCAGATTATGATGAGTTATGTATGAAGCGAGTTTTCAAGTGTGCGAGGGAAGATGATAAAAAGATTCAGGAGTGTCAAGCGCTCTAGCTTGGGGATGCCCCCATGCACCCCCAAGAAATATTCAAGGAGACTCAAGCGTCTAAGCTTGGGGATGCCCCCGTGCATTCCCTTCTCCATCAACATTATCAGTTCGTCTTTCGTTCCACTATATTTTAGTCACTTCATGTGTTATGTGCTATGCTTGGAGCGTCTTGCTTTTAGTTTCCTTTTTAGTTTTTCATAACGAGTCGGAACTCAGCGTTCTTTATGTAGGAGAAAAACACGCTCCACTTCTACCTAGAACATAACATAGAATTTTCATGACTATCTTTGCTGTGTGTGTTCTTTGTCTTTTAATAGCTACTATCATGTTCAACTCTTAGCTTTCATGCTTATCTTTTCGGAGAGCTTTTGTTTAGTTGGTTGCTTGACCTCTCTTTAATTATCATGCTTATCTTATTAAGAGAGTTTGCTTCCGTTGCATTGGTTAATATGTCTATGATAAAGATGCTACGTGCATAATGGCGCTTAGTAGTTCAGGTTTTCTTATGGTTAGTCTCAAATAGCTGGGGGATTCCCAATGTGTTATTGGAGTACCAACATGATTTGTTTGCCAATGATGTGGTATGGTTTAGTAATATCTTCCTTCAAGAATTTATTTTGATTGACTTGGCGTATGCTCACGCATATTTAAGACTGTAAAGAAAGTCTGTCAAGCCTTGATGATCTTTTGTTTCTGAGTAGCGATATAACTTCCATGCCTGATTCAATGTTGCTTTGTCGCTCTGCATGATTATGACCGTCATTGCTCTCTTAGTTGGTCGCTCCCAGTCTTTTGCTAACCTCCACCTGTACTAATCGGACTGACTGCTTGTGCATCCACATCCTTTTAAACCAGTTGTGCCATATGAGTCCACCATACCTGCCTATATGTGGTATTTCACCGCCACTCCAAGTAAATTTACATGTGCTACCTTTAAAACCTTCAGTTTTTGCAATACATAGCTCATGGGAAAGTAGCTTAAAAACTATTATGGTAAAGAATATGTTGCTTATGTATCTTATTTTCTTATAAGTTGCTTGCTGAGCGGTAACCATGTTTCTGGGGACGCCATCAACTGTTACACTTTTGTTGAATATCATGTGAGTTGCTATGCATGTTCGTCTTGTCTAAAGTAAGGGTGATTTGCCATGGGTTGAATGGTTTGAGTATGCATATTGTTAGAGAAGAACATTGGGCCGCCAACCAAAGCCATGTATCATGGTGGAAGTTTTAGCTTGGACATTAATCCTCAATCTCTTAAGAGAATATGCTTAAGCATTAAAGAGGAGTCCATTATCTATTTTCTATGTTGTCCCGGTATGGATGTCCTCAAGTTGAGATCTATCAAAAACGAGAAATCAAATGCGATCTATCTCCTTGGACCTTTGTACAGGTGACATAGAGGTACCCCTTTGTGACACTTGGTTGAAACATATGTAATGCAATGACAATCCATGGAAATCCGAGCTAATTAGGACAAGGTGCGAGCACTATTGGTATTCGATGCATGAGGCTTGCAACTTATAGGATGTCTTATGCATAGCACATATGAAGTACTACTACCGTTGACAAAATTGTTTCTATGTTTTCAAAATAAAAAGCTCTAGCACATGAGTAATCCCTGCTTCCCTCTGCGAAGGGCCATTCTTTTACTTTTATGTTGAGTCTCCACCTTCTTTTAAAAGCACCAACTACTGAGAGCATGATTGTCATTCTGAGTGTAATGTGCATTGTCCCAAAGTAGCATTGTCTTCTGCATGATTGTGATATCGTTTATTTTGAAATCATTGTATCTAGTCATCACTTAAACCTTGAAGGTGCCCCTGCATTTATGTTTTGCTTCACTAAAGGGGGCAAGCTAGATATCACTTTATCATATTTGCACATCATATTCATTGCAAATCTATTTGATGTTTCAGTATCATATTGTAAAACTTTCAGTCCTTTGTGATTTTCTCATGAGGCAACTTAATTACTATAGATTCATTGTCTCAGTAAGCTTTTGTCATATGACTATGAAAAATTCCTATATGGTTAATAGCATGTCACCACAGAAATTATTCTTGTTATCATTTACCTACTCGAGGACGAGCAGGAATTAAGCTTGGGGATGTTGATACGTCCAAAACGTATCTATAATTTCTGCTTGCTCCATGCCTCTTTTGGGTGATATTGCTATGATATTTATACACTTCCATACACTTTTGATCATATTTGGACTAACCTATTAACTCAGTGCACCCCAGTGCCAGTTTCGGTTTTCGGCTGTTTTTGTATTTCAGGTTTTCACGTTACGAGAACTGCCAGGAAAAATCCAGAAATATTATATAAAAAATCAGCGTTCCAGAAACTTCCGTGCGCCCGAAGGCCAGCCGGGGGGGGGGGGGCACCAGGGCTCCGGCGCCACCCCCTGGGCCGCGCCGGGGGGGCGCCTGGGCCCCCCGAGGCTCCTCCGATGCCCCCCTTGGCATATATTTAAAGCGTCTCCCGAAACCCTCGAAACAGGAACTCTTTTCGCGATCCCATCTCTGTTCCGCCGCCGCCGCCGCTTCCAAGATCGGGAGCACCAGGAGAACTCTTCCCGGCACCCTGCCGGAGGGGAGGATCACCACCGGGAGCTTCTCCACCACCATGGACGCCTCCCGGATGAGTTGTGAGTAGTCTCCCTTGGACCATGAGTCCATGACCAGTAGCTATGTGATGTTCTCCTCCCGTTCTTGTGCTTCACTAATTAGTCCTCGTGAGCTGCCCTACATGATCGAGGCACATATGTAATCCTTATGCTGTTGCTATGATGAGTTTGCTGGGATCCGATGGATTATGAGATTATGTTCAGATTGTGCTTGAGTAATATATTTGATTCACCTCTTTTATGTTTATGTTCGTAAGTAATTCTTGCATGTTCTCCGTTGTTATTTATTGCTTTGGCCAAGTAGTAGGTAGTGACTCCAAGAGGGAACGTTATGCTCGATTGTGGGTTCATGCCCCTCGATGACTAGTTTGAGTGACAGAAACATGAGTCTAGGGGATGTGCTGTTGCCACAAGGGGGAAAACAACGGTGCTTGTGCCCGCGGGTGCAAGGATTGTTTACTTTACGCAAAGTTCTTTTAATGCAGTTGTCTGTTGCATTGAGTTCACACTATGGGTGGGACTCGCAACTTAATACCAGCGAGATGTTCTGGATAGATATCTCAAGGTGGATGATTAGTAGTAGATATTGATGGATTTCGGTCTACTTACTTTGGCGTACCGCCCATGCTTTGAACCTCAACCTTTCTTGCAATGTAGTCAGCATTGGTTTGCGCACATGGTCCTGTCAATTGCCCAGCTGTAATTCGTTTACCTCACATAGGTGTTTTATCGTCTTTTGGGAGAGAGACATCACTAGTGAACATCATGAGACTCCGGTCCATATTACCATCATTGATCACATCCGCTATTTACTTTTCCGCTATTTACTTACTATTGCAATTATACCTATCACTATTATCACTTGCGTTTGATCCTTTGTAAACTACAAGGACGGAGGGATTGACAACCTCTCTGTACTCGTTGGGAGCAAAGTTATTTGTATCTGTGTGCAGGTCCACGTTGATTGCTAATATCCGGCGCCGTTAGCAGTTGACACCTTCTTGTTGAAACTGGGAGTCTCTGGGAAATCGATCCTTGGTAATACCAAGGGAAAACTTCTGCTACACTGCATCTCAAACCTTCCACTTGGGGTAACCAACGAGGGGTGAGAAGCCACCTAGCAGGTACCTAAAACCAAGCATTGATCTCTTGTAGGAGTTGGCTTCCAGTGAGGGATCATGCTTCCTCGATAGTGGAGCCACAAATCATATGACCGGAAGCAAAGACTTGGTGGTGGACGTGCACAAAGGTTCATCTATGCCCACCAATGTCGAATGGGGTGATGCTTCGTCATCAAAGGTATTGAGTCTCGGCAAGGTTGTTGTTTCTCATGATCTCACGATCGAGAAAGTCATGCTTGTTGAGTCCCTTGCATACAATTTACTTTCCGTTCGTCAACTTGCACTCATGGGTTTTTCTACTTTCTTTGATATTGATTCCGTGGCCCTCTTGTGGAGCAAGACTCTTAAAGTAGCCTTTGTTGGGCATGTCGAGAATGGTCTCTATGTGGTCAACTTCTCGGAGCGACCCACTAAGACCGCGACATGCCTAATGGCTAAAGTTGACGTGGAATGGCTTTGGCATCACCGTTTAGACCATGTCAATATGAGATCTTTGCAAAGTCTTCTCAAGGGGGACCATGTCCGTGGACTAACAAATGTTAGTTTTTCCAAAGATCGTGCTTGCAGTGCTTGTATCGAAGGAAAGCTACATGAGAAGGCTCACCCTCCCATGACTATCATCTACTCGATGAGGCTTTTAGAGATCCTTGACATGGATCTCTGTGGGCCTCCATCCTTTGGTAGTTTTGGGGGTAGAAAGTATTGCTTGGTGATTGTGGATGATTATTCAAGATACACTTGGGTATTTTTCTTCAAGAGGAAGAGCGAGACTCAACAAACCGTCATCAACTTTGCAAATGAAGCTCAACGTCAACATAATGCAAAGATCTTGATGATTCTAAGTGACAATGGCACTGAGTTCAAGAACTACACCTTGGATGAGTTCCTTAGTGATGAGGGTATCAAGCATCAATATGCCGCACCTTATACCCCTCAACAAAATGGTGTGGCGGAGAGGAAGAACGGGACATTGATGGACGTGATGACCCACAAGTGTAGGGGATCTATCGTAGTCCTTTCGATAAGTAAGAGTGTCGAACCCAATGAGGAGCAGAAGGAAATGATAGGCAGTTTTCAGTAAGATATTTTCTGCAAGCACTGAAATTATCGGTAACAGATAGTTTTGTGATAAGTAATTGGTAGCAAGTAACAAATAGTAAAAGTAAATAAACTGCAGCAAGATGGCCCAATCCTTTTTGTAGCAAAGGACAAGCCTGGACAAACTCTTATATGAAGGAAAACGCTCCCGAGGACACATGGGAATTATCATCAAGCTAGTTTTCATCACGCTCATCTGATTCGCGTTCGGTACTTTGATAATTTGGTATGTGGGTGGACCGGTGCTTGGGTGCTGCCCTTACTTGGACAAGCATCCCACTTATGATTAACCTCTATTGCAAGCATCCACAACTACAAAAGAAGTATTAAGGTAAACCTAACCATAGCATGAAACATATGGATCCAAATCAGCCCCTTACGAAGTAACGCATAAACTAGGGTTTAAGCTTCTGTCACTCTAGCAACCCATCATCTACTTATTACTTCCCAATTCCTTCCTCTAGGCCCAAATAATGGTGAAGTGTCATGTAGTCGACGTTCACATGACACCACTAGAGGAGAGACAACATACATCTCATCAAAATATTGAACGAATACCAAATTCACATGACTACTTATAGCAAGACTTCTCCCATGTCCTCAGGAACAAAAGTAACTACTCACAAGACATAATATTGTTCATGATCAAAGGGGTATTAATATGCATAATGGATCTGAACATATGATCTTCCACCAAGTAAATCAACTAGAATCAACTACAAGGAGTAATCAACACTACTAGCAACCCACGGGTAACAATCTGAGGTTTGGATACAAAGATTGGATACAAGAGATGAACTAGGATTTTAGAGGAGATTGTGTTGGTGAAGATGTTGATGGAGATAACCCTCCCCAAGATGGGAGTGTTGTTGGTGATGAAGATTTCCCCCTCCCGGAGGGAAGTATCCCCGGCAGAACAGCTCTGCCGGAGCCCTAGATTGGTTTCCGCCAAGGTTCCGCCTCGAGATGGCGGCGTCTGGTCCCGAAAGCCTCCTTATGATTTTTTTTCCAGGTCAAAACACCTCATATAGGAGAAGATGGGCATCGGG